>CM053145.1:5239863-5849863 GCA_028571685.1 Heterohyrax brucei | reverse complement strand
AAGTCACTGGGTAACCAGGGGCTCCCTCTTGGAGCCCACCAAGTATGCTACTTCCTGGGGGAGCAGGGTCTTTGGGTCAGGTCCCCCATGGGCTCCAGACCATGGACCTCCGCCCTCGGGAATCTCTGCAGCCACAAGTGGTGTGTTGCTGCTTCCTTGGGTCACGGAGAGGAACCTGGCACCCCAGGTCCTTTACAGCCTGGTCGGGCACCTGGAATGCCCGGAGGCCCGGGGGGCACCATCGGGGACCCGGAGGCCAGCAGGTGGGGTTACAGCAATGGACAGAGGGTGCGGAAGCGTCCCTCCAGGGCCCCCACCTCCCGGGCTCACAAGAGCGGGAGCCGCGCATCTTCTTCCGACAGCCCAACACCTTTACAGTGCCCTCGTGTCCCACCGGGAAGCGGGTTCCCACTGGGGTCCCGTGTCTCCTACCTTTCAGAAAGCACAGCAAGTACAACGGCAAGAAACCCCAACTCAGCTCCACACTCAGACCTTCGTGGCCTCCGGAGGCGTCAGGGCCCTGAGCCGGGTCACCTGGTTGCTGCTCCGCCCACTGGCACAGGTGAGGGGGCCAATGACGGAGCAGGAAGGGGGGAGACAGGGGTGGAGCCAGGGGAAAGCTCAGGTGTGGGAAGTCAGATGAGAAGGAGGGGGGTGGGGTCAGCATCAGGGCCCTGGGCAGGCTCACCTGTGCACGGTCCCACCCACTGGCCCAGGTGAGGGGACTAATGAGGGAATATAAATGGAGGAGGAGGGGTGGAGGGACCAGGAGAAGGGTCACTATAGGAAGGGAGGTGAGGAGGCCCAGGTCGGCAGAGGGAGGTGGGGTGAGAGGAGGGGGGCTTCTGTGGGCAGTGAGGACGTGGGAGGGGTCAGGAGAAGGCCCACGGTGAGCAGTGAAGAGCCAGGCCGCTCAGGTCTTCAAGGTAACTAACAACAGGAATCACAATACAATGGAATGTCCTACAGTGCTGCGTTAACAAACTGCAAAAATAAACACATGAACTTCATGGTGTTTGCAATGAATCTCACCATCACACTACAGAAGAAACAAAAACTCAGCCAAAGCAAAGGAAAATACAAAACCTGGAACAGACCATTTTCAAGCTACAGATGAAAACAGCCACACAGAATTTTTAACCGTACACAGGTAGGGGTGTAGCAATTCTGGAATTGTTTCTGCGTGTTAGGTAACGGACGAGACCTCCTGGGGAAGTGGTTAAGGGCATAGCTGCTGACCGAAACGTCAGTAAGTCGAATGCACTGTCCACGGTACAAAGATGGGGCCATGGGCTTCTCTAAAGATGACAGCCATGGAAACCCTGTGGGGTGGCTCTGCTGTGTCCTATAGGGTTGCTAGGAGTTAGAACCCACTGAAGTTAACATATTAGGTTTGCGGGGTTCGGGTTATGACAATGAGACCAATGATTCCATCTACAGATACAGCTGAAAGTTGGGGCTTCCCACACAGGACAAAGGACCTACAGATGCTCCAGGAGGAAAGAGGACAGTTCCCAAATTGCTAGATTAGAATTTAAATTAGGAGCATGAGTTGGTAACGGGCACATATGTTGGAGGAAAAAAAAAAAACTCTCACGACGGGCCCATAAGCAACACGATGAAAAATGGGGAAGAAAGAAGTTTTCATACTAGCCTAGTAGCAAACGTCTTAGGATAGATTTTAAAAATAATTAGTTTAAATAGAGTTCTTTCTACAGCAGGTTTGGGGAAGTTAATGACTAGTAGAATGGCCTTCGGGTCACGATCTTCTTAGAGACACCAAATGACTGGATGATATTACACAAATAAGGTGCTTCTGTCCCACCAAGGACACTGGACAGCCTCGGAGAATGCAAATGAGGTGCATGGAACCCTGGGGCGGTGACTACGCACCTCGGGAAAGGAATAGTAAGTTCTGCCATCCCACTAGGCTTAAAAGGAGCCAATCCCACTGGGGAGACCCCACTACCATCCAGAAGAGCCCAGAATGGAGCACGTCCTTGAGACCCAGCATCCCTGAGCTGAGAGAAAGCCGTCACTCGGGAGATGGCACGAGAAAACAAGAAGTGTAGCTGAGAAAGTACAGCAGCAGAATCAGAAGACCAGCGAGACCCTGACCCTACAACCCTGATGCTCACCCTGAAAGCCTAACCCGGAATGGGCCCTCATTCTGACAGGACCTGACCCTGACACTGACCTGAGCCCTAACACGAACCCTCTGAGCATCTCCACCCTCCTGCTCTCAGAGGGTCTACACTCTGCTGGGTCCAGCTTCAAAAACGGCACCTTCCCTTTTTGGACCCTGCCTCCTGGCTGGCTCCACTCACTGGAAATGGAGATGGTGAAGTCACGTCTGAAAGGATGGGAGTGCCTTCCGGTGAGTGCCCTCACACCCTTCCTGGGGACACAGTGGACAGCACATTCCCGCTAAGGGGCTCCAAGGAGATACTCTGCTCTGAACTCATGAGACATTCCATCCTGGCTACCGACCTTCCCACACAAGTACAGGGACTGCTGGTCTCAGGGCAGATATTCCCTCCCAGGGGCTTGCTGCACTCTCACCCAGGGGCCGTGGAGTCTGCTCGATCTCACAGGGACACCACGGGTGTCAGAGCAGGACTGTGCTCCAGAGCATTTTCAGGGAATGATTTCTCAGAAGCAGGGCACCACGTCTTTCTTCCAAGGCACCTCGGGGTGGAGGCAGACTCATCTTCTAGTGGGTTGCTGAGCACTCCACCATGGGCACCACCCAGGGGCTCCCCACGTCCCCCTGGGGTCCACACAAAGCTCTGCCAGTCCGTGCCTGTTTCTGTGTCTCCTCTTGGAACGTGTCCGTCTTCCCCGATGGCTTTACTCATCGAGGCCCAAATCACAGGAACAATGAGTGCAGTGGTAGAAGAGACACGGTCACGAGGGGGAGGAGGGGACATCTGGACACCAATATCCAGGCCTTACACGGTAGAGTATCACCCTTCCCACTCCTCTCTCCAAGTCGACGTCTCTGGCACAGGCGGCTGCACTAGAGTTCCAGACTGAAATCAGACATAGGAAGAGAAGGAAAATACAAGTCAGAATGTTCTCCCTTCCGCCCGTCAGTGCCAAGATATGGAACGCTCTTGAACACCCCCGTTTCCTCCCTCCCAATGTTTCTAACCCTCCGTGAACTGCTGAAGATTCAGCTCGGGCCTCCCTTCCTGTCTCACGAGGTACGGAGGATGCGCGACTCTTCTGTCCCCAAATCCCGGGCGGACCATCCTGACCCCGAACGTCAGCGATTCCGCGTCCGGCCACGAGAGGGCGTGCCAACAACGCTTTCTGCCCTCCGGGCCCCGAGCGTGGGAAATCCGCGGCGGACAAAATCCTGACACGGAATGTCAGTGATTCGGCTGACGGCCACAAGAGGGCGTGCGAACAGCCGATTCTGTGCACCTGGTCCCCCACGCCGGGCGCTGGGCCTGGGGGAACGTGGGTGCGGTTCCTAAGGGCCCTGCAGCACCCACCGCCCCAGGGCTGGACCAAACCGGCGCTGAGTCAGCAGTGAGGACAGCACTACCTCTGCACACCCCAGACTGCGGAAGAGGGGTTTCTGCCAGCTTCTCCCTGATGCTTTTCTCCCCTAGCAAGCACAGAAGCACTCTGTTTCTAGACTAGTTCCACATATCGTGTTCTCCCCTTTCTGAAATACTGGAACAGGACTTAGGCAAACGGTGGACACTCCTCGACTGGCCTAGAGGTCAGTGGTTTGAACCTGTCCCAGAGCAGGGCTGAAGAAAGGCCTGGCGATCAGCTTCCATAAAGACGACACCCAAGAATACTCTGTAGACCACAGTTCTGTGACAAAGGGGATCAGACTCCACGAGTCAGAATCCGCTGGGCAGCAACTGGTTTGGAGTTCCGAGTTCTGTTTTGGTTTCATGGATGGTAAGTGTTGGTTTTGCTGGACAAGTTTATCCATGGGTTGATGTCTTGCCTGAGCTGAAACCACTGTAGGCTCTAGTATTCTTTATGGATTCGGTATTGTTAACCGGGGAGAATCTCCACGGATTCAGAGAGAGGAAGAGCATAGAGGATCACAAAATGAGTGTATGGAAGACAGCCGCCTTCGAGTCTAGCCAGCTGGGCACACGCTCAGTGCCAGGGTGAACCCCAGCCAGAAAGCCAAGGAGAAGCTGAACATAAGCGTCCTCTTACACATGTTTTTATTAAAGTTTATAGTGATGATTTGGTCCTACCATATTAGTGGAACAAAATTGGAGCTTAATTTTTTTTTTTTTTTAATTGTGGTTGAGTTAAAGTGTACAATCTTGTTTAAATTCGCATGCCCGCCTTTGGGGAGCTCCTACTGCTCTCCTTGCCTGGTAACAGCACACTCCTCTTTTATGTTCTGTGCAAGTCCTATCCTGTTAACAAACCCCTGTCCCTTCTTCTCCACCCTCTCCACTCCCCTCTAGAAAGAGGCCAGTTGGGCAACATCCTGTAGATATATACAACTATAAAGTGCACACACGATAGGGTCACTCTGTGTTGCCGAGTCCAATCCATTCGTGCCCGAGGAGTGGACCTGAGTAATGATTTATAATAAGGGGCCATTTCAGGTCTAGGGGCCATCCTCCCAGGGGAACCCATGGCTTTCGGACCATCGATGTTGGTCTTTGAGGGGAGTTCTCAGGGCACACCCCTTCTTATTCTCGTGTTGCCACTGAGACTCAAGATTGGGAGCCCCATCATGGCTGTCACTGGAGGTGGCCAGGCACCATCGGGTTCTTCCGGTCCCATGTGGATAGTGTCACCCATTCACATGGATCTTTCTGTCTTCTGGGTTCTCTTTGTCCGGTGTCATTTTGGTCCTTGGGGATCATCTGTTCTGGATGAGTTGGGACTATTTCATGGACCTCAGACGACAGCTTGCTAGCTTTGGAGACCCTAGATGCCAATCACCAATAGGACGTGGAGAGGACTGCTGTAGCAATAGGCTAGTTATACCCATGGGCCTTCATGTCCTCTGAGAGCATGGTCCCCCGCCCCTGCTACTGTCCTTACCTATTGGGTTAAGATGGGAAGAGTTTTCGGATTCTGTCCAAGTCCAGGTAAATGGATCTTCTTTCTAATGGGTGCTGTCACTGATTCACCCAACCAAGTTTCCATCAGCTGTCTAATCTATACCCACCCCGCTCTCTCCCTCCCTCCTCTGCATCCGTCATGAATCTTTTCGTCAGTACACGGGTCCATTTTCAAGTCCTTAAAGGAGGGGTCTCTTACCATATCTGACCTTGTGCCGCTAACTAATTTCAGTCAACATGATGGATAGAAAGTTCTGTAGAGGTCGATAAGGTCTAGTTAGTGAATAGTCACAGTGAGGTCTTCATAGAGCTTTTTTTTTTTTACAGTATAATCTATTTTATCTGAGATTAATATTGCCACACCTGCTCTGCTTTGTCTATTGTTATCTTGGTATATATTATTCCATCTTTTTAATTTTCAGTTGGTTCATACCTTTAAGTCTAAGGTCTGTTTCTTGTAAGCAGCAGGTACACGGGTCACGTCTTTTCATCCAAGATGTCACTCGTTGTCTCTTGACTGGACTGTTCAGTCTATTGACCTTCAGTGTCATTATGTATAGGTATGTGTTGAGTGCTGTCATTTGGATGTACTTACTTTTGTGTGGATGTTTTCTCTGTGGCTCTTGTTATTCTGTTCTGGGACATTCTTCTTTAGGGTTGGATTTTTCACCCTTTTCAGTGTTGGTTTTGTGTTTCTTGAGACTCCTGTATTGCATTTCTTGTTTTACTAGGTCGCTTCTTGGTTGTGCTTTGTGGCTACCCCTAGGATCCCCCTTAATAATGTACATTGAAACCCAATTTTAACTTCTAAGTATCTTATCAACATCCTGTCCATCTGGATGGACTGTAACTACTGTAATAGATCCCTCTTTTTAACGGGATGGTATTGTGGTTTTCACGACAGGATCACTGGATCACTTCTTTTAGTATTAGAGCTTTGGTTGGGGTGTTGTGCCTTCCCCAACTGAGTAGATTTCTGGGTGCTGTGTCCTTTATTGTCTCCTGAAATATAGAGTTCAAGGTTTGGTTCTTCTAAGTCAAGAGCTTCTTTCAGTAATTCTTGTAGCTTTTTTGGGTTTGTTTTTTAACAAGTCTCTGAGTTTCTGTTGATCTGCCAAGGTCTTCATTTCATTTTCATATTTGAAAGACAGCTTTGCAGGGTCTATAATTCTTGGTTGGAAATGTTTCTTCTTCAAAGGCTTTGAAGGTGCCACCCCTCTGCCTCCGTGCCAGCATGGTTTCTGCCAAGAAGTTAGACAAAACCCTACAGGACTTCTTTCTGAAGGTTAGCTTTGCTTTGAGTCTCACTGCCATTAAGAGTTTCTGCTTAGGTTTCATTTTGTTAAGGTGGATGACAATAGATCTTGGAAGCTTTCTTTGGAGGTGTATGTTGTACAGCGATGGATCTGCATCTTGGATATCTAGGTTCTCTTTTTCACAATTTCTGGGAAGTTTTCTGTCAGCAAGTCAACAACAATCCTCTCTGTGTTTTCAGGTGTCCCTTCCTGTTCAGGAACTCCAATGAATTGTAGATGGTTCCTCTTGATAGAGTCCCACATTTTTCTTAATGCTTCTGCATTGTTCTTTTGTCTTTTCTCGGATTTCTCCTCATAAATGCTGGTGTCAGCCATTCTGTCTCCCAGTCAGAAAGTCTGTTTTCCATTGGTTCCGTTCTGTTCTCTTCGCTTTGAATGGAGTTTTCTGGTTCTTGATTTGGTTGTTGATCTGTTGGATTTCAGAGTGCTGGAGTTCCATCAGTTCAAACAGCTTGCTTAATTTTCATTTGGGTCTCCTAAATTTGGTAGAATGTCTAGGAGGGCTCTCCCTATAATTCTTTTGTACTCCGATCTCCGAAAGTTTCAGAAAGGATTCTTCATCTGGGAAGATCTTTGGTTCGTTCTTTTGGGAGCTTTCTGGAGCCATGATTGGATTTTTCCTTAAGTGTCGGGCCAAGGTCTCTTACTTTGGGGGCATCTAGAGGTTATTTAGTTTCTCTGATGTTGCCTTAATAGGAGCCGACGTAGAAGTGGATCACCAGTGACCTCTGTGAACAGCTGTGACTCGGCCTAGTAGAATCTCTGTGAGAGCAGGCCCCACCTTCTGCCTGGCAAAGACACAGCCCTATTTAGGGAGTCACTGGGAGGCCTTCCACTGCCCCTAGGTTGTGGGTCAGTCAAAATTAGACGAGATGCAGTTCAGGCTGCACCTCAGTTATTTCCCTAGGTAGTCGTATTTGGAAAGGTAAAAGCTATCTGACGGCTTCCAAAAACAATCAGACTGTCAGGTGGGCAAGCTCCTCTTTCCAGCTGGCAATGGAGGCACCTCTGTATCTGTCCCTATATGCTGTGGTCTGGTTCAAAGTATAGACAAGCTACTGCCCCGCTGTCATCACGTGTTGGGCCCTACCCAAAGGGTAAACTGTGCTAAACACGGCTTTTCTTCTGGGGAAGCACGCACCAAAATGGCACTACCTCCTAGCCTGGGAATTAGCCCCCTCCGAGGCCTCCATTTAGGTAGCTCCACCTCCCGGTTGGACAAGATGGCGTCCTGCTGAGGTCTGGGAAATAGCCGAATCAATGGTGGAGGTTCAAAAAATGGAGTGGAGGGACCATGGTGCTCAGAGTCCAGAGCCAGGCTCTCAAAGTGTGGCTATTCCACCCGCTGGTCGTGTCGGCAGTGTGGCAGAACTTTATGGCCAGTTAAGCCTAATCTCTGTCACAGGCTAACAAAAAGGAAAAAAAATTAAAGCCAGTCGTTACCTTCAGACAGTAAAAGCCAGCCATTCGACAAGGGCTGGGGTCAACAAAAGAGTAGAAGTTTCCTGTTTAGTGGCATGTGGTCCAAAAGGACAGTCCTATGCCATGTCTTAGGGCTCACTGGGTGTCCAGAAGGCTCCATTGAATTATCAATCCTGGCCTTAATTTTCAGAGTGAGTTAGGGAGATGTGTGTCTACTCCTCCATCTTGACTCTGCCCCCGAAAGTTAAAAACTTTATAAGTAGATGTAGTGAAGGAAACATGACTTTAAATTTATAAATTCAAATAATAAACATTATATAAACATAATTCTCGTTCTGGTTCCAAATCAATACTCCAAACTCACTGCTATCAAGTCAATTCCAACTCATAGTGACCCTACAGGACAGAGCAGAACTGCCTCACAGAGTTTCCAAGGAGCGCCTGGCAGATAAGAATGGCAGACCTTTTGGTGAGCAGCCACAGCACTTAACCACTATGTCACCCAGCGTTTCCATTTTGTTCTAAAGCCATCATGGATCATGACCGGACTTCGCTGACTTGGTTGTCTTTAGTGGCTTTTAAGTACATTTCTAGGTATGTTGTTGTTGTTAAGTGCCATTGAGTCAGTTCTGAGTCACAGTGACCCTGTGTAAAACTGAGCAAAACACAGCCCAGGCCCGCAGCATCTTCACAGACATTAAGCAGAACTTTTGGTTGCAGCCACTCTGCCAGTCCGTCTTAGGGAAGCTCTTTCTCTTTTTCACGGACTACCAAGCAGGATGTCCTCTGCCAGAGACACAGCCCTTTGGACTACATGTCCAAAGTATGTGAGATGTGATCTCGCCATCTTGACTTCCAAGGAGCACTCCGCTTCCATTTCTTCAAAGACACTTCTGTTCACTCTTTTCACAGTTCAGGCATGGTATTCAAGATCCTCCAACACCACAATTCAAAGGTGTCCCTTCTCCTCCGGTCTTCCTTATTCCTCGTCCAATTTTCACATAAATCAGAGGTGACTGAAAAGACCGTGACTTGGGTCTGCCACCTTAGCCTTCAAGACTCTACTTTTCAACACTTGGGCAGCTGACTGGCCTGATGCCATGCAATTTGGATTTTTCAGCAGCTGCTTCCATGGGCATCGAGGGTAGATCCAAGGAAAATGAATTCCTTGACAACTTCATCTTTTCTCCATTGACCAGGATGTTGTTGAGAGGTCCAGTTGTGAGGATTTGGGTTTTCTGGATGGGGAGGTGCCATCCTTAGGAAAGCTTGTAGTCTCGGAGGTTCATCAATAAGTCTCTCAAGACTTCTTCACTTCCAGCACACCACACAAAGGTGAGTCATCTGTGTCCTACAGGTGGTTAAGGACTCTTCCTCCGGTCCTGATGCCCCCTTCTTCAGAGTCCAGCTTCTCAGATGATTGGCTCAGCATACAGAGCGAACAGGTAGGGTGAAAGGATCCATTCCTGGCTCACAACTTTCCTGACTTTAAAAGACTGGGTATCCCCTTGTTTTATTCGAGTAACGGCCTCCTGATCTGTGTACAGGTTCCTCATGAGCACAATGAAGGGCTATCCATAATTTTTTTAAGGATCTACGTAGTCAAGCATCTTTAAAACACTGTAAAGATCTTTTCTAGTATTCTCTGCTTTCAGCTAGGATCCATCGGACATCAGCCATAATATCCCGGGTTCCACATCCTCTTTGGAATCCGCCTTGAATTTCTGGCAGAATTTCTATAGACTACTGCAGCTGCTTTTCAAGGGTCTGCAGCAAAACTGAACTCATGTGGGATGTGGATGATGTTTGTAAACGACTTCCACATTGGGTGAGATGATCTTTCTTGGAACTATACAGTACTAGAGATCTCTTCCACTAGTTGGCAATGTAGCTGTCTTCCCAATTTCTTGGCATCAATGAGGGAGCACTTCCAGCACGGCATCCGTTTGTTGGAACATCTCCGTCTGTAGTTATTGAGTTCCCGGAGTCTTCCTTTCAGCCAGTGCCTTCCGTGCAGCTTGGACTTCTTCTTTTGGTGCCATGGTTCCTGCTCAGCTGGTACCTCTGGAAATGGTTTAGCGTCCACCAATTTCTTTCAGGTACAATGACTTGCTTCTGCTCCCGGCAGCTCCACGGAGGCAGAGCAGAGCTGCTCCATCGTGTTTTCAAGGCTGTGAGCTCTCAGAAGCAGACCTCCGAGACTGTCTTCCAAGGAACCTGTGTCTGGGTTGGAACCACCAACACCTCAGCTCGTGGTTAAGGACTCAACCATTGGCACTACTCAGGATCGCCTAGGAAGTTGACTCATCAACCATATTTTTTTAAATTTTTATTTAACATGACTGAGTGAAAATATACATTCACGTATAAATTTACATGCCCACCTATATGCAGCTTCCACTGCTCTCCCTGTCCAGTGACTGCACACTATTCCTCTCTGCTCCATACATGTCTCATCCTCCCAACAGCCTCCTTTCCCCTCCTCTCCATCCACTCCCCTTCCTCCAGCCAGAGGTCAGTAAGATGATATCCTACAGATGTATAGAACCATAAAGTGCTTTCAATATATGGTCACTCTGCATTGCCAAGTCCAATCCATCCCTGTCCAAAGAGTGGACCTTTGTTATAACTTATGGGAAAGAGCAGCATCAGGGTCAGGGGCCATGCTCTCAGAGGAACCCCAAAACTGCTGGACCATCAATTGAGGTCTTTTAGTGGAGATCTCATGATGCACCCCTTTTTATTCTTGTGTTGCCAGTGAGACTCCTCTCTGTGAGCTCCATCGTGGCTATTGCTGGTGGTGGCTGGGCAGCATCTGGTTCTTCCAGTCCCAAGTCGATGTAGGCACCCACTCTTCTGGGTCTCTCTGTCTTCTCGGTTGTCTTTACCACATGTCATTTTCGTCCTCGGTGAGCATCTGTTCCTGCTGAGTTGGGACCATTTGCTGTGTCCTCGGATGGCAGCTTGGCAGCTTTTAAGACCCCAGACGCCACTCACCAATGTGGGGTGCAGAGAGCTCTCTTAGCAAAATGCTAGTTGTGCCAATTGGCCTGGAATTCGCCTAAGAGCATGGCCCCTGCCCCCCGCCCCATCTACTCTATCCTTGCAGTAATGAGTTAAGATGGAAGGAGTACTCAAGTTATACTGAAGTCCACTTAATGTTGTTCTTGTTTTTAATGTGTGCTATCACCGCTTTCTCCCAACTAGATTTCTAGTAACTATCTAAACTAAACCCTCCCCCCTCCCCCCTCCCCTTCCCTCCCTCCCCTCCCTTGCAGCTGTCAAAGAGTCTTTTCTTCTATACACAAGTCTGTTTTTGAGATCTTATCGTAGAGGTCTCATACAGTATTTGTCCTTTTGTCGCTGACTACTTTCACTCAAAATAATGTCTTCCAGTTGGAACAAGGTTAGGAGATGTTTCCTGGAATCATCGTTATTCTTTATCATTGCATAGTGCTCCATTGAGTATATGTACCATAGTTTACCTATCCATTCTTCTATTGTTGGGCATCTGGGTTGATTCCATCTTTTTGCTATCGTGGACTGTGCTGCGATAAACATTCTGGTGCATGTGTCCGTTGGTGTGAAAGGCCTTGATTCTGTAGAATATATTCCAAGTAGTGGAATGATTGGGTCAAATGGTATATCGATATCCATTTTTTTTAAGGAAGTGCCAGATTGCCTTCCAAGGAGACTGGACCATTTTGCAACCCCACCAACAGTGTAGGAGGGTTCCACTTTCTCCACAGACTCTCCAGCATTTGTTGTTTGGTGTTTTCTGGATCATGGCCAATCTTGTTGGGGTGAGATGGTATCTCATTGTCTTGATTTGAATCTCTTTAATAACGAAAGATCGTGAACATGTCCACATGTTTTTTGGCTGCCTGGATCTCCTCTTTAGAGAAATGTCTGTCCATCTCCTTTACTCGTCACTTAATTGGATGATTTATCTTCTTCTTATTGATATTTTGTAGTATCCTATAGATTATGGAGATCAGGTGTCGGTCTGACATAGAGTTGCCAAGTATTTTTTCCCATTCTGTGGGTGTCCTTTTAACTCTATTAATGAAGTCTTTGGATGAGCATAAGTGTTTGATTTTTAATAGTTCCCATTTATCTATTTTCTCTTCTGTTGATTGTGGTTTGTTTGACAGATTTTGGAGTCTGTCCATATTGTGTATCAAAACTTCCATTGTCCCCACCTTTTCTTGGATGAGCTTTATTGTTTTATGTTTGATATTTAGGTCTTTTATCCAGGCTGAGTTGGTTTTTGTATAAGGTGTAAGATATGGATCTTGTTTCAGTTTATTGCAGATGGATATCTGATTTTGCCAGCAGCGTTTGTTGAAGAGACTGTTTCTACCCCAGTTTAATGACTTAGGGCCTTTGTCGAATATCAACTGGTCGTAGGCAGATGGTGTCATCTCTCGGGTCTCAGTTCTGTTCCATTGATCAATCTGTCTGTTCTTGTACCAGTACCAGGCTGTATTCACCACTGTGGCAGTGTAGTACGTTCTAAGGTCGGGTAATGAGAGGCCTCCCAGTGTGTTCTTCTTTAGTAGTACCTTACTTACCTGTGGCTTCTTCCCTTTCCAAACAAAATTGGTGATTTGTTTCTCTATCTCATTAAAAAATGATGCTGGAACTTGTATTGGGATTGCATTACATAAGTAGATTGCTTTGGGTGAAATAGACATTTTCACAATGTTAAGTCTTCCTATCCATGAGCAGGGTAGGTTTCTCCATTTATGTAAATCTCCCTTAGTTTCTTGTAGTAAGATCTTGTAGTTCTCTTTGTAAAGGTCTGTAAGGTACTTTTTCTTCTTAGGGGCTATCATAAATAGTATTTATTTGATGATTTCTTCAATAACAGTCTCATTGTTGGCATAAAGGAACCCTACTGATTTGCTTCTGTTTATCTTGTATCCTGGGACTTTGCTGAACTCTTCTATCAGTTTGAGTAGTTTACTTATAGATTCTTTGAGATTCTCTGCATATACAATCATATCATCTGCAACCAGGGAGATTTTGACTTCTTCTTTGCTGATGCAGATGCCCTTTATTTCTTGGTCTTGTCTAATTGCTCTGGCTAGAACTTCTAGTCCAATGTTGAATAGGAGAGGTGAGAGTGGGCATCCTTGTCTAGTTCCTGTTCTCAAGAGAAAGTCTTTCAGTCTCTCTCCATTCAGGATGACGTAGGCAGTTGGCTTTGCAGAAATGGCCCTTATTGTGTTGAGGAATTTTCCGTCTATGCCTATTTTGCTAAGAGTTTTTAGCATGAGTGGGTGTTGGACTTTATCCAATGCCTTTTCTGCATCAATGGACAAAATCAGGTAATTCTTAATGTCTTTTGTGTTATTTATGTGGTTGTCGCATGAATTGTTTTTCCGATGTTGAACCAGCCTTGCATCCCTGGTATGAATCCCACTTGGTCAGGATGGATTATTTTTTTTATATATTGTTGTATTCTATTGGCAAGAATTTTATTGAAGATTTTGGCATCTAGATTCATGAGTGATATCGGTCTGTAGTTCTCCTTCTTTGTTGGGTCTTTCTCTGGCTTTGATATCAGGGTTATGCTGGCTTCATAGAATGAGTTTGGGAGTACTCCATCCCTTTCTATACCATGAAATAGTCTCAGTAGTATTGGAGATAACTCTTCTCTAAGAGTTTGGTAGAATTCTGCAGCGAAGCCATCTAGGCCCGGGCTTTTTTTGGTTGGCAGTGTTTGGGTGACCTTTTCAACCTCTTCCTTACTGACGGGTTTATTTATTACGTTGTTCTGCTTGACATTGTGATAATTTGGGTAGGTGATATGAGTCAAGGGATTTGTCCATTTCCTCTACATTTTCAAATTTGTTACAGTACAGTCTTTCATAGTATTCTGTTATTATCTTTTTGATTTCTGTTGGATCTGTTGTGACACTCCCCTCTCCTTTCTAATTTGGGTTATTTGTTTCCTTTCCTGCTTTTCTTTAGTAAGTTTAGCCAGTGGTTTCTCAATTTTGTTGATCTTGTCAAAAAAATAGCTTTTTGTCTTTTAAATTTTTTCAATTGTTTTTCTATTATCTAATTCATTTAGCTCTGCTCCAATCTTTATGGTCTGGTTTCTTCTGGTGCCGGAGGGGTTCCTCTGTTGTTCTCTCTCTACTTGTTCAAGCTGTGGGGTTAGTTCCTTGATTTGCTTTCTTCCTTCCAGATGTGTGCATTTATGGAGATAAAGAGACCTCTGAGCACTGCTTTGGCTGTATCCCATAGGTTCTGGTAGGAAGTGTTTTCATTCTCATTTGAATCCATGAATTTCTTTATTTCATCTTTGATTTCTTCTATCACCCATGTTTTTTTGAGCAATATATTGTTCTGTTTCTAAGAGTTCCACTTTCTATCTATGCTTTTTCTGCTACTGATTTAGATTTTTATGGCTTTATGATCTGAGAAGATGCTTTGTAGTAATTCAGTGGTATAGGTTTTGTTGAGAATTGCATTATGTCCTAACGCATGGTCAATTCTGGAGAATGTTCCATGTGCACTGGAGAAGAAGATGTACTTATCTGCTGATGGGTGGAAAGTTCTGTATATATCGATGAGGTTAATTGTGGCAGTGAGGTGTTCTGTATCTTTACTGAGCTTTTTTCTAGATGATCTGTCCAGTATTGAGAGTGGAATGTTGAAGTCTCCCACTATTATTGTGGAGTGATCTAACTCTTTTTTGAGTGTAGTCAGTGTTTCTTTGATATACTTAGGTACTCTGATATTAGGTCATAAATATTTAATACAGTTACGTCTTGCCTGTGTATTGAACCTTTCAGCAATAAATTGTGTCCATCTTTGTCCATGATGGTGGGTTTTACATTAAAACTGATTTTGTCTGAGATTGGAATTGCCACACCTGCTCTTCTTTGTTCATTGTTAGCTGGATATATATTCTTCCATCCTTTAATTTTCAGTTTGTTCCTATCTTTAGGTCTCAAGTGAGTTTCTTATAGACAACATATGGATGGGTCATTTCTTTTGATCCAGGATGTCACTCAATGTGTCTTTACTGGAGCATTCAGTCCATTCACATTCAGTGTAACTATTGATAGGTATATGTTCACTCCTGCTGTTGTAATATGTTTATTTTTGTGTCGATGTTGTCTCTGTTGTTCTTATAAGTCTATTCTGGGACATTCTTTATTGTGAGTTGATTTTTCACCTTTTTCAGAGCTGCTTTTGTACTTGTTGAGACTCTTGTGTTACATTTCTTGAAATGGTATGATACATCTTTGTTGCGCTTTACAGCTGCTCCGTGATCCCCCTTAAGTATATATAAACCCAATTTTAATTACTACCAGTCTTGTCATCTTCCTCTCCATCTGGAGGGACTGTAACAACTGTAGTACATCCCTCTTTTTAATATGATGGCACCATAGTTTTCATGATGATCCCTGGATTGCTTCTTTCAGTATTAAAGCTGTGATTGACTTTAGAGCCTTCCCTGAGTAAAGTTTTGAGTAATGTGTCATTCTAAAGTATAAAGTTAGTGGTTTTATTTTTCTAAGCCAAAGCCAAGAACTTCTTTCAGTATTTCTTGTAGTTTGGGTTTGGTTTTTACAAAGTCACTGAATTTCTGTTTATCTGGGAATGTTTTAATTTCATTTTTGTATTTGAAAGATAGTTTTGGAGGATATATAATTCTTGGTTGGGAGGTTTTCTCCTTCAAGGCTTTGAATGTGTCATGCCACTGTCTCCGTGCCAGCATGGTTTCTGCTGAGAAATCTGAAGAGAACCTGCAGGGTTTCCCTCTGAATGTTAGCTTTGCTTGGATTCTTGCTGCCTTTAAGAGTTGCTGCTTAGGTTTCATTTTGTTAAGCTTGATTATAATATGTCTTGGAGTCTTTCTTTTGAGATCTATATTGGGTGGTGTACGATATGGATCTGAGATGTCTGTATTCTCTTCCTTCATGGTTTCTGGGAAGTTTTCTTTCAGCAGCTCAGCAACAATACTCTCTGTGTTCTCAGATGTCTCACCCTGTTCAGGGACTCCAATTAATCGAAGATTGTTCCTCTTAATAGAGTCTCACATGCTTCTTAATGCTTCTTCATTTTTCTTGTTTCTTTTTTCTGATTTCTGCTCATAGATGCTGGCATCAGTAGCTCTGTCTTCCAAGTCAGAAATTGTTTTTTTCCATTTGTTCCATTCTATTTACTTGGCTTTGCATGGAAGTTTCTATGTCTTTGATTTTGTTCTTGATCTGCTGGATTTCAGAGTACTGGTGTTCCATCAGATCGAACAGCTTGTTTAATTTTTCATTTTGTTCTGCTGCATTTTGTATAAGGTCTAGAAGGGCTCTGTATATAATCATTTTGTATTCACTTTCTGGTGCTTTCATAAAAGTTTCTTCATCTGGAAAACTCCTTGGTTGTTTTGTTTGGGAGCCTTCTGAAGCCATGGGTGATTTCTTGTATGCCACAAGTGTCTGTTGCATTTTAGGTCCCATGTGAGTAAGCAGAGGCTGGAAGAGATACTGTCAGGATGGACTGCAGATGTTTCTCTAGGCTGTCTTAAAATGCAAAGCAAGAGGTATCTGACCACTTACCAAGTCAGTCAGGTTTTCAGGTGTAGAGGTCCCTCTTCCCAACTGTCAAAGTAAACATCTCTATATCCAACCCCAGATCATACAAACTAGTTCAGAATACAGCAATGCTACTGCCCTGTTGGTCTCTGCTGACAGAGCCCAGCTTTAGGTGACACTGTGTAAACTACTGCTTTTCTGATAGCAAAGCACTCTCCTGTGGGCAGGCTCTGACTCCCAAGCTAAGAATTAGGTCCAGCTGCGGCTACCATATCCAAGATGGCACCCTCCACACAGGTAGCAGATAGAGGGGCTAAAGGTGCCAAGAGAGGTAGCGATTCCTCTGCTTCTGTTGCCAGGCCCCCACTGTAGGCAACACTGTGTAAATTACTGCTTTTCTGTCAGAGAAGCACTGTCCTATTTGCAGGTGCTGGGTCCCAGGCTAAGAATTAGGTACCACTAAAATCTCTGTATCCCACATAGCATCCTGCACAGTGGCAGTGTGATTTCATACAAACCCCGCTGTGGCAGTGATAAAAAGACAGGAGCAAAGTGGCTAGATGAACAGAATCCTAAGCCTGGCTCTCAAAATATGGGAATTTCACCTGCCTATCCCCCCAGCAGTGCATCTCAGTCTAGCCACTAGGCAAGACCGAGTTCCACCCACTGGCCAGGACAGAGAAAGAAAAGTCAAAATGGTGCATTTACCTTCAGTCCGTGAGAGCCGGGGCTAGCCAGGAGCAGGAGTCAGCGAGAGAGAGGAAGTTTTTCGCTCAGTGATATCAAGTCCAAATTAATAGCCCTGTGCCGTGTCCTGGGGCTGATTAGGTGATCAGAAGTCTCCGTTTGATTATCAATTCAGGTCTAGGTTTCCAAAGGGATGTAGGGAGATGTGTGCTTAGTAGACTATCTTGACTCTGCCTCCTGTAACAGCTTTTTATGTGTATTTTTTAATGAGGGAAACTTTTGAATCTCAGATAACCAAACCATAAATGGACTTGAAGAATGGATCATGAAGGGAGTTTAAATTTACCCAATGACTGTTTGATCACTGGAGAAGGACATCCTGCATGATAGAGTGGCGGGTCAGTGGAAAAGAAGACCCTAGAACAGATGGGTTGACAAAGTGACTGCAACTGTGGGCTTAAGCATAAAAACGATTGTGAACACGGTACAGGACTGAGCAGGGTTCATTCTGTTGTTCATAGGGTTGCTATGAGTCAACACCAACTCAGCGGCACCTAGCAACAGCAACAACAGCAGCTACCAGACTGTTTGGACCCTTGGTAGCCCAAGTGGTTAAAAGCTGAGTCACCATCCAAAAGACTGGCAGTTAAAATCCACCAGCTGCTCTGTGAAACCCGTGTGGGACAGTTCTCTGTACTGCAGGGTGGCTATGAGTCCAGATTGACTTAATGGCAACTGATTTAGTGTTTTTGTTTGGTTAATATTGTTTTTAAGTAAGCCAGACTTCCCAGAAGGAAGAAAATATGCTTATAAAACAGGTGACTTTTTTTTTAATAAAAAAAATATTTTCTTCTGCAGTCTTGGATTTAAGCTGGGAATTAAACAAAATGATGTCATACTTGTAATTTCTGAGGGGTCCAAAACCTTGTGTCAGTCAATCTGTGTTCTGGACCAGTGAGCAATTAGAACATGAAGTTGGATGTCGGGATCCAAGTCCCTTCTGCTAAAGGTTATTTGGAAGGTTGTCGCTTAGTGGGAGGGTCAGATGGGCTTCCTGATATCCATCCTGAAAACTGGGGCTCCCACTCCCCACAGTGAGCCCCGTGGTGCCGTGGTGTAGAGATGTGAGCAGTTTGAACCCCCAGACACTCCTTGGAGACCCTGTGGGGGCAGTTCTCCTCTGTGCTGTAGAGTTTCTATGAGTCGGAATTGAGGCAGCAGTATTGGGCTTGGTTTTTGGTTATCACCACAGAGTTGCCCAGGACGTGTGGAGTGGCCTTGGTGCTCTGTATGGGCTGGGTCACCCCAGGGAGATAGTAGGAAGGGGACCAGCCAGGCCAGCGTGGTTTCTTCCACCTGATCTTTCTGGTCAGATATGTTACCTCACTTCCTCTGTGATGGATGAAATTAAAGGGTCAGGTGGAGGCCAAGAGGGATCTACAGTTTGGGGTCCTCTGTGGACGGAGACGTGGGGAATGGGTGACAAACATGTATCTCCACATCCTTGGTCCTGGTCCTCACAGCTCATGGCGCTTAAACTGCTTGCCTGCAATTGGCCAGAGCTTTGGTCAGGCCTTCAAAAGCCTGCTCCCCGGAGAAGCCAGTGTCCCTTTGGATGAAATTCTGTCCCAGATGGCCTTGACAGGTGTGCTAATGAAACCAGTGCCAAGACTGCATGTGAGCCAAGGACTTAGAATGACTTGTCCCTTTACCTGTCTCAAACTGTGTAGCTCCACCTTGTCCCACGTAGCTCGTTAGAACTTATGCCATGAGAGCCACTGACAAAGTTAAGATGCCAGGGACATCCAGAACAAAGCTCAGTTGAAACTGAGTTGATCCCCACTCCCAGGGACTTGGGGGGACAGAGTAGAATGGCCCCGTAGGGGTTTGAGGCTGTTGTCTTTACAGGAGCCGATGCTGTGTCTTCTTCCGTCTCTGTCCAGTGGCTGTTGGGCTCCAGCTGCCAGCCTTTAGGGCAGCAGTGGAGCATTTGACCACTGCACCACCAGGGCTGCTTGTCGGTGACACAGAAAACCGAAACCAAGCCAAACGTGTTGCTGTCGACTCGATTCTGATGGACAGTGACCCTATAGGACAGAGAAGAACTTCCCCGTGGGGTTTCCAGGGCGTGGCTGGCTCATTTGAACTGCCAGCCTTTTGATTAGCAGCCGTATAGAGGGACCCTGAATTGGAATATAAACCTCTGCCGTTATCAAGCTGCCTGGAGAAAAGTGGTTTTAGTATTGAGTTCTCTTAAGAGCTCGTGTTCAAATGTTCAGATAGAAAAGTGTCAAAATTCAAAATCAACTTCATACAGATATTAAGAACTCACTCAGTGTACTCTTGAGTATGGAGGATCCATGATGAATAAAACAGGCTCCCTACCTCAAAGGCAAAAAAATAAAATAAAATAAAATAATAGTAACCTCCCTAACCCTTGCTGATTTTCTGAAGGCTTTGAGTTAACAGATCAGAGATAATCTTCCATGACCATCTTAACAAGTGTCTTCCTTGGTTCTCAGACTGAGGGGTTTTGAAGGCTCGGTGGGTTGTGCTTCTTTCTGCAGGCACAGTCTGGGTGCCTCACTGAGAAGAATGTGTCATTGCAAAGCCTTGGGGGTCACGTTAGTTTAGTACCAAGTGAGGAAGACTCAGGGCCCCACCCCACCACCGCCTCCCTCGCCCATTTTAAAAGATAACTTGATCCCCAAACCCTGAAACTGTCATGCTTGGAAAAATTATATTCTTAAAATGTAATTTCTGGTAAAGGCTCAAACGTTTCTGAAGACCATCTTGGCCCTCCCTGGGGACATGCTGTGTTAGGGGCAGGTGTTTACGGTTTGGGGCCCAGGTGGCTGCTTCTGCCAAGCCTCCCCGTGGAATTACTTCCCTCTAGGAAACCTGCGTCTGAGGAGGGTGTGTCCCTAATATCTGAGGACCCAGGGCAGTGCTAATTGGACAGACTTCATCGTGTTGGTAGAGTGTCTTTTAAGAAGACTGACATGACCCTCAAGCCTTTAGTGAAACCACAGGCACTCCTGCACACCCCGTTCCCAGTCTCAACTTGACATTGAGTGTGGAATGGACTTGGAGGGCACAGAAGAGTGAATCTGGTGGCCTTGCCAAAAACACCCAAGCCTGTTGCTATTGAGTCTGCCCTGACTTAGGGCCACTCCACTTGTGACAGAGTAGAAGCATGCTTTGTGAGTTCCTCAACTGTCACCATGTGGGAACCGATTGTGAGGCCTTTCTTCTGGGGGTGCTGCTGAGTGGGTTTAAATCAGCACCCTTCTGAAGAGTACAAAGCCATTGCTGCTGAGTTAACAGCCAGAGTAGAAATGCCCCCAGGGTCTCCAGGGAGTGGCTGGTGGGTTTGAACGGCTGTTGTTTTGGTCAGCAGCCCAGAGTTAACCACTGTGCCATGAGCATAAACCATTTTGGCTGCCCAGGGACCAGCCCTGTTCGTAACAAGTTTAAAGCTAGAAGCCATGTAGTTTTGGGGGAGGACACAGAGCGACAGTCTGCCTTGTCTTTACAGAACAGGAGGATTTTGTCCATCGTGGTCCAAAAGGGCTGGTACGGCCTGTCTTCCCTCTCGCCACACTTTTGCCTCAGCTGTGTCTGTCTGTCAGACCACCGCTGCCCCCACACGCCTGCTGAGGGTAGTCTATGGTCCAGAAGACAGACCCGTGCAAGGGTAAGCCACAAAAACCAAATCCACTTTTGTCAAGTCGATTCTGACTCATAGAGACCCCACAGGACAGGGTAGAAGTGCTCCAAAGAGTTTCCAAGGAGCGCCTGGTGGGTTTGAACTGTCCACCCTTTTGTTAGTGCCCGTGGCTCTTACGAGACTGTCCACTAATAGCCTGGGCTTGGACCTGCCCAGAGGGCAGTGTTTTTAGAGGCGTAGCTCAGACTTGCTTCCTCAAAGCTGCAGGCATGTGGCTGTGTGGTGGACAACTTCATACAGCCTTCTCCCCTGGTCTGGTGATTGGGCACCCAGGTGATTGGGTGGAGCTGGGCAGGTAAGGAACTGTGGCCCACTGAGGGGACTGCTCAATTTTGCCTTAAAAGGGAGCCAATTCCAGAGCAGAGAGGAGAGCCCTACACCACCAAGGGAAGAGAGGGATGGGCAGCAGAGACTGCAGGGTACTGGGTGGTGGGGGGCTGAGACTGAGGGGCAGGAGAAGCCTAGAGACTGGGCCTATGAAACTTGGGACTCGCCAGCCTTCACGACCATGTAAGCCGTTTCCTTTCCCCGTTCAGTGAGTTCTGTAGACAGTGTGAAACCCTGGTGGCATTGTGGCTAAGAGGTCAGCTGCGCACCACAAGGTTGGCAGTTGGAATCTACCAGGTGCTCCTCGGAAACTGTGGTGGTGGGGGCAGTTCCACTCTGTCCTGCGGGGTCGCTGTGAGTTCCAGTTGTCTCCTTGGCAGTGGCTTTGGTTGTAGTGGATTATGGAAGCCAAAGACAGGAGGGAGAGCACTGAGAGGAGAGGCAGGGGTCAGTGGCAGAGATGATGGTCCAGCTGCTCAGATCCCCTCTCCTCCTCACAGGAACCAGCCTGGTGCTCGGCCTCACAAAAGAAATGATTCCTTTACACATGCCGAGTCCCTGCTGTGGAAGCAGCTAATCACCTGTGGACAGAGTTCCAGCAGCTGGGATTTCTCAGTGAGGCCCAAAGCAGGCATTATCAAAGGTTTAAAGCAGCCCGTGTCATTCAGCAGGCCTGCATCCCAACTAAGTGGGTTGGACGGCAGACTGGGCCACAAACCATGAATGTCCCTAGACATTGTACAAGTCTGTCTGTTTTAAAGCAAGTAGAAGATCAGGTAACATTTTGAATTTTAAGTGAATGGAGTCACTTCTTTCATTGTGATTCGTGAATTATTGTAGGAAGTTTGATTTGATTTTGTGATTTGGAAGATAGGAATTATAACTATTTGCATTCTCATCTTGCAAGGCTGGCTTGTATGTCAGCATAAAAAGGAGCAGAATTAAAGTTCTGTGTAGCTATAAGAAGAGGAAACTCGTTTTCATATGTAACTGACTAAAACATATTCTTTATTTCATAATTGCAATTGGATGTAGCCAGTTCAGACACGTTAAGTACCAATTACTTGGCTAGGCCCTACAACTAATAAGAAGATGCAGAAGTTGTGCTTACCGCTGTTAAATTGGTAGTTCAGTGAATGAAGTAAAACCCTAAGCCCTCTGCTGTTGTGTCAGTTCTGACTCATAGCGACCCTGTAGGACAGGGTAGAACTGCCCCATAGTTTCCAAGGAGCGCCTGGTGGATTTGAGTGGTAGACCTTTTGGTGAGCACCTGTGGCTCTGAACCGCTGTGCCACCAAGGTTACCAGGTGAAATGAGGAGACACACAGCCACTGTGTACCCCGTGGTAACCTCAGTTAGTGCCTGCTTTAGCTGAGTCATGGTTCTCTGAGTTTGTTTTCCTCTTTGTAAGATGAGGTTGGAGTTGGCTCTCCAAAATCTCTTCAAGTTTAATATGTGAATGAATACAATTATGAGAATGATTTGAGTTACATCATTTTTATTCATTCAAAGAAATAATGAAGCTTTCATCTTTGGGAATTAACTATTCTTTTAAAGCCAAGATTTAGAAAGTATCTTTTTCCCCCAAAGATCAAAAAGTAATGCAAGGTGTTTTCTAGTTTACAAGTCAAAGCTCACACTCAGTTATCACTGAGCATTTCTCCCTCATCACATTTAACAGTTTTTCAACTTACTAATCCTCATAGAAATTTACATTTTGATCATCTCTTTATTTAATAGGAGCTGTCCTAGGCGTATTTCCAAACCTTAATAAATGGGGAATATGTACTCTCTAGTCCAGAGTGTTCTCTGAAAAAGATCTCCCTGTTTTCCCAACTGGCTCTCTTGAGAGAGAAACCTGATCAGTCTTCTTTGTCCTGCTAGATAGTGTTACTGGAAGAGAACTGGAGAAGTAGTCCCTTGGGGTGAGCATTGCTTCCAAGTATTTTTCTTTAATTCTCTACTTTTTGCTTTAATAAAACCAGAACATATTGATGGTTTTATAATTAAATTGCAACTGTAAGAATGTAAGAACAATGGTTAGTGCACCAGGTGAGAATAAGTCTAAGAATACCTGTCCACAGGTACTGGAAATCTATGTGCTATTTGTTAGGAGAGGCAAGAAATTTCCGTAAGACAGGATGGCCAACTTTTAAGATGAACATTTTTGATGCAACTTCTGAGGAAAGACTGGCCAGCTCTTTCTGTCCATTACCTTGTTGTGAAACTACTGTTTTCTTTGCTGAATGGTGAACTCATAATGAAAAACCTAACTGCAGAACCTCTTTGGTATCCAGAGCTCAATACCTACCAATTCTTTCTTCTTATCAATAAAGGTGAAGAAAACCCTGGTGGCGCACAGGTGTTCCATGCTGTGTCTTCTAACCAAAAGGATGGCGGTTCAGATCTACCAGATGCTCCTTGAGAACTCTGTGGAGCATTTTGGTTCTAGGCTGCAGGGTTGCTGTGAGTTGGAATTGACTCGACAGCAGTGGAAAAAAACTTCAGTAACTCAATTCTGTTTCTCAACTCTATTTCTTCAGCGTATGTCACCTGGGGTATTTTTGATAGTTTGTTCCTTGAATCTGAAATTTGTTTCTGTGAAGTGGAAAAAAAATTATACACCCCAGTGCACTTAGTGAAAGTTGAAAGGTTATTGGGTACTTTGTTCTGATTACTCTAAATCAGTGACTTGTGCATCGAAAATATTTAACCTTGATGTTTATAGAATTTAGCAACTTTGTGATGTTACATGAAAAAGTGCTCTTAAGACAGTGTAAAGACATACAACTTGAAGAGTGAAAGATCATGTATCTGCTTCATAAATCTATGAACATGTGCGGTGCAAGGAATCCTGCCTTGCCGTTTGTTCAATTTAATGATTTATCAAGCTGTATCATCAGCCTTAAATTTTCATGCCTAATAGTATTTTCAGGAAGTTGTTCCTAAAGAAATACTCAGAGATAGTCCGACATTGCAAAGGTATGTTGATGTTAGGGTGATTTACAAAAGAGGGAGACTGGAAACAACCTAAATACCATAGACGTGGAACTGGTGGTGTAATTTTTTCAAATAAACTTGTTGTACATTTATTTAAAAAATAACTGGAAATGCTTTGATGTGTAGACCTTTTATTCAGTTTTTTTAAGACCATCTTTTAGGTACTTTGGAAGAAAAGGCTTAGGTAGTAAAGCTCCTTCAGTTGCATCTGATGTCTGTTTGTACAGACGGATAATTTCCACAATTGCTGTTCAGTGCTTATATTTCCAGTGCTGTCTGTTCACCTTAAGAGCCCCTGCGAGGCACAGATGTTTTAGGGTTGACGGCTAACTTACAGGGTGATGGTTTGAACCCACCCAGTGGGACCATGGAGTAGATGCTTGGCCTGGAACGTGCTTCTGTATAAAGATGGCGCCCTGTGGAGCTGTCCTCCTGCAGAACACGTGGGGTTGTTAGGCATCTGAATCTGCTTGGCGGCAACTCGTTTCTTTTTTGTGTGTTTGCTCATAGTTGTTTAGCCAAAGCCAAGTACCGTCGAATTATGTTGAGCCAAAACCAAACCCACGGCTGTTGCATTGATTCCCACTCACAGCGACTCTGTGGGACAAAGTAGAACTGCTCCATGGAGTTTCTAAGGAACAACTGGTGGATCTGAACTACCGACTTTTTGGTTAGCAGATATAACACTTAATTACTGTGAAGTAATGGTCTTCATAGAAATAAAAATTATCCCCTACATATATGCTTCAAAATAAAGTTACCTCTTGCTTTAAACATTTGCTGTTAGGTGCCATCGAGTTGGTTCCGCCTCATAGCGGCCCCATGCACAACAGCACAAAACACTGCCTGGACCTGCACCACGGCCACAATCATGCTTATGCTTAAGCCCATCATTGCAGCCACTGAGTCCATCCATCTTATTGAAGATCTTCCCATTTTTGGCTTTGGCTCCACTTTACCAAACATGATGTCCTTCTCCAGGGACTGATCCCTCCTGACAACGTGTCCTAAGTATGTAAGATGCAATCACACCATCTTTGCTTCCAGGGAGCACTAGTTGTAAAATAACAGATTTATTTGCTCTTTTGGCAGTCCGTGATATGTTCAGTCTTCTCCAACATCACAATCCAAAGACATCAGTTATTCTTCTGTCTTCCTCATTCGTTGTCTAGCTTTCGCATGCATATTGAATGATGCAATTGAAAATACCATGGCTTGGGTCAGGTGCACCTTAGTCTTCAAGGTGACTTTTTTACTTTTCAATACTCTAAAGAGGTCCTTTGCAGTGGATTTTCCCAGTGCAATGCATCTTTTGATTTCTTGACTGCTGTTTCCATGGGTGTTGATTGTGGAACCAAGTAAAGTGAAATCTTTGATGACCTCCATCCTTTCTCCATTTATCAAAATGTTGCTTACTGGTCCAGTTGTGAGGATTTTTGTTTTCTTAATGTGGATGTATGATCCATACTGAAGGGTGTGGTCCTCGATCTTCATCAGTATTTCAGAAACCCTCTTCACTTCCAGCAAGCAAGGTTGTCTCATCTGTATAACATAGGTTGTTAATGAGTCATCCTCCAATCCAGATGCCTCGTTCTTCTTCATGTAGTTCCGCTGCTCAGATTATTTGTTTGGCACACAGATTGAAAAGGTATGGTGAAAGATTACAACCCTGATGCACACTTTTCTTGACTTTAAACTATGCAGTGTCCCCTTGTTCTGCTCACACAATTGTGTATTGATCCATAGACAGATTCTTCATGAGCACAATTAAATGTTTGGGAATTCCCATTCTCTGTAGTGTTATTCAAGGCATCTTATGATCCACATAGTCCAGTGCCTTTGCATAGTCAGTGAAGCACAGGTAAACATCTTTCTGGCATTCTTGGTTTTCAGCCAGGATTCATCTCACATCAGCAGTAATATCTGTGGTTCGAACCTGGATTGAATTTCTGGTAGTTCCTTGTCAATATACTGTTGCAGTCACTTTTTTTCTATTTTAATTATGATTAAGAATATACAACCCCATATAAATTTGCATACCCGCCAATGAGTGGCTCCTACTGCTCTCCCTGCCCAGTGACAGCACGCTCCTCCTCTCCATTCTGCACATGTCATATCCTACCAATCTCCTATCCCCTCCTCTCCACCCACTCCCACATGTGCAGTAAGAGGTCAGCTGGATGGCATAGAACCATAAAATGCACACATGATATGGTCACTGGGTCACCAAGTCCAATCTATTTCTGCCCGAAGAGTTGACCTCTATTATGATTTACGGACAGGGACAGCATCAGGGCCAGGGGCCATGCTCCCAGGGGAACGGCGAGGCCCTTGGACCATCAATTGCAGTCTTTTAGTGGAGATCTCAGGGTGTACCCCTTTTTACTTTTGTGTTGCCTGTGAGTGTCAATTTTGTGAGCCCCATCACGGCTATCACTGGTGGTGACTGAGCAACATCTGGTTCTTCTGGTCACACATCTATGTAGTCAACCTGCTTGTGTGGGTCTCTGTCTTCTGGGTTCTCTTTGCCACATGTCATTTTGGTCCTTGGAGATCATCTGTTCCTGCTGAGTTAGTGTTGCAGTCACTTTTGAATGATCTTTAGCAAAATTTTTCTTGCATGTGGTATTAATGATATTGTTTGATAATTTCTACATTCAGCTGGATCACCTTTCTTGGGAATAGGCAGAAATAGAGATCTCTTCCAGCTGGTTGGCCAGGTAGCTGTCCTCCAAATTTCCTGGCATAGACAAGTGAGTACTTCCAGCGCTGCCTCCGCTTGTTGAATTATTGCAATTGATGCTCCATCAATTCCTAGAGCCTCATTTATCGCCAGTGCCTTCAGTGCAGTGACGACTTCTTCCTTCAGTACCGTTAGTTTCTGATCGTAGGCTCCCTCTTCAGGTGTTTGAACATTGACCACATCTTTCTGGTCTGATTACTCTGTGTATTCTTTCCATCTTCTTTTAATGTTTCCTGAGTCGTTTAATACTTGCCCTGGGAAGCCTTCACTGTTGCAGTTTGACTCTTTGCACATGTCATTATAATACTTTGTCTTCTTAAGCAGCCTTTTGAAATCTTCTGTTCAGTCCTTTTAATTCATCGTTCTTCTTTTTGCTTTAGCTACTCAGGACCTTTGCAGGCTCCCTCGACACATTGTCAGAGGTCCAAGATACAACATGCGCAGTATTTCCTGATGGGGTGATGCAGGTGGATGTTATTGCTCCGGATGTTGAGGGTCAGTGTCAGTATTCTTCAGGAAAGGTCACCAGTGAGCACACAGATGGGATCCAGCAACAGCTGGTTGGAGAACCAGACATACAAGCTCTAACACCGGTTTCCGACAGCGTGGCTGTCCCCAGTGGGTCTGTATTACAAGAGTCCTTTTGTTGGCCTCAAGATGAGCCAGATAGCAAGCCACATTCACAGAGCTCATATGGGCAGAAGGAAATGGGCCAAAATCTGACAGAAACAGTGTCCAGTTGTCTTATAGATGATGAATGCCCTTTGCTAGTGCCAGCTTTTGATACAAGTCAAGTCCAAGTGCGGAACCCAGAGCATAAGGTTGCTGTGACTGAAGATACACAAGTGGCTTCCAGCAGACAGGATTTGGGAACCCAACATGGTACCTTCGGATTGACACTGAGTAGCACAGTGGAACAGAAGGTCAGCACATCATTTGAGCTGTCTTGGAATGCAAATGATATCACTAGTGCCAGGGACACAGTCTGCATGTCAACACCAGTCCTGGTACCCACAGGTGCCACCTTTTTCTCTCTCACCTGTTGAAGCAGCAGAGAAGCATAGCAAAGTGGAAAGGAGTAATGGGGAGCTTCAAAAATTACTAAACTTTAAGGAAACACCTACAAATGCATCGAAAACCAGTCTAGGAAAATCAGCAGCCAAAACCAATATCCCTGTAGGCAGCAAAGTGAGAAAAATGGAAATCATAAGTTACCCAAGACCAAACTTCAAGAATGTCAAAGCAAAAGTTATCTCTAGACAAGTGTTGCCATCCAAAGACCCCGCTTTAGCTAAGGTCACACCCAGACCTCAGTTGACCACTGCCTCATCCCCCTCTTCAGTGTTGTTCTCAAGACAGGTGACAGCTTTGAGCAAAACCCCAAGATCTGACTTGAACACAGATACAAAGCAGAAATCCTAATTAACAAGATGCATAAGCAGTTTAATAAACTCATTACCAACCAGGCTGTGCATGTCACTGCTCATTCTAAAAACGCTTCAGGCAAGGTTCCAAGAGCAACACCTGCCATGAAATCAAATCAGGAAGATGCTGACAGTTCAACAGGCAGGCCTCGGTCTGTTGCCGCTTTCTTCCAGAACATCAAGGGCATCCTCCCTGTTAAAATGGAGAGCACAGCGTGTTTGGGAATGACATATATCTCTAACGCTGATCGGATTAGCCCTGGAAAGAAGGGTGAAAAAGGTAGTGGGACACTTTTGGAAAAACAAGAGCTAAAAAGGGAATGTGGCTTTCTCTTTTTGGTACGTGAAATTTTTTTGCTGGCTTCCGAGAGTAGAGGTGGGGACTGTGAGATCCATTAGCAACTGGTTATCCATTATTCATTAAAAATATGGCAAAACTACATGCACAAATGGGTTTTCAGGTGTTAATATATTATTTGTTGATTCCTGGTCTTGTCATCAGTACATAGAGCAACTCTGGGTCACAATATGCATAACCTGCATGTTGAAAAAAATCCTTTAGTTCAGTATTTTGCGTAGAGCATCAATGTGCCTCTTAATACTGTGCTAACAGAACCAGTTATTTTAATGTAGATTAGAAGTTAAACGTTTGTAGTCTGATTAAGTTTTGTATTTCTGAGAAAAAGGGATTGCTTATGAACTCTGAAATATGCTGGCCTGCATTTCAGAAACGGTCTGAGTGCTGGCAGACCATATTGGCTTAAAAATAGCCGCCAGTGTCTTGCTGAGGAGTGGTTCTGGGAAGAGGAGTTCTGGGAAGAGGAGCTCTGCCTCTCAGTGTTCTGGGTTCTGCCTCTGACCAGCATCTGGGTGGGTGGCCTTCTGAGGTTCCAACCTGAAAGGACTGGATCAGTTGGATGTCTGAGGTGTCTTGCAGCTGTAATGTGTTGCTTTGGGTTTGCAGTTGAGCACTTCAAGCACTGCACCACCAGGACTCCTCCTTGCATGAAAGTGAGGTTGAAGAAGAAGAGTATGTAGTTGTTCCCCAAATCACTTACCAAGCTGACCTGGGGACAGACTTGGGAATGGACCTTGTTGTAACCTGGGTACACCTAGAGGTGTTTCTTTCATAGTGCCTGTCACATCTGGAAATTCTGGTGGTGCAGTAGTTAAGTCCTCAGGCTGCTGTCCAGAAAGGTTAGAGGTAGCAATGCAAAGAGGTTTGAGGCAGTTCATTCGGGTTCAAAGCCCTGCTTTGCTCTGATAGTGTACATACAAGGCCTGCCAGTGAAGTTCATGAACTTATCCTAGGAAAAGTGCCAAGTACCTGTTTTGGTCACCTAGTGCCGCTCTAACAGGAACACAAGTGGGTGACTTTTACAAGGGAATGCTTATTCTTACTCAGTCCAGTAGGCTACAACTCCAAATTCAAGGGAAGGCTTTCACCGTCCAGTAGGCTACAACTCCGAATTCAGGGTGTGTGCCTCTATCCTCTCTGGAGGAAGGTCCTTGTGTGGCATCTGTCTCTGGTCAGGAAGCACCTTGGCAAAGCAACCTCAGATCTGAAGGACACACTCTTCTCCCAGTGTTGTTCTCTTGGTGGTGAGGTTCCCAGTTCTTTGCTAGCTCCCTTTCCTTTGGTCTCTTGTAGGATAGAAGGATAAAAGGTGTGCGAGCCGCAGTCCAGGGCACTTCCCTTTACGGTGGAGCAGGGAGGTGACCTTAGGAAGGGATTCACAGTCCCACCCTAATCATCTCTAACATAATCTACTCTGTTAACCACAGGCCAAGGTTAGGATTTACAGCTTCAGAAAAATCACAGAATGGAGGGCTGTCACAATACAGGGCATCCTGACCCTGCCCAATTACTACACAAATTTTTGGGGAGACACAGTTTAATCCATGACAGTATTTCATTGCTGAATATCATGATGGTCACTTCTGAAGTCTACCCCTTGGGAAGCTGTGCACTGACACCAGTACCCAGTCCACCCTTCAAAGCAATTTGTGAACTCTTTTTCAGGAATGACTATCAGAGCTGCCATCGTATTACCCCCGATGTCCTGAATGTCATTCAGATGTCCTCCTTTCAGTATGTCCTTTATCTTCAGGTAAAGAAAAAAGTCATTGGGGGTCAGGTTAGATGAGTAGGGAGGCTGTTTCAATACAGTTATTTGTTTACAGCTAAAAACTCCATCACAGACAGCTATACAATTAAGGTCATGACTTTGTCACTGTGTCACCGTGTGCAATGGCCATTCCAGAAAAAGAGTTCCAAAATTGGACTAGGGTGGACTAGGCACTGGCATCGGTGCATAGCTTCCTAAGATGAGTACTTTGAAGGTGACCGTAGTGATTTTCCACAAGGAAGCATGCGGCACTTAGAACAGTTGAATTCATGGACTTAATTATCAAACCTCGTGTATCGTGCTGCTTGTTCTGCAGTCAAGTTCAGGTGCTTTACAGACATCGTCATTGACTGTTCCCAGGACAGTGGGGTGGTCGTTATCTACACTGTAAAGCTTCAGAGAGGTTACTTAAAACCCACACTGCTGGTCACTGGTAGAACTGAGATTCAAACTCAGATCCTCTGGTTCGAATCCTGGCTTTTTCTGCTACACTGCAGGGTGTCAAACTTTTGTGGAATATTAGCTCTGAAAGGCAGAATCAGTCTGACTTGGTGACCATTCAGTTTTATAGTTGGTTAGAGGTTTTGTTTAGTTTCTAAAGGAAAGTTTACTCTGGGAGATTAATTTAGCTGGTGCTGCAGCGGTAGGGGCTGAAGTTGTTTGTATACAGGCCTCCGCTTGTACCAGCTAATTCTGTACTGCTCTCCGGTGTCAACACGTGACCTCCAGGTCTCCTCTTGGGCTATTTGCCCGGTTAGCTAGAACAATATAAGTGTAGGAGTCAGCTGCCGTCAGTCTGGGCTCTTCCTCTTTCTCGTATAAATCATCCTCTCATTGTTTATTAAACAAAACAGAGTCCTGGTAAGAGGTTAAGAGCATAGACTTTGGAATAAGACTTGGATTCAAACTTTAGCTTCATCATTCTCTGGCTAAGTGACCTTGGGCAAGCTACTCGATTTCTGTGACACACAGTTTCGCTCTGTTTTGGCCGTTGTCATCGGTGGGTTCTGGCTCCCAGGGACCCAACGTGCAGCGAAGCCGGGTGTCATCCCCGTCGTCATCACTGTAACGCCCATGTCACTGTGTGACACCCATGGTCACAGCTGCTGTGTGACACCATCCCACGCAGAGGTTTCCTCTGGTTTGGTGGCCCTCTGCTCTACCACACATTGTGCCTGTCTCTGGGGGCTTGTCCCCGCTGCGGATGTGGTGAGCTGTATTGTACAGCGTTGTAGTCTGTGTGGTGAGTGAGGCTCTGGCTCTCCTAAGCGTAGGAGAAACACAGTGACAGGCTGCCCTCAGGTCCGTTCCAACCCGTGATGACCCCTTTGTGTGTCGGATCTGAACTGGGGTCCGTAGGGTTTCAGTGACTCATTTTTAGAAGTTGGTCAGGCCTTTCTTTGAGGCACCTGTTGGGTGGCCTTGAACTGCCAACCTTCTGGTCAGCAGCGGGGCATGCTAAACCTTTGTGCCACCAAGGGATTCCTGAGGGTCGAATATAGACATTTACTAAATGCCTATTGTATGTGAGGTGTACTGCTGATTGTGAGGGTGCAGAGAAGACAAACACAGTCCCGTGACAAACCTCACTTCTGGGCGGGCGGATACCATGGCAGTGTACACCCACGGAGTGTGTAAGTGCCCAGGTGAGAGTGTGCACGGATGTGTCCTTGCTGCCGAAGGGGAACTGCCTGAGGTCCAGGGAGGGGAGAGAGGCTGACAAGGGAGGTTCTGGGGATCGTGTCCTGTTAGTCCTCTCAGTCACCGGCCAGAGCTCTTGAACGGCAAGTGTGACCCGTTTTGGCTGGAGAGAATGATGTGTGGAATGATGAGGAAACAGGAGGAAACAGTCTCATTCAAGGGACTCCAGGTAGTGGGTGTGATGAAGCCAGTGGTGCGGAACCAGGAAGAGGAGGGAACAAGCTGCTGAGGCGGTGGGGCTGCCGTGTCCCGAAGGCCTTGGCCTGTGGTGTCAGGAGCTGACTTGATCTGGAAGGCCAAGGGAAGCCACCCAGTCCAGTTTGCACTCCAGAGAGATTGCCCTAGTGGAAAAGTGGAAGACAAAATGAGGTTGGTGAGATTGGAAGCACAAAGACCCTTAGGGATGGTTTCAGGAATCCCTGTCAAGAAATGACACAAACTTACCCTAAGGCCCATGGAACGGAGAGTTCCCGCAAGAGGGCCTTTAAAACCCAATCAGACTCAATCCTGACTCACAGTGACCCTATAGGACAGGGTAGAACTGCCCCATAGAGTTTCAAAGGAGCATCTATGGATTTGAACTACCGACTTCTTAAAGCACTTAACCATTATGCCACTGTAGGAAAAAAGGCATCTGGAAATAAGAGCTCTGTCACTTAAGTCCACAACCTCATCCTAGAAAAAGGACTTCATTCCTCACTGCTGAAGACCGCTATGGTCACCTTCAAAGTCCTCCCCTTGGGAAGCTATGTGCCAACACTGGTGTCTAGTCCACCCTTCAGAGCAACGTTGGAACTCATGTTCTGAAATGGCCATCAGAGCTGTCGTCACATTACCCTCAATGTCCTGAATGTCATGAAAATGTCTTCCTTTCAGTATTTCCTTGATTTGGGGGTAAAGAAAAAAGTCACTGGGGGCCAGATCAGGTGAGTAGGGAGAGTATTCCATTACAGCTGTTTGTTTACTGGCTAAAAGCTTCCTGACAGATAACCAGACAATTAAGTTCGTGAACTTCCCACCATGCCATCGTGTGCAATGGCCCTTCCAGAAAGAGTTCCAAAATTGCTCTGAAGGGTGGACTAGGGGCTGGCGTTGGTGCACAGCTTCCCAAGGGGAGTGCTTCAAAGGGGACCACAGTGATATGCGGCAACGAGGTGTGGAACGCTTACAACAATGAAGTTTGTGGACTAAGGGACCTCTCCTGTCCTGTATCTGTGAAATGGGGTATAATGAAGGCATCAGTCTCCCTGGGGTGATTATGAGGATTAAAGGAACTGATTCACGCAAAGTGCTTAAGATGGTATTACACACAGGGTGAAGGACATGTATATTAGTAAATTAAAATAAGATGACTGCTATTGCTAAGTGGAGGTGTCAGAAGTGAGCCCAGTTGGGGGATGCAGAAAGCAGTTGCCTGTGGATCTCGGAGGTCCCAGACAGAACAGGATGAAAATGCAGAATACAACTCAGATCCACAAAGAGACATCAGCCCTACTGCTCTGATAGAGACGGGAGGAAACCCGAGAGTAGGCCCCCCGGACACTGCTCGCTGAGAACTGTTGTTAGGGTCTGCGATTTTCAAGACGTGACACTGTTCCTTTAAAGGTTAAATTTTATTTAAAAATATGTCCAATAGGAAAAATCACTCATATAACTAAAAAGAGAGAATTTTGCTATCTGCATCCTACGACACAATGACCTGAGTTAATTCCAACTCATACAGACCGCACATAGCACAGCTGAACTGCCTGAGTTTCCAAGGAGCAACTAGTGAATTTGAAGCCAAACTCCTAACCATGCATCACCAGGGCTCCACGACTCGATCAATTTAACTTCAAAATAAAGAAGTCACTGAGCTTAGGAATCAAGCCAAAGCTACTTAGAAACCTCTGAAGATATCTCTCTTCTAATGCTGCCTGGCATTGGGCATCAAACTTATCAAGTGCCTGTCATACGCCCAACACTCCCCTAGGTCCTAGAACAGAGTAAACACAACAGACCACAAATAAATCCAAACCCGTGAACAGAAACTGGGGTCAGCGGTGAAAAGGGCAGGCTCCAGTCTTTATTCAAGGACTAAGATCCAGAGGGGGAAGAGGAGGTAAGGAGACCACCAGTGGAAGATTTCTAAAGGTAGCTGCTTGTCCACAGTCTTCAGCAACTCATCTGTCTAAGTATACTTCGTGTTGTTCCATTTTAACATTTTGATGTGATCGGGAATAAAGAACTCCTTGGAAGGGAGTCAGTCCTGAACTATGGCCACTGCACCAGTGTCAGAGTAGAACTGTGAGCTCCAGGGGCTTCCTGAAGGGCCGATTTTTCAGTAATAGATCACCAGGTATTTCTTTCAAGCTGCCTCTGATGGAATGTGAGCCTCTGAGCGTCCAAACAGCACTAAATGCATATGAAGCATTTTCCCATCCCGGGGATGTTGTGATGAGGGGCGGGGGCCTCCAAATAAGGTGAGGTGTCTGGAAACTGTACCTGGAGGCGGTGGCTAGGACACGTCAGTCAGTGTCCAGAATTCCCAGGAGCCTCCAAAAGCATTATGGTTCCATACATGCACTGCGGATACTTCATAAATAACCAGCCAGGTGTATGTATTTTTTTGAAATAAGGTTGCCTGTTGGGCTGTGATGTCAGGCTAACTCCACCTCACAGTGACTCAGTGACAATGAGTAGAAATGATCCCACGGGGCCTCCCAGACTACAATCTTTACGGGAACAGATGGGAGGGTCTTTTCTGTAGCAGAATAGCTGGTAAGTTCAACTGCCAGTTTTCCTGTTAGCAGCCAACTGCTTAGCCACTAATCCACCAAAACCTAGTAGCAAGTAACTCACAGGTTCTGCTTGTACTTTAAAGAGATTTGTCATCATTTCTACTTTTGGCTGAATTTGTCATGGTCTGTGTATCACAATTACTTCAAGCTAGTCAAAGGCTCTAAGCAGTGACTACACACATACACATACACATACACATACACACACACACACAGACTGCATACTCACTAAAAACTGAACACAAATGATAAACAAAACCCTTTGCACTGTGGGTTCCTGCTAGGAGGCCCCCGCTTCAGTTTTGTTCAGGAATCTTCTCCATCTTGTTTTCCCTCTGACCCTCCCAGCTTGACCCCCAGCCCTCGCCCCTGCTGGCCTCTTCCCTGGCCACCCTCCAGGCAGGAGGGACCGCAGGCTCGGCCCTGACTGCTCGTCATCCCACACTCCCATCTTACTATAAATACACCCCGCTGGACGACAACTCTCCGAAGCCTATCTGTAGCCCTGACCTTTCTTCTAACCTCGGGACTTGAATATCCAAGTTTTCAGTGTCTCGTCAACATCTCTATCTTGCACATTTCACAGGGCCTCAGATTTAACCCATCGAGAACTCCATCCAGGGCTCCCAGTCCCCACCAACCTTCTTCTCCCTGCACTGCTCGTTCTCAGCAAAGGCGACCACCACGTGCCGAGACATCAGCCGGGAGTCAACCTTGATTCTGTCTTTTCCTCTCACCCCAATGAGGCTTCCTTCCCAAAAGACACAGCCAACATAGCCACTTCCCATCCCCGTGACTACCCTCATCCAAGTCACCACTGTCTCCCTCACGGATCCCAACCTGGGCCCATCACTTGTCTCCGGACCATCACAACACACTGTCCACACAGTCACCTGAATGAGCCTTGGGACCGGCACCGCAGTTCATGCCGGCCACCTCTCATTAACCTCCCATCCAGCTCAATATTTAAACAGGAACTCCCTGCTCTACAACAATGATGAGCAACAGGCTAACTTTCATGCTGCAGGCCACCAACATCTTCAAAGGCGGAGAACCTCCCTGCCACCCCAAAAAAGCAGACAATGCCGCTGACACTTCAGAGTCAACCCTGAGATGTTGTGAGAGAACCCCTGAAGAGGAACAGCCATCCACTCCTACACCAGTATCTGTTCTAACACAACACCACCCTCTGAGTATCTAAGCAGACCTCCACCACTCTCCTGAGGGCTGGGAGGCAAGAGGTGGTCTTGGTCGTCTGACCACCACTTGTAGAACCGTGGATTTTCTAAAGCAGTCTGGTTTCACTCAAAATAGAAAAAAAGGTCTCTAATCTAGAAATCAAGTTTCAAGTACCTTATACCCAATCAGAAAGCAGCACCTATCCTTAAGATTACTTTGTGCCTCAGTTCTAGACTAAAGCTTCTTCTAGACTATGATACTAAAACAGATTTAGTAATTTATCTCAAGAATTATTGGTATGTTAAGTAATCCTCCCAGAAACTTCAAAGTGAGTTGTACAGCTCTTTGTCTAAGTGACCTCTCGTCTGCAGTTCTGAAACAATGCTTCCTTTGTATTCCTGCCCAAAGAGGAAACATGTGTCACTGTTTTCAGATTTACCGGGACTAACAATACAAAACAGTTTCTTGCAAATTCAAAACGCCAAGAAATACATTCCAATAAGAGCGGCCTTATAAAAAGAACACCCTCCGACATTTATTTTTATTGCTTCTAAAAATTAAAAAGGTTCCTCACTAAAACTAGACTTCCCTCTTCCCCAGCCAGTAAGACAACATTTCCTCTCCTTTAGGTGTCTCTGGACACCCACCCAGCCCACCTCGCTACTTCCTTCTTTCTGCGTGGTTAGCTTCTGGCAGGAGGGAGTGGTGGCCCTGTGCCGTTTAGTCCTGCCTCCTAAGCTACGACTATCTTTAGGTTAGAGGCCCTCTTAATATAGAGACTGAAAAATTTTCCTTCACCCCCCTCCTTGCTGTTCCTGCACCCGCCTAACCCCCCTTCACTTCACAGCTGCTCTCGCCAGACAAGGACACTCTCCTTTGATAAGCCCGGCACCTGCTCAGCAGGACACTTCCCCTCCCTGCCGCACGTGCACCGGAACCCGCTCCACTCGGCCCTCTTCCCATCCCTTTGATAAATCTCACAGCTGCCTGGTAAAGATGATCCCCATTTCAAAGCCTCCCACCCACCTGGCAGGATGCCCCCTCCTCAGAACCCCGCCCACTCACCCCATTTGTCTCAACCACGACTGCACTATAACTAGTGGCTCGAAACTTGACTCGGGGCCATTTTGTTGAAACCTGCAGAGGTCCCATTTGGCCCACTGACGTAATAAACTGCCCCTTGCCTCCTCCTCCTGGGTGTCGCTCGCTTCATTTTTCTATAACATTCTGATTGCTAACTGGGCTCTAAGTGATCAGAGGACCCTCTTCAGAAGCCAGGGAAGTCCCTCTGGGATTAGCACCATGCCTCTGCTGCCACAGCAACAGCCACCAGACGGCTGGGGGAGAAGAGACTTGGGTTCAGCGATAGATGGGTCACGACCTCCGTGACCAATCCCCCCCCCCCGCGCACGCTGCACTCTTGGCAAGCCTGACGGCCAGGCTCCCCTTTTCAAATGGGCAGCCTGTGGTGTGGATGATTTCATGAGGCTAAAAAACAAAAATCAAAGTTGGAAGAGATTTACTACTCTTACTGAGATTTTAACTTTGTGCTAGCAAATATAAAACCACTCACCAATGAGATTATTTTCCTGAAATGTCATGTTCACTTGCAATATCTGAGATTGCAGATTTGTCTAACAGCCTTGGAAAGAGGCAGGTATTGATAAAAAGACACCCTCCCCCCCAAACTGCAGACACTGTTCACAAAAGAACAACAGAACAAGACAGTGTGTGAGGGCATCATCTCCTTGTGCTGTTTATCAAGGCAGCCACAAACTCAAACATCTTTAATTGCAACCGGCCTCCTAGAAACCCTAAAGAGGTCGGGTGTTAAGACTACACACCGTCTACACCACCACCTCCGTAAAAGGCAGCTGCAGTACAGTGAGTAGCCCCGGTAGTGTGCTGGTTAAGGGCTCAGCTGTTCCCCAAAAGGTCGGTGGTTCAGATCCACCAGCCGCTCCTCGGATACCCCATGGAGTGGTTCTCCTGTCCTATCAGTTGGAATCAAACTGAAGACAACAGATTTGGGTTGGGCTTGGGTTTTAACAGTAACATGAATTTTAAGGACGATAAATTTAAGGTACATGGTCGGTTTTTCCAGCTCACCACTAAAATGAAGCATCAATAACCTGAGCAGATTTGAACATGTTTTAGCCACTGCTACAGAACAGGAAAGCACATCCCAAAACCATGAAAAATACGTTCCCATCATTCCTAGAGCACCCTTTCTCCAAGGACAGCAGGACCGTCGAGATGGGTCTCTTTCCCAGAGCCTGGCCTTGGATTCTGTAAGTAACTGTAGACCTTTTCTGAACTCACAAGTTTATAGTGTCAAATACACTTGCTCCCCAGATGTCTACCAATGAGATGAGCCAAGGATCACACATCAGTTCTAGCATTCGAGTGGACGGGTTGGCCTGCCTCAGAGCCACAGGTACAAGGAACCAAGACAGCTGCTGTCTGGGTCTGGCTTTGGCCTTTAGCTTCTGCTTCCCAGCAGCCTCTGCCCCGGGGGTGAGTGCACCTCCATAGGTCAGACAGCTTCCCCTCCCCCGCTCGGCAGCCGGGCAGGGTTCCAGGAGAGCGCTGAGCAGAAGTCTCACTGCTCTGAGGAGACGCCTTCCTGTTTCTTAGAGGACAGTGCAGGAAGACGGTGCCTCCAGGACGTAAGAATCTCTGCTCTGTTGACACCATGCCGATGTGGCCAAGTTGTTTTTTCAAAAAAAGAAAGAATTTGGTATGTATGCTGCTGTGCTGTGGGGAGGAATCTGGAAGGGTCCTCTGTGGGCTCTGCATCTCTAAGGCTAATGTGTGCAGCACAAAGCCTGTCGCTTCATGAAGCGGTCCCTGAGTCTGGCTCCCAACCTTGAGATGACCTGAATGTACTACCTCTAAAATCACTGCTTCGTGAAAGTCAAGTCGTAAGCCTTTCCAGAACCATCCTCGGCAATCAATTTGCAAGAGACACCAGACAGTGATACACCCACTGCATCCTTAACTGCCATCGGAAGTGCCAACAAATTCCAGAATGACCGAGGCCGAGACCACTGTTCTTGCCCTCACAGGTCCCTTGGGCCCTGACGGCAGGATGGACAGGTCGGCTCTGAGGCTAAAGACTGAGAAGGCGACAGAGACGCAGCATTAGACAAAGCGGAGCAGTCGTCCACCGGGGCTCACTCGCCCAGGATGTGTGGCGCTGCAGGGCTCACTTCGGGCACAGGGCAAGAATGCAAAGATCCTTTCACGACCACATTTCTCCTGATTCAAGGGAAGCCACCCGCCGCCTTTAACAAACTGATCCTGCTTCGCGGCAGTCTACTTTTCAGAAAGAAGCAAAACAGCAGTTTGGAGACAACTGTTTCCTACTGAAGTTGGCGAGCACTGAGGAGGGACGATGACCTAGTACCCAAAACACTGCCTGAAGCTTTGAAATGTCAGGAAGGCTTGTGAGCCAAAAACGCTGTGTAAACACCATATTTAGCACCCGGAGGAGCCGACGCTACAGGGCCACCACTCTGGAACATGCTATCAGTGCCTGCCCCTCCAACACCACCAGCAACGTGACCGAACCCCACGGTGGGGAGGGCAGCCAGCTCCTCCGTGCATAAAGATACCTCCAAAAAAATTGGTATTGAGTTCATTCTGACTCATAATGACCCGACGGGACAGAGCGGAACTGCCCCACAGTTTCCAAGGAGCACATGGTGGATTCAAACTGCTGACCTCTTAGTTAGCAGCTGTAGCTCTTAACCACTGCACCACCAGGATTTCCACAAAGATACCTCAGCACATGGCTATTCGAAGCCCACCAAGTCTTCTCATAGCTCTCCTTCCCACTGACAGCTGTGGGACAGACATGTCACATGACAATCATCTTTCCCTCGCCTTCACCCTTAAGAGACATTATACCTGACAGTTCCAGAAATTCAGCACCCTGTCCAAGAAACAGAGTTAATAAATACCAGCTATGGACATTGAACCCAGCTCAAATATGCATGCTTCATCTCTTGCCAACCTCTTTCCCACTATAATAAAATCCCTCAATATTTGATAGCTTTACAGAGCCAGAGATCCCAAACCCACCTGCTGTGGAAGGCCCCTGCCACTCAGGGAAGGCTTCATGGTCACCCAGCCAGAAAGAATCTCAGCCCCATGTTCCTTATCATGAAATCATGCCAATGCATCTCATAGGGTTGTTTCAAGAGTTAAACAAAAATGCTCAGAAACTCTTAAACTCCTACACAACCTATATTTGCTATTGTAGTGTTAGGAAATCCTGGTGGTGCAGTGATTAAAAGCTATGTCTGCTCACCAAAAGGTCGGTAGTTTGAATCCACCAGGTGCTCCTCAGAAACTCTAAGGGGCAATTGTTCCATGTCCCAGAGGGTCACTATGAACTGCAATCAACTTGACAACAACAGGTTTGGTTTTGATGGAATTTTAATGGCAACAAGGTTGGGACAGAAACTTTATTACTGTCCTCGCTTAGGTGATGATGAAAGCTTAAATTGTCCGCATGGCCAAGGGCACTTTCTGGCATGATGGACACATTCTATCTTTTAATTGGAATGGAAGTTACACAGCTATGTATCTGTCAAAATTCACATCATACATTTAAGCATCCGAATTATGGTGTCTGGTGTAAGCAAAGAATGTGGAACTGCCAGTGAGGAAATAAAGGGGTCTTGGGAGAGGTACAGCCAGGCGCTCCTTAAAGTAGGGACGGTGAGACTTCATCTCAAGTACTTTGGACCTGCCATGAGCAGGGACCCGCCCCTGGAGAAGGGCATCATACTTGGCAGAGGGTCAGCGACAAAGAGGAAGACCCCCAAGGAGATGGCCTGACCCAGGGGCTGCAGTGACAGGCTCGGTCTTGGTGATGCCTGCGAGGACGGTGCAGGGTGGGCAGCGTTTTGTTCTGCTGCATGCAGGGTCGCTGCGAGTTGGAACCGACTCGGTGGCACCTGTCAACAACAAGATTCTTAAGGATTTAGATCTAAGCTAGGTGTTGTTCATAGCACTTCCTTGTTCCTCAGTTAAAGAAAAGTTTTTAACAATCATGTGGCCAGTAAGCAGCAGCGCATCCTGGAACACAGACCCTCATCCGCCTGTTTGGACCTAGAGATGTGTTTCCCGGTTCTGGTTCCTGAGTCCAGTTCCCATCCAGTCCCCTCCTACCTAGCTGAGATCCTGACTGCTGATCATGACTCCTAACAACCACTTCCATCTAATCTCATGGATGTCACATCCTCCGTGTTTAAGCACAACTATCTACTTCACTGTCCCCGCCAATACCTTCACCCAGACCTTCCAAGAGGAATAGGCCTCAGGCCACGAGCCTGCAGAGCATTAAGGCCAGACACCTGAGCAATCTCCTGGAAAAGCAGGGCAAGACCACACACCACAGGACCTAAAGTTCCAAACTAACAGACATCTGAGATTCTAAAAGATGTTCCTCAGCCCACGTCAACACTCCTTCAACCATGTACTGAATATCTAAACAGAAAGCACTATTCCAATTAATCTTCACAGAGCAGTGACCAACACAAGAAAGGTATTATACTCCAAAAAGTTATGTCATATCACAAATTATCAGAATTACAACAAGCAAGCTTTTTCATGAATTCAGTAAACCAGTATGAGAAAATAAACACATCACAACTGAGTCCAGGATCAACCAAACCCATGACCAATCCCAATTCACAGTGACCCTGTATGTCAAACGAGAACTGTCCCCTAGTACTTCCGAAGGGCAGCAGGTAGATTCACACTGCCAACCTTTGGGTTAGCAACTGAGTACTTTGCCACTGTGCCACCAGTGCTCCAGGATATTGCTGAACAAATATAGAAAGGATGGTCCTTATAGAAATATATAGATAGGATGGCCCTTATACAAGTAAACAGATGGAAAGGATGGTCCTTATGCAAGTGAACATACAGAACAGATGGTCATTATACAAGTAAACATGCAGAAAAGAGGGTCTTTATAAGAGTAAACATAGAAAGGATGGTCCTTATACAAGTAAACATATAGAAAGGATGATCCCCATAAGAATAAACATATAGAAAAGACGGTCCTTAAAATGAGTCAACATAGAAATGGTGGTCCTTATATGAGTAAACATACAGAAAGATGGTCCTTATACAAGTAAACATATAGAAAGGATGGTCCTTATATGAGTAAACATGACAGGATGGTCCTTATTACTAGTAAATAGTTCAAGCCAAACCACCGTTGACACCAATGACTATCAAAGGGAACTCACGTAGGCCTGTACAGTGGCCTAAAGAAAGGACTTAAAGACTTGAGATCCTTTCTGTCTCTAAAGTACATCCAGCTAGTTAAAGAAGTTACCCACAGCTTAGCACAGGTTGTGTGAGGGAAATGAAAAAATACCCAGCTGACAGGGCAGAGTTCAAAATTGAAATAAAATCCTTCCCTGAAAGTGTTCAATGACCATAAACAGTTTCTTACTTAGAGTCTTTCGGTTATCACGTCCCTTCAAAGTCCACCTGGCTAAAGGAAATCATTTTCCAGCACAGTCATGCCAAGACCAACTGAAAAGTGCCATTATCCGTGCACAGTTATGCAAGCTGGCACCTCCTAGCCTTGATTAAACATCCACTTCCTTTTCTTAAGAAGGACTTAGAGGGAGGCTTTCCACTGGCAAACAGGATTTCTTGAACAGAAGGTTGATCTAGGCACCCATCTACTACCGCGACAGGAGCCCAAAGGAAGGGCCACCTCCGTGACAAAGCCTACTTGTAACGTGCTGTGGCTGTCCACTCCTGGAAGACCACTGTGGAGAACTGATGACCCTGGGGTCAGTGCCATGACCCCATAACTGTAGTGGTCCTAACTAACCACAGCTGAATGGGGGCTTCCTGCCTTCCCAGTTCTCACACCAAGCCTCACTTCCCAGTGAGATTTCCATGTAGGATCCCCTCCACTCACCCGACTAGTGACCTGCCTCTGCCTAGCTTCAAACAATGACACAGGACTCAAAATGCCTATAGAACAACTAGTTTCCGGCAAAGAAGTGTTAGTCCCCCTTCAGCAGACACGACCTTTGTTGTTAATCTGCAAAAGGAGATACAGTTAGATCTGTCAGAGGACTGTCTTAGAAGAACTTTTTTTAGGTTCTTCCTCCCAAAGCTGTCAGAAAACTATAATGTCTTAAGAGAAATATAATAGGTAACTGTAGTGGTCTTAACTGTCAACTTTCCATTTGTGCTGCTCATCTAAGTGGCTTATGGCTTTTAGTGTTCTGTTTCATGTTCTGTGGTCAAAAAGTGGAAAAACAGCTAACCATAATTCTAAGTTTATTTCATTTGAAATTCTGCATCTCCAGACTGCGACACGAGTCTGATCCCACTTCAGCTTGGATACACAGAAAATCCTAGCAACAGTAACCTACTGTCTCCGGGATGAAAGAGGCCCTGGTGGTGCAGTGGTTAAGAGCTCAGTTGCTAACCAAAAGGTCTGCGGTTCGAATCTACCAGCCGCTCCTTGGAAATCCGATGGAGAGAGTCAAGTAGCAGTATCACACTGGGAGTAGGGAAGGGACTGAGAGGAAAAAGACGAGTCCCGGCCCACGTCCCATCACCCACTAACCATAAAACAAAACATCTCAACTATTCTGGTCTTCTGTCCTCTATAAAACACAGCTCTCCCAGCTGCAGCCCAGACCTCAGGGGTGATGTAGTAATGGGAAGAAAGGGTCCTGATAGCAGGTTGGTGCTTACGAAGGGCTTTCCAAAAATATGGAGTTATTTTCCTTTGCTTGAAAGATGAAAATTGAGAGTTCTTTCATGTTTAAAAATATGCATAGAAACACCTTACAATGAAGTCTTACAGTTGAATGTACTAAGTTACAGGTAAAAACTGGCACTTAGAATTCACAAGTACATCACTGACTCAAAGTGATTACTGGTTCTTAGCAAAGACTCAATGGTAAGGGCTTTAAAATGGACAAAGAGCAAACTGGCTACAGGGTACAGATGTTGCCAAAGATGAAATTACCTGCTGTCATCTCAAAAAAAAAAATCTACAGCTCAAATACAACAAAATATTAAAAGTCACAAAACCCCAGTTGTAAAGAAAACCAAGAGGTGATCAAGCTGCAATCCAAAAACAAATAATCTCAAAGGTGACTGGTACTCCTCTTTTTTTTTTTTTTAAAGAATGAAGGAAAGTCATCAGGGCTAGTATGCCTAGGATTGAATGGTCAACGAGAGCCCCAGGAGATCCCAGCTACATTGCCATCGAAGTTGACTTCTGTCAGTTAAATGACATTCCTAGCAATCATTCCACAGGGATGTAGTTAAAACAAGAGACAAAGCAGCACAGCCAGCATCTGTTGACACCCTTCTCCATATTTGCCCCTGTTGACCCCAAGAGGCAGGCCTTACCCTCACAGCCCTGATGAGGAAACAAGTGTAGAGAGGCTGGGAGGTAACTTACCCAAGGCTGGGAGGCTCTCAGGGCCATGATGGCAGTGGGGACTGACTGTTAAGTCTGCGTGTTTCATTCTTGTATCAAATGTTCTGGATACCTGTAACACGTTTTCCAATTTGATGGCAAAGTATGTCCCCAGGGCTTCATAATGTTTCCAGAGAGAGAACACTAGCCAGTCATTTCAAATACCTCTATTTATTATTCCAGATTTAATTCAAAAAAGAAAAAAAGTGGGAGAGAGTAAAGAAGAAAAAGCAAAAACTATCCTGCCCTGTATGGGGAAAAACTGAAAACACCAGACTCACTGCCACTCAGTCCCATCCGACACAGCGACCCCACAGGTCCGAGTAGAACTGCCCCACGGAGTTTCCTGGGAGCGTCTGGTGGACTCAAACTGCCCACCTCTTGGTTACTGGCTGTGGCTCTTAACCACCATACCATGGTGGGGAAAGGTTTAATCATTCTAATGCAAAACAATAGACACTGTGTGATTCGACTGTAATTTTCACTTGTTACAGAACTGAGAGACTGCAAATTCTAAATATTTGGCTTAACAAGACACAGCCAGCGTTTTCTATCATGATAGACATATGTGCAATATTGAAAACCGTCTGGAGTTTTTCATACGAAGAGAAACGCAGAGGCTTTTTCCCTGGCACCACCTGTTCTTCGCTGTCCAGGCCCCTTTTTCTGACATGGGAACTCAAATTAATTATTAAATCCATCTGCATACTCACCTCTAATATCCCTATCAAACATGGAACATTTTTAAGCATTAAATAGAAAATTTAACTATTTCTTTCACTAAATGAAATTCACAAACCGATTCCAATGAAGCCTCAAAAAGTTTTTTTAAAAAATGCAGTGCTACTCAGAAACAAGCCCCAAAGAAAAAGAAAAATCCTAGACAATAAGTTATCTGAATTCTTCTGTGCCACATAAACACATACTTCTCTAAACAGAAAACAGCCCAAGTCTTCTAAGCAAGAGAAACTGTCAGCTGCAACTGTCTGCAAACGGAGAATGGGAAGAAGTATCACAACTGGAATTAATTCCAAATGGATCTTCACATACGGGTATGCCAAATGTTCCGTGGATGGTGCTTGAAGATAAAACAAGAGCAGGACACAGAGGGAAATGGGGACCCCAGCCCCTTCAGGGTCTCTGTCACTGATCGTGCCAGCACTGCCTTCAGAGGGACCTGAGGATGAGCTGCTCATTCTGCTCACCAAGCGTGCAGTGGTCAAGAGGGCACGGGACAGGAGAGGCCCAGAAAGAGAAAGACTAGAAAAGCTGTCCCGAGATGAAGGATTGCAAAAGAGCCGCTGGGTAGCTTTGACTAACTGAAGAAAGAATCTCACACCCCCTTGGCCCTCGGAGCTTAGGCAATCTGTTCTAGACAACCTGCGGAATAAACGAGCTCTAACATCCCCAGCACCCTGAGGTTCAGACTCTATCCTCAGGATGGTTGTAAATCCAGACCCATCAATCTGATTCTGAGTCACAGTGACCCTAGAGTTTCCTAGGCTGTAAATCTACATGGAAGCAGACGGCCCCATCTCTCGCAGGGCCAAGGGTGCTCTCCAACCCCGGACCTCTGCGTTGGCAATCAATGGGTTTAACCACTGTGTCGCCAGGGCTCCGTCAAGAAGCTTGGAAGAGGTAACACTGGGACATAGAAGAAAGCAACCAAATACAGCTACTTAGAGAAAATGCCCAAGTCCCCCTCAACGGCACCTCACATCCTACTCCTGGCAGCCCCATAGGGCAGAGCAGAACTTTCCCCGTGGTGTCTCCAAGGAGCGCCTGGGGGATCTGAACTGCTCACTTCTTGGTTAGCAGACGCAGTGCTTACCCTCGGGGCCCCCAGCAGGTCCCCAGAGAATACTGTGTGTCTGTCACTTTCTAGTGAGAAGGAAAAGACTAACTGTGATTGCTGGTGAGAATTCTTTAGATATCAGGAACATCAATACAGCCTCCTATCTACCAAAACACAATTAAAGCTGTTAGATACTAGTGGTGGTTAGCAAAGATTGTTAAGTTGCTAGAAAGGCAGTTCGTTACTTGCCAGCTGCAGCTGAGTGGCCCCAACTTAGAGCACAAGAGACCACAGGCTGCCCATTGCGTGCCATCCCGCTCAGTTCCAGGTCAGACCCCTGGGGTCTGCGGGTTGTAGTTTTTCCTTCTGATTTTATTTTGCTGTCATTGTTGTTGAGTATATACACCAGTGTGTGTACTGCATGTGTGTGTGTGTGTTAAATAAACACCAACGTGACCGTTTCTACACCTATGACTCAGTGACACTGAGGACATTCTTGGGGTTCTGCAGCCATTCTCACCTCCCTTCCTGAGCCGCGTGGCCCCTGTTGACTCGCTGCCCCCTGCAGTCCCTGTCCCATCTCCTCAGGCTGCTCACAGAAACCTGGTGAAGTACAGATACTTCCTAAAAGCATGATACTCACAGCAGACAGGTTTCGCTAGTTAAATTAAACTAATGCCTAGTTAGAAGAAGACTTTAGGAGGTGTTTCCAGTTTAAAGTGCAGAGATTACCTCAGGGCAATAGCTTTTCAGGAATCCTCCAGCCTGTGAGAAGTCCTGGTCTGCATTTTCCCCCAAAGGATTTTCATCGGCTGGTTTTTGGAAACAGATGGCTTTCCCTCAGGGTCCGTCGTAGTCCAGAGGCTCTCTTGACCCCTCAGAGTGTCACAGGCACATGCCTTGTACACGAAGCGCTTTGGTTGCTTAGGACAGAATTTCCTCCAGATTTGACAACCGGGAAGAACACCACCAGTGACCTCAGTGTGCAGTGCCATCTCCAGAGGCCGCCTCCTGACACGTGACAGTGCAGGAGGGTTCCCCAAGCACAGGGGCCCATGCTCCGCACCCACAGCCGCATGCTCTATCTCGAGCAGTGCTCGGTCCCTCGGATGTGCTTGTTTCAGTCGGCTAGCGCTGCTCTAACAGAAACAGCACAAAGCGGACGGCTCTAATGATAAAAGGTGATTCTTAAACAGTCTAGCAGATTGCAAGTCTGAATTCAAGGTGTCTGCTCCGGGGTAAGGCTTTCCCTCTGTTGGTCTGGAGAAAAGTCCTTGTTTTGCATCAGTCTTTGGTCAGGGAACATCTCGGCTCAGGAACCTCAGGTCTGAAGGACACGCTCTTCTCCTGGTGCTGCTTGCTCGATGCTGTGACATTCCCAACTCTCTGCTTGCTTCCCTTTCCTTTTATCTCTTTAGGATGAAAGGATAAAGGGTGGTGCAAGCCACCCTCCATAGAAATTCCCTCTATAGCGGAGAAGGGTGGTGATCTTATAAAGGGATTTACAGCCCCACCCTCATCCTCTAACACGCCGCACAGGAAAACCACACCACACAAGTAACTCCAACCCCCCAGGTGATGACACATATTTTGGGGGAGACCACCATTCAATGCATGACAGCGCTCAACACATAGTTGAAGGCTGATGAAAAACACATGCAAGACCTAACAGCAAGGATGTTTACGCATGCTTCTCATTTACCCCTTAACATGAAAACAAAACCTTATATATATGGTATGTATAAATGACTGGACCTAACATAGGTGGTCTAAATTTAGGGTCTGATAAAAACAAGTGCATTCTTCTTGATACCTAGATTCTGAGGCCTTATCCCTTTAAAAGTCATTCCTCATTTCCTCTCCAGTCCCTTACTGTGACCACCAGCAATGAGGGGCTCCAGAATCCTCACTTCAGTTCAACAAGGAAACTTCACACTAACACTTACAAATACAGCTTAATACCACCCCACTCGTGCCAAACCAAACCAAGCCCAACCGCCACCATCAAGTCCATTCTGACTCAGTGACTTTACAGGAGAGAGCAGAACTGCCCCACAGAGTTTCCAAGGGGCGCTTGGTAGATTCAACCTGCCAACCTTTCGACTAGCAGCTATAGTACTTAACCACTATTCCACCAGGAGAAAAAAGACTTCCCTACAAAGCTACAAGACACCAGGCTATTTGATGGGACCTGGGTAGCACAGTGGTTAAGCACTCGGCTGCTAAGAGAAAGGTCAGCAGTTGAAACCCACTTGCTGTTGTATGAGAAAGAGATGTCGTGATCTGCTTCTGTCAAGATTGCAGCCTTGGACACCCTATAGGGTTATTCTGCTCTGTCCTACAGGGTCTCTGGAATCAGAATCAACTGAAGAGCAACGGGTTAGTTAGGTTTTATTCTAGTTACTGATTACTCTAATAAACACACCTGAACCATCTGGACACAGAGACCGGGAATTGCTGATAAGTTCACGACCCTACGTCACTTCTCAGGCTGCTCCTATCTGTACTGGCCTATAAAGACCCTTTATAGCGGTACAGTGGTTAAGTGCTTATCTGAGCTTAACTAAGAAGCAGGAGGTGTGGGCCCACCAGCTGCCTCTCAAGAGAAAAGCCTGGTAATGTGCTCCTGTCAACAGTACAGAGTAGGACACCAAAAGGTTGGCAGTTCAAATCCGCCAGGCCCTCCTTGGAAACTGTGGGGCAGTACTACTCTGAACTCCGGGGTCACTACGAGTTAGACCCAACTTGATCCCTTGGGGGGATTCATCTAGCCAGTTATGTCATGCTTTAAAAGGGTATGCAGTTTCTACTTGCTACAGTTCATTGTTACTGACCATAAAAAAAAAAAATCTATGCGGCAAACACCAAAAGAAAATCAATTTGTCACTTGACACTGAACACTGCTGAACACTTCCCAGAACAGCTTATCTAAATTAAGGTGCAGAAATACTGACTTCTCCTTCAGGATTGCTATACATGCAAATAATGCCTGAGTTAAACACCACTAAGTTTCCAAGGGAAAAAAAAGTATAGGAGATAACAACCCAGCAATCAAATTAAGGAACACTGCCTTAAACATGATGTGCGTCACATATTTCTTTAACAGGGATGCAGTTACTCCTCTTCTTCTACTCTCCGGGTCAGTGAGAACGTTCCCAGAAGATTCCTTTCTCAGTGCCAATTCAGACACACATTTCCAGACATCTTTTAGTTAGCTGGAAATCAGGGTAATTACAAGTGATTGGTCCTCATAGTGAAATCTTTTCTTTCGCATGGCACTGGAAACCAATTTATAAAGTACCAATGTTTCTATTAAAATGAATGGCCACAAGGTAACCAGTGGCTTTAAAACTCCTCCAAAGGCACCTTCCAAGAAGACAGCAGCACTGCCTTGGTGGGCCTCCTCGGCGGCCTCGCTCTGCCTTCTGTCGAGAGGACTGTGCATGGCTCGCCAGGCTGCTCTTCCATGTGGCACAGCCTCTCCAGAAAGACGAAACTGTCTTTCCCCAGTACGGCCACATTACCCAACCTGGAAGGCACCTGCCTGCACCCTCCTCGCCCGTTGTAGCTAGCCTAGAAATGTGTGGCCTGCATCTCAGCTTCTTTCACTGCTCAAAAGGTGTCAGTTCAACGCAAAAGAAAACAAGTCTCTACAAGAGAAACTTTTAGTGACATTAGCACAAAACAGAATAACATTCTGGTTAACATAAATGGTTTGCTTCCTTTTTATATTACTAACGCATATACACAATCATTTCATGAATTCAGATATGTGCCTGTTACCCAAACCAAACCACTGCTGTCGATTCTGACTCACAGCAACCCCGCAGGACAGAGCAGAATGGTCCCGTGCAGTGTCCAGAGCGCACCTGGTTGACTGGAACCACCAGCTTTGTGGTTAGCAGCCGTAGCACTTAACCACTGAGCCAGCTGGGTTTTGTTGGTAATCTTAAATTCAGTTCATTTTTAAACAAATACACTTCTACTTTAGTTCTTCAGCTTGGAGTTTGAACTAAAAGCTACAGGCAACCTACTGGCTTCCTGAACAAATACAGTTGTTCTGTAATCAAAGAGAATCAGAATGCAAATGTGTACTTCTGAGGTTTTTAAAAGCTATTTCCTTAAGAGACTCATACCCTGGTTCCACCTCACAGCATCAGTGTGTGGAGGAAACCCTTTCCTCTTTGAGTTCCTCACAGTGAAAAATCAGGGCAACCACAGTACGCCAGTCAGTTAGTGGTGAACGATAACGTGAACGTTTTGTATCTGTGTACGTAGGAGGCTCCCCGGGTGGTACACACTGTATCACCCACCAGCTGAAAGGCTGCCAGCTGGCACCCACCCAGAGGTGCCCAGGAAGGGAGACCTGGCCATCTGCTCCCCACTGGGCACAGCCTGGGAAACCCGATTGAGCAATTCTATCTACTCTGCACACACGGGGTCACCAGGAGGCAGAGTCAACCGCAGGACAACTACCATAAGTGATGCCTGCATAGTAAAGAGCAGCACACAGTGTCAACCCCAAAGTGGAAAAGCCTTGGCTCACTTTGGATCAAGTGACCACGCCGAAGTCCTGTTATTAATATCATCATGAAAAACTACACATGCAAAAAAGTCATAGTCTTGATTTAAAAAACAAAAAGGAGGTTCTTTTCAGATACCTTGGTGGCATAGTGGTTAAGTGCTACATCTGCTGGCCCAAAGCTCAGCAGTTCAAATCTTCCAGGTGCTCCTTGGAACTCCCTGGGGCAGTTCTACTTTGTCCTGTAGGGTCGCTATGAGTTGGAATCGACACAGTGGCAGGGGGTTTGGTCGGCTTTCTTTAATAAAACAAAGAACTATCACAATGGCCCTCTTTCCTAAACCTGCTTAGAGACCAATTTTTCCAAAGACAAAGAAAGTGCTATCAACCCAGTTCCCAGCCAAGTGAGGACGGCTCTGAACAGAGCCAGCTCTGACGAGCCACGTCCCAGACCGGCTGGCACTGTACTACTCCTTCTGGTCCCCTTCTGCCTCAGGGCTGGAATCACACATTCTCTACCACTCCCGCAAACTGTAAGCTGCAGCCACCACTGCCCAGCGTCTGCCAGCTACATGCTAGCAGCTGCTTCCTCCAGAGACAGTCCTGGCCCATTTCTAAGGCCCCTAATACACCAATACACCGACCCCCCGACCCCCCGACCCACACACCGGCCACCACCCATCTCGCTCCTACAGCTCAGCTACGGGCTCTGAGGACGGAAATGGACTACATGGGGCAAATGCGCGGCAAATGTCATCTTTAAAGTGCTGAGAAGCAGAGATGTCACCCTAAGGACTAAGGGGCACTGACTGATTACTTTCCATCACCTCACGTGCATGCGAAAGCTCGCCGATCAAGCCGATCAATCAGGAAGATCAGAGACGAACTGAATGCCTCTGAGTCATGGCGCTGGCAAAGAACACTGAATACACGACACACGGCCAGAAGAACGGACCAATCTGTCTTGAGAAAGTACAGCCAGAATGCCCCTTAGAAGCAGGACGGTGAGACTTCGTGGATCAGGAGGGAGTAATCCCTGGAGAAGGACAAAGTGGAAGGTCGGTGTCAAAGAGGAAGACCTCCAGTGGGACGGAGGGACCCAGTGGCCTCCGTAACGGACTCACACACAGCAGTGACGGCCACGGCGGCACAGGACCAGGCAGGGCACTGTTTGGTCGTGCCCAGGGTTCCTCACGACCCAGAACTGACTCAGCACCCCCCGACAGGAAGGAAGGAGATGCAAGAGGCTCAGGATCCAGTGGAAGACACACTGCAATCAGAGAGGACTCTAAAGGTCCTCGTGTGTTTTTACAAAGTTCCTGAGGGGGGCAAACAACTGGCTGCTAATGGAAAGGCTGTGGGTTCGAGTCCACCCAGAGGTATTTCAGAAGAAAGGCCTGGTTCCAAAGATTCAGCCGCTGAGAGCCATGCGCAGCACAACTCTCTCTGCTACACACAAAGGGGCCATGAGTAGAACCTGGCCTGACAGCCACTGGTATCTCAAGAGGACAGAGGTGGCTTCATGGCAGAACTCTTGCCTTCCTTCAAGAGACTCCTGTCACCATCTCAGTATGAAAGGACCACAATGATGACAAAGAGAAAAATCTGACGAAACAGTGATACTATAACCGAGTCACTAAAATACGTGAATTGTGGGTCCCCTTTCCAGAACCACAAACAGCAAACCCGAAACACTTCCAATTCCTGGGATTCCAAACTTCCTGCTCTGGTTTTAAAGAATATGGTTTCTACAGGAATACACTGTGCATGACTTTCTCAACATCCTACAGATGGCTTCTCATCTGTCCTACAGTTTCTACTCTAGGACACAGAGGTTCTAGTAACAGATACAAGAAGAATCTAATTCAGAATTCTAGAAGGAATTCTCTGAAAAGCCTTCTTCTCAGAGAGACCCACATAAGTGGGTGTCTACATCGACTTGTGACCGGAAGAACCAGATGGTGCCCAGCCACCACCTGTGATAGCCATAATGGAGCTCACAAAGTTTACTCTCACTGGCAACACAAGAATAAATAGGGATGCACCCTGAGATCTCCACTAAAAGGCTGCAATTGATGGTCCAGGGGTTTTGGGGTTCCGATGGGAGCATGGCCCCTGGCCCTGATACTGCCCCTGTCCATAAATCATAATGAAGGTCAACTCTTCAGACAACAATGTGTTGGACTTGGCAACACAGAGTGACCATATTTTGTGGGCACTTTATGGTTCTAAGCATCTATAAGATGTCATCCTGCTGACCTCAGACTGGAGGAAGGGGAGTGGGTGGACAGGAGGAGATAGACTGTTGGGAGGATAGGACATGTATGGAGCAGAGAGGAAGAGTGTGCTGTCACTGTGCAGGGAGAGCAGTGGAAGCTGCATATAGGTGAGCATGCAAATTTATATGGGAATGTCAATTTCATTCAATCAAAAAAAAAGTTATTTAAAAAGAGCCTTCTATGGCAGTGTTAGGGACTGAACTGTACCCCCTCCAAAAGGACATGCTGGGGTCCTAACTAGTGGTCCCTATGAACACGACCTTGGCTGGAAACAGGGTCTCTGATGACATTATCTATTAACATGAGGTCATCCCAAAGGACAGAAGGTCCTAGCCCCGTGTGGCTGCTGTCTTTATGAAAGAGAAGATAGAGACAGATAGAAGAAAGACACAGTGTAATCCTGCAACTACAAACTAAAGAATCCCTGTGGACATCAGAAGCCAGGAGGGAGGCAAGGAACACATTCTCCCTCAAAGCCACCAAAGGGAGCAACAACGCAAACTCCCTGATCTCGGACTTCAGCCTCCAGAAACACGGGGCCATCAGTTTCTCTTCTGGGCTCTTTCATCACAGCAGCTGCTGGAGACTAATACAGACAGTCACATACAGTCCTTAAGCTTTGATTTAGAAGGGTTACCATGTTTATTTCTGAGATCGAGAGATTTGTGTACATGAAATTACAGCACCTCCACAAATCAAAATCACTATAAACATGTCTCCATGCTAAAAGACAAAATGGTAAGAAATAACTGGAACATGAAAGGCACAAGTATCCCTTCATAAAAACAACTTACAAATACAAAAAAGCACTAAATCCCAGGAAGTGAAATCAGTATTGCATTCAACTAAAAGGAAATCTAAACAGAAAGTAACAGCTATTTTGGTGTTCAGTGTTTGCAATTAAAATAAATGAACATCTAAGCACTGTTCACCTCTATACAAAAATGGCAAGAAGGCTTTTCTCCTTTTATGGACAATCGCCCATGTTAGCAAGAAGGAATGCAGTCACAGAAGTACCTGCTCAGAAGGCTGGTGGAAACACTTCAGTAAATAGTGTTTTGGAAAGTGAACAGTCAGCACAGACTGAGAGACCTTTGAACCACTGCTATAGTTCACAGGCTCCATACAAAGGAAATACCGCCTGCAGATAAAGTTTTATAAAGCACATTCCTTGTGAGAATGACTGAATAACGAACCAAACACCAAACCCTTTGCCACTGGGACAATTCCAGCTCAAAAAAAAAAAACAAAAACCAAACCCACTGCTGTTGAGTTAATTCCGACTTACAGAAACCAACTCACGATGACCCTATAGTTGGAAGTAAACTTCAAGTACAGCTATAAGGAAATAGTCACGTATCTTGATATATCCATATAATGCAACAACCACTAAAATAAGACTTTTGAATAACTAATGACTGACATACGTTTTATTTAAGCAGGTGTCACAGATTGAATTGTGTCCCTCCAAAAATGTGTGTAGCCATGTGGCTGGGCCATGATTCCCAGCATCTTGTGACTGTCCTCCATTCTGTGACTTTCCTGTGCAGTATGTTGTTAGGGTAGGACTGTAAATCCCTTCACAGGATCACCTCCCTGCTCCACTGTAAAGGGACTTTCCCTGGAGTATGGTGTGCCCTACCCTTAATCTTTTCATCCTACAAGAGATAAAAGGAAAGGTAAGCAAGCAGAGAACTGGGAACCTCACACCATCAAGAAAGCAGCACCAGGAGAAGAATGCGTCCTTCAGACCTGAGGTTCCTGCGCCAAGATGCTCCCTGGACAAAGACTGATACAATACTGGACTTTCCTCCAGAGCCAACAAGGGAGAAAGCCTTTCCCTGGAGCGGACACCCTGAATTTGGACTTGTAGCCTACCAGACTATGTAAGAATAAACCTTCCTTTGTTAAAGCTATCCACTCTATGGTATTTCAGTTAGAGCAGCCCTAGGTGACTGAAACAGCGGGAAATAAAATCAGAATGCAATAGTGCATAAGCTGTATAACTGTAAAATCAAATCTAGTTACATTATATATAAAAAATATTAACTGTGACCACTTTTGAATGGTGCGACTAAATCTTAACTTTCTGAATTCCCCAATTTTTACAGAGCAGGCATGCATGACTTCTGAAACTCTAACAAAACAGAAAAACAGACTAGAACAGAGTTCTTAAGTGACATGCTCTTCATATGTTTAAATCTATAACTGTAGTTTAGTCTCCAAGAAATACTGCAAGAGATACACCTGGAATTTCATAACCCCAAGAAATACTCCAAAAGTAGGGCAGAAGATCTGACACCTAATTACAAGGTGCAGGCCATTGACAGGCATGGTTTTCTGCAAGTAGGGAAAGCTGCTGGAGCAAGTAACATGAATAATTATATACTTTAAACTAAATTCCACTCTTAGAGGGGTTTTTTGGTCCCTGTCCCCTTTTTTGGATAAACAAGTAGTGGTGAGACCTAGCAATTCTTCACTTCGTTTAACTTTCCTTAAGTTAGAAAGCACTTAGGAAAACTTTAAAAATCCGCGAAAGCCTTTTATACACTGTAAAGCCCTTTGTAAACAGGAACGTCCCATCATCGGCCGCCCTACGGCCTCCTAGAAGCAGCACACGGATGCAGGGCGGCACCCGCGGTGATGGAACGCTTTTACTGTGATCTGAGAGCACCTCCTTAAAGAGGTCACAGGTTCCCCGGCAGCAGGGAACCTCATTTCTGTTTCTCCTCCTTATTCTCACTCCGCTCCCCTCTCTACACTACGCCAGCCTCCAGCCCCTTGCTCAGTTAATCGGGGCGAGGGGTTGGGGGGCTGAACCCCAGTCACCTGGCAATTCACAAACGCTTTTGTCTCCGGGTTTTGCTGAGGACTCTGGTTTTATTTAAACATACAAAACACACTGGATTTCCTTCCTCAGAACAGTGATACTTATATAGGATTTAGTAGTTTGTAAAACTTCACCCACGCCAGATGATTAACCTCTCCATTCTTATTTTCCAGTAAAACGTCCCAAAGCAAAATCAGCAGATGCTAAAGCCGAGTATCTCAGAGGGCGGCGAGGTGAACCTGCGCCCAGGTGAGCCACGGGCAAGCCCGCTCATCAGGGCGCCCTGCCCCTCAGGTGACCCCGCTCAGGCTGATTAGGCGCAGGCGAACCGCAGGAAGTCACCAGGCGCCCGAGAGGACACCCCGGGGCCGCGGACCAGGCTCCCCCCGATCTGCAGCCCCGGTCACGGTTGCAGAGTGGGGTCCCGAGCGCACCGCCCGCGGAGGGGCTGGGGTGCGGGGTCGAGCGGGCCCGGGGCGGCTTCCGGCCGGGGTGCTCTCGGCGCTCGCCTAACTGGGTCGGCGCTAGCCTCCTGCGGTCACTTTCAAGGTGACAGCTCCCAGACCCGGGCGCGACCCTTCCGCCCGAGCTGCGCTGGCCCCACGTGACAGCGCTCTGCTCCCCCAAGTTTGGTCCCTCGTCCCTGGTATCCTCCCCCCGCGAGCCAGCCCGGCGCCCTCCATGGTCGGGCCGAGCAGACCTCTCCCCACCTCGCCCCAGACCCCACAAGGACGCCGGGCAGCCCAGGTTGGACACTTTCTCAGCTGCTCCGGGCGCACTCCGAGCCTCCGGGATCGCGTCGGTCGGTCGGCCGGCCGGGCCCCCTGGGGACCCCGCGCGGGGCGCTGCTGGCCCTCCCGGCGCCTGCCGCAGCGACTACACCCCGGCGCGCGGCTCGCCACCCCCACCCGGCGGCGGCTGCCCGGCGGGGACCGGGAGTCGGGGGCGCCCGCGCCTCCCAGCCTCTTGGGCCTCGGGGGTGGAGCGAGGGCGGGAGTCGGGGAACTCGTCCAGAAGCCGCCCTGCGGCCTCCGCCGGCCCCGCGCCCAGCTCTCCGCGGGTTTGCCGCGCGCCTCGGCGGGAGACAAAGGCCACGCTGCGTCTGCAGGCGTGCACCAGAAACGGGGAGACACACTGGGGGGCACCCTAGGGCTCGGGCACGGCGTCCCCGCGGGGCCCCGCCAGCTGCCCCGCGAACTCCGCGCGCTCCGCCCCGCTGCCCGGTCCGCAGCCAGGCCTCAGAGCGAGCGCGCCTCAGGCCAGGGGCCTCCGCCAGGACGTCGCTACACCTGTTGCCACGTGCATCGCGGCGCCCGGACCCTACCTGTGCCCCGCGCAACCCCTCACCACACCGGTCCCGGCGGGCGAGCCAGCTGTGCCGCACCGGCGCGGGGTTCCCGGGCCGGGCCTGGCTGCAGACAGGCTTGCCTCCTCCTTCACGCCGGCCACCTGGGTTTCCGCCCGCACTCTCGAGTCCTTGCAGAGGAAGGCCGGGCGGAGGAGGAAGAGGTTGCCGAAGGGTCCAGGCGGAGGCTCGTGAGGAAGCTGCAGTGATTGCTTCTCCGAGGCCTCCAGGTTTGGATTTAAGGTTAGAGAAAGAAGCGCTCCAGTATTTACAAGAATTCGAATAAGAAGTGGCCCGGAGAATAGGACACCCGGGAGGGAAGACAGCCCCCCTGACTTTACAGAACGCGGACTTGGTACTCGCGTTTGGCTCTCCTGAGCCAAGTTCGGGCTTACCTGTCTCTTCCGCTAGAAAATGTTTTCTGCTCTAAGGCAGGTCTGGAGCATGCAGCCTTTCCAAAGAGGAAGCCGACCTGGAAAGCTGCTAACACCCCTGCACCACTCCGTGTCGGAGAACCTGGGTCTGACTTCTTTTTAAATCATTTTAATTGCTTGATTTGGATCACCTGCAGGCTTTGGAGAGAGGTAAGCTTTCCTTGAGCCTATATCTGGCGGAGGTGCACTTCACCAAGTGTTGTACCCCGTGAGTGTCAGATGAATTCACTTACTGCCACTCGGGGCCCTAGTGGCGCAGTGGTTGAAGCGCTTGACTCCCAACTGAAAGGCGGGAGAAATGTGCAGGAGAGAGATGGAGCAGTCTGCTGCAGTAAAGGTCCCCAGCCTTGGGGACGCTGTGGGACAGTTGTACTCTGTGCTGCAGAGTGACAGAGAGTCACTCTTCCTCAGTGGACTTTTCCAGTGGATGTCCGTTCATTTGTTTTTATCTCTGTTTCCGTTTGTAAAACCTTTTCAGGCACGCAGTGTTCTGTTACTCCCTCACAAGAGCTCTAGTATATAGATAAGATGATTTGGTTTTACAAGGGAGGACACTGAAGCTCAGAAAGATGAAATGACCTCCCCGAAGTCACACAGCTAGTAACGCACGAGCACACACTCAGAACACCTGGTGTCTGTCCCCAGTACATGATGTCAGCACTCAGGGGCTTTTGATGTCCCTCTTATAAAGCTGGATGTGCCACTCACACTATGACTGCAGGACAAGTTATAGAGATACAGCCTTAGACACCACTAAAATATGTCCCCTCACGCAAGAGACAAGAGCAAAAACATGTGTAGTGTTGTTTCCCCAAGCCAGGAGGCAGTTATGCTAATTAGTAAAGTGCCCTGCCCTGAACAGACTAGTCTTGTGTTAAATACATTATTTAATCCTTATAGCCCTCCTCTGACCCCGATGATTTGGTCTTCCACAGACCTATTGTGTGGCTTAGTTATGGCTATAAATACAGAACCTGTTTTGCTGCATTTTTCTACGGGGTGAATTACATACACACACCCTCTACTGAGTAACTAGAGCTACTTTTGTGGCCACTAGGGAATCTAAAACTTGGCTTTCAATTGCATCCCTATAAAAACAGAAGGTATATTCCAGGAACACCACCAAGGACTCTGTCAAGGCAAGCAGGCTGGAAACGGGGCTGCCGGCGTGGCTGTCTGTCAGTTCTGAACATGTTGCCATGTTGCCAGTTACTGAGCTGGTACAGGCTACAGGGACAGTATTAAGGGTCAGTTAATAACTCCACATAAACTCTGATCCATTGTTGTAAAAAAAAAAGAAAAAAGTTGCATGATTTTTTTCCTCTCTCCATTGGGAAAATACACGTTAAAACTACACTGAGAAACCATATGCTCACTTATCAGATCAATCAAGTTCAGAAGTTTGAAAAGCTGGCAAAGATACGAGGCAATAGGTGGTCCGTCTACATATGTCAATGTAAGTGACGATGACCTCCAAGATGAAAAGTGCAGATGCTCTCTGAGGTCCACGGGTGAGGCTGTCCCACAGCACACACAAGACGCAGCATGTCCATGCTAGCTTGGGTGTTTCACTATTATCATTGTTTGCAGTAACAAAAGATTTTTTTTAAGTATTAACAACAACAACAAAAAAAACCCACCACCACCGAGTTGATGCCAAGTCATAGCAACCCTACAGGACAGAACTGAACTGCCCATAGAGTTTTCAAGGAGCACTGGAAGATTTGAACTGTTGACCTTTTGGTTAGCAGACGCAGCACTTAACCACTCTGCCACCAGGGTTTATAAGCATTCATTAATGATGGACTGGCCAATTGTGATACTTTCATAAACTGGAATCTTACAAAGCTTTTCAAGAAACAGTGAGAAAGCTCTTTGTACTTTTATAATCTCCAGGAATACGAGGTGTCAAAGAGAGAAAGTAAAATGTGAACCAGCTATCCAATCATATATGCGTACTACCATTTCTATTCAAAAGGGGGAAATTATGTGGAGGTCCACCATCAGCCTTGTAGACAAAGTCACAAACCCCTGTAAATGACGAGCTGAAGCATCTCACCTGTGACATGTTTTCTAGCCTACTGCCCTTGATGTTATTTGGCTTCCTAATTAAATTTTCTTCAAAAAGATACCCCCTACTCTCCTGGCACAAGGATCAGGGAGATGCCTTCTGAGAGGGGCCCTTTACTACCCCGTTGGTTTATGAAATAATATCGGGAAAACCTGTACTGAAATTTCTGGGGAAAAGAGCTCAGAGGAATGATTTCTAACACAGCCAGCTTGAGAGCAGCGAGGCCGGCCCAACCCCTGCTGACTTCTCCCAGCTGCTCACCCCTCCCTTCACATGAGATAAGCAAGCTTGCAAGAAGGCCCTGAAGGGCTTTCCAGAGACAATTCCCCTCTCTTTCTCAGCTCTTAGATAGCAAACATCTTACTTCCGGAAAATAACTAGATTCCCAAGTTTATTACATTTGGTATCAGCAAACAGACAAATACTAAAGAAATGCCTTTCTTAGAGTAGTTTAAGAGAAACTTAGAATAAGGGACGGTGGACACCCATTGTCCTTACAGAAAGAGATAAGAAAGAGCAGAGAAGGAACAAATAGAGACTGGATAACATTTAAGATGGGTTTGTCTTCTCTTCCTGCTTAGGTAAAGCTAATAGAAATCTAAGATTAGCTTTGCTCCAGCTGTTAATTATAAATCACAAATATGCCTGTCTCAGACCATTCTTTAGAGGGTCCTAATGGTTAACATAAAAAGGAATAACAAAGTGTTTGCTTTTTACTAACTAACAGAGAAGACCCTAATAGTCAACAAGAAAAGAAGACCATTGTCTCTAACCATTGTTTAAAAGATCTTTAAAAGTTTTCCTATTCAGAAAACTCTAGTGCTTGACATATAGAAACCACGAGGGGTTGGTTGTTGTTAGCCAATAATGATGGGTCAGTTTCTTGTTAAACAATAGTCTATATGATAAAGAAAATAGGATAAACACTATGTCACCCCTGTTATAAAAACAATAAAGACTGACAGCCCTTCTCTCTTGCTCTCTGGGTCGGGCTGTCTTAAACCAGAAAAGTCTTTCCTGGCTCTCTTTATTCATTTCCCGCCGATGCCTCTCCCTCCCTCCGTGCGGGACCCCGAAAAGTGTTGGGACTGGCTCCCGGCAAAATTACATGCATTTGTGTACACGTATATGTTTGTATAAGCATAAAATATCTCTGAATAAAATATACCAGAAACTCATGTCATCGGTTGTGTCTTAGGACGATAACCAGGCAGCTGAAGAGCAAGGTTTGAAGAATGGCTTTTTTCAAGATAATTCTTAAAAAAATCTTTTTTCACTATTTAAAGTTTTGCCATCAGGAATAACTAAGTTTCTCTCCTTAATGATTTTACTCATAAATAAAATAAATGACCAGATTACTGAGGCATTAATTGGGTTTAAAAAGAAAAGACAAAATTATCACTAGACACTCACAATCCTGTTTTTTCTCTAGCTTATACAAAAGGAAGACTCTAGTTCATAAAACTCAAACAACATGCTGCTGTCAGGGTGAACAGGATGAGTTAGCAAATTCCTTAGAATTTTATCAGCATGGACATCTCCCTAGGGGAGACTTTCTGGCTAACTTTCCCAAAGTCATATTCAATTGGAAATGAAAAAGGGATGCCAGCCTTCATTCCCAAAGGGAAGTGAACCCAGTGTGTGGCGAGCCGCCCCCCCCCCCCAGCGGCCGCACCCAAAGATGACGCCTTGGCTTGTAGCCACACCCAGACCCAGAGACCTTAGAGCAGTAAACGTCTTGCCTGCGCATGCCTGGGACACGCCCTAGGCCGTACGTGGGCCAGTAGTGATTGGCTGATTCATTCCGCATATAAGTGGAACTACTGAAAATAAACTCTCTCTCTGCTTGAAGACCAGAGGACATGGTGTCGGTCTGTTGCTGTCACTCTGCCGCGGGTCGGTATCGGGGGGATAGCGACACCGGTGTCCTGATCAGAGAGGAAGGAGCTCCGTGGGAATTCCAGAGCATCAGCTTCTCTCATCCTCTAGGAGGTCCTGTTTCCTACTGACGTCTACCTCTACTACCACTTCGTTCCAAAGAGGATTTGAACAAATCTAAAGGGCAAGCATGATGCCGTTTTAAAAAGGAAACATTTAGAAGCACAGAAAGACCCGAAGAAAAGCCTGCAGGTAAGAGCCAACATCCACAAAGTCGTCGCCACAGAGCTACCTGTTAGCCAGGTGCCCCAGACAGTTACGTAACCGCCACCGTTGAAAGGGGCTGATGATTTCTCAAGAGAAAAGGTTTTCCTGATGCTAAATTCAGAAAAGGAATTGTTTTTTCACTCACACTTCAGATCAAGACTACTGACTGGAAAATAATATTGTACTGAAAATATTGCGTGAACCTTTGTAGAGTTATTGTTCGTAATGGTTTTGAACCAAAACCCAAAGTATTAGAATCACCCTCAATTCAGTGGAGGTATTCACTCCGTCATTGGTCAAGCTAACAGTTCAAGTCTTGTAAAGGTGTCGTGTCAAGGATGGCCCGTCAATAGGTGGGTGTGGACAACAGCGCCTGCAGAGGGGCTTCTGAAGGTTGTCTATGCGCTTGGTAAACATTCTGATTTCTCCACAAATTCCTTGCCTTGGAGATATACGTGTTTACTTCAAACAGTGTTCCAGAAATGTTCAGTTAACACAACAATTTGATAAGGGCCAGAGAATCACTCGAAGTTGCAGTCTCACCAAGACACAGAATACTAGACTTGTGTGATGCTTTTATTACAGAGAGCCTCATGACTTCTAATTGTTATGTATCCCAAGATGGTAAGGCATGCACGGTCATACAAGGACTGCCAATTAAGTCTGCAAATTCATCCTACAAAAATGCCACATACCTTGGTGCTGAATATCACTGCAGTCACCTTCAAAGCACTCCCCTTGGGAAGCTATGCACCAACGCCAGCACCCAGTCTACCCTTGAAAGCAATTTTGGAACTTTTTTTCTGGAATGGCCATCAGATCTGTCATCATATTACACTGGATGTCTTGAATGTCATCCAAATGTCTTCCTTTCAATATTTCCTTTATCTTGGGTAAAGAAAAAAGTCACTGGGGGCCAGATCAGGTGAGTAGGGAGGGTATTCCAATAGAGTTCTGTGTTTACTGTCTAAAAACTCCCTCATAGACAGCTAGTCAATTAAGTTCACGAACTTGCCACCGTGTCACTGTGTGCAATGGCCATTCCAGAAGGTTCCAAAGTGGCTTTGAAGGGTGGACTAAGCACTGGCATCGGTGCATAGCTTCCCAAGGGGAGTCCTTGGAAGGTGACCATAGTGATACTCAGCAATGAGGTAGGTAGCGCTTAGAACAGTGAAGTTCGCAGACCTGGTTGTTGGACCTCATATTGCACACAGCTGCATGACTTTTAATTGTTATATATGCCAAGATGATAAAGCATGTTCAGTCATGTACACAAACTGACCAGCTGAGACAATGATCACACAGTAAAAGACTGGAGAGCGTGAAGGCCGTGAGCGGTCTCGATTTACACGCACATAACTCACAGGAATCCTACCCATTCGCTCTTCTACTTAATGGGTGTGGAGATGCAGACTCTCCTCTTGATGTGTCTCAGAACGGTGACCATGACAGTAGCAGTGTTCTTAGGTATGGGTCTGTAACTGTGGGAATAAGACATCTCAAGAAATGAGTTTCTCAGGAAGTTTAGAGAGGTGACAATTTTAAGGGAGCAGCGTCTCCTGGAGAAGGACCTTAGACTGAGACGCTCTTCACCCCCTACACCAGGGAAGGCTTCTCTTCAGCAGTCTGGCAGCTCTGTTCATTTATAGACTCGAGCAGGAAATGTGCTTACAGCAGGAGACCGAAATTCTTTTAGCTTACACACCAACAAGCTGTCCTGCAATTCTGCTGTGGACCTACTCATATTAGGAAGAAATCAAGAAAAATGTCATACCATCAGTTGGTTATGCAACCACTTTTGAAGTGTTTACTTTGTAAGCTCAAAGTGTCATGGCTAAAGGAACAACTGGTCTGCGTCATCCACTCAGGAGAGAAAATCGTAACAATGTCACATGCCCACGTGGTAAGGCTTCACTCCAGTCAGATGAAGCCTTCCCTTTAAAAAAGGATACATTTTCAAAGTACTTGTTGCTCCATGACAAGGGTTAATTACAAGTCTGTGGTTTTAAGGTCTCCCACTTTTGAGACCCTGACACTCTATTTAGAATTTTTTAATTTGTTTTAAACTTAATCCTGTGGCTTTGTTCTCTTGACCAAATGTAAGCCATTGGAGGGAGACCTGGAAGCAGCCTTCCAGCTTGCCCCCACATCCTTGGTCTCTGCTGACTAATTCCTGATAAACTGAAAGAGTGCAAAGAGCCAGAGGGCCTACTGAGTCCAGTCTTACTCCTTGGGCCAGTCCACAGCTGGTCACCTGGTAGGATTTCCTTCTATCCCGTTCACATCTTGTGGTCTTGACTCACAGTTCCTAGTGCACACTGACTGAGAATCCCATCTCCTTCTCTCAGGTGGCATGCCCTGGGTGGGCCACAGGGCTCCAAGTTTTAAAAGTTTCCCAATCATAATGATACAGGAAAAGACATAAACTAAACAAACAGGTCGGCTTCGTGTGGTTATACAGCATTCCACAACATGTGAGCACCCTTAGAAGCGTGGGCCACCATTGATCTGTGAGTTCGTCATCCTGTGGTGGCTTGCCCCTTGCTGTGATACAGGAAGCTATGCAACTGGGTATTTCAAATGCCAGCGGGGTCACCATGGTGGATGGTTTCAGTGAAGTTTGTAGACTAAACCAGTCTGGGAAGAGGGGCCTGGCCATCTACTGCTGAAAAACATTGGCCAAGTGAAAATGTTATAGGTAACAGTAGAACATTGTCTGATACAGGGCTGGAAGAAGAGCCCCTGAGGCTGGAAGATACCCTGAATACACTGGGGAAGAGCTGCCTCCTCGAAGTACAGTCACCCTTAATGACACTAGATGGAGTCAAGCTTTGGGGGCCTTCATTTGTGGACATGGCGTGACTCAAAATGAGAACAAATGCCTGTAAACATCCGTTGAAACTGGAATATGCAATGTACAAATGATGAAAATTGAAAGTTGTCAAATGAAATTGAATACATGAAGATCAGTATCCTTGGTATGAGTAAGTTAAGATGGATGAGTGACAGCACTTGGCTTGGCATTGTTCATTTTGAAAAGGATAATCATATGGCCTACTAAGTCAGAAATGACACTTGAGAGAGGAGTGGGTCACATTCATTGTCAAAAGAATAATAGGTCAAGATCTTTCCTGAAATACAATGCTATCAGTGGGAGAATAATATGCATATACCTACAGGAAGATCAGTTAATATGACTCTTATTGAAATTCACCCACAAACCACAGATAGCAAAGATGAAAAAATGGGAAGATTTTTACCAGTCTGAAGTTGATCTAACACACAATCCAGATGCACCAATAACTACCAGCAAATGATGCAAATAAAGGATTAGGGGTTAGAAAATATGACTTTGGTGATATAAATAACACTGAAGATGGCATGATAGAATTTTGCAAGATCAAAGACTTAATCACTGGAAATACTTTTTTTCAACAATATGAACAGTGAGCATACATGTGGACCTTGACAAGGAGTCAAATCAATGACATCTATGGAAAGAGACAACGAAAACACTCTATATCACAGTCAGAAAAAAGGCTAGAGCCAGAGCAGAATAGAGCATCATCTGCTCACATGTAAGCTCAACTTGAAGCTGGGAAAATTAGAACAAGACCATGAGAGCCAAAGTAAATCCTTCAGTGTATCCCGCCTGAGTTTAAAGACCATCTCAAGACTAGATTTGATGTCTTGAACTCTACTGACCAAATTCTAGTTGAGTTGTAGGATGACATTAGGGCTATCATATGTGAAGAAAAGCAAAAGATCATTAAAAAGGCAGAAAAAGAAAAGAAGACCAAAATGGATGTCAGGAGAGACACCAAAGGAAGGAGTGACTCAGTAGAAGGGACGTCTGGAGAAGACGTATTAAAACGAAATGCTCAAAGACCTGGAGATAGAAAATCCAAAGGAAAGGGAGTGCTTGACATTCCTCAAGATAAAATAACTGAAGGAAAAGAACTCAAGCCCTGAGTTGCAATAGTAAAGGATTCGACATAGAAAATATTCAACAGAGCAGGAAGCATCCAAAGAAGATGGAAGAACCGTGCAGGGTCCTTACACCAGAAGGAGCTGGTTGGTGTCCAGCTCCTTCCAGCTCCTTGGAAGTCCAAGCTGCACTGAAAGCACCAGCTAAAAACCAGGCTCCGGGGACCGATCGAATATGAACTGAGGCATTTCAACAAACGGATGCAGCCCTGGAAGTGCTTACTCGTCTAATGCCCAGAAATTTGGAAGACAGCACGCTCATGCCACCTCATACATTACAGAGCATAACTGCCCTGTAGGGTTTCCTGACTGCAGTCTTAAGGGAAGCAGATCACCATGTCTTTGGTTCTGTGGTACCGCTGGTTCAGTTCCCACCATCAAATTCAAGTTCATATTTGAGCCATTTGCACTGTTTTTGGCTGTTGAAAGACAGATCTGCCTGTGACCAATTCCCTTGATTTTTTTGAGCCCTGGTGGCACAGTAGCTAAGAACTCAGCTGCTAACCCAACGCAGGTGGCCCTGTGGGGCACTTCTATTCTGCCACTGTAGGATTGCTATGAGTTGGAATCAACTCAATGGCAATGAGTTTGCTTTTTTTTTTTTTTTTTTATAAGAAGGACTTTATTGTTACCTGACTTTTTTTTTTTTCCCTTCACTGGATACAAAATTCCGTTCTGGTGAGTTCATTGTTTTGTTTCTTTTCCCTGTACTTTCAATATATCATTCAACTCGCTTCTTATTTGCATGGTTTCTGAACAGATGTCTAATGTGATTCTACTATGGTCTCCCATCAGGGAGGATTTTAATTCCTTGGTCTTCTTTCAAGACTTCTTTGTTGTCTTTAGTTGTCTAGTTTTAGTATGATATACTTCAGTGTACATTTTTTGGTATTTATCCTGCTTCATGTTCTCTGAGCATCCTGGATCTGTGGTCTGGTGTCTGTCATTAATTTGGGGAAATTCTTAGCTGTCATTACTGAAATATTTCTCCTGTCCCTTTCTTTCCTCTCTGTCTGGTATTCTGATTATGAATCTCTAACACCTTTTGACATTGTCCAAATTTTGGGGATATCCTGTTTCCATTTTCTCATTCTTTTCTTCTCTTGGTTTTCAGTCTGTGTAGTTTCTATAGATGTATCTCAAGCTCACTGATTGTTTCTTGTCTGTTTCTAGTCTACCCTTGAGACCATAAGAGGCATACTTCCCTTCTGTTACAGTATTTTTGAATTTTGCTAACTGTGATTGTTTTTAGATGCTGTGAGCCATGTCTGACTCATGATGACCCTTTGCATAGCAGAGGAAAATGCTGCCTAGTTCTCTGCCATATCCTTTCAACAGTACATATGTTTAAGCAGCTGTCAACCAATTTTGTTAAGGGTCTTCTCTTTTTGGCTGACCTTCTACTGTACCAAGCAAGATGTTCTTCTCCACAGACTAGTCCCTTCGCACATCATGTCCAAGGCATGATGAAGGCTCACCATCCGCGCTTCTAAGGAGCCTTCTGTCTGTACTTCCTCCAAGAAGGATGTGTGCATACTTCCAGCCATTCATGGTAGATTCAATATTCTTTCCTAGCACCACAATCCAAGTGTGTCAATTCTTCAGTCTTAATTTTCCAGTGTGCAATTTCTGCATACCTGTCAGGTGACTGAAAATACCATTCATTGAGTCAGGCAGACATTCATCATCAAAGTGACATCTTTGCTTTAAAAGATTATAAAGAGGTCGTTTGCAGCAGATTTGCCTGATACAATGCACTGTGGGTTTATTTTATTTTATTTTTTTTGATAGCTGCTTCCATGGCTATTGATTACTGATCCAAGTAAAGGGAAATTCTTAAGCTGATATCATTGTATCCATTTACTTTATAAATAAAAGATTCAGTGTGGTTATAAATGTGGCCAATGCCACACATCCCGTAAGTAACAGGAGGAGCTTTGATACCCAGGTCAGTCTGACCTCTGAGCCTAAGCCTGGAACTGCCACTCAAATCCTGCCATTGCAGCTCTGCCCTTTAGAATTCTCGGTTTGACTTACTTTGGGCTCCCATCCCAGATGTATAACTCCAACAGAGCTTAGAACTCTAAAGATTAAAGTGGTTTGTTTCTTGTTTGTTTGTTCTTTTTAAAGAAAAAGACCAGGAGTAATTGTACAATCTGCTGTTACAGATTTCTTAACAACAAAAAGAAAAACACTTAAATCATGTCACACTAGAATAAATTTACTTAAAAATCAAATACAATGAAAGTATGTCTGTCACTGGCATGCCTAATCAGAGACCAGAAAGCTATTTAAAGTATGTCTGCATAATACATGATTTTGTATACTTAAAATTTCAACAGAACCAAATAAAAAAATTGTTGTTATACACAATTAGAAAATAGAATTCACCATGTCACCAGATATGTATGATAAATACCTAGGAATAAATTTCACTTGAAACAAACCTTTTTTTTTTTTTAAAAAAAAAAATTAAACCTTAATGAAAGTCTGTTTTAATGAAAGCTAAAAATAGTTAATTTTGATATATACATTTATTATAACAATAGTAAAAATTTCAGTGAGAACTAACAGAAAATAAAGGGGTGAGAATATTTAAACATGTTAATTGGTAGTGAGGGTAGACTCAACCTTGCAGATTTTGAAAAATGGACATACAATAACAATAATCAAAACCAGATGGCTTTGGATTATGATAATTTGCAATAAAAACATAAACTATAACAGAGGTGAAATGAACTCAGAGAAAGATAACCACTTGATAAATTGTCTTCAAAATGATTGGCTATCAGATTGGAAAAACTTAATTTAGATACATACACACACGAAAGCAAACACTACAATAAATTCCAGCCGTGTCCAAGAATAAAAACATTCCTAAAGACTGCAGAGGAGCTTATTTATCCCAAATGGGAAGAGCACATGCACCCCTCACTGCTGAAAAAACTCAGGTGGTATTACCCAAAGCAAGATGGATTAACTGAATGTATTTAATTTTTTTTAACTTTTGTGCAAAAAAATGTAAATTACAAATGTTATAAAAGAAACTTCCACGTGCCGCAGATGTGTTGCAAGTGGCATAGATGTGTTGCAAATATAACACAACAATAGTTCCAACAAAAAATGTATAAGGAGATAGTTATGTACCTCAGTAACCATTTTATACTTGATGAATGGTCAAAGGTTTACAATCAGGAAACTTCAGACTGTTAAAAGGAAGAGAAAAGAAAACTGAACCAATCTGAAGACCCCTTAACAGACATATTAAACTGGAAGAAATTTTAAAATCATAAAACTCAACCAGATAGGTCTTTGCGGGGAGGGAATAGCAGGGACACACGTGACTAGCCGACTCGGGAGGGCACTCTGTGTAACACTCTCTCTGACCTGCTACACTTTTGTAAGACATCTGTAAGAGGAGGAAACTTGGCAGCAATTTTCACTACAGCACTACCTGTAAAGGAGGAATTAGCTTTGGTTCAGACACCCAGCAACATTTAAAGGTTTAAGCAGACCGTGCTGTATCACTGTCTCATGTTAAAAATGACAAGTAATGGAGTGCATGACACACAGAAACACTGTTATCAATAAAGTATCTTAAAACAAATGTAACACATGATCATATTTTAAAACTGTATAGAAATACATGAGTGTGGGTTAACTAGGTCAGAAATGAATTTTGCTGACATAAAACAAAAAAAGAAGAAAGCCAGCCCCATTGCTTTTGAACCCATTTTGATGCACCATGAGTTACTCCATGTGGCGGAGAAGAACCTGGCTCCTCAGGTGGTTCCAAGAAAAGGTTAGAATCGTCTGTGGGATGGGGCAGGAGTTATCAAGGAATAAAGGGATTGCCTGCTTCAGTTTAGGAAAGCGACCAACAAGTCCACAGCTGTCTAAAGGGGGCAGTTTTCCCAGTCAGATTCATTTCCTTATGTCCTTGCCCACTCCAGCCCTGTAAGGCTAGCCGGTGATGCCTCTCTGTTGATGCTAATTGTTGCTTGTGTCTCATTCAGAGACCCAAGTAAACAAGAAACCAAGAGGCTGAATCTTTCAAAACAGCCATAAAAAGAATTTTTTTTTTTTAGACTAGTGATATGTCTTCTGTTTTGTGGTTCCCAGATAAAAATGATAAAGATGGATCTATTTTAAGACCAGACTTACCCAGTAATTCCACTGCTTGGAATTTACCCATCAGAAACAAAGGTGGTCACACGAATGGACACATGTGCAAGAATGTTTGTTGCAGCACATTCCAAGACAGCAAAAAGATGGAATCAACCCAGATGCCCAACAACAGACGAATGGATAGGTCAACTATGGTACATATACTCAATGGAACACCACACAATGATAAAGAATAGCGATGATTTTAGGAAACATCTCATAACCTGGTTTCAATTGGAGAACATTATGCTAAGTGAAAGGACAAATATTGTATGAGACTCCTACGATAAGAACTTAAAAACAGACTCATGCGTAGAAGAAAAGACTCTGACGGCTGCAAGGGTGGGGAGAGGGGAGGACAAGCAGGGGGAGGGTTTAGACTAGATAGTTGTTAGAAATTTGGTTGGGTGAAATCTGTGACAGCACACATGAAAAATAAGGTCAATGTTAAGTGGACTCCGGCATAACATGAGTACTCCTTCCATCTTAACCCGATATTGCAAGGACTGAGTAGCTGGGGCAGGGGACCGGAGGTCATGCTCTCAGGGGAAATTGAGGCCAACAACTAGCATTTTGCTAAGAGAGCTGTGATGGATTGAGTTGTGTCACCCCAAATATAGGTGTAGCCCTGTGAGCATGAGTCCCTGTGTTCTACGGTTGTCCTCCATTCGTGATTTTGCTGTGCTATATGTTAAAGGTTAGGGTGGAACTATAAATCCCTTCAGAAGATCACCTCCCTGCTCCACTGTAAAGGGAGTTTCCCTGGAGTGTGGCTTGTCCTGCCCTTAATCCTTGCATCCTACAAGAGATGAAAGTGAAGCAAGCAGAGAACTGGGAACTTCACACCATCAAGAAAGTAGCAGCAGGAGAAGAGCGTGTCCTTGAGAGCTGAGATTCCTGCACCAAGATGCTCCCTGGATGAAGACTGATGCCATACCGGACTTTCCTCCAGAGCTGACAAGGGAAAAGCTTTCTCCTGGAGCAGACACCCTGAATATGGACTTGAAGCCTACCAGATTGTGCAAGAATAAACTTTCCTTTGTTAAAGCCATTCACTCGTGGCATTTTTGTTAGAACAGCCCTAGCTGAGTAAAACAAGAGCCTTCTGGACCCCTCATTGGTGAGTGGCATCTGGGGTCTTAAAAGCTGCCAAGCTGCCATCTGAGGGTACAGCAAATGGTCCCAACTCAGCAGGAATGGATGATCACTAAGGACCAAAATGACATGGGGGATAGAGAACCCAGAAGACAGAGAGACCCACGTGAGTGTGTTACTGCATCAACTTGTGACTGGAAGAACTGGGTGGTGCCCAGCCACCACCAGTGATAGCCATGATGGGACTCACAAAGTTGAGTCTCATTGGCAACATAAGAATAAAAAGGGGTGCACCCTCAGATCTCCACTAAAAGACCACAATTGGTGGTCCAGGGGCCTCAGAGTTCCCCTGGGAGCATGGCCCCTGGCCCTGATGCTGCCCCTGTCCATATGTCATAATGGAGGTCAACTCTCAGAGAGGAATGGATTGTGCTTGGCGACACAGAGTGACCCTATCATGTGTACACTTTATGGTTAGGATGTTGTCCTGCTGACCTCTTGCTGGAGGTGGGGGAGTAGGTGGAGAGGAGGGGATAGGAGACTGTTGGTTGGAAAATACATGTATGGAGCAGAGAGGAGGAGTGTGCGTCACCAGGCAGGGAGAGCAGTGGGAGCTGCACATAGGCTGGCATGCAAATTTATATGGGAATGTACATTTTCATTCAATCATCATCATAATAATAATAAAAGACCAGGCTTGATAGTCCAATATCCCGGGGAGTCCCCTAAGAACATGACCCCTGGACTCACTGCCAGCCTGGAGCTGAAACCAGTACTGAAGCCAACTCTTCAGACAAAGATTGGTCTGGACGGTAAGACACAGAGGGACACTGGCGAACGGTGTGCTTCTTGTGGTAAATGTCCCCGTGAGGCTGTCGGAGCAGCTCCTCTCCACAGGCGAGATGGGAGGGTGGCGGGGGGACAGGAGGTGGCTTAATGGACACAGGAAGTAGAGGGTGGAAAGGAGGCGGGCGCTGTCACTGGGTGGGAGGGCACCTTGAGGTGCACAGAGGTGCGTGTGCAGGGTTTTATACACAAACGGACCTTGACTGTAAACTTTCCCTTAGTGCACAATAAAATATTTAAACAATTTTTAAAAATGACAAACCATGGAAAGTAAGAAACTTCCATTCAGCCTTAGGATCAGGGATCCAGGGTGGACGATGATGCGGATGTAGCCTCTGCCTACAGCTGCGAAGCTCTGTGGACCCTGAAAATGTGGTTTAAGGTAAACCCGGATGAGAATCTCAGAGCCACAGCTGACAAGGTTCATCACTAGACGCGGCAGGACTCACCTGGCTCTCCAGGGTAGCCCAACCCTTCTACCCACTGTCCCCGCCGCTCTCCTTGTACTCAGCACGTTGGGCTAGGCCATGTGACACACGCGTTCTGGCCAGTGCTGGTCTGGAAGGCCAGCCGGGCTCTCCCTTCCTACAGATCCCTGGGCTGTACTCAGAGGAGCTTCCGATGCCATCAGTTGTTTTTAACGACACTGTGGTTTACTGCATGGTTCACGTACACGTTTCGTTTCAAATACAGGCCATTAGAACTTAGGTTTTCATTTCTCGTCTAGTTGATCTCATTACTGATGAAGACTGCCAGTGATACTGTTCTCAATTGTTACTGAGCTGTGTCTCTTTAGAACAATATTAAAATAGGAAACAAGACAACTTGGCACATTTTGACCAGACATGATTTTAATTGCTCTAAGAAGGTGTTAAATGGCCGACGAAGAAAGGAGCCTTGGCGGAGGCCTGAGCCGGCATCGTCCCTGCTTGAAGGGAGGAGCTCAGCTGCTTTTCCCAACGGAGGAGGCCCTGTATCAAGATCTGCTTCCTGCTGTGTCAGCTGCTCAGGAGACAGCTCCCGGGGGGTGACCCCCGCACAGCAGGACGGGACTCTGTGGTCCACAGGGCTTCACCCACTGAGTTTCCTGAGTAGATCACCAAGCCTTTCCCCCTAGTATGACCTCATCTGAGAGCCCCCCAGAAACCTGCTCACACTCATTGCAAGACACAAGCCTCTACAAACACAGAGGTGCTGGCTGCACTTAGGGTGCACTGGCAGGAACTGAACTGAGGTCTCCCACATAGAAGGTGAGAATTCTACCGCTCCACCATCCTGCCCTCCGTATCCACTGAGAACCCTGAGTTGTGATGTATGGAAGCCCTCTGTGCAGCCTCAAGGCCTTTCCACCAAATGTTATCACCGGTTTATCCAGGTTTTCATGATAGATCCACATTTCAGCTGTGGTGTATGTAGTGCCTTACCTTTCATAAAAGGCAGACAGACAAAAAACTGAAACACAGTACTGTTGATTCTGACTCACAGCAACTCTACAGGATGGGGTAGAACTGCCTTGTGGGGCTTCCACAGCTGTAAATCTTCACAGAAACAGACTGCTGATCTTTGGGTGCACAGCCAGTCACTGACCCATCACGCCACCAAGCTCCTATCTTCCAAAATGTACACTTAAATACGTTCCTGCCCTTTCCATCCTAAGTATATTACCTATGTATGCAAAGTGGTAAATATTTAAGAAGGCTCAATTATTGATATGATAAAACACATGGACACACATTATCTTAGCTAATTCAAAAATGTTGACTGCACCAAGGCTGTTCATCTCAGTACTTCCTATGTCCAAAAGTCCACTGTATAAAGCAAAAATCAAGTATAGAATGTACTTTCGGCCCTAAGTGAGCCAACAGCTGGTGATTTTTACTGGTTCAACTTCTCTAGAGATCCCCGCCCAAGGCATTTCATGTTCCAAGCTTTCATTGACTACAGCTCAGTATAAAAGCACATTTTTAAAAATGGTCACCTGGAGTTTCACTGTTGGTTGTCGCAGAGTAACTTGTATCAGGTTAAACATCCTGCAGACAATGATTAAATACCATGAGAAAAAAATGTATCAACACTGTCTGTTGGAAGGCACTGGAGAGGGACTAAAAGCAAGCCGAAACTAGACGCAGTTCATCCTTAAAGGAGGAGACAGTGTGTCATGACTGAATAGTGTCTTCCCCAAAAACATGTGTTACAATTCACCTAGGCCATGGTTCCCAGTAACGTGTGATTGTCCTCCATTATGTGTAGTTAACAGATAGGACTGTGTTAAAGAGGACTAGGGTGGGACTGCAATACCCTCACTAACAGAGTTTACCTGGAGTGTGGCTGACACCACTTTTGGTCCTACAAGATAAAAGGAAAAGGACACAAGCAGAGAGCTGGGTACCTCGTACCATCAACATAGTAGCACCAAGAGCAGAGTGTGTCCTTCAGACCTGAGGTTACTGCACTGGGATGCTCTCAGACCCAAGACTGATACAGCACAAGCATCTTCTTCCAGGGCCGACAAAGAGGGAAAACCTACCCCCGGAGGGACATCCTGAATTTGGACTTGTAGTCTACTGGACTGTGTAAGAATAAGATTTTCTTTGTTAAAGTCATCCACTTGTGGTATTTTTATTAGAGCAGCCCTAGATGGCAAAGACACAGTGTTTATCTGCCTTTTCTATGGAGAACGCTACTCAGTCTGTGGTGCAGAGTGGCTGGAACTCAACTAGAAAACTCAATCTTACTGGCTTCAAAGGTAGTAAGGCAGATTTGGGGGCTGCCAAAGTGGCTAGAATATGAGAGGAGAAATGCCAGAAGACAAAGTGTTCACAGAGAGTGGAGAAGCTAAACTTGTGTACAAACTCCATATATATTCCTGCTGACCTCCAAACAGTGTATGGAGTAGGGGAAGGGGAGCTCCATGAAACCCAGCAACCTCTGAGAGTCTAAAAAAAAGACAGAAATTTTAGCAGCTGCTGCTGACAAGAGAGAGAAAAGTTTAGAGTTTAAGTCCAGCCAAGACAATTGCTTATTAACACAAAACTCAACACTCTGCAGAGGAACATAACAGAATCTAGACAATGTATCACCAAAATGTAGAGTGTGCAATCAAAAATTACTAGACACACAAAGAAATAGCATGTCTCTTGTCCCATGGTCCCCAGGAGGGAAAAAGAATCCGTCAATAGAAACTGACCCTAAAATGTCTCAGATTTTGGGATTAACAAAAAGTTTCTTTAAAGTAGCTGTTGTAGTTTAAAAGGTAATGGAAAAACTTAAAAGATAAAATCAGTGGAGGAATAAAAACAATTAAAAAGAAGCAACTGAAAATTTTAAAACTGAAAATTATAATAATTGAAGTAAAAAATAATTTTAACAAAAAACGAGAAACAGTAGACAATTCCATGCAGACATCAGTAGACTCCTGGTAAAGCAGTGCTTAGACATCCAGAGTTTTAGAGGCTTATATTAGAAAGGAGAAAGCTTTAAAATCAAAGAGCTAAGCTGCTACTTTAACATGTCAGGAAAAGAACAAATTAAACTTGAAGTAAGTAGTAGGGAATAATATAAACAAGAATAAAAATCTCAGGAACAGAAAGCAGGTACAATACAGGAAATTAACAAAACCAAAGATGATTTTGAGAAGATGAAGGCAAACGATATATGTATATTACTGTCTGTAATGGTTAGGAAGAAAGAGAGAGAGACAGAGAGACAGAATACAAGTTTCTAATAACAAAAATGAAAGGGGGCTATCATTAAAGAAAGAGAAATAAGAGGATACTACATTCATGTATCTTAGGCAGGGTTCTCCAGGGAGCAAAACCAGTAAGCCTATAAATATATTCCAGGAGAGAAGTTTATACCAAGAAAAGGCTCATTGAATGCAGAATCTGGGAAGTCCTGAGTCTGTGCATCAGGATGTAGGCTTCTCTCAACTCATTCACACAGCTTCAGGGGCTGGTGAACCCAAGATCAACTGATCAGAAGGCAGGGCTCTCACTCTCAGGCTGTGAAGGTGTGTGAATTCCAAGATCTGCAGATAAGCTGACAGCTCAAGTCGAACAAGCCCTGGAGGTCAGATGAGCAGAAGGCAGTCACAGGATCCAGAGCAAGCAAAAAGCCAGATTGTTCGCTTATGTGTGAAAGCAGGCCACGCCTCCAAGGAAACTCCCTTTAAACTGATTCGCTGCTCACAGCAGATGCAATGATGCGTGTGACCACACATGAACACTAAGAATGCCAGCCCAGCCAGGTTGACCCAAAACCCTAACCCTCACACCAAGTTTATATCAATAAATTTAATAGCTTTAAAAAACAGAAAATTGTCTCAAAAAATGCAACTTACCAAATTTCCACAAAATGAAAGAGAAAATCTAAACACATGTATGTACAATATATAGTTTAAGTGAAGACTGTTACAAACTCATTGCCATCAAGTCGCTTCAGACTCAAAGTGACCCCATAGGACACAGTGTGACTGTCCCACACAGTCTCCGAGGAGTAGCTGGTGAATTGGAGCCATGAACCTTTTGGTTAGCAGCCATAACTTGCCATAGCTCTTAGTCGCTATACGACCAAGTCTCCTGTGGTGACTACAGTGAAGGAAGAAGCGTACCAGCCTTACACAAGCCATTAAGAAAGTATAAACTAAACCAAACCAAACTTGTTGCTGATGAGTCGATTACCGACTTATACTGACCCTGCACAACAGAGCAGAACTGCCTCCTAGAACTTTCAAGGAGCACCTGGCGGATTTGAACTGCCCACTTTTGGTCAGTAGCTGTAGCTCTTAACCACTATCCCACCAGGGTTTCCTTAAGAAAGCACAGGAGGAAGGATTTCTTCTTGACTCATTTTGTGAGTGAGCGTAGCACTGCTAACTTGGACAAGATATCAGGAGAAACAGGAAATTAGAAATCAGTGGAGATTTTGCACATCTTTTGTCAATTTTTTTCTTAAATACTTGTTTCATTGCTATTGTTTTTGGATTTTTTTTACTTGATTTTTTTTAAATCGTTTACTGCTACTATGTAGAAACACAACTGATTTTTAATATTGACTGTATAGCCCTGGTGGCACAGTAGTTAAGCAAATAAATCTGGGATATAAAAAGAAAAAGAAAAGAGTGTTTGCCTCTGACACAGGTGACAGTATGCAGGGAACACAGGGGAACTCTGTGTGGTGAAGGAAACATTCTGAACTGTGGCAGAGGTGTAGACTCTATGGGCTTTGCGTGTGTCCAAACTCACAGAGCTGTTTGCCTAAGATAGGTGCTTTTCATGGTACTTAAATTTTCTCTCAGAGCTAAATAAGTTGAAACAAACACTAACTCTTGCTGTTGCTAGGCGCACGGAGTTGCCTCAGGTCATGGCAGCCCTCTGCCCAGCAGAAGGGGACACTGCCGGGTCCTGCTCCGTCCTCATGATCATCGTCATGCTTGAGGTCATCGATGCAACAGCTGGAGAAGTCCGAGTTTGGTGCCTGAGCTGTTGTGGCAGTTCTTGGATAAGGACAGGACGCTGGCCACGCAGAGGTCAGTGGGAAAGGGTCTTCCAATTCACTGACCTTCCGATTTACCAGCATGAATGTCCTTCTTCAGGGACCGATCCTTCCTGATAACACGTCCAGTGTATGGCTTACTTATCTCAGTGGGTTGGTAATTCTGAAACTACTCTTGGTGCACTCAGGGAAGGTACAAATGTATTGAGTTGGCTGTGCAAGCGGTTTTACTTTTGAGCTGATGGAGAGTTCAGGGGCTATGCCTTCTAGGGTTCCTCTAGTCCCATTCGAACCATCAAGTCTGGTCTCTTCACTGGAATCTGAGCTTGGCACCCCACTTTTCTCCTGCTCTGTCAAGGAGTCCCTCTTGTAGTCCCTGTCGTTGGCACTCGCTGGCCACCATCCAGTGCCCTTGGTCGCCGGCTGATGGAGTCTCTGGATTACGTGATCCTTTCTGTCTCTCAGGCTCCTATTTTCCTTGTTATTTCCTTTGGTGGTCTCCGTTCTCTTCTGCTCCAAGTGGGTTGGGACCAACTGATGCGTCTTAGATGGCCACTGGCTGGCTTTTAAAACCCCAGACACCACTCACCAAAGTGGGATGCACAAAATTTTCTTAATAATTTTTTTTTTTCCGGTTGACCTGGATATCCCCCAAAACTGTGGTTCCTAGTTCCCAGCACTAGCTACTCTGTCGGTCCAAGTGTTTGGTCATGTTCAGGACAGGATACCATTTAAATTGAATTTTATCATGCCTAAAATTGCCTGGAGTTGCCGTGAGCTGGGACTGATTCAGTGGAAACTAACAACAAGAGATCAGGTATCCTATTTTTATATTTATGTGTCTTAAAAAATATAACAGGAACAAAAATTACTTCATCAGTTCTCAGATCTGTTTCCACCATCTGAATCACTGAAGGATGCCTGGTAGTACAGTGATTAAGTGTTTGGCTGTTAACCAAAAGATCAGCAGTTCAAACCCACCACCGCTGTGGGAGAAAGACCTAGTGGTCTGCTTCTGCTTCTGTAAAGATTTACAGCTTTGGAAACTCTAAGGGACAGATGTCGTCTGTCCTACCAGGTTGCCATCAGTCAGAAAGGATTCCACAGCAGTAGGTTTGCTTTATTGGTTTTAAATCACTAAAGAAACGTCTTTCTAGAAGTTATATGAGGACTGCCAATTAAGTTCATGAACTCGTCCTAGAAAAAGTGTTACATACCTCATTGCTGAACATCACTAGGGTCGCCTGCCAAGTCGTCCCCTGGGAAGCTATGTATCCATGCCAGTGCCTAGTCCATCCTCCAGAGCGATTTGGGAACTCTTTTTCTGCAATGGCCGTTAGACTTGTCATTGTATTAACCTTGATGTCCTCGGTGTCATAAAAATGTCTTCCTTTCAATATTTCCTTTATATTTGGGTAAAGAAAAACGTCACTGAGGGCCAGATCAAGTGAGTAGGGAGGGTATTCCAATACACTTACTTGTTAACTGGCTAAAACGTTCCTTGCAGATAGCTATAGAATTAAGTTTGTGAACTTGCTACCATGCCACCGTGTACAATGGCCATTCCAGACAGAATACAAAAATTGCTTGGAAGGGTGGACTAGGCGCTGGCGTCAGTGCACCGCTTCCCAAGGGAAGTCCTTCGCAGGTGACCATAATGGTATTCAGTGATGTTCTATATAGCGCTTAGAACAGTTAAGTTCATGAACTTCATCTTCACACCTTGGATTCATTTAGCTCGAGGTTAGAACAGATGGTGAGAGGCCACAGGTCACGGGGACCCTCAGGCTGAGGGTCAGAAAGATCTTTGGGGAAAACGGAGCTTTGCTGGGGGTGGATGGCGAGGGCAAGACCGACAGTCGAAGATACCGGAAAAATATGAAAAGACCTTTTGTTGCGCTTTCAGAAGGGACCCCTTCTTGGATGCTTTCTGGAGAGGCTGCAATCGAGCTTTGAATTTGTTGTATTTCACAGATTTTCCTGGACCAACCAGCAGCTGGTTTATCCAGGTTCCCCACACCAAGTATCTATTTCACGACTATCTTCTCAGCCAGCCCCTTCGAGCACCTCAGCTTTCGGGGTCCGTTCTGTCGCCCGGTTTGCTGATCCCCGGACCCCCGGCGTCAGCGCTCTAGGCTCAATGCTGGTTGAGTTACGACGTGATTCGGTGCGATTTGCTCAGCCTCTCTGAACCGCAGTGAGGGCTGCTCTTGGTACAGAAGGGACACCCGCTGGAGACGAGAAGCAGCATGTACCCCCCAGAAGCCTGCGGGAGCCCGAGGCAGCTCGTTGCAGCTCTGAGCTTTCTGCGACGGTTCTGTGAAGTTTCATGTTTCATCTTAAAAACTGCTTTCAGGTCTAATTCTAAAACTGGCTTTACATTTTGCATTCCATACCACTGTGTGTCAGTACTTACTGAAAAATTAATTTTCTCTGAAATCTAAGAAAAACAAATGGTGCTGTACTTAGTACCTCCAGGGCTAAACAAGCTGAAGGCTGTTGAAGAAGCACATGTATCCACTGAATGATCTGTGAGGTTCCTTCTTAGCTCACACTTTGATGATTGCAGGTTTCTGATAGGTCAGACAGCGCGTGGTTACAAAGATCCTTTCATGTTCAAGTTGCAGGAGGGAGGATACAAGGAATAGTCATGTCAGTGGTGTGCCCGAGGAGAGGAGGGGTGGTGACAGGCCACAAGCATGCAAAAGGTAATACTACAAGCGTGTAAAGAGCAACTGACAAATGAGTAGAGAGGTTTGTCATCGCAGAAAAATCACAAGAAGAGCTAAACCTGCTAAGACTCAGTTTCCTCATTTGTAACACAGGGTAACAATACTCAGGTCTTTGATCTTGCAGGCTAGCTATGAAGCACAGGACATACAAATATATCCACCAACCCACAAGAAATAGCACTATCAGCCTATCAGAAGGGCCTCAGTCACAAAGGGGAACCTTGAAATACGGGTAGGAAACCAGGTGACAGATGAGCATGGGAGAATGGTCTGCATGAAGGCACGGGGTACAGTGTACCACAAAGACATGGACAACTGAAAATACAGACATCTTTACTGAGCAGAAGCTCTCCTAAGGGTGAGACCAAAACCAGAGCCCTGCTGCTGTCCAGGCGATTCTGACTCCCAGCGGCCCTGGGCACAGAGTAGAACTGCCTCATCCAGTTTCCAGGGAGCACTTGGTGGATTTGAACTGTCAACCTTCTGCTTAGCAGCTGCAGTTCTTAACCACTAAGCCACCAGGGTTTCCTTAAGGGAAGAGACCTAGGAAGACACAGATCGTTGGAGGCCTTGAATTCTGGGTTAGAGAACTGAGCATCTCCCTAGCAGGCTTTGTTTTCTAAAGGCGAACATCCTTCCTTGGTCTAGATTGGTTCATATTGTGAGATGGCTGGGAACACTTTTGCGTGGCCTAATGGGTATTTTAAATGCTCCAACTCTTTTAAAGAATATTAAAAGGCAACTTGAAAAAACTACGTAATTGCTTGCAGGCACCAGGCATCATGACTGTGATGTCACTGAAAAAGGAAAGAAGGACAACACAGTTGTATTCTTTTTGTCAAAAGTGAATTGGCTTTATGCCAGGTATGGGAGACCAGAATCATAGTAAATCTGAAAAGGAGTTTCAATATCATTCTCAATAAGACACTGGAAGCAAGCAGCTTCTACATGATTCGAAATGAATTCCAGCACTAGTGAATGGCTAACACGTGGTAAAGATGGTAACTTGGAATTCAAAGATGCGATGAAACCTTGATAAGCTTAGAAGGAGCAACTTTCTGATCATTATGTGGGAGAGATAGTACCCCGTGACGATCCTTCTATCTGTGATCACTTAAGCGAGGTATTTCAAAATCAACGAATAACGAAGACATTGCTAGTATACGGTGTTAGACAAGACCAAATCCCTGTCTTTAAAACTTTCTCTCTATATATACATATTTTAAAAAATGCTGTTGGGTAGATTCTGACTCATGGCAACCCGGCGGGCAGAGGAGAACTGCCCCATAGGGCTTCCAAGCAGCGCCTGGCGGCTTCAAACTGCCAACTGTGGCGACCCGTCGCGCTCTGAGGCCGCCGCATCCCCAGAGCCCCCCTTCCTCTCCACTTTTGCTGTTGCTGTTGCTGTTGTTGTTATTTGGTGCCGTCGACTCGGCTCCGACTCCCAGCCACCCACGTCCGACAGAACTCCAGTCCTGGTCACAGCCCCTGTGTCCATCCGTCTTGTTGAGGGTCTCCCTCTTTTTTGCTGACCCTCTCCAATACTCAGCAGGGTGTCTTTCTCCAGCGACTGATCCCTCCTGATGATGTAGCCACAGTATGTGAGATGTAGTCTCCCCATCCTTGTTTTCAAGGAACATTCTGGATGTGTTTCTTCTGGGACAGGTTTGTTCATCCTTTCAGTAGTCCCTGACATAATTTCTTCTCCAACACCACAATTCAAAGACATTGCTTCTTTGGTCTTCCTTATTCATTGTCCAGCGCCCTCATGACAACGAGGTGACTGAAAACACCATGCCCAGGGTCAGACGCACCTTAGTCTTCAAACTGACTTTTTTCTTTTTTAACACTTTGTATACAGCATACACGTTTATGTGAAGCGTAGAAAACCCATAAGCTTTAATGCTAAAACCATATACACTTGAGTGCTTTTAAAAATAACTGCATCTGAACAATGTATTCAGCATGCCACAACCTGTATAGAAAAGAAGATGAATAAAAGAATGGGAGTTACGTGCAGAACAACCCTGGAAGGACCCAAAGTGAATTGGTACCATTGGTTTGCCTTTAGGACACCAAGGTGACAGGGAAAATGTCTTTTTTTTTTTTTTTTTTGCACCATGTGAATTGTGTCATCCAATAAACAGGCAAACCAATAAATAAAATGACTCCAAACCAGATGGCTGTCCTTAACCTAGTTTCTGGAGACATGAGCCTTTGTTTCTTTATTAAGTGAAGGCCCGTAAGGCAGCTTACATCACAGAATTTTCACAGACAGAAGCAACAGACTGGAAAAAACAGATGTGGGATTAAAGACAAGCTTCAGTGCTGATGTTCCATAGACTGAATTTCTCCAAGACTGTTTCTTCAGCTGACATCAGCTGTGACAGCAACTGTCCCCAAGTCTGGCACTCCATGATGTTCCTGATAAAATCACATATTTATTGGACACTTATGCCTCAGTCATCCAGTACATCCAGTAACAAAAACACCACGAATAGACAGCTTTAGCAAAGAAGGACTTATTCCTACAAGTCCAGTAGGCTGCAAGTCTGAATTCAGAGTGTCCCCTCCAGGGGAAGTCTTCCTCTCTCTGTTGGCTCTGGAGGAAGATCCTTGTGTTGCATCAGTCTTTGGTCAGGGAGCATCTTGGTGCAGGAACCTCAGGTCTGAAGGCCGTGCTGTTCTCCTGATGCTGCTTTTCTTTGTGGTTTTAGGTTCCTGCTCTCTGCTGCTTCTCTTTTCTTTTACCGCTTGCAGGATGAAAGGACAAAAGGTGGTACAAACCACACTGCTGGGAAACTCCCTTTACAGTTAAGCAGGGAGGTGACCTTAGGAAGAGTGTCATTATCCCACCCTAATCCTCTTTAGCATAATCTGCTCTGTTAACCACAGGCAGAGATTAGGATTTACCGCACAAGATCACAGACTGGAGGGCAATCACCCAGTCCTGGGAATCACGGCTCAGTCAAGCTGCTATGTACATTTTGGAGCGGACACAATTCACTCCACAACAGTTTACTCATACTGTAGATTAACCACTTTGTCTCTTCTTGACAACCCTATGACATACATACTGTTAGTATTCCCATTTCCCATAAGAAGACTGAAGCCCAGAGAGATTAAGAAACGTGTCCCTGGCTGCTCAGCTGGTGAACAGCAGCCAGGACGGGGGCACTGTGACCTCTACGACCTTCAACAGTAACCACGCTATACTGCCTCTCTGAAAAGCTGGAGATGAAGGTTGAGACTTCTTCCTCATTCCAGTCCACTGCTGTTGTTAGATGCTGCCAAGTCGGCCCTCACCTCGTGTGTATGGGCACAGGGAACAGAACGCTGCCCAGTCCTCCATCAGGTGGGGACCATAGTGCTGTCATCCCTCGTGTCTTTTTCAACATCACAGCCACAGGCAAGCCTGCACAACAGGTGGGGGGCGGTCACAGCCACAGGCGAGCCTGCCCGACGGGTGGGGGGGGTGGATGCCCACAGGGGGCAGGAGCTGGGCACTGAACCTGAGTCTCCAGCACAGAGGAAGGGAACGTCACCACTGAACCACCACTGCCCCTTACCGGTCCTTTAGCTGTCTTTAATCAAATACATAAATGACCTTTGGCCTTTTTATTTTTAAACATATCTCCCTGACACAAGTTTTTATCTCAGGAAAGGCACATACTTATCTGATGATACAACAGGTTTTGTTTTTTGCACAATGTAGCGTATCAGAGGACAATTACTTAGAAAGCTGTTAAAGGGATGTAATAACTTTATTGCAGAAGATACATTGTTTATTGAATATTGCACTGTTTTCAAATTCCTGGTGATTTTGATTTTAACATACAAATAATGTGGAAGAAAGAAGAAGTGTTTTCATGCAACTAATACAGCCTGGTCAGAAATATTTGCCTAACCTAGACCACTTTACTTCCTATCCATCTGTCTGTCTGTCTGTCTCCTTCCCACCTACCTGGACAGCAAAGGCACTCATGTGCGTATGAAATTAAAGAAAAGCAAAACGAGGGAGACAGAAGTCAGAACAGAGGTTGCTTCAGTGGTGGGGGTGGGGGTGGTAGCTGATGGGAAGGACCATCCCAGAATCTCTGGGGGGCTGAAAATATTTTATGCATGCATGCATACATACATATATACATACTACTTTAGATGAAGGCTTACAGAGCAAAGTAGTTTGTTACGTATGGTTTTGCGACATTGGTTAACAGCCCCACAGCAGGTCAGCATGCTCCCTTCTCCATCTTGGGTTTCCTATTACCAGCTTTCTGTCCCCTCCCACACCCTGGTCCTTGCCCCTGGGCTGGTGTGCCCCTTAGTTTGCTTGTGTTTTACAGGACTGCCCCGTCTTTGTCTGAAAGGTGACTGAGGTGGGGGGGCATCTTTGGTATCTTGATGTGGATGGTAGTTACTTAGGTGAAGGCATATGAAAATGGATCCTGTGGAACAGCTAAGATTGGAGGACCTCACTGTGTCCGTATGACCTCTCAGTAGAAAACAAAGCCCATCTCCCTGGTTTTACCATGAAGTTAGTATTTCTATGCTAAATAGCTGTCATCTCTGGCAGATGCAAAGACCCGGCACTAGCCCTCTTGGGGTGCCACAGCTGACTCTGTTAAACACGGGATTGATGTTTAAAATGACCATTGGCTGCTCAGCACGGGGACACATCCTGGAACATCAAATAGCCTATGCTGAGAGAATAAATTTTCTGTTGAGAATTGTTTGCTGCTCCCGATTGCTTCAAACACATGAGTCAGAATCCAGAGGAAGAGGAGAGTGCCTCCCCGCCCTCACCCCCACACTGCGCCCCGGCTGACTTCAAATCCATGGCTTCCCTCTTGCTGGCTGCTCTCTAGCAGGTTTTGTGATTTTTCCACATTCTAGAAGACATGCTGTATAAATAAATGATGCCCACGGAAGGCCTCCAGATGTTTCTGATGCTGCTGAGACTCCCTCGCGGGCCTATTCTTGGCTTTCCCTGCCCCTGGTCCCTTCACTCGTAATACAACACAGACTGGCCTCTTGGGCTGGAATTAGCCAGCACAGCTGGGATTTCACTCTGGACTTCCGTTTTTCTATTATTGCCGGGAACGTAGGTGGGTTCACCTGGGATACAGTCCACGGGGTTCACTGAACAGAGCTTTAGACGTCATTTAAAAGTCGATGTCTCCTCAAGTCAGAATGTGTGTGCCAAATGCAGGCAGCAGGTTGGTGTATCATGGAATGAGGAGATTCTTACCAACATTCATCATACAACAACCAAAAAAAGGCCTTGGAATAGTGCACGAGGTCTGTCGCTGGCTAAGTAATTCATTTATGACCCTCTACACTCACACACTGGTCATGAGACGCTTAACAGGCACAGAGGAAAGGATCACTTGTCTACTTGAACTGCTGTGTTTTGGAAATAATGCAGACTAAAACCACAATCCTGAACCGTAAAGCTTATGGCTTAGAAGAAGCGGCGAAGACCTTAGGTCTGACCACCGCAGCTGGTGCCTGTGTGCGTTTGCCTGTTGTCTACAAACAGCACAGCCTCAGCTCAACAGGCTCTGCAAAGACAACCTGATCATCTTAATAGGCAGTTCATTTCACCTTCTGGGGAGTTCCAATGCTCGGGAAATGCTAGCTGTAGCAAAAATCAGCATATTAGCTGTTTCCATGCATCAGGACTTTTTAATCTGTTTTTTACTTTAAAATATATATATTGTATTGTGCTTTAAGTGAAAGCTTACATACCGATTCAATCTGTCCTGTGAAACCCCGCTCCACAGTGCAGTGTAACTCTAGCGCCTCCCTTCCCCCCAGTGACAGCACACTCCTCCTGTCCTCCCTGTGTTTCCCATGTCCATTCAACAGGCTCCTGTCCCCTCGGCCCTTTCATCTTGCCTCTGGACAGAAGCTGCTCAGACAACCTCATGTATATATTTAAGTTTTCTACTCTTGAGGTCTCCTGGAATAAATACATCTTTCCAAAAAAAGTCCTTCAAGTATTTGCTGACTGCTATCGTGTTTTGCCTAAAATTCTCTCTGGATTTTGGTATTCACAGTTGAGTTAATACTGCTCTTCCTCTCTGTTAAGGATGGCCTTCTCCGAAGACGGTAGTTTATTAATACCTTTTTAATTTCAGTCTCAAATTGAACCCAGTTCTCCATGAATACCTGGACAAGTGCAAAGAACCCACTGCCTGTATATACTACCCTAGATTCTAGGTGTTACACCACTATTATTGAGCCCCAAGACTGCATTAGCTTGTTTGGGGCAACTACCTCATCTTTTTGGATAATATTGTATCCATTCTGCATAACTAACCTCTCCCTAGCTCTTGAATGAGCCTAAAGATCAGCTCGATCTTTGGGGGCCTCCTAGCATTTTGAACAGACCACTATGCTACTAACAACACAAGCCAGCCAAGTGCCAAGCCAAGTGCCGTTGAGTCGGATCCGAGCTATTCTAATTTTTTTGGTGTTTATCTCTCATGTTTGACTATGAATTCTGCATAGGGAGGAACCATAAATCCGCCCCCGTTTTGTTGTAGCAACTGATACCCCACCTGGTACTCACAACATGTTTGCTGAAGAAAAGTTGAATTAACCCCTTGGTAGTTCTTTTTGAAGGCAGTTGTAGTTCACAAAGAGTGCCAGTGGCACAGTGGTTAAGAGCTCAGCTGCTAACAAAAAGGTGTGTGGTTCAAATCCATCAGCTGCTCCTTGGAAATCCTATGGGCTGGTGCTACTCTGTCCTAATAGGGTCGCTCTGCACTGGAGCTGACTCGGCAGCAGTGGCTTTGGTTTGACTAGTTAACAAAGACCCCTGTGCCGTGAGGCCTTACAGAAGTTTTGATAGAAGAGAATCACAGAGGACAGACTAATAATCTTTTCTACAGGCAGGCCTATGTATATACCAACCATTTGGATGTTTGTGTGGCTTGACCCTAAGGGAATCAGGAAAAGGATTATTAAATCCAGTAACTGAGTTGAGTAGATTCCCAATAGACGTGTTCCACTGTACAAGTGCTTAACTACTACAGGACAGCACAGGTGGCTTACAGTGTGGAGTCAGCGCCACATCGTGGCACAGTCCTTGGCTTTGGGAGCCTGAGGCCACAGATAAGCCTGCTGCAAGGGAACCTGATACTGGAAATGCAGAGCAAATTATGCTGCTTTGGCATTTAGATGTCATCCAATTGTCTGGAACAAACTTAGAGAACCTACAGGCCTTTCAGGAGACTACAGTGAGTCTGACCTTACTTTACACACCAGGGGACGAGAGGATCGTGGTCCCGTGTATGTTACTAGTGTTTCACACACGCTGCCTGGTCTTCCTGAACTGGCCTTGTGTTAATCCATGGTCTTTGCCCAGTATCTGAACAGACATTTCAAGACCTGAAATTCCTTTGCATTATGTTCTTGATATTCCATTTCCAGATCCATTTTGATAGAAGCACTTGGATTTTCTTCTCATTCAAAAATGTAGATGTAAGTTGTTTTGCAACCTTGGTTGCCGTCCCCCCATGTCAGCCCCCTCCCCCTGTCCCTTTCTACCCCAGGTTCCCTAGTTCCATTCGTCCAGCTTTCCTGTCCCCTCCTACCTTCTTGCCTTTGCTTTTGGGCGGGTATTGGTCATTTGGTCTCATGCTCTCCATTGAAATAAGAAGCATATTCCTCATGTGTTTTTGTTTAATGAGGTCTGACAATTGAGTCTGTGAACGTAATTGTCCCAAGTGTTACTCACCTCATTGCTGAATATCACCACAGTCACCTTCAGAGTCCTCCCGTTGGGAAGCCATGCACCAACGCCAGTGCCTAGTCCACCCTTCAAAGCAATTTTGGAACTCCTTCTGGAATGGCCATTGGGGTGGCAAGCTAATAAACTTCATTGTCCAGCTGTCTATGAGGGAGTTTTTAACCAGTAAGCAACTAACTGTATTGGAACACCTTCCCTACTCACCTGATCTGGCCCTCGGTGACTTTTTTCTTTACCCAAAGACAGAAAATACTGAAAGGAAGACATTTGGATGACATTCAGGACATCAAGGGTAATACAATGACAGCTCTGATGGCCATTCCAGAAAAAGAGTTCCAAAATTGCTTTGAAGGGTGGACTAGGCACTGACATGGGTGCAGAGCTTCCCCACGGGAGGACTTTGAAGGCAACTGTAGTGATATCCAGCAGTGAGGTATGTAGCCTGTTTTCTAGTACGAGTGCACAGACTTAATTGGCAGTCCTTACGTAGGCCTGTCTAATCTTGGGCTGAAAGCTGGACTCTGCCAGAAGCTTCAGTTCTCAGTTACCAGGTGTCCAGGGGCCCATAGTCTCAGGAATTCCTGCAGTCCCTGTCAGACCGGTAAATCTGGTCTCTTCTGCAGATTGGGGCTTTTGTCCTACGTTTACCTTCTGTTCTGTCAGGGACTCGGTTGTCACCCCACCAGAGCAATCAGCTGTGGCAGCTTGGCTCCGCCTACCTCCTCTGGCCTCACGGTGAATTTAGATCCCAAACAGGTACAGCTGTGGCTTTGTTCACTTATTTTTTTTTATTGAAGGACATTCACTACCTCAGAAGGAAGGAAAGAAATGCTAGCCTTCCCTCATTTGCACCTCAAGAAGCACTGATGAACTGAGACCTGAGAAGACACAGGAGAGAACCTTCTGGGGGACTAGGTCCCTGAAAATCAATCATCAATTCCAGGATGAGGACCAGGAGCATTTAGGGACTGGAGCTGGCCTCAGACCCACACGTGGGGCTCCTCTGAGGACCCTGGGCAGCGGATCTGAGGGCGTCGAGCTGCGGGGAGATTGACCAGTCCAGGACTACGGCCTACGAGGAAGCCTGGATGATGGGCCGGCGTCCCCGGGGAGGCGGAGCTAAAGGAAAGAGAAGCAAAAATCCAGCTTCACCTAGAATGCGACCCATGAAGAAAGCTGACTGTGGGCGGCATCCTTGGCAACTACAGCTTTGCTGGGAACAAAGAAACGCTGTGAATTTGCTGTCAGATTCCCCTGGGGAGGCAGCAGAGGCCGGCTGAGAAAGGCCCCAGCCAGAGGTGGTCCATCTCTTGGAAGCCAGACCGTGCGGTAGGCGAGAAGTGTCAGAAGCTGCAACAGATTCTGCAAACAGTGGCCACAGTGTCTTACCCAGATGACATAACACAGGTCACAGCCACCCTGGGCAGGGCCTCACTACTGGCACCTCCTTTCCAGCCAAATTCACAAACACTAAGGCTGGAAAAAGCTAACAAGGGTGTCTTCATATCCAGCCAGCCCTTGAGTTTCTCAATCAACCTCTTCACAAAATCACCTCCTAGCCTAGAAGAGGAGGCCCCAGTGAAGGAGGCTTGAGTATTTGACTGCTCACCTTCTAGAGGGTCAACCAGCCGTTGGAACCCACCAGCCCCTCCTTGGAAACCCTACGGGGCAGTTTGATGCTGTACTCAGGGGTTGCAATAAGTGGGAATTGACTCGATGGCAACTGGGTTTAACTTCCACGGAAGCTTGTTACATATTGTCTTCCTGTAGAAAATCTGAACAAAGCATTGTTCAGCTATATGAAAATACACAAATATTACTTGAAAAAAAAATTCTGGTTTATTTTTAAATGTTTGTTTTAAAACATTCTCTGGCTTAGTGAAGACTTTTTGCATCTTGGTATTAAAAGCTCGGGGTCTTGCTAGGTTTTATTTATGGAGGGTATGTCCTGCAGCTTACTGAAAAAAAAGGAAAACTACCCTGGGCCTGAGTCCAGCATGGAAAAGTTTGAGTCTCTAAATAGACTCTTTGGGGGAAGTTGTGGGTGATAGCACAGACGGTACTAGGAAAAGGAATACATCCTCCTAAGGTTGGCTTTGAGGAATATTTTTCTATTTTCTAGAAAATAGACCCTTCCGGTCTCCAGGAGTGGGAATCAGCTCAACGGCACGGCGTTTGCGCCGGCTTTTGGGGGCCCGGGGGCCTCCCTGGCGGCCCTTTTTCTGGGAGCGGCCCCGGCGGCTAGGCCCTGGGCGTTCTGGCGCCCCTGTCGCTGAGCCGCCGGAGGGTCCGGCCGGGGCAAGGGCCTCTTCCGGTCCCGGGCCCCGTCTTTAGGGGCAGACCGCCCCGGCCTGGCGCGCAGCCGGGGCGACAGGGGCCGGCCTCCGGGGACCCACGCTGATTGGATCGGAGGCCGCCCCGTGCGCTCCGTCGACTCCGCCGGCGGTCCGCGCCTTAATCCTAACCCGACACCCTAACCCCAACCCCAGCCCTAGCCCCTAACCCTAACCCCAACCCCAGCCCTAACCCCTAACCCCCTAACCCTAACTCTCTAACCCTAACCCCCGAACCCGAATCCGAACCCAAACCCAAACCCGAACCCCGAACCCGATCCCAGAACCCTGAACCCCAATCCTAAACCCGACCCTAACCCCTGAACCTCTAACCCCCTAAACCTAACCTTCTAACCCTGTAACCCGCAAACCCCAAACCCCCAAGCCCGGAAACCCTAACCCTGGCCCCACCCCGACGCCATGGCACGGCGCCCTAGCCCTGGGCCTGGCCCTACGCCGTAGCCCCACTCGCCACACCTTAACCTTAACCCTAACCGACACCCTAACCTGATACTCAACACCCTAACCTGATACTCAACACCCTAACCTCAGCCCAACACGCTATCCCAATACCCTAATGCTAACCCGACACCCTAAAACCGCCAGACCCCCCACCCTCCCAGAACTTACCTTCTTGATGCAGGCCAGGTTCAGTGAACACACACACACACACACCGGTTTTGAATCAACTTTTAATGATTTACAAGTTCCCTGTGACCTGGCACACAGGACCAAAAACATTCCGTTCAAAACGAAGCCCCCCCCCCAAAATAAAGGACTCACTTCTCTACTTCACTACGACTCACAGCAACCCCACAGGACAGATTACAACTGTCCCATAAGGTCTCTGAGAAGGTGTCTCTATGGAAGGGACTGCCACACCTTTCTCCCACACAGTGGCTGCTTTGTTACCAGGACAGTGTGGACACCTCCACCATTCGCCACAGAAAGAGCCCAACATGGGCTCCCAGGGCTCCCAGCCAGGGTCCTTCCCAGCTTCCACCCAGTCCACCTCACTCGGGGTCTCCTGCACCGTCCGAGGGGCTGGCCCCTCAGGTGCTCGTCAGGGGACAGGCAGCAAACGACAGAAGGGGGCTCCTCCCCAGGGGCTTCCAGGGAAGCCACAGTCTGCACGGCCTTGGCCCGGGCTCCAAACCCTAGCCGATGGGCCCCCGAGGGGCCTCAGGCCACCCCTCCCCCAGCGCGGCCCACAAACCGGTGGGACAGGTTGAAGGCCTTGGCCCCCCACGAGCTCTGTGGGCCCACAACACTGCGCGGAGCCTTTCAGCCACGGCCCTTCAAACTCCAAGATGTAGGGAAATCCGTGGCTGCATTTTCCCCCACAGGTGGGAGGGTGAATTCCCACCAAGTCACTGCGTAACCAGGGGCTCCCTCTTGGAGCCCACCAAGTATGCTATTTCCTGGGGGAGCAGGGTCTTTGGGTCAGGTCCCCCATGGGCTCCAGACCATGGCCCTCTGCCCTCGGGAATCTCTGCAACTACAAGCGGGGTGTTGCTGCTTCCTCAGGTCACGGAGGAGGACCTGGCACCCCAGGTCCTTTACAGCCTGGTCAGGCACCTGGAAGGCCCGGAGGCCCGGGGGGCACCATCGGGGACCCGGAGGCCAGCAGGTGGGGTTACAGCAATGGACAGAGGGTGCGGAAGCGTCCCTCCAGAGCCCCCACCTCCCGTACTCACAGGAGCAGAAGCCGCGCATCTTCCTCCGACAGCCCAACACCTTTACAGTGCCCTCGCGTCCCACCGGGAAGCGGGTACCCCACTGGGGTCCCGTGTCTCCTACCTTTCAGAAAGCACAGCAAATATGACGGCAAGAAACCCCAACTCAGCTCCACACTCGGACCTTCGTGGCCTCCGGAGGCGTCAGGGCCCTGAGCCTGGTCACCTGGTTGCTGCTTCGCCCACCGGCACAGGTGAGGGGGCCAATGACGGAGCAGGATTGGGGGAGACGGGGGTGGAGCCAGGGGAAAGCTCAGGTGTGGGAAGTCAGATGAGGAGGAGGGTGGGGTCAGCATCAGGGCCCTGGGCAGGCTCACCTGTGCACGGTCCCACCCACTGGCACAGGTGAGGGGGCTAATGAGGGAATATAAATGGAGAAGGAGGGGTGGAGGGACCAGGTGAAGGGTCAATATAGGAAGGGAGGTGAGGAGGCCCAGGTGGGGAGAGGGAGGTGGGGTGAGAGGAGGGGGGCTTCTGTGGGCAGTGAGGACATGGGAGGGGTCAGGAGAAGGCCCAAGGTGAGCAGTGAAGGGCCAGGGCGCTCAGGTCTTCAAGGTAACTGACGACGGGAATCACAATACAATGAAATGTCCTACAGCACTGCCTTAACAAACAATGCAGAAATAAACACAGGGACTTCATGGTGTTTGCAATGAATCATACCATCACAGCTACAGAAGGAATAAAAACTCAGCCAAAGCAAATGAAAATACGTAACCTGGAACATACAATTTTCAAGCTACAGATGAAAACAGCCACATAGAAATTTTAACCGTACATAGGTGCGGGTGTAGCAATTCTGGAATTCTCTTTCTGCGTGTTAGGTAACGGAAGAGACCTAGTGGGGAAGTGGTTAAGGGCATAGCTGCTGACCGAAATGTCAGTGAGTCGAATGCACTGTCCACGGTACAAAAGATGAGGCCATGGGCTTCTCTAAAGATGACAGCCATGGAAACCCTGTGGGGTGGCTTTGCTGTGTCCTATAGGGTTGCTAGGAGTTAGAACTCACTCAAGACAACACATTAGGTTTGGGGGGTTTGGGTTATGACAATGAGACCAATGATTCCATCTACAGATACAGCTGAAAGCTCAGGCTTCCCATACAGGACAAAGGACCTACAGATGCTCCAGGAAGAAAGAGAGGACAGCTCCCAGGTTGCTAGATTAGAATTTAAATTAGGAGCATGAGTTGGTAAGGGGCACATATGTTGGAGGAAAAAAAAAAAAAAACTCTCACGACAGGGCCCATAAGCAACACGATGAAAAATCGGAAAGAAAGAAGTTTTAATACTAGCGTAGTAGCAAACTTCTTAGGATAGATTTAAAACATAATTAGTTTAAATAGAGTTCTTTCTACAGCAGGTTTGGGGAAGTTAATGACTAATAGAATGGCCTTCGGGTCACGGTCTTCTTAGAGACACCAAATGACTGGATATTACGCAAATAAGGTGCTTCTGTCCCACCAAGGACACTGGACAGCCTCGGAGAATGCAAATGAGGTGCATGGAACCCTGGGGCGGTGACCACCCACCTCGGGAAAGGAATAGTAAGTTCTGCCATCCCACTAGGCTTAAAAGGAGCTAATCCCACTGGGGAGAGGGAGACCCCACCACCATCCAGAAGAGCCCAGAATGGAGCACGTCTTTGAGACCCAGCATCCCTGAGCTGAGAGAAAGCCGTCACTCGGGAGATGGCACGAGAAGACAAGAAGTGTAGCCGAGAAAGGGCAGCAGCAGAACCAGAAGACCGGTGAGACCCTGACCCTACAATCCTGATGCTCACCCTGAAAGTCTAACCCGGTACGGGCCCTCATCCTGACAGGACCTGACCCTGACACTGACCTGAGCCCTAACACGAACCCTCCGAGCATCTCCACCCTCCTGCTCTCAGAGGGTCTACACTCTGCTGGGTCCAGCTTCAAAACGGCACCTTCCCTTTTTGGACCCTGCCTCCTGGCTGGCTCTACTCACTGGACACGGAGATGGTGAAGTCACGTCTGAAAGCGTGGGAGTGCCTTCCGGTGAGGGCCCTGACAGCCTTCCTGGGTACACAGTGGACAGCACATTCCCGGTAAGGGGCTCCAAGGAGATGGTCTGCTCTAAAGTCATGAGACATTCCATCCTGGCTACAGACCTTACCACACAAGTACAGGGACTGCTGGTCTCAGGGCAGATATTCCCTCCCAGGGGCTCGCTGCACTCTCACCCAGGGGCCGTGGAGTCTGCTCGATCTCACAGGGACACCACGGGTGTCAGAGCAGGACTGTGCTCCAGAGCATTTTCAGGGAATGATTTCTCAGAAGCAGGGCACCACGTCTTTCTTCCAAGGCACCTCGGGGTGGAGGCAGACTCATCTTCTAGTGGGTTGCTGAGCACTCCACCATGGGCACCACCCAGGGGCTCCCCACGTCCCCCTGGGGTCCACACCAAGCTCTGCCAGACCGTGCCTGTTTCTGTGTCTCCTCTTGGAACGTGTCCGTCTTCCCCGATGGCTTTACTCATGGAGGCCCAAATCACAGGAACAATGAGTGCAGTGGTAGAAGAGACACGGTCACGAGGGGGAGGAGGGGACATCTGGACACCAATATCCAGGCCTCACATGGTAGAGTGTCACCCTTCCCACTCCTCTGTCCAAGTCGACGTCTCTGGCACAGGCAGCTGCACTAGAGTTCCAGACTGAAATCAGACATAGGAAGAGAAGGAAAATACAAGTCAGAATGTTCTCCCTCCCGCCCGTCAGTGCCAAGACATGGAACGCTCTTGAACACCCCCGTTTCCTCCCTCCCAATGTTTCTAACCCTCCGTGGACTGCTGAAGATTCAGCTCGGGCCTCCCTTCCTGTCTCACGAGGTACGGAGGATGCGCGACTCTTCTGTCCCCAAATCCCGGGCGGACCATCCTGACCCCGAACGTCAGCGATTCCGCGTCCGGCCACGAGAGGGCGTGCCAACAACGCTTTCTGCCCTCCGGGCCCCGAGCGTGGGAAATCCGCGGCGGACAAAATCCTGACACGGAATGTCAGTGATTCGGCTGACGGCCACAAGAGGGCGTGCGAACAGCCGATTCTGTGCACCTGGTCCCCCACGCCGGGCGCTGGGCCTGGGGGAACGTGGGTGCGGTTCCTAAGGGCCCTGCAGCACCCACCGCCCCAGGGCTGGACCAAACCGGCGCTGAGTCAGCAGTGAGGACAGCACTACCTCTGCACACCCCAGACTGCGGAAGAGGGGTTTCTGCCAGCTTCTCCCTGATGCTTTTCTCCCCTAGCAAGCACAGAAGCACTCTGTTTCTAGACTAGTTCCACATATCGTGTTCTCCCCTTTCTGAAATACTGGAACAGGACTTAGGCAAACGGTGGACACTCCTCGACTGGCCTAGAGGTCAGTGGTTTGAACCTGTCCCAGAGCAGGGCTGAAGAAAGGCCTGGCGATCAGCTTCCATAAAGACGACACCCAAGAATACTCTGTAGACCACAGTTCTGTGACAAAGGGGATCAGACTCCACGAGTCAGAATCCGCTGGGCAGCAACTGGTTTGGGGTTCCGAGTTCTGTTTTGGTTTCATGGATGGTAAGTGTTGGTTTTGCTGGACAAGTTTATCCATGGGTTGATGTCTTGCCTGAGCTGAAACCACTGTAGGCTCTAGTATTCTTTATGGATTCGGTATTGTTAACCGAGGAGAATCTCCACGGATTCAGAGAGAGGAAGAGCATAGAGGATCACAAAATGAGTGTATGGAAGACAGCCACCTTCTAGTCTAGCCAGCTGGGCACACGCCCGGTACCAGGGTGAGCCCTAGCCAGAAAGCCAAGGAGACGCTGAACATAAGTGTCCTCTTACACATGTTTTTATTAAAGTTTATAGTGATGATTTGGTCCTACCATATTAGTGGAACAAAAGTGGAGCTTAATTTTTTTTTTTTTAATTGTGGTTGAGGTAAAGTGTACAATCTGGTTTAAATTCGCATGCCCGCCTATGGGGAGCTCCTACTGCTCTCCTTGCCTGGTAACAGCACACTCCTCCTTTCTGTTCTATGCAAGTCATATCCTGTTAACAAACCCCTGTCCCTTCTTCTCCGCCCTCTCCACTCCCCTCTAGAAAGAGGCCAGTTGGACGACATCCTATAGATATTTACAACCATAAAGTGCACACACGATAGGGTCGCTCTGTGTTGCCGAGTCCATCCCATTCGTGCCCGAGGAGTGGACCTGAGTAATGATTTATAATGAGGGGCCATTTCAGGTCTAGGGGCCATCCTCCCAGGGGAACCCATAGGCTTTCGGACCATCGATGCTGGTCTTTGAGGGGAGTTCTCAGGGCACACCCCTTCTTATTCTCGTGTTGCCACTGAGACTCAAGATTGGGAGCCCCATCATGGCTGTCACAGGAGGTGGCCAGGCACCTTCGGGTTCTTCTGGTCCCATGTGGATGGCGTCACCCATTCACATGGATCTTTCTGTCTTCTGGGTTCTCTTTGTCCGGTGTCATTTTGGTCCTTTGGGATCATCTGTTCTGGATGAGTTAGGGCTATTTCATGGACCTCAGATGACAGCTTGCTAGCTTTGGAGAACCCAGATGCCAATCACCAATAGGACGTGGAGAGGACTCCCATAGCAATAGGCTAGTTAGACCCATGGGCCTCCATGTCCTCTGAGAGCATGGTCCCCCACCCCTGCTACTGCCCTTACCTATTTGGTTAAGATGGGAAGAGTTTTCAGGTTCTGTCCAAGTCCAGGTAAATGGATCTGCTTTCTAATGCGTGCTGTCACTGATTTCACCCAACCAAGTTTCCATCAACTGTCTAATCTATACCCACCCCTCTCTCTCCCTCCCTCCTCTGCATCTGTCATGAGTCTTTTCTTCAGTACAGGGGTCCATTTTCAAGTCCTTAAAGTAGGGGTCTCATATCATATCTGTCCTTGTGCTGCTGACTGATTTCAGTCAACATGATGGATACAAAGTTCTGTCGAGGTCGATGAGGTCTAGTTAGTGAATAGTCACAAGGAGGTCTTCTGTGTCTTTAGAGAGCTTTTTTTTTCTACAGTCTAATCTATTTTATCTGAGATTAATATTACCACACATGCTCTTCTTTGTCTGTTGGTAGCTTGGTATATATTCTTCCATCTTTTAATATTCAGTTGGTTCATACCTTTAAGTCTGAGGTCCATTTCTTGTAAGCAGCAGGTAGATGGGTCATGTCTTTTCATCCAAGATGTCACTCGTCTCTTGACTGGACTGTTCAGTCTATTGACCTTCAATGTCATTATGGATAGCTATGTGTTGAGTGCTGTCATTTGGATGTACTTACTTTTGTGTGGATGTTTTCTCTGTGGCTCTTGTTATTCTATTCTGGGACATTCTTCCTTAGGATTTGATTTTTCACCCTTTTCAGTGTTAGTTTTGTGTTTCTTGAGAGTCCTGTATTGCATTTCTTGTTTTGCTAGGTCGCTTCTTGGTTGTGCTTTGTGGCTACCCCTAGGATCCCCCTTAATAATGTACATTGAAACCCAATTTTAACTTCTAAGTATCTTATCAACGTCCTCTCCATCTGGACAGACTGTAACTACTGTAATAGATCCCTCTTTTTAACGGGATGGTATTGTGGTTTTCATGACAGGATCACTGGATCACTTCTTTTAGTATTAGAGCTTTGGTTGGGGTGTTGGGCCTTCCCCAACTGAGTAGATTTCTGGGTGCTGTGTCCTTTATTGTCTCCTAAAATATAGAGTTCAAGGTTTGGTTCTTCTAAGCCAAGAGCTTCTTTCAGTATTTCTTGTAGCTTTTTGGGGTTTGTTTTTTTTAACAAGTCTCTGAGTTTCTGTTTATCTGCCAAAGTCTTCATTTCATTTTCATATTTGAAAGACAGCGTTGCACGGTATGTAATTCTTGGTTGGAAGTTCTTCAAAGGCTTTGAAGGGGACACCCCTCTGCCTCCGTGCCAACTTGGTTTCTGCCAAGAAGTCAGACAAAACCCAACAGAACTTCTCTCTGAAGGTTAGCTTTGCTTTGAGTCTCACTGCCAGTAAGATTTTCTGCTTGGGTTTCATTTTGTTAAGCTTGATGACAATAGGTCTTGGACTCATTCTTTGGAGGTCTGTATTGTACAGCTCTGGCTATGCATCTTGGATATCTAGGTTCTCTTTTTCACAATTTCTGGGAAGTTTTCTGTCAGCAAGTCAACAACAATCCTCTCTGTGTTTTCAGGTGTCCCTTCCTGTTCAGGAACTCCAATGAATCATAGATGGTTCCTCTTGATAGAGTTCCACATGTTTTTTAATGCTTCTGCATTGTTCTTTTGTCTTTTCTCAGATTTCTCCTCATAAATGCTGGTGTCAGCCGTTCTGTCTCCCAGTCAGAAAGTCTGTTTTCCATTGGTTCCGTTCTGTTCTCTTCACTTTGAATGGAGTTTTCTGGTTCTTGATTTGGTTGTTGATCTGTTGGATTTCAGAGTGCTGGAGTTCCGTCAGTTCAAACAGCTTGCTTATTTTTTCATTTGGGTCTGCTAAATTTGGTAGAATATCTAGGAGGGTTCTCCCTATAATTCTTTTGTACTCCGATCTCTGAAAGTTTCAGAAAGGCTTCTTCATCTGGGAAGATCTTTGGTTCGTTCCTTTGGGAGCTTTCTGGAGCCATGGTTGGATTTTTCCTTAAGTGTCGGGCCAAGGTCTCTTACTTTGGGGGCATCTAGAGGTTATTTAGTTTCTCTGGTGTTGCCTTAATAGGAGCTGACGTAGAAGTGGATCACCAGTGACCTCTATCAACAGCTGTGACTCAGCCCAGTAGAATCCCTGTGAGAGCAGGCCCCACCTTCTGCCTGGCAAAGACACAGCCCTATTTAGGGAGTCACTGGGAGGCCTTCCACTGACCCTATGTTGTGGGTCAGTCAAAATTAGACGAGATGCAGTTCAGGCTGCACCTCAGTTATTTCCCTAGGTAGTCGTAGTTTGAAAAGTAAAAGCGATCTGATGGCTTCCAAAAACAATCAGACTGTCAGGCGGGCAAGCTCCTCTTTCCAGCTGGCAATGGAGGCACCTCTGTATCTGTCCCTATATGCTGTGGTCTGGTTCAAAGTATAGACAGGCTACTGCCCTGCTGTCATCAGGTGCTGGGCCCTACCTGAAGGGTAAACTGTGCTAAACATGGCTTTTCTTCTGGGGAAGCACGGCCCAAGCTGGCACTACCTCCTAGCCTGGGAATTAGCCCCCTCTGAGTCCTCCGTTTGGGTAGCTCCACCTACTGGTTGGACAAGACGGTGTCCTGCTGAGGCTCTCCTGCCCTCTGAGAAATAGCCGAATCAATGGTGGAGGTTCAAAAAATGGGATGGAGGGGCCATGGTGCTCAGAGTCTGGAGCCAGGCTCTCAAAGTGTGGCTATTCCACCCACTGGTCGTGTCGGCAGTGTGGCAGAACTTTACGGCCAGTTAAGCCTAATCTCTGCCACAGGCTAACAAAAAGGAAAAAATTAAAGCCAGTCGTTACCTTCAGACAGTGAGAACCAGCTATTCGACAAGGGCTGGGATCAGCAAAAGAGTAGAAGTTTCCTGTTTAGTGGCATGTAGTCCAAAAGGACAGTCCTATGCCATGTCTTAGGGCTCACTGGGTGTCCAGAAGGCTCCATTGAATGATCAATCCTGGCCTCAGTTTTCAGAGTGAGTTAGGGAGACGTGTGTCTAGTCCTCCATCTTGACTCTGCCACTGAAAGTTAAAAACTTTGCAAGTAGATATGTTGAAGGAAACATTACTTTAAATTTATAAATTAAAATAATAAAGATTATATAAACATAATTCTCGTTTGGTTCCAAATCAATACTCCAAACTCACTGCTATCAAGTCAATTCCAACTCATAGTGACCCTACAGGACAGAGCACAACTGCCTGACAGAGTTTCCAAGGAGCGCCTGGCAGATGAGAATGGCGGACCTTTTGGTGAGCAGCCACAGCACTTAACCACTATGTCACCCAGCGTTTCCATTTTGTTCTAAAGCCATCATGGATCATGACGGGACCTCGCTGACTTGGTTGTCTTTAGTGGCTTTTAAGTACATTTCTAGGCATGTTGTTGTTGTTAGGTGCCATCGAGTCAGTTCTGAGTCACAGTGACCCTGTGTAAAACCAAGCAAAACACAGCCCAGTCCTGCACCATCTTCACATGAATCAGAGGTGACTGAAAAGACCATGACTTGGGTCTGCCACCTTAGCCTTCAAGGCTCTACTTTTCAACACTTGGGCAGCTGACTGGCCTGATGCCATGCAATTTGGATTTTTCAGCGGCTGCTTCCACAGGCATCGAGGGTGGATCCAAGGAAAATGAATTCCTTGACAACTTCATCTTTTCTCCATTGACCAGGATGCTGTTGAGAGGTCCAGTTGTGAGAATTTGGGTTTTCTGGATGGGGAGGTGCCATCCATAGAAAAGCTTGTAGTCTCTGAGGTTCATCAGTAAGTCTCTCGAGTCTTCTTCACTTCCAGCACACCACACAAAGGTGAGTCATCTGTGTCCTACAGGTGGTTAAGGACTCTTCCTCCGGTCCTGATGCCCCCTTCTTCAGAGTCCAGCTTCTCAGATGATTGGTTCAGCATACAGAGTGAACAGGTAGGGTGAAAGGATCCATTCCTGGCTCACAACTTTCCTGACTTTAAACGACTGGGTATCCCCTTGTTTTATTCAAGTAACGGCCTCCTGAGGAACATGTGCATGTTCCTCATGAGCACAATGAAGGGCTATCCATAATTTTTTTGAGGATCTATGTAGTCAAGCATCTTTAAAACACTGTAAAGATCTTTTCTAGTATTCTCTGCTTTCAGCTAGGATCCATCGGACATCAGCCATAATATCACGGGTTCCACGTCCTCTTTGGAATCCGGCTTGAATTTCTAGCAGATCCCTGTCTATAGACTACTGCAGCTGCTTTTCAAGGGTCTTCAGGAAAACTGGACTCATGTGGGATGTGGATGACATTTGTAAATGAGTTCCACATTGGGTGAGATGATCTTTCTTGGAACTATACAGCACTAGAGATCTCTTCCATTAGTTGGCAAGGAAGCTGTCTTCCCAATTTCTTGGCATGAACGAGGGAGCACTTCCAGCACAGCATCCGTTCATTGGAACATTTCCGTCTGTAGTTTTTGAGTTCCCGGAGTCTTCTTTACAGCCAGTGCCTTCCATGCAGCTTGGACTTCTTCTTTCGGTGCCATGGTTCCTGCTCAGGGGGTACCTCTGGAAACGGTTTAGCGTCCACCAATTTCTTTCGGGTACAATGACTTGCTTCTGCTCCCGGCAGCTCCACGGAGGCAGAGCAGAGCTGCTCCATCATGTTTTCAAGGCTGTGAGCTCTCAGAAGCAGACCTCCGAGCCTGTCTTCCGAGGAACCTGTGTCTGGGTTGGAACCACCAAACCCTCAGCTCATGGTTAAGGACTTAACCATCGGCACTACTCAGGATCGCCTAGGAAGTTGACTCATCAACCATATTTTTTTTTTAATTTTTATTTAACATGACTGAGTGCAAATGTACATTCACGTATAAATTTACATGCCCACCTATATACAGCTTCCACTGCTCTCCCTGTCCGGTGACTGCACACTATTCCTCTCTGTTCCATATATGTCTCATCCTCCCAACAGCCTCCTTTCCCCTCCTCTCCATCCATTCACCTTCCTCCAGCCAGAGGTCAGTAAGATGATATCCTATAGATGTATAGAACCATAAAGGGCTTCCAATGTATGATCACTCTGCATTGCCAAGTCCAATCCATTCCTGTCCAAAGAGTGGACTTTGTTATAATTTATGGAAAAGAGCAGCATCAGGGCCGGGGGCCATGCTCTCAGAGGAACCCCAAAACCACTGGACCATCAATTGAGGTCTTTTAGTGGAGATCTCATGATGCACCCCTTTTTATTCTTGTGTTGCCAGTGAGACTCCTCTCTGTGAGCTCCATCGTGGCTATCACTGGTGGTGGCCGGGCACCATCCGGTTCTTCCGGTCCCAAGTCGATGTAGGCACCCACTCTTGTGAGTCTCTCTGTCTTCTCGGTTGTCTTTACTGCATGTCATTTTGGTTCTCGGTGAGCATCCGTTCCTGCAGAGTTGGGACCATTTGCTTTCTTCTCGGATGGCAGCTTGGCAGCTTTTAAGACCCCAGACACCACTCACCAATGTGGGGTGCAGAGAGCTCTCTTAGCAGAACGCTAGTTGTGCCAAATGGCCTGGAATTCACCTAAGAGCATGGTCCCCCGCCCCCCACCCCAGCTACTCTATCCTTGCAGTATTGAGTTAAGATGGAAGGAGTACTCAAGTTATGCTGAAGTCCACTTAATGTTGTTCTTGTTTCTAATGTGCACTATCAGCGCTTTCTCCTAACTAGATTTCTAGTAACTATCTAAACTAAATCCTGCCCCCTTAACCCTCCCTCCCTCCCCTCCCTTTCAGCTGTCAAAGAGTCTTTTCTTCTATACACAAGTCTGTTTTTGAGATCTTATCGTAGAGGTCTCATACCGTATTTGTCCTTTTGTCACTGACTACTTTCACTCAACATAATGTCTTCCAGTTGAAACCAGGTTAGGAGATGTTTCCTGGAATCATCGTTATTCTTTATCATTGCATAGTGCTCCATTGAGTATATGTACCATAGTTTACCTATCCATTCTTCTATTGTTGGGCATCAGGGTTGATTCCATCTTTTTGCTATCGTGGACTGTGCTGCAATAAAACATTCTGGTGCATGTGTCCGTTGGTGTGAAAGGCCTTGATTCTGTAGGATATATTCCAAGTAGTGGAATGACTTGGTCAAATGGTATATCTATATCCATTTTTTTAAGGAAGCACCAGATTGCCTTCCAAAGAGGCTGGACCATTTTGCAACCCCACCAACAGTGTAGGAGGGTTCCACTTTCTCCACAGCCTCTCCAGCATTTGTTGTTTTGTGTTTTCTGGATCATGGCCAATCTTGTTGGGGTGAGATGGTATCTCATTGTCGTCTTGATTTGAATTTCTTTGATATCTAAAGATCATGAACATGTCTGCATGTGTTTTTTGGCTGCCTGGATCTCCTCTTTAGTGAAGTGTGTGTCCATCTCCTTTGCCCATCACTTAATTGGATGGTTTATTTCTTCTTATTGATATTTTGTAGTATCTTATAGATTATGGAGATCAGGCATCGGTCAAACATAGAGTTGCCAAATATTTTTTCCCATTCTGTGGGTGTTCATTTAATTCTATTAATTAAGTCTTTGGATGAGCAAAAGCATTTGATTCTTATAGTTCCCATTTATCTATTTTCTCTTCTGTTGATTGAGGTTTCTTTGCCAGATTTTGGAGTCTGTCCTCATTGTGTATTAAAACTTCCATTGTTGTTCCTACCTATTCTTGGATGAGCTTTATCGTTTTAGGTTTGATATTTAGGTCTTTTATCCAGTTGGAGTAGGTTTTTGTATAAGGTGTAAGATATGGATCTTGACTCAGTTTATTGCAGATTGATAACCAATTTTGCCAGCAGCATTTGTTGAAGATACTATTTTTACCCCAGTTTCAAGTCTTAGGGCCTTTGTTGAATATCAGTTGATCATAGGCAGATGGTGTCATCTCTGGGGTCTCAATTCTGTTCCATTGATCGATCTGTCTGTTCTTGTACCAGTACCAGGCTGTTTTGACCACTGTGGCAGTGTAATATGTTCTAAGGCTGGGTAATGAGAGGCCTTCCAGTGTGTTCTTCTTCTTTAGTAGTACCTTACTTATCTGGGGCTTCTTCCCTTTCCAAACAAAATTGGTGATTTGTTTCTCCATCTCATTAAAAAAATGATGCTGGAACTTGTATTGGGATTGCATTATATAAATAAATTGCTTTGGGTAAAGTAGACATTTTCACAATGTTAAGTCTTCCTATCCATGAGCAGGGTAGGTTTTTCCTTTTATCTAGGTCTCTCTTAGTTTCTTGTACTAAGGGCTTGTAGTTCTCTTTGTAAAGGTCTGTTGTTTCTCTGGTGAGATTAAATCCTAGGTACTTTATCTTCTTATGGGCTATCGTAAATGGTATTGATTTGATAATTTCCTCCTTAACAGTCTCGTTATTGGTATAAAGGAATCCTACTGATTTAGTTACGTTTATCTTGTATCCTGAGACTTTGCTGAACTCTTCTATGAGTGTGAGTAGCTTACTTATAGATTCGTGGGGTTCTCTGCATATACAATCATATCATCGGCGAACAGGGAGATTTTAACTTCCTCTTTGCCAATGCGGAAGCCCTTTATTTCTTGGTCTTGTCTACTTGCTCTGGCTAGAACTTCTAGCACAATGTTGAATAGGAGAGGTGACTGTGGGCATCCTTATCTAGTTCCTGATCTCAAGGGAAAGTCTTTCAGTCTCTCTCTGTTCAGGATGATGTGGGCAATTGGCTTTGTATAAATGGCCCTTACTGCATTGAGGAATTTGCCATCTATGCCCATTTTGCTAAGAGTTTTTAGCATGAATGGGTGTTGGACTTTATCAAATGTCTTTTCTGCATCAACGGACAAAATCAGGTGATCCTTGTCTTTTGTGTTACTTATGTGGTTAATAACATTAATTGTTTTCCTGATGCTGAACCAGCCTTGCATCCCTGGTATGAATTCCACTTGGTCATGATGGATTATTTTCTTGATATGTTGTTGTATTCTGTTGGCAAGAATTTTGTTGAAGATTTTTGCATCTAGGTTCATGAGTGATATCGGTCTGTAGTTCTCTGTCTTTGTTGGATCTTTCCCTGGCTTAGGTATCAGGGTTATGCTGGCTTTATAGAATGAGTTTGGGAGTACTCCATCCCTTTCTATACTGTGAAATAGTCTCAGTAGTATTCGGGATAACTCTTCTCTAAATGCTTGGTAGAATTCTGCCGTGAAACCATCCGGGCCCGGACTTTTTTTGGTTGGCAGTGTTTTGATGACCTTTTCAATCTCTTCCTTTGTAATGGGTTTATTAAGTTGTTCTGCTTCACGTTGTGATAATTTATGTAGGTGGTATGAGTCAAGGAATTTGTCCATTTCCCCTAGGTTTTCAAATTTGTTAGAGTACAGTCTTTCATAGTATTCTGTTATGATATTTTTGATTTCTGTTGCATTGGTGGTGACAACCCCCTCCCATTTCTAATTTGGGTTCTTTCTTTCCTTTCCTGCTTTTCTTTAGTAAGTTCAGCCAGTGGTTTCTCAGTTTTGTTGATCTTTTCCAAAAACCAGCTCTTGGTCTTTTCAATGTTTTCTGTTGTTTTTCTGTTCTCTAATTGATTTAGCTCTGCTCTAATCTTTATAATCTCGTTTCTTCTGGTGCCTAAGGGGTTCCCCTTTTGTTTTCTTTCTACTTGTTCAAGCTGTAGGGTTAGTTCCTAGATTTGGTTTCTTTCTTCCTTCCAGATGTGTGCATTTGTGGAGATAAACAGACCTCTGAGCACTGCTTTGGCTGTATCCCATAGGTTCTGGTAGGAAGTGTTTACGTTCTGATTCGAATCCATGAATTTCTTTAATTCATCCTTGATTTCCTCTGTAAGCTGTGTTGTTTTGAGCAAGATGTTGTTCTGTTTCCAAGAGTTCCACTTTCTATCTATGTTTTTTCTGCTATTGATTTCAACTTCGATGGCTTTATGATCTGACAAGATGCTTTGCATTAATTCAATGGTATGGATTATGATGAGCATTGCATTATGGCCTATCACATGGTCAATTCTGGAAAACATTCCATGTGCACTGGAGAAGAAGGGGTAGTTGTCTGCTGATGGGTGGAAAGTTCTGTATATATCAATGAGGTTTAGTTGGTTAATTGTGGCAATAAGGTATTCTGTATCTTTACTGAGTTTTTTTCTAGATGATCTGTCTAGTATTGAGAATGGAGTGTTGAAGTCTCCCACTATTATGGTGGAGTCATCTAACTATCTTATGAGTGTAGTCAGTGTTTCCTTGACGTATTTAGGTGCTCCGATACTAGGTGCAGTAATATTTAATATAGTTAGGTCTTGCTTGTGTACTGAACCTTTCAGCAATAAATAGTGTCCATCTTCGTCCACAATGGTGGATTTGACATGAAAATTGATTTTGTCTGAGATTAGAATTGCCACCCCTGCTCTTCTTTGTTCATTGTTAGCTTGATATATATTCTTCCAACCTTTAATTTTCAATTTGTTCCTATCTTTATGTCTCAAGTGTTCTTGTAGACAACATATGGATGGGTCGTGTCTTTTGATCCAAGATGACACTCGGTGTCTCTTTACTGGAGCATTCAGTCCATTCACATTCAATGTAATTATTGATAGGTATGTGTTCAGTGATGCCATTGTGATGTGTTCATTTATATGTTGATATTTTCTCTGTTGTTCTTATTAGTCTGTAGTGCGATGTTCTTTTATGTGAGTTGATTTTTCACATTTTTCACAGCTGGTTTTGTGGTTGTTGAGACTCCTGTGTTACATTTCTTGAAATGATCTTTGTTGAGCTTTACAGCTGCCCCTATGATCCCCCTTAAGAAACTACATATAAACCCAATTTTAATTACTACCAGTCTTGTCATCTTCCTTTCCATCTGGAAGGACTATAACAACTGTAGTGCATCCCTCTTTTTAATATGATGACACCACAGTATTCATGATGATCACTGGATTGCTTCTTTCCTTATCAAAGCTGTGATTGGCTTAGGAGCCTTCCCTAACCGAGTAGAGTTTTGAGTAGTAAAGTCATTCTGAAATATAAAGTTAGTGGTTGTCATGGATTGAATTGTGTCCCCCCCAAAGTGTATGTGTTGATTGGAATTGGTTTGGCATTCCAACATGTACCCTTCCTCCTGTGTGTTGTGAATCCTTCCTCTGTGATACTGATGATGAAGAATGGTTTGCAGTTGTGTTAGCGAGGCAGGACCCAAGCTACAAGCTTGTGGAATATAAGGGAGAGAAGTGAGCAGAGGAAGTTGGGAACCTCATACCATAGAGAGAGAAGCACCAAGAGCTGTCGGAGATCAGAGGTCACTCCAACGAACATGGGTGGAGGAGAGGCAGCGCTGAGACTTAAGAAAAGACAGATATCAAACAGTTTGGGATCAGGGGCTACACGGCAATTGTCAGCCGGGAGCCCAGAGCAAAGTTTTTTTTATAGTATTTGTGCTCTTTTGGTAGCTGGGCCTACAAGGAACTAAAACATACCATAACTAAGTAAGTTGTTTACAGTTTCGGTCATACATTGTTCTACATGTTCGGGCCAAGGGATTGGAAGTATTCCCACGCTGTTTCTAGGTTACAGTACACAAATGTCATAGGAGGTTATACAGAGTCGATGTAACAGTTCAGCATCCAAGATGGCTTCACTTATGTCAAGAGTGTCTAACCTGATTTCCCTGATTTGTCCCTTTTTTATTTAATAAATAATGAAGCTGAAGTGTTCGGTGAAATCATAGCCAGGGCAACTGTTTTTCATGTTTCTGTCATTTGAATTTTCAATTGCAATTACAGGGAATAGCCTCTCGGTGACTGGGCCTGACTTAGGTTCCCCCCCTCTAGGGGTCTTACCTGTGTTTGGCTCACCAGCCCCTTGCTCTGTGATCCCTGGTGACTGCCCCTAACTTAGGTCATTCCCCCTTGAGGGGTCTTACCCATCACTGACTGACCAGGCGAGCACTGGGGATCACGAGGCCATAGATGAGATGTTACAGAGATGTTATATTTCTTTTGTAACTCATTCTGGGTTTCAGGGAGATCCAATTTTTTCTTAATTGAATACATGACATCAATTCCCTAGAGGTACCAGCCTCCACACGGCCAGAACACTAATTCAGGGGGACAAGCTTATACATCAACCAATAGATCGACTCGTACCACAGAAAAAAGTAAAAGACAAGAAACTGTCACGAATAGGGATGGAATACTCGACTGCCGCAACATTTCTTTCTTCTGTCTCCAGGTGTGCAGGCAGAGCCTGTACGTGCAACCTACACTTGTCAAACATAATCAGTAACCTTCATGTAGATGTTCATTACAAGAGGCAACAAACTAAGTGAAAAACCCAACAGTCATACATCATATTTCTGGCATCAGGATCTTTCATAATTTCTTGTAATGCTTCTTTAAGTCTAGTAAGAAAATCAACATACGGTTCCTCAACTCCTTGTCTTACAAAATGGAATGCAGGAATGCCAGAATTATTGTTTTTATGAGAGGATATTTTTGGAATTTGTTTTTGTAATTCTGTTATTTTGTTACAAGCTCATCAGTCACCTTTTATACAGATCTCCTGTTGAATTAAATGCTTGACCTGATTCCCCCCCAAATTTTTTTTTTGTTTTTATCTGTGCCTGCCTAAAGCAAGACACGGCTCTTCTCTTAGTTATTAAAATCAGACTATCTGTGTCCACTTCAAGTAGGAAACGGCTCTACGCTTTGAGGGGAGAAGGGTGCCAGCTGTCGCCCAAGATAGAATTTCCTTACAGTCCAAACGCCAGAATCTGTGGAATTATATTTGTAGTGACCGAGTGGTGGACAATTAAATCACCAAAAACATAACTCCAGTAAACTTAGCTCTTACAAAATTAACACTTTCCCAAGCCTTCTAGGTAACTGAATTTGGATGCTAGCCCAGGTGCTTAAACATTAATCTGCACCTGAATAAATCTGCACTAACTTAAACAATTACCAGGAGCAAATGCTTCCCCTCCGCCAGCCAGCCCTTTCAACATTTTTAAAGAAGTAATTGGGCTATGCTCACTGACTGTTGAGGACCAGGCACTACTCTTCTTTTCTCCTTTCTAAAGACCAAGCATTCATTCTGGCTTGTTCACTGTCTTTCAAGACCCTAGGAATTGGATTTCAGCTGGTTACAAGGAAAAACTGGTGCTCCAGAGGGAGCCAGGGAAGAAGAGGGGGTCAGAGTAGGAGGAAGAATTGGTGACACAAATCCTGTAAAACTGTTAGTTTTTCTTTATCAAGAGGCCACTGTTCTACCCACACCGGCTTTGTTGTCAACCATTTTAACAATATAGGAGAAATAAGATCTCGGTTAGTGGTGGCTCTTAGGATAAATTTGGGTAACTCACTTCTCCAAACTCACCACTTCCTTCTAGTATACTGAGAAAAGAGAGATTGGGGTATAAGTATAAGGAGGGATTGGTGTTGGAGCCCTGGAGAGAACCGGAGAAGATGGAAAAGCAGGAGAAGCGGGAGAAGGTGGCGGCGGCTGTCCGCCTCTTTCTCTGTCTCCACCAGCAAAAGAAGTGGGAGAAGGTGGCGGCAGCGGTCCGCCTCCCTCTCAGTCTCTGCTCTCGGGTTCCTCTGGTTCTTTTCACCTTCTGACTCCTCCTCTAAAACTACAGACAAACAAATAGAAGAATAGCTTCTCCTCATAACTATTCTTGTCTAAGGCAAGTCACCACTTCCTTCCAAACCTGAGCGTCCAAAACTCCTTCTTTCACTGCTCGGTAACAATATCGCTGAACAAGCCCAAAGGGAAGATTGAACTGGAAACAGTTAATCTTATGTCCTCTCGAGCATAACAATTTGTTAGTGAGAAGCTTGTATGTTTCAAAAAGGGATTGATTATAGCCCATAAACCTGATGCCCTCCTGAGCCACTGGACCTGATTAGCTATAGGTCACTAAACCACTCACCAGCTCGTTATAGGTTGTGATGGCACTTCCTTTAAGCTGCATGCTAACAGCTGAGTGCCGACCTCGGGAGCCTATCGGCAAATCTTAGCATGTATCTCACCGGTTACCTGTCCTGCGGGCTGGACGCACAAAACTTGATCCTCAGGAGACGATTATTCCAACCCGGTCTGTGACAGGGCCGGCACTTTAGCACTTTGTTTCGGAACCTAACCTAGGAAATAAAAAACTCTCCTCCAGCCCCACGTTCGGGCGCCAGATGTCGGAGATCAGAGGTCACTCCGACCAACAAGGGTGGAGGAGAGTCAGCGCCGAGACTAAAGAAAAGACAGAAATAAAACAGTTTGGGATCAGGGGCTACACGGCAATCGTCAGCTGAGAGCCCAGAGCAAAGTTTTATTACAGTATTTATACTCTTTTGGTAACTGGGCCTACAAGGAACTGAAACATACCATAACTAAGTAAGTTGTATACAGTTTTGGTCATACATTGTTCTACATGTTCGGGCCAACGGCTTGGAAGTATTCCCAGACTGTTTCTAGGTTACAGTACACAAACATCATAGGAGGTTACACAGAGTTGAAGTAACGGTTCAGCATCCAAGATGGCTTCACTTATGTCAAGAGTGTCTAACATGATTTCCCTCAGAGAGCAGAAAACGTACTTTCGACCCGAGGTTCCTGTGCCAAGATGCTCTCTTTGGATTTGGACTCCGCCTACCGGAGTGTGATGATTTGTCATTCTGAATGGACTTACAACCTACAAATGGATTTGCACCTTACCAGACTGTGTCAATAAAAGCTTCTCCTCGTGAAAACTTCCATTCGTGGTGACTAGGACAGTGGTTTTGTTCTTCTAAGCCAGAGCCAAGAAATTCTTTCAATATTTCTTGTAGTTTGGGTTTGGTTTTTACAAAGTCTCTGAGTTTCTGTTGATCTGGGAATGTCTTCATTTCATTTTCATATGTGAAAGATAGTTTTTCAGGATATAGAATTCTTGGTCAGAAGTTCTTCTCCTTCAAGGCTTTGAATGTGTCATGCCACTGTCTCCCTGCCAGCTTGGTTTCTGCTGAGAAATCCGAAAAGAGCCTACAGGGTTTCTCTCTGAATGTTAGCTTTGCTTGGTATCTTGCTGCCTTTAAGACTTGCTGCTTATGTTTCATTTTGTTGAGCTTCATTATAATATGTCTTGGCGTCTTTCTTTTGAGATCTATATTGGGTGGCGTACGATATGCATCTGAGATGTCTGTATTCTCTTCCTTCAGGATTTCTGGGAAGTTTACTGTCAGCAGCTCAGCAACGATACTCTCTGTGTTCTCAGATGTCTCACCCTGTTCACACACTCCAATTAGTCGAAGGTGGTTACTCTTAATAGAGTCCCACATGCTTCTTAATGTTTCTTCATTTTCCTTCTTTCTTTTTTCTGATTTCTGCTCATAGATGCTGGCCTCAGTAGCTCTGTCTTCCAAGTCAGAAATTCTTTTTTCTATTCATTCCATTCTGTTTTCTTGGCTTTGCATTGAAGTTTCTGTGTCTTTGATTTTGTTCTTGATCTGTTGGATTCCAGAGTAATGGTGTTCCATCAGATTGAACATCTTGCTTAATTTTTGATTCTGTTCTGCAGCATTTTGTATAAGGTCTAGAAGGGCTCTGTATATAATCACTTTCTATTCACTTTCTGATGTTTTCATAAAAGTTTCTTCATCTGGAAAACTCCTTGGTTGCTTTGTTTGGGAGCCTTCCGAAGCCATGGCTGATTTCTTGTGTGCCACAAGTGTCTGTTGCTTTTTGGGACCCATGTGACTATGTAGAGACTGGAAGAGGTACTGTGAAGATGGACAACAGATGTTTCTCTAGGCTGTCTTAAAATGTAAAGCAAAAGATATCTGACCACTTCAGCAGTCGGTTAGGTTTTCAGGTGTAGAGGTCCGTCTTCTCAACTATCAAAGTAAGCGCCACTATATCCAACCCCAGATGATACAAACTAGTACAGAATACAGCAATGCTACTGCCCTGTTGGCCTCTGCTGACAGAGCCTACCCTTAGACGGCACTGTAGAGAGTACTGCTTTTCTGTTAGAAAAGCGCTGTCCTGTGGGCAGGCTCTGCCTCCCAAGCTAAGAATTAGGTCCAGCTGCGGCCACCATATCCAAGATGGCGCCCTCCATACAGGCAGCAGGCAGAAGGGCTAAAGGTGCTGAGAGGTAGTGATTCCTCTGATTCTGTTGCAGGACCCCCAAAGCAGGTGGCACTAGGTAAATTACTGCTTTTCTGTCAGAGAAGCGCTGTCCTGTTTACAAGCACTGGCTCCCAGGCTAAGAATGAGGTCCCGCTAGAATCTCCATATCCAACATGGCGTCCCGCATACTGACTGCGAAAATCCGTACAAATGCAGCTGAGGTAGATATAAAATGACAGGCTCAAAGTGGCTAGATTAACAGAGTCTCAAGCCTGGCTCTCAAAATATGGGAATTTTGCCTCCCTGTCCCCCCAGCAGCATGTCTGAGTGTAACTGCTAGGCAAGACCCTGCTCTGCCTGCCAGCCAAGACAGAGGAAAAAATCAGTGAAAATGGTGTGTTTCCCTTCAGTCCGTCAGAGCCAGGGATAGCCAGGTGCGGGAGTCAGCGGAAGAGAGGAGGTTTTTCGCTCAGTGGTATGAAGTCCCAGTTAACAGCCCTGCACCGTGTCCTGGGGCTGATTAGGTGACCAGAAAGCTCCGTCTGATTATCAATTCAGGTCTTGGTTTCCAGAGGGATATAATGAGAGGTGTGGTTAGTCCGCCACTTGACTCCCTCTCCACCATTACTGTTTTTATGTTTAGTGAGGTTTGGGTCATTTTGAATTTTTTTCTTTTTTATTTAACATGACTGAGTGAAAATGTACATTCCCGTATAAATTTACATGCCCACCTGTATGTTTTAGGTTTGATATCTAGGTCTTTTATCCAGTTGGAGTTGGTTTTTGTATAAGGTGAAAGATATGGATCTTGTTTCAGTTTATTGGAGATGGATATCCAATTTTACTAGCACCATTTGTTGAAGATACTGTTTTTACCCCAGTTTGATGTCTTAGGGCCTTTGTCGCATATTAAGTGTTCATAGGCCAGTGGTGTCATCTCTGGGGTCTCAATTCTGTTCCATTGATCAAATTCCCTAAATTTCTGTGTACCTGGAGATGTCCTAATTTCATCATCATGTTTGAGAGATAATTTTGCTGGATATATAATTTTTGGATGGCCATTATTTTCCTTCAAGGCTTTGTATACATGATTGCATTGCATTCTTGCCTACATGGTTTCTTCTGAATAGTCCAAGCTTAGTCTTACAGTTTTCCCTTACTAGGCTATTTTTCATTTCTCCCTAGCTGCTTTGAAAAGTGTCTCCTTATCTTTAGTTTTGGCAAGTGTCATGGATTGAGTTGTGTCCCCCTCAAGATGTGTGAAGTCATGTGGCTAGGCCATGATTCCCTGTATTCTGTGACTGTTCTCCATTTTGTGAATTTTCCTATGCTGTATGTTAAAGCACTAGGGTGGGACTGTAAATCCCTTCCTAGGATCACCTCCCTGCCCACTGTAAAGGGAGTTTCACTGGAGTATGGCTTGACCCACCCTTAATCCTTTCACCCTGCAAGAGAAAAAATGAAAGGGAATCAGGCAGAGAAGTGGGAAGCTGACACCATCAAGAAAGCAGCACCTGTAAGAGTGCATTCTTCAGATCTGAGGTTCCTGAGTAAAGATGCTCCCTGGACAAAGACTGGTGCAATACTGGACTTTTCTCCAGAGCTGACATGGGGGAAAACCTTCCCCTCGAGCAGATGTACTGAAATTGGACTTGCAGCCTACCAGACTGTGTAAGAATAAACTTTCATTTGTTAAAGCCATCCACTCTGTGGTATTTCCATTAGAGCAGCACTAGCTGACTAAAACAGCAAGTTCGACTGTAATATGCCTTGGTGTCCTTCTTTGGGGATCTATCTTGTATGAAATTCATTGAGTATTTTGCATAGATATCTTTTCATCTTTCCTGATGTCAGGGAAGTTTTCTGTCTGTAAATCTTCAACAGTTCTCTGTCTGTTTTCTGTTATCCCCCCTGTTATGGTACTCAATCCCTTGTAGGTTATTCCACTTTATAGAGTCCCACATAATTCTTAATGTTCCTTCATTTTTGTTTTTTAGTTCTTTTATCTGATTTTTCCTCAGTACGTTGATGTCACACGCTCTATCATCATTCTCACTAATTTGGGCTTCCATTGCCTCAGTGCTGCTCCTTTGACTTTAGGTTGAGTTATCTGATTCTGTACTTTTATTATTAGTTTTTTAATTTCTAGTTTTTGAAACTCATTGCTTTCTTGTAGGTTGTTTAATTTGTCATTCTATCCTTCTGTATTCTTCCTTATCTCCTTCCTTATCCCTTGAAGAATTCTAAATGTTAACCTTTTGCATTCTACCTCTCATAATTGCAGTAATTCTCTTCCTCTGCAAAATTTGATTCTGTTTTTTCAGAACTTTCTGAATAGATCATGGTCCACTCCTTTAAGTGCTTTGGTACAGATGGCTGTTTCTGAGCCATCAATGAATTGTAGTTATTTATGTGTACCTATTGTGTTGTAGCTTTGTTGTTTTAAAATGTACAGTTTACTTTTGTATATGGATTCAACACAGGTATCCACATGGTGTTGACTACTGTCCTAGATGGGCAGGGGTACTTGGTATAGGTGTGGTTGTCTGGCTGCAGCTGTGGAGAAAGGTAGGGGTCATCAGCTGTCCCTGAGTGTCTGTGATGTTGGCATATGCCTGTATATCAGAATCTAGGTGAAGGAATATTTTCCACTTTGATTTTCCGGCTTAGGAGACTTGGCAGGAAAACAAAATACCATTTTTATCATTTTCTTCCCTTCTCTGAGTTTGCTGAACTGTTTCCCATTCCAATTCTTGGAGAATGTTTTGGAAAAGGCATAAAGAGCCCTATTTCCAGCTCAGTTAATGGCATCAGATTCCAGAGCCACTTGCAAGGCAGAGAAGGGAGGAGGAAGAAAGGCTTGGAATGGGTTTCAAGGGTTCTACTTCTGGCTCACTTAATGTTGCCAGACTCTGACACTGGGCAGTTTAGAGAAGGGAAGGGGAAACTCCAAGAGAAGGAAAACAGGCCCACATGGAAGGAAAGATCTGCATGCCTAGCAGATTACACACAGGACTTAGTTGGATGATTTGCTACTGTCCCTCACTGGGCTAGAGGTACAAGTGGAATCTTCAATCCTTTCTGATGAAGAAAACATCCACTAATCTCCTTGCTGACCTACGACATGCTGTGGCTGCTTCCCAGCAGGTCAGGTTGTGAAATCCTGTGTAATTTCAGTGCTATTCTTCCTTTCCCATTACTCAGTCCAATTTCTCAACTTTCCCTCTGATGTTCTGACCTCCTAGGACATCATATGGACTAGATTCATTTGTTCTTTGTTCTTTGTTGTTATGGGGGCCGCAGGAAACACCAATCTATTCTGCCATCTTGGACCCACCTGAATATTTTTATGTATAAGCCTTTATGAAGTGTGAAATAAATGCATTAATGTTAAGAAAAGTCTCTTGTCTGATTTTCAATTACCAACCACCTTGTGTAAGATCTCTGTGTTGTTTTGTCCTAAAGTTTTAGTCAAAATAATTTCAGAAGTTTAAAGGAAAGTCAAAGAACTAGAATTTGACATTTAAGCAAGATGGACTTTAAATACAAATCATAGATGGGGTTCTGATTTGGAATATGAAGATAATTTTTTTGTTAATAATTTCATGATTAGAGCCAAAGAACCAAAAATACTAAATTTGCAAAAATTAATTTTAAAGCAGAATTCTAGGGTAATGAATAATATTCTACACAGAGTCTACATTTGTCTTGTTGAGATATAAAAACAAATAGATTGGTGATTTAATTTATCACATTTTTTTCCTTAATTTTGATGCTATATATGCTGGTAACAAAAATAGACATGTATAAAGAAAAGATTACAGTTTATCCCTATTATGGAATCACTCTTTAAGGTAATCAGTGTTGACTATATGTTCTGTATCTCTCTATTTATTTATGTAAATAAATATATGTAGGGTTCACTTTTTTACATAAATGGGATAATACTATACACGGTACTGTGCGCCTCTCCTTTTCACTTACTATGAGCATCTTCCATGTCAGTTTCTACAAATCTAACCCATTTTAGTAGCTATATGGTGTTCCACAAGATGGATATATACTAGAGTATTCAAACACTGTCTTGTTGATGAAAGTCAAGGTTATATTTTCTAGTAGATTTTTCCTTCTTTACAAATGATGCTGTGATGAAAACCCTTATTCATAATACTTTATATACTGATGTTTTTTATTTGTATATGATACCTAAAAGTGTGACTGCTGCCTCAGAGAACACACACAACTTCAGCTTTTTATTTTAATATATATTGCCTGATTAATTACCTAAGTTGTGGCACTTTTCTGTTGATCTCTTTTATGTAAAAGTGCTAATTTCTACATAGCCTTAGCACCTGCGGACAGTGTTCATCTTAATTTTTGCATGTCAGGTAGGCCAAATGGTGTTATCTTTTTATTACTTTGATTTGCATTTTTCCCAAGCATGTTTTTTATGTTTATTACAAGTCAGAACTAACTTGACAACAATGGAATCGTTCTTCCTTTCGGTAGTAGAGTGATTAAACGCATAGTTCCTAACTGAAAGTCTGGACCCACCAGCTGTTCCACAAAAGGAAGATGACAGTCTGTTTCTGTAAAGATTACAACCTTAGAAGCCCTATGGGGGGTTCTGATCTATCTTTCAGAGTCAGTATAAGTAGGAGTCGACTCTATGACTATGGGTTTTGTTTTCTACCCTTTGAAAACAAAATCATTTTCTTTACTAAGAATTGCTGGTTTAGCACTTTTCCATATTTTCCATTGATCTCATTATTTTTCTCTTACAAGTTTTTTAATCACTGTTTTATTAGTGAGACGTGTTTATCCCAATATATTGTGGCTTTAACATCTCTAGGTTTACAGAAAATTTATATTTTTGTGTGATTTAACCTGGTATTCTTTTTCTTTAGTGCTTCTTTAGTTTCTCATTTGTTTGTCTAAGATTCCCCCTACCCAAGTTTAGACAGATATCATTGTTATTAGGTGCCATAAAGTGAATTCTAACTTACAGTAATCCTATGTGTAAGAGAATGAAACACTCACTGATCCTTCACTGTCCTGCATTCTTGTTATGATTGAGCCTATTGTAGCAGACATTGTTTAAATCCATCTCGTTGAGAGTCTTCATCTTTTGCACTGGCTCTCTATTCTACCAAGCATGTCTTTCTTCAGGAACTGATTGCTCTTGGTAAGTTGTACAAAGTTTCACCATCTTTGCTTCTAAAGAGCATTCTGCTTGCACTTCTTCCAAGGCAAATTCGACTGTTCTTTCAGCAGTCGGTGGTACACATTCAATATTCTTTGCTAACACAAAAATTCTAAGGCATCAGCTCTGGTCTTCTTTATTTATGCATTGTCCAGCTTTTCCACACATATAAGGCAACTGAGAACACCATGTTTCGGGTCAGGCTTATGTCAATCTTCAAAGTGATGACATCTTTGCTTTTTGACACTTTAAAGAACTCTTTTGCAGATTTGCCCCAATTCAGTGGTGTCTTCATGGGTGTTGACTGTGGATTCAAGTAAAATGGAATTCTTGACACGTTGAATCTTTTCTCAGTTTATCATGAAGTTGCTGATTTGCCTATTTGTGAGGATTCTATTTTTAATGTAATCCTTACTGAAGGCTGTGATCTTGGATCTTCTTCAGTAAGTGCTTCAGATCCTATTTGTTTTCAGCTATCAGGTTGTGCTGTCTGCATATCACAGGTTGTTAATGAATCTTCCTCCAACCCTGATGCCCTGTTCTTCTTCATAGGAGATCTGACAAGTCCACAAATTTTATTGCTGGAAGTGCTCCATACCTCATTGTTCAATATGGCTATCATCATTTTTGGAGTGCTTCCCGTGGAAAGCTGTGCACTGACATCAGTGCCTAGTCCACCTTTCAATGCAACTTTGAAACTCTGGAATAGGCATTGTGTACAGTGACATGGGAGCAAGTCCACAAACTTAATTGGATGGTTGTCTGTGAGGGAGATTTTAGCCAGTACACAAGTAACTGTATTGGAACAACCTCCCTACTCATCTGATCTGGACTCCAGTGGCTGTTTTCTTTACCTGAAGGTATAGGAAATACAGAAAAGAAGACATTTTGATGACACTCAGGACAGTAAGCGTAATACAATGACAGCTCTGATGGCCATTGCAGAGAAAGAGTTCGAAAATTGCTTGAAGGACAGACTAGGCACTGGCATGGGTGCATAGCTTCGCAAGGGGAGTATTGTGAAGGTAACCATAGTGATGCTGAGCAATGAGGTATGTAGCACTTTCTCTAGGATGAGTTTGTGAACTTAATTGGCAGTCCTTGTACAGTACAACTTCTCAGATGATTTGGTCAGCACACAGATTGAATAAGTATGGTTGAAATGATAAAACCTTAATAGATGCTTTTCGTGAACCATTGCCCATTCGTCTATATACAGTTTCTTCATGATCACATTAAGAGTTCTGGAATTCCCATTTTTAACAATGTTATCTGTAATTTGTTAGGATCCACACACTTGAATGCCTTTGCATAAAAGATCTGACAATGAAGTCCATGAACTTAATTGTTCTGAGTGCTACGTACCTCATTTGCTCAGTATCACTATGATTACCTTCAAGGTACTCCCCTTGGGAAGTCATCACCAATGGCAATACCTAGTCCACCCTTCAAAGCAATTTTGGAACTCCTTTTGGAATGGCCATTGTGCATGGTGGTGTGGTGGCGAGCTCAAGAACTTCACTCAATAATTGTCTGTGATGGAGTTTTTAGCTAGTAAACAAATAACTGTATTGAATACCCTTCCTACTCACCTTATCTGGCCTCCAGTGAAAATAAAGGAAATATGAACAAGAAGACATTTGGATGGCATTCTCGACATCAAGGGTAACCCAGTGACAGCTCTGATGGCCATTCCAGAAAAAGAGTTCTAGAATTGCTTTGAAGGATGGACTAAGTGTTGGTGTCAGTGCATAGCTTCTGAAGAGGAGTACTTCAAAGTTGACCATAGCGATATTCATCAGTGAGATATGTAGTGCTTTCTCTAGGATGAGTACACGAATGTAATTGTCAGAATTTGTAGTCAATAAAACACAAGTAAACATCTTTCTGGTATTCTCTTCTTTCAACCAGGAACCATCTGATATCCGTGATTTCACATCATCTTTTGAATCCAGCCTGAATTCCTGGTAGTTCCCTGTTAGGATACTGCTGTAGTCACTTTTGAATGATCTTCAGCAAAATTGTACTTATGTGTAATATTAATAATGTTGTTGTTGGTTGGGCTATGGAGTCAGTTCCAACTCATAGTGACTCTGTGTACAACCAAAGAAAACACTACCTGGTCTTGAACCATGCCCACAATTATTGTTGTGTTGAGCACGTTGTTGTAGCCACTGTGTTAGTCTGTTTCATTGAGGGTCTTCCTCTTTTTCACTGACCCTCCTACTTTATGGAGCATGATGCCATTCTCCAGGGACTGATCCCTTCTGACATCACGTCCAAAGTATGTAACACATAGTCCAGCCATCCTGGTTTCGAAAGAGCAGTCTGATTGTATTTTTTCCAAGATGCATCTGTTTGTTCTTTTGGCTTTCCATGGTGTATTCAATATTCTTCCACAACACCGCAAATCAAAAGCATCAGTTCTTCTGTTTTCCTTATGTACTGTCCATCATTCACATGTATATGATGTGATTGAAAATACTGTAGCTTGGGTTAGGAATACTTTAGTCTTTAAGGTGATGTTTTTGCTTTTCAAAACTTGAAAGAAGTCTTTTGCAGCCAATTTGCTAAATACAATGAGCCTTGATTTCTTGACTGATGCTTCTGTGGGCATTGATTGTGGAACCAAGGAAAAGAAAATGTTTGACAATCATTTTTTTTCCATTTGTTGTGATGCCACTTAGTGGTCCAGTTTTGAGGATTTTTGTTTTATGTTGAGGTGTAACCTATACTAAAGGCTGTGGTCTTGGATTTCTATCAGTAACCATGTCAAGTCCTCCTCACTTTTATTAAGCAAGGTTTTGTCATCTCCATAATATAGGTTGTTAATGAGTCTTCCTTCAGACCTGATGCCCTTTTTGTCATCATATATCCCAGTGTCTTAGATTATTCGCTCAGTGTAAAGACCAAATAGGTATGGTGAAAGGATACAAACCTGATGCACACCTTTTGTGACTTTAAACTGAGCACTGTCCCTTTTTTCTGTTCAAATTTCTGCCTCCTGATCCATTAACAGATTCCTCACAAGCACAGTTAAGTGTGCTGGAATTCCCATTTCCTGCATTGTTATCCATTATTTGTTAGCATCTACACAGTCAAATGAGTTTGCATAGTCAGTAAAACACCAGTAAACGTCTGGTACTCTCTGCTTTCAACCCAATCCACCTGACATCAGCAATGATATCCCCGGTTGCACGCCCTCTTCTGAATCCAGCCAGAATTTCTGGCAGTTCCTTGTCAGTATACTGCTGCAGTCCCTTTTGAATGATCTTCAGCAGAATTTTACTTGAGTGTGATATTCATGATGTTGTTCGATAATTTCTGCATTCAATTGGATCACTTTTCTTGGGAATAGGTCTGAACGTGGATCTCTTCCAGTCAGTTGCTCAGATAGCTGTCTCCCAAATGAATTTTCACAGACCAGTGAGTACTTCCAGCACTGTATCTGTTTGCTGAAACATCTCAGTTGATTGATTCCCAGGAGCCTTGTTTTTCACCAATACCTTCAGTGCAGCTTGAAGGTCTTTCAGTATCATCCAGTCTGGATTATATGTCACCTCTTGAAATGGTTAAATGTTGACCAGTTCTTTTGGTATGACACTGTGTATTCTCTCTGTCTTCAGATGGCACTTCCTTCATTGTTTAATATTTTCCAGAGAGAAATCTACTGAAACTCAAGGCTTGCATTTTTCTTCAGTTCTTTCACCTTGAGAAATGCAGAGTGTGTTCTTCCCATTTGGTTTCTATCTCCAGCTCTTTGCATGTGTCATCTTAATATTTTGCTTTGTCTTCTTTAGCTGACCTTTGACATTTTCTGTTTAGTTCTTTTGCTTTATTATTTCTTCTTTTTTGCTTTAGCTACTCGACATATAAGATCAAGTCTCATAGTCTCTTATGGCATTTATTTTGATCCTTTCTTTCTTTCCTGTGTTTTTAATGGTCCCTTACTTTCTTCATGTACAATGTCCTTGATGTTATTCCACAGTTCACCTGGTCTTCAGTCATAAGTGTTCAGTACACCGAATCTGTGCTTGTGATGTCTCTACACTCAGGTGATGTCTCTAAACTCAAGACTGTACTCTGGCTTTCATGGACTTCTCATTTTCTTCAGTTTCCATTTCAACTTGCATATGAGCAATTGATGGTCTGTTGCACAGTCAGCACCTGACCAGCACCTGGGTGATAATATCGAGGTTTCCCGTCATGTGTTTCTATAGATGTAGTTGATTTGACACCTATATATTCCATCTGGTGAGGTCCACAAGTCTAGTCAATGTTTATATTGTTGAGAAACAGTATTTACAATGAAGTCCTGTATTTTACATCACTTTGGGCTCCAAGGCTGTATTTCCCAACTACCAGTTCTTCATGGTCTCTAACTTTTAAGTCCAATCATCAGTAATTATCAGTGCATCCTGATCACATATTTGATTTATTTCAGACTGCAGAATTTGGTAAAAACCTTCAGTTTCTTCATCTTTGGACTTAGTTGTTGGTGGGTAAATTTAATAATAGTCGTATTAACTGGCCTTCCTTGTAGGCAGATGATATTATACTGTCTGATATTATACTGTCACTGACAACATTGTGTTTCAGGATAGATCTTGCAGTGTTCTTTTTTTTTAATTTAATTTTTATTTTATTTTTTTAATTTTTCAATTAATATAACTGAGTGAAAATGTGCATTCCCGTATAAATTTACATACCCACCTGTATGCAGCTTCCAGTGCTCTCCCTGCTTGGTGACAGCACACTATTCCTCTCTGCTCCATACATGTCTCGTTCTCCCAACAGTCTCTTTTTTCCCTCCTCTCCACCCACTCTCCTTCCTGCAGCTGGAGGTCAGCAGGATGACATCCTATAGATGTATAGAACCGCAAAATGCATCCAATATATGGTTGCTGCATCGTGAAGTTCAATCCATTCCTGTCTGAAGCGTGGACCTTCCTTATGATTTATGTGCAAGGGCAGCATCAGGGCAAGGGGCCATGCTCCCAGGGAAACCCTCAAACCAGTGGACCATCAATTGAGGACTTTTAGTGGGGATCTCAGGGTGCACCCCTTTTTATTCTTGTGTTGCCAGTGAGACTCACCTTAGTGAGCTCCACTGTGGCTATCACAGGTGCTGGCTGAGCACCATATGGTTCTTCTGGTCCCAAGTCGATGGAGGCACCCACTCAAGTGAGTCTCTTTGTCTTCTGGTTTGTCTTTCCCCCATGTCATTTTGGTCCTCGGTGAGCATCCATTCCTGCTGAGTTGGGACCATTTGCTATGCCCTCGGATGGCAGCTTGGCAGCTTTTAAGACCCCAGATGCCACTCACCAAAGTGAGGTGCAGAGAGCCCTCTTAGCAAAATGCTAGTTGTGCCAATCGGCCTTGCTTTCGCCTAAGAGCATGGTCCCCCGCCCCCTGCCCCAGCTACTCTATCCTTGCAATACTGGGTTAAGATGGAAGGAGTACTCATGTTATGTTTAAGTCCACTTAATATTGTTCTTGTTTCTAATGTGTACAATCACCGATTTCACCCAACCACATAGCTAGCAACTATCTAATCTACACCCTCCCCCTCTCCCTCCCCTCCCTTGCAGCTGTCAAAGAGTCTTCTTCTATATACAAGTCTGTTTTTGAGATCTTATCATAGAGGTCTCATACAATATTTGTCCTTTTGTCGCTGACTACTTTGACTCAACCTAATGTCTTCGAGTTGAAACCAGGTCATGTGATGTTTCCGGAAGTCATTGTTGTTCTCCATTGAGTATATTGTAGTGTGTGTAGTGCTCCATTGAGTATATATACTGTAGTTTACCTATCCATTCTACTCTTGTTGGGCATCTGGCTTTATTCCATCTTTTTCTCTTGTGGACTGTGCTGTGATAAACATTCTGGTGCATGAGTCTGTTGGTGTGAAAGGCCTTGATTCTGGAGGATATATTCCAAGTAGTGGAATGACTGGGTCAAATGGTGTATCAATACCCATTTTTTAAGGAAGCGCCAGATTGTTTTCCAAAGAGGCTGGACCATTTTGCAACCCCACCAACAGTGTAGGAGGATTGCACTTTCTCTACCGCCTCTTCAGCATTTGTTGTCTTGTGTTTTCTGGATCATGGCCAAAATTGTTGGGGTGAGGTGGTATCTCATTGTCGTCTGGATTTGAATTTCTTTAATAACTAAAGATCGTGAACATGTCCGCATGTGTTTTTTGGCTGCCTGGATCTCTTCTTTAGTGAAATGTCTGTCTATCTCCTTTGCCCATCGCTTAATTGGATGGTTTATCTTCTTCTTGTTGATATTTTGTAGTATCTTATAGATTATGGAGATCAGGCGTCGGTGTGACATAGAGTTGGCAAATATTTTTTCCCATTCTGTAGGTGTTCTTTTAATTCTATTAATAAATTTTCAGATGAGTAAAAGTGTTTAATTCTTAATTGGTCCCATTTATCTATTTTCTCTTGTGATGATTGTGGTTTGTTTGATAGATTTTGGAGTCTGTTCATAGTGTATTAAAACTTCCATTGTTGTTGCTACCTTTTCTTGGATGAGCTTTATAATTTTAGTTTTGATATCTAGGTCTTTTATCCAGTTGGAGTTGGTTTTTGTATATGGTGTAAGATATGGATCTCGTTTCAGTTTCTTGCAGATGGATATCCAATTTTGACAGCCCCATTTGTTGAAGATACTGTTTTTACCCCAGTTTAATATCTTAGGACCTTTGCCGAATATCAGTTGTTCATAGGCTGATGGTGTCATCTCTAGGGTCTCAGTTTTGTTCCACTGATCGATCTGTCTGTTCTTCAACTAGTACCAGGGTGTCTGGACCACTGTGGAAGTGTAATATGTTCTAAAGTCAGGTAATGAGAGGCCTCCCAGTATGTTCTTCTTCTTTAGTAGTACCTTGCTTAACCGGGGCTTCTTCCCATTCCAAACAAAATTGGTGATTTGTTTCTCCATCTCATTAAAAAATGTCACTGGAACTTGTATTGGGATTACATTATATAAATAGATTGCTTTGGGTAAAATAGACATTTTCACAATGTTAAGTCTTCCTATCCTTGAGCAGGGTAGGTTTTTCCATATATCTAAGTCTCTCTAGTTTCTTGTAGTAAGGGCTTGTAGTTCTCTTTGTAAAGATCTGTTATTTCTCCAGTTAGATTAATTCCTAGGTACTTTATCTTCTTATGGGCTATCGAAAATGGTATTGATTTGAGACTTTCTTCCGTAACAGTCTTGTTGTTGGTATAAAGGAATCCTACTGATTTACTTATGTTTATCTTGTATCCTGAGACTCTGCTGAACTCTTCTATCAGTTTCAGTAGTTTACTTATAGATTCCTTGGGATTCTCTGCATATACAATCATATCATCTGCCAACGGGAGGAGTTTAACTTCCTCTTTGCCAATGCAGATGCCCTTTATTTCTTGGTCTTGTGTAATTGCTTTGGCTAAAACTTCTAGCACAATGTTGATTAGAAGAGGTGAGAGTGGGCATCCTTGTCTAGTTCCTGCTCTCAAGGGAAAGTCTTTCAGTCTCTCTCCATTCAGGATGATGTGGGCAATTGGCTTTGTAGAAATGGTCCTTATCGTGTTGAGGAATTTGCCGTCGATGCCCATTTTGCTAAGAGTTTTTTAGCATGAATGGGTGTTGGACTTTATCCAATGCCTTTTCTGCATCAGTGGACAAAATCAGGTGATCCTTGTCTTTTGTGTTATTTATGTGGTTAATCACATTAATTTTTTTTCTGATGTTGGACCTCTCTTAGTTTCCTGAAGTTAGGACTTAGAGTTCTCTGTGTAAAACTCTGTAGTTTCTGTGGTTAAATTAATTCCTAGGTACTTTCTCTTGTTAATATCTTTGGTAAATCGTATGGAACTGATGATTTCTCCAATCACTGTCTTGTTGTTAGTGTCAAGGAATCCTACTGATTTACGTAGGTTTCTCTTGTATCCTGAGACTTTGCTGATCTCTTCTATCAGTCAGAGCATTTACTTAGAGATTCCTTGCGATTCTAAGCATTTACAGTCGTATCATCTGCTAACAGTGCAAAAATGAAGCTGGAACTTGTACTAGGACTGTCTTATAGCAGTGGATTGCTTTCGGGGAACGGGACATTTTCACAATGTTAAGTCTTCCTATCTCCGGGAACAGCATAGATATTTCCATTTATATATGTCTCTCTCAGTTTCTTGTATTTGGGGCTTGGACGTCTCGGGGTAAAACTCTCTAGATTCTGTGGTTAAATTAATTCCTAGGTACTTTGTCTTGTTAGTATCTGTGGTAAGTTGTATGGAACTGATGATTTCTCCAATCACTGTCTTGTTTTAGTGTCAAGGAATCCTACTGATATACTTAGCTTTCTCTTGTATAGCGAGAATTTGCTGATCTCTCCTATCAGTTGGAGGCTTTACTTACAGATTCCCTGGAATTCCCAGCAAATACAATCGTGTCATCTGCTAACAGGGCAAGAATGATGCTGGAACTTGTACTGGGACTGCCATATAGAAGTAGGTTGCTTTCTGGGAAAGAGACCTTTTCACAATGTTAAGTCCTCCTATCTCCATGAACAGTGTAGATTTTTCCATTTATCTAAGTCTCTCTTAGTTTCTTGGAGTTAGGACTGGTCGTTCTCTCTGGAAAAGTCTGTTGTTTCTCTGTTGAGATTAATTCCTAGATACTTTTTCTTTTTAGGATCTACGGTAAATGGTATGGATCTGATGATTTCTCATTCACAATCTCGTTACTGTAAATCCTAATGATGTACTTAGGTTTCTCTTGTATCCTGAGGATTTGCTGATCTCTCCTATCAGAGGTTTACTTATAAATTCCTTGGGATTGTCAGCATGTACAATCGTGTCATCTACTAACGGGGCAAAAATGATGCTGGAACTTCTCCTGGAACTGCCTTATAGAAGTAGATTGCTTTCGGGGAAAGAAACGTTTTCATAGTGTTACATCTTTCTGTCTTCATGAACAGTGTAGATTTTTCCATTTTTCTAAGTCTCTCTTAGTTTCTTGTAGTTAGGATTAGTAGTTGTGTCTGTAAAAGTCTGTTGTTTCTCTGGTTAGATTAATTCTGAGGTACTTTCTCTTTTTAGGATCTGCAGTAAATGGTATGGATCTGATGATTACTCCGTTCACAGTCTTGCTACTGTAAAGGAATCCTACTAGGTTAACGTAGGTTTCTCTTGTAGCCAGAGAATTTGCTGATCTCAGTTAGAGGGATTACTTATAGATTCCTTGGGATTCTCAGTATGTACAACTATATCATCTGCTAAGAGGGAGAAAATGCTGCTGGAATTTTTACTGCAACTGCCTTATAGTAGATTGTTTTCGGGGAAAGAGATCTTTTCACAACGTTAAATCTTCCTATCTCCATGAACAACATATATTTCTCCATTTTTCTAAGTCTATCAGTTTCTTGTAGTTAGGAATGATAGTTCTCTCTGTAAAAGTCTGTTGTTTCTCTGTTTAGATTAATTCCTAGGTACTTTTTCCTTTGAAGATCTACGGTAAATGGTACGGATCTGATAATTTCTCCGTTCACAATCTCATTAGTGTAAATCTTACTGATTTACTTAGGTTTCTCTTGTATCCTGAGAATTTGCTGATCTCGCCTATCAGTTAGAGGCTTTACTTACAGATTCCTTCGAATTCTTGGCATGTACAATAGTGTCCTCTGCTGGCAGGGTAAAAATGATGCTGAAACTTGTACTGGGACTGCCTTACAGAAGTGGATTGCTTTCGGGGAAAGAGACCTTTTCACAATGTTAAGTCTTCCTATCTCCATGAACAGCGTAGATTTTTCATTTATCTAAGCCTTTCTTAGTTTCTTGTAGTTGGGACTGGTAGTTCTCTCTGTAAAAGTCTGTTTCTTTTCTGTTTACATTAGTTCCTAGGTACTTTCTCTTTTGGGGTTCTATGGTAAATAGTGTGTATCTGATGATTTCTCCATTCACACTCTCATTACTTTAAAGGAATCCTACTAGGTTCACGCAGGTTTTTCTGTATGTTGCGAAATTGGTATCTCAGTTAGAGGCGTTACTTATAGATTGCTTGGTATTCTCGGCATGTACAATCTGATAAGAGGGCAAAAATGATGCTGCAACTTGTAGTGGGACTGCCTTATAAAACTAGATTGCTTTCAGGGAAAGAGACTTTTTCAAAATGTTAAGTCTTCCTATCTCCATGAACAGCGTAGATTTTTCCATTTATCTAAATCTCTCTTAGTTTGTTGTCGTTAGTGCTTGGAGTTCTCTCTGTAAAACTCTGTAGTTTCTGTGGTTGGATTAATTCCTAGGTACATTCTCCTGTTAATAACTGTGGTTAATCTTATGAAACTCATGATTTCTCCGTTTATTGTCTCGTTGTTGGTGTCATATAATCCTATTCATTTACTTAGGTTTCCTTGTCGATTCTTTGGGATTCTCAACACGTACAGTTGTGTCATCTGCTAACAGGGCAAAAATGATGCTGGAACTTGTACTGGGAGTGCCTTATAGAAGTAGATTGCTTTCGCGGAAAGAGATCTTTACACAATGTTAAGTCTTCCTATCTCCATGTACAGCGTTGATTTTTCCATTTATCTGAGTCTCTCTGAGTTTCTTGTAGTTAGGAATGGTATTTCTCTCTGTGAAAGTCTATTGTTTCTCGAGTTAGATTAATTCCTAGGTTCTTTCTGTTTTTAGGATCTATGGTAAATGGTAGGGTTCTCATGATTTCTCCATTCACAATCTCATTACTGTAAAGGAATCCTACTGATTTACTTCAGTTTCTCTGATATCCTGAGAATTTGCTGATCTCAGTTATACAGTTAACTTATAGATTCCTTCCGATTCTCGGCATGTACAATCGTATCATCTGCTAACAGGGCAAAAATGATACTTGAACTTCTACCGGGACTACCTTATAGAAGTAGATTGCATTCCGCGAAAGAGATCTCTTCACAACGTTAAATCTTTGTATCTCCATGCCTAGGGTACGGTTTTTTATTTATCTAACTATCTCTTAGGTTCTTGTAGTAAGGTTTGGTATTTCTCTCTGTAAAATCTGTTAATTCTCGTTTAGATTAATCCCTAGGTACATTCTCTTTTTGGAATCTATGGTTAGTGGTATGAATTTGATGATTTCTCCCTTCACAACTTTGTTACTGTAAACAAATCCTACTGATTTACTTAGGTTTCTCTGGTATCCCGAGACTTTCCTGGTCTCTCCTATTTGTAAGGGGGTTTTCTTATAGATTCCTTGGGATTCTCAGCATGTACAATCGTATCATTGGCTAACAGGGATAAATGATACTGGTACTTGTACTGGGACTGCCTTATAGAAGCAGATTGCTTTGGGGGAAAGAGACCTTTTCAATGTTAAGTCTGCGTATCTCCATGAGCATGGTAGGTTTTTCCGTTTCTCTAAGTCTCTTTGTTTCTCGTAATAGGGGCTGATAATTCTCTATGTAAACGTCTGTTGTTTGTCTTGTGAGACTAATTTCTGGGTCCTTTCTCTTCTTAGGGTATGTTGTGAATGGTATGGATCTGATGATTTGACAGTATCGTTGTTGCTGTCAAGGAACTCTACTGATTTCCATAGGTTTCTCTTGTATCCTCAGACTTTGCTGACCTCTCCTATCACTTAGAGTATTTACTTAGAGATTCCTTGGGATTCTCAGTCTGTACAATCGTATCATCTACTAACAGGGAAATGTGATGTTGGAACTTGTACTGAGACTGGTACAAATAGTTTGCTTTGGGTAAAAGAGACCTTTTTACAATGTTAGTTCTTCCTATCTCTATAAGCAGGGTAGGTTTTTGCATTTATCTAAGTTTCTGTTAGTTTCTTGTAGTAAGAGCTGGTAGTTCTCTTTGTAAAAGTGTGTTATTACTCTGGTTAGATTAATTTCTAGGTAGTTTCTCTTGTTAGAGTCAATGATAAATAGTATGTATCTGATGATTTCTCCGTTCACAGTCCTGTTGTTGGTGTCAAGAATCCTATTGGTTTACGTAGGTTTGTCTTGTGTCCTGGGAATTTGCTAATCTAGCCTATCAGTTAGAGGGTTACTTTATAGATTACTTGGGATTCTCAGCATGTACAATCATATCATCTGCTAACAGGAGAAAAATGATGCTGGAACTTATACTGGGACTACCTTATACAAGTCGATTCCTTTGGGGGAAAGAGACCTTTTCACAATATTATGTCTTCCTATCTCCACAAGCAGGGTGGATTTTTCCACAGTAGAAGCTGCCTGTCGTGGATTGACTTCTATTCCCCCAGTGGTTGAAACTCTTCAGAACTCTTTTTAGGACCTGGCCCAATAAGTTCAGGGCCTCAGAGAAGCTCCATCCTAGCACTGTCCAGTGGGATAGTTGCATTCTTCCAGTCTGTGGGTTTTCCCACTCAAAGGCAAAGAGATCTCTGCTTTGGGGGTCGAGGGGACACACACCAAACACATCCCCTACGTGTACCACACTAAACCACTTATGTTCCTATGGGATCCGACTGAGGAGGGTGTGTGAATTACGAATGACTGGATGGAGGGTGTGGAAAATTCGATTTATGGCCCTCCGGACCTGTACCTGCCCAGATGTCCCATCAGAGTTCTTCAGTTTCCAAGCGTTCCACTTTCTATCTATGTTTTTTCTGTGATTGATTTAGACTTTGGTGGCTTCATGATCGGAGAAGATGCTTTCCAGGAATTCGAGGCTACGGATTTTGTTGAAAATTGCTTTCTGTCCTAACAGATGGTCTATTCTGGAGAATGTCCCGTGTGCACTGGCGAAGAAGGTGCAGTTGTCCGCTGATGGGTAGAAAGTCCTGTATGTCGACGAGGTTTAGTTGGTTAAGTGTGACAATAAGATCTTCTGTATCTTGACAGAGCTCTTTTCTAGATGATCTGTCCAGTATTGACAGTGGAGTGTTGAAGTCTCCCACTACTACTGCACAGTAAACTGTTTCCTTTCTGAGGGTAGTCAGTGTCCCTTCGACATATTTAGGTGCTCTCGTATTAGGTGCAGAAGTATTTAACTTAGTTAAGTCTTGCTTGTGTACTGAACCTTTCAGCAATAAAGAATGTCCATCCTTGTCCATAATGGTGGATTTTACGTTGAAATCAATCTTATCTGAGATTAGAATTGCCACCCCTGCTCTTCTTTGTTCATTGTTAGCTTGATATGTGTTCTTCCGTCCTCTAGTTTTCAGTTTTCTCTGTTCCTATCTTTAAGTCTAAGGTCTCTTGTAAGCAACGTGGACGGATGACATCTTTGGATCCAAGATGTTACTCAGTGTCTCTTTACCGGAGCTTTCCATCTACTCGCATTCAAGGTAATTCTTGATGGGTGCGTGTTCAGTAATGCCATTGTGACAGGGTGATTTTTGTGAGGATGTTTTCTCTGTGGTTCTTCTAAGTCTATTCTGGGACATTCTTCTTTGTGACTGGAGTTTTCACCTTTCACAGGGTTTGTTTTGGCATTACTGAGACTCCGGTAGTACATTTCTTGATTTGATAGTTCCATCTTTAGTGTGCTCTACGGCTGCCCCTATGATCCCACTGAATAAACTCTTCTATAGAAGCCCACTTTTAATCACCACCGGTCCTGTCAACTTCCTCTCCATCTGGAAGGACTCTAACGACTGTAGTACATCCCTCTTTTTAATACGGTGACATCATCGTTTTTGTGGTAATGATCACTGGATCATTTCTTTCACTGTTAGAGCTTTGATTGTGTTTGGAGCCTGCCCTAACTGAGTAGGATTCCGGAGGACATGTCCCTCTCAAATAGAAAGTTAGCGGTTTGGTTCCTCTAAGCCCAATCCAAGAGACATTCTTTCTGAACTTCTTGTAGCTTTGGTTTGGTTTTTACAAAGTCTCTGAGTTTCTGTTTCTCCGCCAGTGCCTTCGCTTCATCCTCGTATTGGAAAGATCATTTCGCAGGATACGCAGTTCTTGTTTGGAAGTTCTTCCCCCTCAAGGCTTTGAAGGTGTTATGCCACTGTCTCCGTGCCAGTGTGGTTTCTGCTGAGAAATCCTGCAAAAACCTACAGGGTTTCCCTCTGAGTGTTGGCTTTGCTTTGAGTCTTGCTGCCTTGGGGAGTTTCTGCTTGTGTTTCGTTTTTTTGTGAAGCTTCATTATAAGACGACTTGGAGTCTTTCTTTTGAGATCTCTATTGAGTGGTGTTCGATATGTATCTTGGACACCTGTAGACTCTTCCTTCGTGATCTCTGGGCAGTTTTCTGTCCGCGGCTCAACCACAACACTCTCTGTGTTCTCAGGTGACTCGCCCTGTTCAGGAACTCCAATGATTCATAGATTTTGCTTCGTAATACAGAGTCCCACAGGCTTCTGAATGCTGCTGCACTTTTCTTGTTTCTTTTTTCTGATTTTGCATTGTTTTTATACTGGTAGGGCTGTTTTCAACACCACCGCAGTGTAATAGGTTCTAAAGTCAGGTAGACTGAAACCTCCCATTTTGTTGTTCTTCAGTAATGCTTTACTTATCCCAGACTTCTTTCTTTCCTGTATGTTTGGTGATTTGTGTCTCCATCCCACTGAAATATGTCATTGGACTTTGTATTGGGATTACATTGTAACTATAGGTTGCTTTGGGTAGAATAGACGTTTTCTCAATATTAAGTCTTCCTATCCATAAGCAAGGTATGATTCTACACGTATGTAAGTCTCTTTTGGTTGAATTTTGTATTTTTCTTTGTATAGGTCTTTCCTCTGGTTAGATTTTTTCCTAGATATTTTATTTCCTTGGGGGCTATTTAAATGGTAATGATGTGATGATTTGCTCTTTGATGATCTCTTTGCTGATGTAAAGGAATTCAAGTGATTTTCATGTGTTTATCTTATATCCTGATAGTTTGCTGAAGTCTTTATTAGTTGTAATAGTGTTTTTGTGGATTGATTCTTTAGGGTTTTCTGTGTATAAGAGTATATAATCTGCATGCAGAGATACCTCTTCCTTACCAATTTGGATGCCTTTAATTTCCTTATCTTGCCTGATTACTGTGGCTATAACCTCCAGCCCAATGTTGAATAAAACTGGTGACAATGGGGACACCTGTCTGATTCTTGTTCTCAACGGGAATGATTCCAGACTCTTTACATTTAGGATGATGTTGGCTGTTGCCTTTGTGTATGTACCTCTTGCTATGCTGAGCAATTTCCCTTCAATTACAATGTTGCTGAGAGTTTCTAACATGAATGGGTGTTACACTTTATAAAATTTCCTTTCTGCATCAATTAATAAAATCTAGTGGTTCTTTTGTTTTATTTATGTGGTTCATTACTATTAATTGTTTTTTTGATGTTGAACCATCCCGGCATTTCTGGTATAAATTTCACAGTGAATTATTATTACCATTACTGTTTTATTTAAATTTTTTATTTACTATAACTGAGTGAAAATGTACATTTCCGTATAAATTTACATACCCACCTATATGCAGCTTCCACTGCTCTCCCTGCCCGGTGACAGCACACTATTCCTTTCTACTCCATACATGTCTCATTCTCCCAACAGTCTCTTTTTTTCCTCCTCTTCACCCACTCTCCTTCTTCAGCCAGAGGTCAGCAGGATGGCATCCTATAGATGTATGGAACCGTAAAGTGCATCCAATATACGGTCACTGCATTACCAAGTCCAATCCATTCCTGTCCCAAGCATGGAACTTCCTTATGATTTATGGTCAAGGGCAGCATCAGGGCGAGGGGCCATGCTCCCAGGGGAACCCTGAAACCACAGGACCATCAATTGAGGTCTTTTAGTGGGGATCTCAGGGTGCACCCCTTTCTATACTTGTGTTGCCAGTTAGACTAAACTTAGTGAACTCCATCGTGGCTATCACTGGTGGTGGCCGGGCGCCATCGGGTTCTTCCAGTCCCAAGTTGATGTAGGCACCCACTCATGTTGGTCTCGTTGTCTTCTGGGTTGTCCTTCCCCCATGTCATGTTTGTCCTCAGTGAGCATCCGTTCCTGCTGAGTTGGGACCATTTGCTGTGCCCTTGGATGGCAGCTTGGCAGCTTTTAAGACCTCAGACACCACTCACCAACATAGGGTGCAGAGAGCCCTCTTAGAAAATCGCTATTTGTGCCAATTGGCCTCGCTTTCGCCAAACAGCATGGTCTCCCACCCCCTGCCCCAGCTACTCTATCCTTGCAATATTGGGTTAAGATGGAAGGAGTACTCATGCTATGTTTAAGTCCACTTAATATTGTTCTTGTTTCTAATGTGTGGAATCACCGATTTCAGCCAACTACACACCTAGCAACTATCTAATTTAAGCCCTCTCCCCCTTCCCCCTCCCCTCCCTTTCAGCTGTCAAAGAGTCTGTTCTTCTATACACAAATCTGTTTTTGAGATCTTATTGTAGAGGTCTCATACAATATTTATCCTTTTGTTGTTGACTACTTTCACTCAACATAAAGTCTTCCAGTTGAAACCAGGTCATGCGATGTTTCCGGAGGTCAACGTTGTTCTTTATCATTGCGTAGTGCTCCATTGAGTATATATACCATAGTTTATCTAACATTCCTCTGTTGTTGGGCATCTGAGTTGATTCCATCTTTTTGCTATCGTGGATGGTGCTGCGATAAACATTCTGATGCATGTGTCTGTTGGTGTGAAAGGCCTTGATTCTGTAGGATATATTCCGAGTAGTGGAATTACTGGGTCAAATGGTATATCAATATCCATTTTATTACGGAAGTGCCAGATTGTTTTCCGAAGAGGCTGGACCATTTTGCAACCCCACCAAAAGTGTAGGAGGGTTGCACTTTCTCCACAGCCTCTCCAGCATTTGTTGTTTTGTGTTTTTTGGATCATGGCCAACCTTGTTGGGGTGAGATGGTGTCTCATTGTTGTCTTGCTTTGAATTTCTTTAATAACTAAAGATCGTGAACATGTTTGCACGTGTTTTTTGGCTGCCTGGATATCTTCTTTAGTGAACTGTCTGTCCATCTCCTTTGTCCATCGCTTAACTGGATGGTTTATCTTCTTCTTGTTGATATTTTCTAGTATCTTATAGATTATGGAAATCAGGCATCGGTCTGATGTACAGTTTCCTAATATTTTTTCCCATTCTGTAGGTGTTCTTTTAATTCTATTAATAAAGTCTTCAAATGAGCAAAAGCGTTTGATTCTTAATAGATCCCATTTATCTATTTTCTCTTCTGATGATTGTGGTTTCTTTGACAGATTTTGGAGTCTGTCCATATTGTGTATTAAAACTTCCATTGCTGTTCCTACCTTTTCCTGGATGAGCTTTATCTTTTTAGGTTTGATATTTCGGTCTTTTATCCAGTTGGAGTTGGTTTTTGTATAAGGTGTAAGATATGGATCTTGTTTCAGTTTCTTGCAGATGGATAACCTATTTTGCCAGCAGCACTTGTTGAAAATACTGTTTTCACCCCAGTTTAATTTCTTAAGGCCATTGTCAAATATCAGTTGTTCATAGGCAGATGGTGTCACCTCTGGGGTCCCAGTTCTGTTCCACCAATCGATCTGTCTGTTCTTGTACCAGTACCAGGCTGTTTTGACCTCTCTGGCTGTGTAATAAGTTCTAAAGTCAGGTAATGAGAGGCCTCCCAGTGTGGTGTTCTTCTTTAGTAGTACCTTGCTTAACCGGGCTGATTCCCTTTCCAAACAAAATTGGTGATTTGTTTCTCCATCTCATTAAAAAATGTCACTGGAACTTGTATTGGGATTGCATTATATAAATAGATTGCTTTGGGTAAAATAGACATTTTCACAATGTTAAGTCTTCCTATCCTTGAGCAGGGTAGGTTTTTCCATTTATCTAAGTCTCTTTAGTTTCTTGTAGTAAGGGCTTGTATTTCTCTTTGTAAATGTCTGTTATTTCTCTGGTTCGATTAATTCCTAGGTAGTTTATCTTCTTAGGGGCTATCGTAAATGGTATTGATTTGAGACTTTCTTCCTTAACAGTCTCGTTGTTGGTATAAAGGAATCCTACTGATTTACTTATATTTATCTTGTGTCCTGAGAGTCTGCTGAACTCTTCTATCAGTTTGAGTAGTTTACTTATAGTTTCCTTCGGTTTCTCTGCATATACAATCATATCATCTGCCAACAGGGAGATTTTAACTTCCTCTTTGCAAATGCAGATGTCATTTATTTCTTGGTCTTGTCTAATTGCTCTGGCTAAAACTTCTAGCACAATGTTGATTAGAAGAGGTGAGAGTGGGCATCCTTGTCTAGTTCCTGCTCTGAAGGGAAAGTCTTTCAGTCTCTCTCCATTCAGGATGACGTGGGCTTTGTGTAAATGGCCCTTATTGTGTTGAGGAGTTTGCCATCTATGCCTATTTCACTAAGAGTTTTTTAGCATGAATGGGTGTTGGACTTTATCCAATGCCTTTTCTGCATCAATGGGCAAAATCAGGTGATCCTTGTCTTTTGTGTTATTTATGTGGTGAATCACATTAATTGTTTTTCTGATGTTGAACCAACCTTGCATCCCTGGTATGAATCCCACTTGGTCATGATGGATTATTTTCTTGATATGTTGTTGTATTCTATTGGCGAGAATTTTGTTGAAGATTTTGGCATCTAGATTCATGAGTCATATTGGTCTGCAGTTCTCTTTCTTTGTTGGGTCTTTCCCTGGCTTAGGTATCAGGGTTATCAGGGTTATGCTGGCTTCCTAGAACGAGTTTGGGAGTACTCCATCCCTTTCTATACCGTGAAATAGTTTCAGTAGTATTGGGGGTAACTCTTCTCTAAATGTTTGGTAGAATTCTGCAGTGAAGCCATCTGGACCCGGACTTGTTTGGTAGGGCAGTGCTTTCATGACCTTTTCAATCTCTTCCTTTATAATGGATTACTAAGTTGTTCTGCTTCACGTTGTGATCATTTGGGTCGGTGGTACGAGTCAAGGAATTGGACGATTTCCCCTAGGTTTTCATATTTGTTAGAGTACAGTCTTTCATAGTATTCTGTTATGATAGTATTGATTTCTGTTGCATCTGTGGTGTCAAATCCCCTCTCATTTCTAATTTGGGTTCTTTGTTTCCTTTCCTGCTTTTCTTTATAGGTTCAGCCAGTGGTTTGTCAATTTTGTTGATCTTCTCCAAAAACCAGCTTTTGGTCTTTTCAATGTTTTTGGTTGTTTTTCTGTTCTCTAATTCATTTAGCTCTGCTCTAATGTTTATAATCTCATTTCTTCTGGTGACTGAGGGGTTCCCCTGTTGTTCTCTTTCTACTTATTCAAGCTGTAGGGTTAGCTCCTTGATTTGGTTTCTTTCTTCCTTCCAGATGTGTGCATTTATGGAGATAAACAGACCTCTGAGCACTGCTTTGGCTGTATTCCGTAGGTTCTGGTAGGAAGTGTTTTCATTCTCATTCGAATCCATGGATTTCTTTAATTCATCCTTGATTTCCTCTATAAGCCGTGTTGCTTTGAGCAAGATATTGTTCCGTTGCCAAGAGTTCCACTTTCTGTCTCTGTTTTTTCTGCTATTGATTTCAACTTGGATGGCTTTATGATCTGACAAGATGCTTTGCAGTAATTCAGTGGTATGGATTTTGTGGAGCATTGCATTATGGCCTATCACATGGTGAATTCTGGAGAATGTTCCATGTGCAGTGGAGAAGAAGGGGTAGTTGTCTGCTGATGGGTGGAAAGTTCTGTATATATCAATGAGGATTAGTTGGTTAATTGTGGCAATGAGGTCTTCTGTATCTCGACTGAGTTTTTTTCTAGATGATCTGTCTAGTATTCAGAGTGCAGTGTTGAAGTCTCCCACTATTATGGTGGAGTCGTCTAAGTCTCTTATGAGTGTAGTCAGTGTTTCTTCGACATATTTAGGTGCTCCGATATTACGTGCAGAAATATTTAATATAGTTAGGTCTTCCTTGTGTACTGAACCTTTCAGCAATAAAAAGTGTCCATCTTTGTCCACGATGGTGGATTTGACATGAAAATTGATTTAGTCTGACATTAGAGTTGCCACCCCGGCTCTTCTTTGTTCACTGTTAGCTTGATGTATCTCCTTCCAACCTTTAATTTTCAGTTTGTTCCTATCTTTAGGTCTCAGGTGAATTTCTTGTAGACAACATATGGATGGGTCATGTCTTTTGATCCAAGATGTCACTCAATGTCTCTTTACTGGAGCATTCAGTCCATTCACATTCAATGTAATTATTGATAGGTATGTGTTCAGTGCTGCTCTTGTGATTTGTTTATTTGTATGTTGATGTTTTCTCTGTTTTTCTTATTAGTCTGTTCTGGGACATTCTTTTGTGTGAGTTGATTTTTCACCTTTTTTACAGCTGATTTTGTTATTGTTGAGACTCTTGTGTTACATTTCTTGAAATGATCTTTGTTGGGCTTTACAGCTGCCCCTATGATCCCCCTCAAGAAACTATATATAAACCTAATTTTAATTACTACCAGTCTTGTCACCTTCCTCTCCATCTGGAAGGACTATAACAACTGTAGTACATCCCTCTTTTTAATATGATGACACCATAGTTTTCATGACGATCACTGGATTGCTTCGTTCCTTATCAAAGCTGTGATTGGCTTTGGAGCCTTCCCTAACCGAGTAGAGTTTTGAGTAGTAAAGTCGTTCTAAAATATAAAGTCAGTGGTTTTCATGGATTGAATTGTGTCCCCCCCCCAAAGTGTATGTGTTGATTGGAATCAATTTGGCGTTCCAACATGGTGCCCTTCCTCCCATGTGTTGTGAATCCTGCCTGTGTGATACTGATGATGAAGACTTATTTGCAGTTGTGTTAGTGAGACAGGACTCAAGCCACAAGCTTGTGGAATGTAAGGGAGAGAAGTGAGCAGAGGAAGTTGGGAACCTCATACCATCGAGAGAGAAGCACTGAGAACAGAGCACGTCCTTTCGACCCGAGGTTCCTGTGCCGAGATGCTCTCATTGGATTTGGACTCAGCCTACGGGACTGTGATGATTTGCCATTCTGAATGGACTTACAACCTACAAATGTATTTGCAGCTTACCAGATTGTGTCAGTGAAAGCTTCTCCTCATGAAACCTTCCACTCGTGCTATTTTCCATTAGAGCAGTACCCGGTTACTAGGTCAGTGGTTTTGTTCTTCTAAGTCAGAGCCAAAAACTTCTTTCAATATTTCTTGTAGTTTGGGTTTGGTTTCTACAAAGTCTCTGAGTTTCTGTTGATCTGGGAATGTCTTCATTTCATTTTCGTATTTGAAAGATAGTTTTCCAGGATATAGAATTCTTGGTTGGAAGTTCTTCTCCTTCAAGGCTTTGAATGTGTCATGCCACTGTCTCCGTGCCAGCATGGTTTCTGCTGAGAAATCTGAAGAGAGCCTGAAGGGTTTCCCTCTCAATGTTAGCTTTGATTTGTGTCTTGCTGCCTTTAAGAGTTGCTGCTTATGTTTCATTTTGTGGAGTCTTTCTTTTGAGATCTATATTGGGTGATGTACGATATACATGTGAGATGTCTGTATTCTCTTCCTTCAGGATTTCTGGGAAGTGTTCTGTCAGCAGCTCATCAACGATACTCTGTGTGTTCTCAGATGTCTCACCCTGTTCAGAGACTCCGATTAATCGAAGGTTGTTCCTCTTAATAGAGTCCCACATGCTTCTTAATGTTTCTTCATTTTTCTTCTTTCTTTTTTCTGATTTCTGCTCATAAGCGCTGGCCTAAGTAGCTCTGTCTTCCAAGTCAGAAATTCTTTATTCTATTTGTTCCATTGTGTTTTCTTGGTTTTGCATGGAAGTTTCTGTGTCTTTGATTTCATTCTTGATCTGTTAGATTCTAGAGTACTGGTGTTCCATCAGATCGAACATCTTGCTTAATTTTTCATTTTGTTCTCCTGAATTTTGTATAAGGTCTAGAAGGGCTATGTATATAATCACTTTGTATTCACTTTCTCATGCTTTCATAAAGGTTTCTTTATCTGGAAAACTCCTTGGTTGCTTTGTTTGCGAGCCTTAAGAAGCCATGGCTGATTTCTTGTGTGGCACAAGTGTCTGTTGCTTTTTGGGACCCATGTGAGTATGCAGAGACTGGAAGGGGTACTGTGAGGATGGACTGCAGATGTTTCTCTAGGGTGTCTTAAAAAGCAAAGCAAAAGGTATCTGACCAATTTACAAGTCAGTTAGGTTTCCAGGTATAGAAGTCCCTCTTCTCATCTGACAAAGTAAGCGCCACTATATCCAACCCCAGATGATACAAAGTAGTTCAGAATACAGCAATGCTACTGCCCTGTTGGCCTCTGCGGACAGGGCCTAGCCTTAGACGACACTGCGGAGAGTACTGCTTTTCTGATAGAAAAGCGCTCTCCTGTGGGCAGGCTCTGGCTCCCAAGCCAAGAGTTAGGTCCAGCTGAGGCCACCGTATCCAAGATGGTGCCTTCCACACAGGCAGCAGACAGAAGGGCTAAAGTTGCCAAGAGGTAGTGATTCCTCTGATTCTGTTGCAGGACCCCCAAATCAGGTGGCACTAGGTAAATTACTGCTTTTCTGTTGGAGAAGCGCTGTCCTGTTTGCAGGCGCTGGCTCCCAGGCTAAGAATGAGTTCCCTCTAGAATCTCCGTATCCAACATGGCATCCTGCATACTGACTGCAAAACTCCATACAAACGCCGCTGAGGCAGATGTAAGATGACAGGCTCAAAGTGGCTAGATTAACAGAGTCCCAAGCCTGGCTCTCAAAATATGGGAATTTCATCTGCCTGTCCCCCAAGCAGCGTGTCTCAGTGTAGCCACTAGGCAAGACCCTGCTCTGCCTGCTGGCTAAGACAGAGGAAAAAAAAAATTCAAAATTGTGAGTTTTCCTTCAGTCCGTTAGAGCCTGGGATAGCCAAGCGCGGGAGTCAGCGTAAGAGAGGTTTTTCGCTCAGTGTTATGAAGTCCCAGTTAACAGCCCTGTGCCGTGTCCTGGGGCTGATTAGGTGACAAGAAAGCTCCATTTGATTATCACTTCAGGTCTTTGTTTCTAGAGGGATACAAGGAGACGTGTGCTTAGTCCACCAGCTTGACTCCGCCTCCATCATTACTATTTTTATGTTTAGTGAAGTTTGGGTCATTTTCGAAATTTTTTTTTTTTATTAAATATGACTGAGTGAAAATATACATTCTTGTATAAATTTACATGCCCGCCTACAAGCAGCTTCCAGTGCTCTCCTTGTCTGCTGACAGCACACTCTTCTTGTCTGCTCCATACATGTCTCATCCTCCCAGCAGTCTCCTTTCCCCTCCTTTCCACCCACTCTCCTTCCTGCAGCCTGAGGTCAGCAGGATGATATCCTACAGATGTATAGAACCATAAAGTGCAAGCAATATATGGTCACTCTGCATTGCCAAGTCCAATACATTCCTGTCCAAAGAGTGGACCTTTGTTACACTTTATGGGTAAGAGCAGCATCAGGGCTGGGGGCCGTGCTCTCAGGGGAACCCCGAAACCACTGGACCATCAATGGAGGTCTTTTAGTGAGATCTCAGGATGCACCCTTTTTTATTCTTGTGTTGCCAGTCAGACTAAACCTAGTGAGCTGCATCGTGGCTATCACTGGTAGTGGCCAGGCACCATCCGGTTCTTCCCGTCCCAAGTCGATGAAGGCACCCACTCTTGCGGGTCTCTCTGTCTTCTAAGTTGTCTTTACCACATGTCATTTTAAGCATACGTTCCTGCTGGTTTGGGACAATTTTCAGTGTCCTCGGATGGCAGCTTGGCAGCTTTTAAGACCCCAGACGCCACTCAACAACGTACAGTGCAGAGAGAGCTCTTGGCAAAACACCAGTTGTGCCAATTGGCCTCCATATTGCCTAAGAGCATGGTCCCCCACCCCCTGCCCCAGCTACTCTATCCTTGCAATATTGGGTTAAGCTGGAAGGAGTACGCAAGTTATGTTGAAGTCCACTTAATGTTGTTCTTGTTTCTAATGTGTGCTATCACCGCTTTCTCCCAATCAAACTTCTAGCAACTATCTAAACTAAACCCTGCCCCCTTCACCCTCCCTCTCTTCCCTCTCCTGCAGCTGTCAAAGGGTCTTTTCTTCTATACACAAGTCTGTTTTGAGATCTTATCGTAGAGGTCTCATACAGTATTTTTCCCTCATTTTGAAAAAGTTTGCTTTATTTTTCATATATCTATACATGTATGTTCATTGTAAAAAATGGGAAATGTGTAAATATAGTAAAAACATGCACTTTTTAAAGCATCCTAGAGGACCATTGATCTTTGAATGTCTTCTTTCTTAGATCACTTTGCTGAATCTTGTTTTTTTTTAATTTTCTTTGTGATTAAGTAAAAGCTTACAATCCAAGTCAATTCACCGTACAAAGCCAGAAGCACCTGCCTCTGTGCAACTCTACCTTCTGTCCTAACCATGTGACAGTGCAGTCATCTCCTCTACCCTTTACTTCCAGTATCCACTCAACTGACACTTGTCTCCTCCAACCTCTCCTATACCCTCTAAAAAGAGACCCCTTGGATAGCCTCATATATACTTGTGTGTGCGTGTGTATGTATATGACGAGGCCAGCTGTCTGTCTATAGGTGAAAAGACTGAAGGGAGGGCGTGGGAGCTTAAAGAAAGACACTCACATCAGGAGGGACCCTGTCCAGCTGAGATGTTTATTTCTTTACTGAACAAGCTTTTATACAGCACACACTTCTATGTTTATTCTTAACTCTGGTCTTGCTCATGCATCCATGTTCCCTAGTTCTCAAAACCTCTGATCTAATAATAGCCCTATCCAAGGACAGCCACATCTTGTTATTCTTTCTTGGTATATTGCTAAGCAGTCAGTTCTCATGAACTTGTTGGCACAATATTTTTCTTAAGTGAGCCTTGCCCAGAAAATTTCTTTAAGACTTTCTTTAAGATGATTTTGGCTCCAGACATATTCCCCCTTTTTCTTTTTATAGAATCCAGCTGTGTCACAGCTGACCCATCCTGCGTCCCTGTCTTAGATCGTGCTTCCTTATTTCTGTGCCTTACCCGTCATCGGAACCCCATCCTCTAGTGATAGGGCCCTGTCTTCGGTGAACACGGATCAAGAAGCATCTTACCGTCTTTGACTAGCGCAGTGGGTTACAGGGTATGTAGTGGGGGCTCAGATCGTGCTCGCAACTTTAAATGATGCACATCAGTGCTTATTTGTTATATAGTTGTACAGATCAGCTGAAGAAGGCAGGGCGCACAAAGAAGGGCAATAAAGGCAATGACTCCTATGGCAGTCATGGGTACAAGTAAATGCCATATTTGGTTGAGTGGGCTTTCGAACGCTTCTATCAGACCATTTAATATATTTTCGGCTGTCTTTGCTACATCAAAATCCAAGTGAGCCTAAGTTCAAGAATTTCTTTGTGTTATTTAACTAAATGTAATGTTTCATTTGTATGTACACACTTTCCTTCTAAATGATGTTTAACTCTTTCCCAAGGGTCCGTGGTAGCATTATATGTTTTGTTAGTTACACAAATCCGTGTAAATTCTGCATGACAGGCTAGTTTGTTTCGGTGTTGTAGAATCTGGACCTGGTTACCCAAGAATTCTATAGTTTCCCAATGCAAATTTAACATTTGCTCCACCTTTAAATCAATTACCTCTTGGGTTTCCATGAGATGTGATGTGTTAGAGGTGACCTCATTTACAAATTGTGCAGTTTGTACATTTTGTGTAAGGGCTACTGCAGCCGTAGTTGTAGCAATAATTGCTGAAACAAGGGCAGTAATACCTAGTATGATCATACCAATGGCTCACTTAGGTCTCATCAATTCCTGCGATTTTTCAACTACGTGTAATCCCCTTTCTTGATACCAAGGTCCTGACAAATTCACAGGAATAATTATAAAGGCAGGTTGATGCAGGAAAATCACAAGTTGTCCGTCCCTTAAGTGATCAACACAATTAGTAAGATTACAATTAATACAAGAAATGTTAATGCGGGTTTGATTGTAAGTCCCATTTTCATAGTTCACAATCACCTTCGTCCAGGTGATATTCACTCCACCATTGTTGGAGTTCGCTTTTAGCATCACGTTAGCTCCACACAAGCAAGTGGTGATATTTTCTTTAGACAATGACTGAGCCAGTTTGTGTCCAAGTTCTGAATTTCCTCCATTCTGGCCATTTGTAATATAACCTGCAGTGTCATTCAAGACACTTATGTTGTAACATCCTTTATAAGTTCCGGGAATGTTATCTCCTAGGCAAAGTACCTGTTCTGTTCCGAGACCAGTATAATTCTGTGTTTTGTGAATTCCAGTGTGGTTATAGGAAAGGGTCATTTCCCATCCCCAGGTACAAGCATGTAGCAGTGGGGTGTTTGGAACGTACGCCAAATGCATCCTTGATTCAGTCGCCGGAGTCACCAGGAGGAGCCACAGCCATATCATCGTTCTTGGTTTCATCAACCAGACACACCAATCGCTAGGTGAGCCAGAGTGCCCCATTGGCATCTTGTGGGAAAACACAAATATGCCCTCGTCCCCAAATGAGAACAGGGTCTGGACCATTCCATATTCCTGTTATAGGGTCTTTCCATCTTACCATGGCATAATGAGAACGGGTCTGAGTATGCCAGAAACGATCGGCCGGTGAACGGCCATCGTGATCCAATATAAGAAAATATAAATTAAGTAAAGCGTGGTATAGAAGATTTTGGGGGGTACAAGGATATAATTCCCCCTTTTTTATTTTTTCAATTTGTCATTTAAGTGTACTGTGAGCACACTCAACAATGCCCTGACCTTGAGGATTGTACGGGATACCCGTTTTATGCTGAATTTGTAATTGGGAACAAAAGGTTTGAAAAGCACGGCCGGTATATCCAGAGCCATTATCAGTCTTAATAACCCGGGGAAGTCCTAAGATAGCAAAACAACGCAGACAGTGGGAAATGACATGCTTACTTGTTTCTCCTGTTGTAGCAGTAGCAAGTATAAATCCAGAAAAGGTATCAACAGAAATATGAACATACTTACTTTTGCCAAATGAGGGACTATGAGTAACATCCATTTGCCACAGGAGATTAGGTGAGAGGCCACGTGGATTAATGCTATAATGAGGGACTGAAAGTTGTTGAGGGCAGGCATGACATTGTTTTACTATTTGTCTTGCAACCTCAGGGGGAATTTTAAACATTCAGTGAGGGCTGTGGCTATCTTGATGATGTAGTGCATGAGAAGCTTGGGCCCTTTGAACTCTGGAAAGACCGATGAGTCAGGTAGCTTGATCTGCAAGATTGTTTCCTTGGGACAATGGTCCTGGAAGGCCAGAATGTGCATGAATATGGGCTACAAAAAACTGGTGGGTTCTATGTTGTTTTTTTTTAATTTTTATTTAACATGACTGAGTGAAAATATACATTCCTGTATAAATTTACATGCCCACCTATATGCAGCTTCCACTGCTCTCCCTGTCTGGTAACTGCACACTATTCCTCTCTGCTCCATACATGTCTCATCCTCCCAACAGCCTCCTTTCCCCTTCTCTCCATCCACTCCCCTTCCTCCAGCCAGAGGTCAGGAAGATGATATCCTATACATGTATAGAACCATAAAATGCTTCCAATATAATGTCACTCTGCATTGCCAAGTCCAATCCATTCCTGTCCAAAGAGTGGACCTTTGTTATAATTTATGGGAAAGGGCAGCATCAGGGCTGGGAGCCATGATCTCAGAGGAACCCCAAAACCGCTAGACCATCAATTGAGGTCTTTTAGTGGAGATCTCATGATGCACCCCTTTTTATTCTTGTGTTGCCAGTGAAACTCCTCTCCATGAGTTCCATTGTGGCTATCGCTGGTGGTGGCTAGGCACCATCTGGTTCTTCCGGTCCCAAGGCAATGTAGATACCCACTCTTGTGGGTCTCTCTGTCTTCTCGGTTGTCTTTACTGCATGTCATTTTGTTCCTCGGTGAGAATCCGTTCCTGCTGAGTTGGGACCATTCGCTGTGTCCTCGGATGGCAGCTTGGCAGCTTTTAAGACCCCAGACGCCACTTACCAGTCTGGGGTGGAGAGAGATCTCTTAGCAAAATGCTAGTTGTGCCAAATGGCCTGGAATTCGCTTAAGTGCATGGTCCCCGCCCCCCGCCCCAGCTACTCTATCCTTGCAGTAATGAGTTAAGATGGAAGGAGTACTCAAGTTATGCTGAAGTCGACTTAATACTGTTTTTGTTTCTAATGTGTGCTGTCACCGATTTCTCCCAACCAGATTTCTAGCAACTATCTAATCCAAACCCTACCCTCCTCATCCTCCCTGTTTTCATTCTCATTGGAATCCATCAATTTCTTTAATTCATCCTTGATTTCCTCTATAAGCCATGTCGTTTTGAGCAAGATGTTGTTCCGTTTCCAAGAGTTCCACTTTCTGTCTATGTTTTTTCTGCTATTGATTTCAACTTTTATGGCTTTATGATCTGAGAAGATGCTTTGCAGTAATTCAATGGTATGGATTTTGTTGAGCATTGCGTTATGGCCTATCACGTGGTCAATTCTGGAGAATGTTCCATGTGCACTGGAGAAGAAGGTGTAGTTGTCTGCTGATGGGTGGAAAGTTCTGTATATATCAATGAGATTTAGTTGGTTAATTGTGTGAATGAGGTCTTCTGTATCTTTACTGAGCTTTTTTCTAGATGATCTGTCTAGTCAAGAGAGTGGAGTGTTAAAGTCTCCCACTATGATTGTGGAGTCATCTAACTCTCTTTTGAGTGTACTCAGTGTTTCTTCGACATATTTAGGTGCTCTGACATTAGGTGCATAAATATTTAATATAGTTAAGTCTTGCTTGTGTACTGAACTTTTCAGCAATGAATAGTGCCCCTCTTTGTCCACGATGGTGGATTTGACATTAAAATTGATTTTGCTGAGATTAGAATTGTCACCCCTGCTCTTCTTTGTTCACTGGTAGCTTGATATATATTCTTCTAACCTTTAATTTTCAGTTTGTTCCTGTCTTTAGGTCTCAAGTGAGTTTCTTGTAGACAACATATGAATCGGTCGTGTCTTTTGATCCAAGATGACACTTGGTGTCTCTTTACTGGAGCATCCAGTCCATTCACATTCAATGTAATTATTAATAGGTATGTGTGCACTGCTGCCATTGTGATATGTTGATGTTTTTTCTGTTGTTCTTATTAGTCTGTTCTGGGACACTCATTTTTGTGAGTTAATTTTTCACCTTTTTTATAGCTAGTTTTATAGCTGTTGAGACTTGTGTGTTAGATTTCTTGAAATGGTATGATACATCTTTGTTGTGCTTTACAGCTGCCCCTATGAACCCCCTTAATAAACTATTTATAAACCCAATTTTAATTACCACCAGTCTTGTCATCTTCCTCTCCATCTGGAAGGACCATAACAACTGTAGTACATCCCTCTTTTTATAATGATGACACCATAGTTTTCACGATGATCACTGGATTGCTCCTTTCCATATCAAAGCTGTGAATTACTTTAGGGCCTTCCCTAAATGAGTAGAGTTTTGAGTAGTGTGTCGTTCTAATGTATAAAGTTAGTGGTTTTGTTCTTCTAAGCCGAAGCCAAGAACTTCTTGCAGTATTTCTTGTAGTTTGGGTTAAGTTTTTACAAATCTCTGAGTTTCTGTTTATCTGGCAATGTCTTAATTTCATTTTTGTATTTGAAAGATAGTTTTGCAGGATATATAATTCTTGGTTGGAAGTTCTTCTCCTTCAAGACTTTTAATGTGTCATGCCACTGTCTCCGTGCCAGCATGGTTTCTGCTGAGAAATCTGATGAGAGCCTACAGGGTTTCCCTCTCAATGTTAGTTTTGACTTGAGTCTTGCTGCCTTTAAGAGTTGCTGCTTGTGTTTCATTTTGTTAAGCTTGATTAGAATATGTCTTGGAGTCTTTCTTTTGAGATCTATATTGGGTGGTGTACGATATGCATCTAAGATGTCTATATTCTCTTTCTTCATGATTTCTGGGAAGTTTTCTTTCAGCAGCTCAGCAGCAATACTCTCTGTGTTCTCAGATGTCTCACACTGTTCAGACACTCCATTTAGTCGAAGGTGGTTCCTCTCAATAAAGTCCCACATGCTTCTTAATGTTTCTTCATTTTTATTCTTTCTTTTTTCTGATTTCTGCTCATAGACACTGGCATCAGTACCTCTGTCTTCCAAGTCAGAAATTATTTTTTCCATTTGTTCCATTCTGTTTTCTTGGCTTTACATGGAAGTTTCTATGTCTTTGATTTTGTTCTGTTGGATTTCAGAGTACTGGTATTCCATCAGATCGAACAACTTGCTTAATTTTTCACTTTGTTCTGCTGCATTTTGTATAAGGTCTAGAAGGGCTCTGTATATAATCAATTTGTATTCACTTCCTGATGCTTTCATAAAAGTTTCTTTATCTGGAAAACTCCTTGGTTGCTTTGTTTGGGAGCCTTCTGAAGCCATGAGTGATTGCTTGTATGCCACAATTGTCTGTTGCTTTTTGGGTCCCATGTGAGTATATAGAGGCTGGAAGAGGTACTGTGAGGATGCAAATGTTTCCCTGGGCTGTCTTCAAGTGTAAAGCAAACGGTATCTGATCAGTTGACAAGTCAGTTAGGTTTTCAAGTGTAGAGGTCCCTCTTCTCATCTGACAAAGTAAGCGCCACTATATCCAACCCCAGATGATAACAAACTAGTTCAGAATAGAGCAATGCTACTGCCCTGCTGGCCTCTGCTGATAGGGACTAGCCTCTGCCAACACTGCGTCGAGTACTGGTTTTGTGATAGAAAAGCGCTCTCCTGTGGGCAGGCTCTGGCTCCCAAGCTAAGAATTAGGTCCAGCTGTGGCCACCGTATCCAAGATGGTGTCCTCCACACAGGCAGCAGACAGAGGGGCTAAAGGTGCTGAGAGGTAGTGATTCCTCTACTTCTGTTGCAGGGCATCCAACGTAGGCAGCACTGTGCAAAATCACTACTTTTTTGTCACAGAAGCGCTGTCCCATTTGCAGGCACTGTATCCCAGGCTAAGAACGAGGTCCCGCTAAAATCTCGGTACCAACATAGAGTCCTGCACACTGATTGCGAAGCTCCACACAAACCCCGCTGAGGCAGCTACAAAAGGAAAGGCTCAAAGTGGCTAAATTAACAGAGTCCCGAGCCTGGCTCTCAGAATATGGGAATTTTGCCTGCCTATACCCACAGCAGTGTGTCTGATTCCAGCCGCCAGGCAAGACCCAGCTCCGCCCGCCAGCCAAGACAGAGGAAAAAAAACGTCAAAATGGTACGTTTACCTTCTGTCCGTGAGAGCCGGGGCTCACCAGGAACGGGAGTCAGCAAAAGAGAAGAGGTTTTTTCGCTGAGTGGTATGAAGTCCCAATTAACAGCTCTGTGCCATGTCCTGCGCTGATTAAGTGATCAGAAGGCTCTGTTTGATTGTCGATTCAAGTCTTGGTTTCCAGAGGGATATAAGGAGAAGTGTGCTTAGTCCGCCATCTCGACTCCTCCCCCCTGGAGGGTTCTATTTTGAAAGCATGATTGCAGTTGTGTGAACAAGAAATGTACTTCTGAATTAGGAGCACGAATAGTTGAGGTTGTTTCTAACCAAGGAAGGGCAGAAGCAATATATTGACTATCTGTATATAAGTTGAAACATTGATGTGCACAGAGCTGAAATACCACAGCTATTGCCCGTAATTCTACCACTTGGGTGGATGCTGCTGGAGAAGTAACACGAGATATTTTACCATTAATTGAATAGGCAAAAACACCATTAGATGAACCATCAGTAAAAAGAAGAGCCTCATGGGAAATAGGATGAGAACTGGTAACCTTTGGGAACACAAAGGCATGTTCTGAGGCAAATTGTAATAATTTCTGTGATGGGTAATGAGTTTCCAATTGCCCTGGATAATGTGCAAGGGAAATTCTCCATGCAGTAGAATTAGTAAACAGCCATTATATTTTTTGTTTGGAGATAAGCAAAATAATAGTGGGGGTTTCTTTACCAAAATATTGGCAAGTTTCCTCATGGCACTGTTGTATTAGAAAGGCTAAAACCTCATGATATGGCTGTAAAGTGTGAGAAGGAGACACAGGCAGACGGATCCATAAGAGGGGACCATTCTGCCATAAAACAGCAGTGGTGGTGTGCTTGGTTGGTAAAACACAAGCATGCCACGGCTGATCATAAGACAAATAGGATATCTTTTGAGAGGATAAAGCTTCCTCGACTTTTGGTAAAGCTATTCGTCCTTCAACAGTGAGTTGATGGAATGAAGTAGGATCAGAATTTCCTTTAAGAATATCAAATAAAGGCTTTAATTCAGCTGTGGAAGTAGACAGGTGGCTCCGAATCCAATTAATATCTCCTAATAATTTTTGGAAATCATGTAATGTTTTTAGGTTATCTTTTCATAACTGTATTTTTTGAGGGACAGTATGTTTTGGATATAGAAAGTATCCCAGATAAGAAAAGGGTGAATCCTTCTGTATTTTGTCAGGTGCAGTTTGAAGTCCAGCCTTAGCTAATGCATTAGTTAAATCTACATATGCACGAAGGAGGTATCCTTCTTGTTTGGAAGCCAATAAGCTGTCATCCATATAATAAATCATATAGAGATTAGGATAATTGGATCATACCGCGATGATTGCCTAATCTACAAATTTTTGACAAAATGGGGGGCTATTGGCCATGCCTTGAGGTAGTACCTTCCAGTGATATCACCGCATAGGGCGTGTAAAATTTGGTGAAGGCACACTAAAGGCAAAGTGCTGACAATCCTGAGGGTTAAGAGGTATAGCATAAAAACAGTCTTTAAGATCAATGACTATTTTGGAAGTATTTGCTGGGATTGCTACAGGATGGGGGAGCCCTGGTTGTAGGGCCCCCATAACTTGCATGGTTTTATTTACTTCTCTTAAATCCTGTAACAGTCGCCATTTTCCTGATTTTTTCCTTATACCAAATATAGGTGAGTTCCAAGGCGGGTTGGAAGGTTCTATATGACTTCTGGCCAAATGCTCCTGCACGAGCTGCTCTGCGGCCTGGATTTTTTCTTGACTTAGGGGCCACTGATCTACCCATACAGGGTCATCACTTTTCCAAATGATAGCATCTGCATGAATTGCAGGAGAATCAACAACCCCCACTAAAAAGAACCTAAACTCGCTTGCTGTGGATGAGGTTGTGAGCAAATAGGCTCGACTATTCCTTGATTAGAAGCCCCTAATCCCTGATGGGGAAGGAGTCCTTTGTTCATTAGCTGGTGAGTTACAATAGGATTATGGCTGTGGTGGTAAACTCCCATTTGGGACATAACATCTCGTCCCCATAGATTAAGCGTGAGATGAGGAATGATATAAGTTTGAAAAGTAACCCGATGTCCTTCTCCATCAGTCCAGACTAGTATATCACTACTAATTGTCGGGTTTTGACTTTGTACAATTCCCTTTAATTGGGTGACACTGTCATGGGCTGGCCATGAGGCCAGCCACTGAGCTTCAGACATAGCAGATACGTCACCACCAGTATCTAGAAGCCCTAAAAATATAAGACCCTGTATTGTAAGTTCCAGTTCAGGGCATTGCTGCCCTATGGCCTGTACCCAAAAAGTATCAGAGGAGCCAAAACCTTGTGTTCCTCTCCATTTTCTTTTGCTCTTAAAGGAAGTGGCACTACTTGGCCCAAGCATAAGTTGTGGAATCCGTTGACCAGATTCAAGCACAGATACAGGTTGAGAAGAAGAAACCATAAGTTTGATCTCACTCTCATAATCCTCATCTATTACACCTGGGTGCACCTGAATGCTCTTGAACGTGGCACTACTTCTTCCTAATAAAAGCCCCACAGTACCACTGGGTAACAGGCCATAGATACCAGTGGGAAGGAGCTCTACTCCCATCTCGGGAGTTAGTATTGTGTGGGTGGCGGTACAGAGGTCCAATCCTGTGCTGCCTGGGGTGGCTTTCCAGAGGTCACAAATGGATTGTTTTCCTGTCCATGACTGAGTACCCCATGGCATTGTTTCGGGGACTGGGGCTGGCTTCTCTTCCCTTCTCCCAGATGAACAGGGTTTCCATTTTTATCAAGTTTAGAACGGCATTCATTAGCCCAGTGTTTGCCTTTCTTACATTTGGAGCAAATGCCAGGCTAAGAATTTTTATCTTTTGGATTTGGGCAGTTTTTGATTAAATGACCAGGTTGGCCACATCTGAAGCAGGCTCCCTTATTTCCTCTTTGTCCCACTTGTTGGAAAAGAACTTCTTTTCCAGTCTTTACCTGTAGGGCTGCAGCAAGGGTAACACCCTGTACATACCCAGGGCCAATATCCGCACAAAGCCGAATGTAATCGGATCAATCAGATTTTTTTTCTCCAAGGCCATATGGCCGACTGGCATGCCGAATTGGCATTCTCATAAGCTAGCTGTTTTACTAAAAGTGTTCTGGCTTCAATAACACCCCAAAGTCTCTCAGCAGTTTTAAGAAGGTGAGAGACAACGTCCTGATATGGCTTATCAGGTCCCTGTCTGATTTTGGACAGATCTTCAGCTGGCTTGCTGGTCGGGGGGAGCTTATTCCATGCCTTTTTTGCTGCAGCATTAATTTGTGCATAAACTCCCGCATCATATTGTAATTGATCATGTACATTTCCATATATACCTTCTCCTGCCAACATGTCATAGGTGGCATCAATATTATTGCGTGCGTTTATATTAGCTGTAGCTTGATATTGATCTGTAAATTCTGACTTACATACTAGGAAATATCCCCTGATAGGCACGCTTTAGCTAACATTTTCCAGTCTGCAGGAGGGAGAGCATCAGTAGCTATATTATCTAGCAATGCTAATGTAAAAGGCACAATGGGACCATAAGACACGCTAGCAGCCTACAACTCTTTTAACTGTTTAAAAGGAATTGGTCTATGAATTCTCTTAGGGTTTCCCTGATGATCAACACCATCCTCAAACACAGGAGGAAGGTATTCAAAACCATCTGCACTTTCTCCATTATTTATTGCCTGCTGTATAGAGCTCTGTAAAGGAGACTGATATATTTTCAAAGGACGTAATGCAGATTGCTTGGCTACAGCAATTATGGGGTTAAGGACCACATCTGCTACATCCAAGCCTGTGATGATACTAGGAGCTGGACTTGGCGGTGGAGGGAGGCTTAATGGTTTCGAGGGGGAAACTTGTGTCAATAAAGTAATTAATTGGTGTTGCATTTTTTCAATACTTGGAAGATCAAAGTTATCTGTCTTTGGGGAAGCAGCCTCTGCCAAATTAACAAGGGCTGCGGGGAGCTTCCCAGAATGATATCGGGCCACCAGCCATATCTGACGCAGTGTCCTCGAAATCTATAACAGATTGAGGATCAAGTTGTTCCTCTTCTTCTTCAGTTAATTCAAAAAGGGGGGCACTCGGGAGAGTGCCCTCAGTAACAACTTCCTTTTTTATTTGAGCAGAAAATTTTTCTGCCTCATGGTGGGGGTCTAAGCAATCCCTTACCAATGCCCAGAGACTGAAAGCATCTACAGGCATTTTTTCTGGCCTGTAGGCTGAAAAATAATCCTTCATTTTTTCACCCACCTTCATCCAAGTTTCTATATTAACACTACCCTCCTCCAGGAACCAAGGGCATATCTTTTCTACAAACTCTGAAAACTGTAAGATCTGTGTGTGCCCTACTTCGGCACCTCTACCTTTAAGCACGTGCGGCAACATTTGAGAGAAGAGAACTCTACTACTGACCGTTCCCATCTGTACTCCTGATGGTTAAATGAATACACCGCCCTACTAACCTTGAGCGCTCGCCTTCACGGCGGTGGCTCGTCACAATCTCCCTCGTACTTCAGGTCCGTCTTCGGGGTGTCAATGACGGGGCCAGTCGTCTGTCTACAGGTGAACAGGACTGAAGAGAGGACGTGGGAGCTTAAAGAAAGACACTCACATCAGGATGCCACTCACCAATGTAGGGTACAGAGAGCCCCGGTATCAAATGCTAGTTTTGTCAATTGGCTTTGATTTCGCCTAAGAGTATGGTCCCATGACCCCTGCCTGAGCTACTCTGTCCTTGCAATATTGGGTTAAGATGAAAGGAGTATTCAAGTTATGCTGAAGTCCCCTTAATATTGTTCTTGTTTCTAATGTGTGCTGTCACCGATTTCTCCCAACCAGATTTCTAGCAACTATCTATTCCAAATCCTACCCTCCTCGTCCTCCCTCCCTCCCCTCCCTTGCAACTGTCAAAGAGTCTTTTCTTCTATACACAAGTCTGTTTTTGAGATCTTATCGTAGAGGTCTCATACAATATTTGTCCTTTTGTCGCTGACTACTGTCACTCAACATAATGTCATCCACTTGAAACCAGGTTAGGAGATGTTTCCAGGAATCATCGTTATTCTTTATCCTTGTATAGCGCTCCATTGAGTATATGTGCCATAGTTTACCTATCTATTCTTCTGTTGTTGGGCATCTGGGTTGATTCCATCTTTTTGCTATTGTCGACTGTGCTGAGATAAACATTCTTGTGAATGTGTCCATTGATGTGAAAGGCCTTGATTCTGTAGGATATATTCCAAGTAGTGGAATGGCTGGGTCAAATGATATGTAAATATCCATTTTTTTAAGGAAGCGCCAGATTGCTTTCCAAAGAGGCTGGACCATTTTGCAACCCCACCAAAAGTGGCCTACAGCTGCAAGAGAGGGGAGGGAGGGAGGACAAGGAGGGTAGGGTTTAGATTAGCTAGTTGCTAGAAATCTGGTTGGGAGAAATCGGTGACAGCACACATTAGAAATAAGAACAACATTAAGTGGTCTTCAGCATAACTTGAATACTTCTTCCATCTTAACTTAATATTGCAAGGACAGAGTAGCTGGGGCAGGGGGTGGGGACCATGTTCTTAGGCCAACCCCATCACTTTCTCCACATCCTCTCCAGCATTTGTTGTTTTGTGTTTTTTGGATCATGGCCAACCTTGTCGGGGTCAGATGGTATCTCACTGTAGTCGTGATTTGAATTTCTTTAATAACTAAAGATCGTGAACATGTCCGCATGTGTTTTTTGGCTGCCTGGATCTGCTCTTTAGTGAAATGTCTGTCCATCTCCTTTGCCCATTGCTGAATTGGATGATTTATCTTCTTCTTATTCATATTTTGTAGTATCTTATAGATTATGGAGATCAGGCGTTGGTCTGACATAGAGTTGCCAAATACTTTTTCCTATTCTGCAGTTGTTCTTTTAATTCTATTAGTAAAGTCTTTGGATGAGCCAAAGTGTTTGATTCTTAATATTTTCTCTTGTGTTGATTGTGGTTTATTTGACAGATTTTGGAGTCTGTCCACATTGTGTATTGAAACTTCCATTGTTATTCCTACCTTTTCTTGGAGGAGCTTTATCGTTTTAGGTTTGATATCTAGGTCTTTTATGCAGTTGGAGTTGGTTTTTGTATAAAGTGTAAGATATGGATCTTGTTTCAGTTTCTTGGAGATGTCTATCCAATTTTACCAGCAGCATTTGTTGAAGATACTGTTTTTACTGCAGTTTAATGTCTTAGGGCCTTTGTCAAATATCAACTGTTCATAGGCCGATTGTGTCATCTCTGGGGTCTCAATTCTCTTCCATTGATCAAATTCCCTAAATATCTGTGTTCCTGGAGATGTCCTAATTTCGTCATCATGTATGACAGATAATTTTGCTGGATATATAATTCTTGGATGGCAATTATTTTCCTTCAAGGCTTTGTATACATGATTGTATTGCCTTCTTGCCTACATGGTTTCTTCTGAATATTCCAAGCTTAGTCTTACAGTTTTCTCTTCCTAGGATCACCTCCCTGCTCCACTGTAAAAGGAGTTTCCCTGAAGTATGGCTTTCCCCACCCTTAATCCTTTCACCCTGCAAGAAAAGTGATCCAATTGAATGCAGAAATTATCGAACAACATCACGAATATCACACTCAAGTAAAATTCTGCTGAAGATCATTCAAAAGGGACTGCAGCAGTATACTGACAAGGAACTGCCAGAAATTCTAGCTGGATTCAGAAGAGGACGTGCAACCGGGGATATCATTGCTGATGTCAGGTGGATTGGGTTGAAAGCAGAGAGTACCAGATGGTTACTGGTGTTTCAATGACTATGGAAACTCATTTGACTGTGTAGATGCTAACAAATTATGGACAACCATGCAGGAAATGAGAATTCCAACACACTTAATTGTGCTTGTGAGGAATCTGTTAATGGATCAGAAGGCAGAAATTTGAACAGGAAAAGGGCACAGTGCTCAGTTTAAAGTCAGGAAAGGTGTGCATCAGGTTTGTATCCTTTTGCCATACCTATTCAGTCTTTACGCTGAGCGAATTATCCAAGACGCTGGGATATATGATGACAAAAAGGGCATCAGGTCTGGAGGAAGACTCATTAACAACCTATGTTATGCAGATGACACAACCTTGCTTAGTAAAAGTGAGGAGGACTTGAAATGGTTACTGATGAAGATCCAAGACCACAGCCTTTAGTATAGGTTACATCTCAACATAAAACAAAAATCCTCAAAACTGGAACACTAAGTGGCATCATGACAAATGGAAAAAAACTGATTGTCAAACATTTTCTTTTCCTTGGTTCCACAATCAATGACCACGGAAGCAGCAGTCAAGAAATCAAGGCTCATAGCATTCAGCAAATTGGCTGAAAAAGACTTCTTTAAAGTTTTGAAAAGCAAAAACATCACCTTAAAGACTAAGGTATTCCTGACCCAAGCTATAGTATTTTCAATCGCATCATATACATGTGAATGAAGGATCGTACATAAGGAAAACAGAAGAACTGATGCTTTTGATTTGCGGTGTTGTGGAAGAATATTGAATACACCATGGAAAGCCAAAAGAACAAACAGATCCATCTTGGAAAAAATACAATCAGAATGCTCTTTCGAACCAAGGATGGCTGGACTAAGTGTTACATACTTTGGATGTGATGTCAGAAGGGATGAGTCCCTGGAGAATGGCATCATGCTCCATAAAGTAGGAGGGTCAGTGAAAAAGAGGAAGACCCTCAATGAAACAGACTAACACAGTGGCTGCAACAATGCGCTCAACACAACAATAATTGTGGGCATGGTTCAAGACCAGGCAGTGTTTTCTTTGGTTGTACACAAGGTCACTATGAGTTGGAACTGACTGCATAGCAGCAACCAACAACAACATTATTAATATCATACACAAGTACAATTTTGCTGAAGATCATTCAAAAGTGACTACAGCAGTATACTGACAGGGAACTGCCAGAAATTCAGGCTGGATTCAGAAGAGGATGTGAAACGAGGGATATCAGATGGTTCCTGGTTGAAAGAAGAGAATACCAGAAAGATGTTTACTTGTGTTTTATTGACTACAAATTCTGACAGTTACATTCGTGTACTCATCCTAGAAAAAGCACTACATATCTCACTGCTGAATATCGCTATGGTCACCCTTGAAGTACTCCTCTTCAGAAGCTATCCACTGACACCAACACTTAGTCCATCCTTCAAAGCAATTCTAGAACTATTTTTCTGGAATGGCCATCAGAGCTGTCACTGGGTTACCCTTGATGTCCAGAATGCCATCCAAATGTCTTCTTGTCCATGTTTCCTTTATTTTCACTGGAGGCCAGATCAGGTGAGTAGGAAGGGTGTCCAGTACAGTTATGTGTTTACTAGCTAAAAACTCCATCACAGACAATTATTGAGTGAAGTTCTTGAGCTTGCTACCACACCACCATGCACAATGGCCATTCCAAAAGGAGTTCCAAAATTGCTTTGAAGGGTGGACTAGGTATTGCCATTGGTGATGACTTCCCAAGGGGAGTACCTTGAAGGTAATAATAGTGATATTGAGCAAATGAGGTATGTAGCACTCAGAACAATTAAGTTCATGGACTTCATTGTCAGATCTTATATGCAAAGGCATTCAAGTGTGTGGATTCTAACAAATTACAGATAACATGGTTAAAAATGGGAATTCCAGAACTCTTAATGTGATCATGAAGAACCTGTATATAGATGAATGGGCAGTGGTTCACGAAAAGCATGTATTAAGGTTGTATCATTTCAACCGTATTTATTCAATCTGTGTGCTGAGCAAATCATCTGAAAAGCTGTACTATACAAGGACTGCCAATTAAGTTCACAAACTCATCCTAGAAAAAGTGCTACATACCTCATTGCTCAGCATCACTGTGGTTACCTTCACAATACTCCCCTTGCGAAGCTATGCACACATGCCAGTGCCTAGTCTGCCCTTCAAGCACCTTTCGAACTCTTTCTCTGCAATGGCCGTCAGAGCTGTCGTTGTATTACCCTTAATGCCCTGAGTGCCATCAAAATGTCTTCCTTTCAGTATTTCCTTTATCTTCAGCTAAAGAAAACAGCCATTGGAGGCCTGATCAGATGAGTAGGGAGGTTGTTCCAATACAGTTACTTGCGTACTGGCTAAAATCTCCCCCACAGACAACCATCCAATGAGGTTTGTGGACTTGCCCCCGTGTCACTGTACACAATGCCTATTCCGGAGTTTCAAAGTTGCATTGAAAGGTGGACTAGGCACTGATGTCAGTGCATAGCTTTCCAAGGGAAGCACTTCAAAAATGACGATAACCATATTGAACGGTGAGGTATGGAGCACTTCCAACAATAAAATTTGTGGACTTGTCAGATCTCCTATGAAGAAGAACAGGGCATTACGATTGGAGGAAGATTCACACAATTTGTGATATTCAGACAGCACAACCTGATAGCTGAAAACAAACAGGATCTGAAGTACTTACTGAAGAAGATCCAGGATCACAGCCTTCAGTAAGGATTACATTAAAAAAAATCCTCACAAATAGGCAAATCAGCAACTTCATGATAAACTGAGAAAAGATTCAACTCGTCAAGAACTCCATTTTACTTGAATCCACAGTCAACACCCATGAAGGCACCACTGAATTGGGGCAAATCTGCAAAAGAGCTCTCTAAAGTGTCAAAAAGCAAAGATGTCATCACTTTGAAGACTGTTGTAAGCCTGACCCGAGCCATGGTGTTCTCAGTTGCCTTATATGCATGGGAAAGCTGGACAATGCATAAATAAAGAAGACCAGAACTGATGCCTTTCAATTTTTGTATTAGAAAGAATATTGAATGTGTACCACCGACTGCTGAAAGGACAGTCGAATTTGCCTAGGAAGAAGTGCAAGCAGAATGCTCTTGAGAAGCAAAGATGGTTAAACTTTGGACATCTTACCAAGAACAATCAGTTCCTGAAGAAGGACATCATGCTTGGTAGAATAGAGGGCGAGTGCAAAAGATGAAGACTGTCAACGAGATGGATTTGAACGATGTCTGCAACAATAGGCTCAATCATAACAAGAATGCAGGACAGTGGAGGATCAGTGAGTGTTTCATTCTCTTACACATAGGATTGCTGTGAGTTAGAATTCACTCCATGGCACCTAATAACAATGACATCTGTCTAAACTTGGGTAGGGGGAATCTTAGAGAAACAAATGAGAAACTAAAGAAGCACTAAAGAAAAAGCATACCAGGTTAAGTCACAGAAAAATATAAATTTTTTGTAAACCTAGAGATGTTAAAGCCACAATATATTGGGATAAACACGTCTCCCTAATAAAACAGTGATTAAAAAACTTGTAAGAGAAAAATAATGAGGACAGTGGAAAATATACAGAAATGCTAAACCGGCAATTCTTAGCAAAGAAAATGATTTTGTTTTAAAAGGGAAGAAAACAAACCCATTGTCAAAGAGTCAACTCCTATTTATACTGACTCTGAAAGATAGATCAGAACCCCCCATAGGGCTTCTAAGGTTGTAATCTTCGCAGAAACGGACTGCCATCTTCCTTTTGTGGAACGGCTGGTGGGTCCAGACTTTCAGTTAGCAAATATGCATTTAATCACTCTACTACCAAAAGTAAGAACGATTCCATTGTTGTCAAGTTAGTTCTAACTCGTAATAAACATAAAAAGCATGCTTGGGAAAAATGCAAATCAAAGTAATAAAAAGATAACACCATTTGGCGTACCTGACATGGAAAAGTTAAGATGAACACTGTCCACAGATGCTAAGGCTATGTACAAATTAGCACTTTTTCATAAAAGAAATCAATAGCAAAGCGCCACAACTTAGGTAATTAATCAGGCAATATATATTAAAATAAAAAGCTGAAGTTGTGTGTGTTCTCTAAGGCAGCAGTCACACTTTTAGGTATCATATACAAATAAAAAACATCAGTATATAAACTATTATGAATAAAGGTTTTCATCACAGCATCATTTGTAAAGAAGGAAAAATCTACTAGAAAATATAACCTTGACTTTCATCAACAAGACAGTGTTTGAATGCTCTAGTATATATCCATCTTGTGGAACACCATATAGCTACTAAAATGGGTTATATTTGTAGAAACTGACATGGAAGATGCTCATAGTAAGTGAAAAGGAGAGGTGTACAGTACCGTGTATAGTATTATCCTATTTATGTAAAAAAGTGAACCCTACATATATTTACATAAATAAACAGACAGATACACAAAATATAGCCAACACTGATGACCTTAAAGAGTGATTCCGCAAGAGGGATGAACTGTAATCTTTTCTTTATACGTGTGTATTTTTGTTACCAGTATATATTGCATCAAAATTAAGGAAAAAAATGTGATAAATTAAATCACTATTCTATTTGTTTTTATATTTCAACAAGACAAATGTAGACTCTGAGTAGTGTATCATCCATTACCTTAGAGTTTTGCTTTCAAAATTAATTTTTGCACATTTAGTATTTTTGGTTCTTTGACTCTAATCACAAAATTATTAACAAAAAAATTATCTTCATATTCCAAATCAGAACCCTATCTATGATTTGTATTTAAAGTCCATCTTCCTTAAATGTCAAATTCTAGTTCTTTGACTTTCCTTTAAACTTCTGAAACTATTTTCACTAAAACTTTAGGAAAAACAACACAGAGATCTTACACAAGGTGGTTGGTAATTGAAAAGCAGACAAGAGACTGTTCTTAACATTAATGCATTCATTTCACATTTCATAAATGCTTATAGATAAAAATAGTCAGGTGGGCCCAAGATGGCACAATAGATGGATGCTTCCTGCGGCCCCCATAACAACAAAGACCAAAGAACAAATGAATCTAGTCCATATGATGTCCTAGGAGCTCAGAACATCAGAGGGAAAGTTGAGAAATTGGACTGAGTAATGGGAAAGGAAGAATAGCACTGAAATTACACAGGATTTCACAACCTGACCTGCTGGGAAGCAGCCACATGATGTCGTGGGTCAGCAAGGAGTTTATTGGGTGTTTTCTTCATCAGAAAGGATTGAAGATTCCACTTGTACCTCTAGCCCAGTGAGGGGCAGTAGCAAATCATCCAACTAAGTCTTGTGTGTAATCTGCTAGGCATGCAGATCTTTCCTTTCATGTGGGCCTGTTGTTCTTCTCCTGGAGTTTCCCCTTCCCTTCTCTGAACTGCCCAGTGTTAGAGTCTGGCACCATTAAGTGAGCCAGAAGTAGAACCCTTCAAACCCATTCCAAGCCTTTCTTCCTCCTCTCTTCTCTGCCTTGCGACTGGCTCCGGAATCTGATGCCATTAACTGAGCTGTAAATAGGGCTCTTTATGCCTTCCCCAAACCATTCTCCAAGAATTGGAATGGGAAACAGTTCAGCAAACTCAGAGAAGGGAAGAAAAAGATAAAAAAAGGTATTTTGTTTTCCTGCCAACTCTCCTAAGCCGGAAAATCAAAGTGTAAAATATTCCTTCAACTAGATTCTGATATACAGGCATATGCCAACATCACAGACACTCAGGGACAGCTGATGACCCCTACCTTTCTCCACAGCTGCAGCCAGACAACTACGCCTATACCAAGTACCCCTGCCCATCTAGGACAGTAGTCAAGAATTTTCACCACACACGTGGTGACATGCCATGTGGATACCTGAGTTGAATCCATATTCAAAACTAAACTGTACATTTTAAAACAACAAAGCTACAACACAATAGGTAAACATAAATAACTACAATTCACTGATGGTTCAGAAACAGCAGTCTGTACCAAAGCACTTAAAGGAGTGGACCATGATCTATTCAGAAAGCTCTGAAAAAAAAGAATCAAATTTTGCAGAGGAAGAGAATTACTGCAATTACGAGAGGTAGAATACAAAAGGTTAACATTTAGAATTCTTCAAGGGATAAGGAAGGAGATGAGGAAGAATACAGAAGGATAGAATGACAAATTAAACAACCTACAAGAAAGCAATGAGTTTCAAAAATTAGAAATTAAAAAACTAATAATAAAAGTACAAAATCAGATAACTCAATCTAAAGTCAAAGGAGCAGCACTGAGGCAATGGAAGCCCAAATTAGTGAGAATGATGATAGAGCATGTGACATCAACGTATCTGAGGAAAAATCAGATAAAAGAACTAAAAAACAACAATCAAGGAACATTAAGAGTTATGTGGGACTCTATAAAGAGGAATAACCTACAAGGGATTAAGTACCATAACAGGGGGGGATAACAGAAAACAGACAGAGAACTGTTGAAGATTTACAGACAGAAAACTTCCCTGACATCAGGAAAGATGAAAAGATATCTATCCAAAATACTCCATGAACTCCATACAAGATAGATCCCAAAAGAAGGACAGCAAGGCATATTACAGTCAAACTTGCTGTTTTAGTCAGCTAGTGCTGCTCTAATGGAAATACCACAGAGTGGATGGCTTTCACAAATGAAAGTTTATTCTTATGCAGTCTGGTAGGCTGCAAGTCCAAATTCAGTACATCTGCTCCAGGGGAAAGTTTTCCCCCTTGTCAGCTCTGGAGGAAAGTCCAGTATTGCATCAGTCTTTCTCCAGGAAGCGTCTTGGCTCAGGAAACTCAGATCTGAAGAATGTGCTCTTCTCCTGGTGCTGCTTTCTTGAAGGTGTCATTTTTCCAAATCTCTGCTTGCTTCCCTTTCATTTTTTCTCTTGCAGGGTGAAAGGATTAAGGGTAAGGCAAGCCATATTCCAGGGAAACTCCCTTTACAGTGGGCAGGGAGGTGATCCTAGGAAGGGATTTATAGTCCCACCCTAGTCCTTTAACATACAGCATAGGAAAATCACAAAATGGAGGACAGTCACAGAATACAGGGAATCATGGCCTAGCCATATGACTTCACATGTCTTGAGGGGGACACAACTAAATCCGTGACAGTTGCCAAAACTAAAGATAAGGAGATACTTTTCAAAGCAGCTACGGAGAAATGGAAAATAGCCTAGTAAGGGAAAACTGTAAGACTAAGTTTGGACTATTCAGAACAAAAGATGTAGGCAAGAAGGCAATACAGTCATGTGTACAAAGCCTTGAAGGAAAATACTTGCCATCCAAGAATTATGTATCCAGCGAATTTATCTCTCAAACATGACAACGAATTTAGGACATCTCCAGGTACACAGAAATTTAGGGAAATTGATCAATGGAACAGAATTGAGACCCCAGAGATGACACCATCGGCCTATGAACAGTTGATATTCGGCAAAGGCCCTAAGACATTAAACTGGGGTAAAAACAGTATCTTCAACAAATGCTGCTGGCTAAATTGGATAAACATCTCCAAGAAACTGAAACAAGATCCATATCTTACACCTCATACAAAAACCACCTCCACCTGGATAAAAGACCTAAATATCAAAGCTAAAATGATAACGCTCGTCCAAGAAAAGGTGGGAACAACAATTGAAGTTTTAATACAAATGTGGAGAGACTCCTAAATCTGTCAAACAAACCACAATCAACACAAGAGAAAATAGACAAATGGAAACTATTAAGAATCAAACACTTTTGCTCATTCCAAGTCTTTATTAATAGAATTAAAAGAACACCTGTAGAACGGGAAAAAAATATTTGGTAACTCTATGTCTGACCGACACCTGACTCCATAATCTATAAGATACTACAAAATATCAACAAGAAGAAGATGAATCATCCGATTAAGTGATGGGCAAAGGAGATGGACAGACAGTTTACTAAAGAGCAGATCCAGGCAGCCAAAAAACACATGAGGACATATTCACGATTTTAGTTATTAAAGAAATTCAAATCAAGACTACAGTGAGATACCATCTCACCCCAACAAGGTTGGTCATGATGCAAAAAACATAAAACAACAAATGCTGGAGAGGCTATGGAGAAAGTGGAACTCTCCTACACTGTTGGTGGGGTTACAAAATGTCCCAGCCTCTTTTGAAAGCAATCTGGCACTTCCTTAAAAAATGGATATTTACATATCATTTGACCCAGTCATTCCACTACTTGGAATATATCCTACAGAATCAAGGCCTTTCACATCAATGGACACATGCAAAAGAATGTTTATTTCAGCACAGTCTACAAGAACAAAAAGATGGAATCAACCCAGATGCCCAATAACAGAAGAATGGATAGGTAAACTATAGTACATATACTAAATGGAGCACTACCCAAGGATAAAGAATAACGATGATTCCTGGAAACATCTCCTAACTTGGTTTCAACTGAAGTCATTATGTTGAGTGAAAGCAGTCAGCGACAAAAGGACAAATATTGAATGAGACTTCTACGATAAGATCTGAAATACAGACTTGTGTATAGAAGAAAAGACTCTTTGACAGCTGCAAGGGAGGGGAGGGAGGATAAGGAGGGTAGGGTTTAAATTAGATAGTTGCTAGAAATCTGGCTGGGAGAAATTGGTGACAGCACACATTAGAAAGAAGAACAACATTAAGTGGACTTCACCATAACTTGAACACTCCTTCCATCTTAACCCAATATTGCAAGGAGAGAGTACCTCGGGCAGGGGGCATGGGACCATGCTCTTAGGTGAAATCGAGGCCAATTGACAAAACTAGCATTTTGCTAAGGGGGCTCTCTGTACCTTGCATTGGTGAGTGGCGTCTGGGGTCTTAAGAGCTACTATCTGAGGGCACAGCAAATGGTCCCAACTCAGCAGGAACGGATGCTCACCGGGGACCAAAATGACATGGGGTAAAGACAACCTAGAAGATAGAGAGACCCACATGAGTGGGTGCCTACATCGACTTGGGACCAGAAGAACCAGATGATGCCGGCCACCACCAGTGATAGCAGTGATGGAGCTCACTCAGTTGAGTCACACTGGCAACACAAGAATTAAAAGTGGTGCACCCTGAGATCTCCTTTATAAGACCACAATTGATGGTCCAGCGGTTTCGAGGTTCCCCTGAGAGCATGGCCCCTGGCAATTGCCCCTAAATCATAATGAAGGTCCACTCTTCGGACACAAATGGATTGGACTTGGCGATGCAGAGGGAATGTATACTGGATGCCCTTTATGGTTCTATACATCTGTAGGATATCATCCTGCTGACCTCTGGTTGGAGGAAGGAGAATGGGTGGAGAGGAGGGGAAAGGAGACTGTTAGGAGGATGAGACATGTATAGAGCAGAGAGGAATAGTGTGCTGTCACCGGACAGGGAGAGCAGTGGAAGCTGCATATAGGTGGGCATGTAAATTTATACGTTTACACTCAGTCATATCATAAAAAGAAATAGAGAAAGAAATTTAGGGAATTTGCAAAAATTAAACTGAAACTATAAGAAATACTAACAGGAGTCCTTCAGTTAGAATACTAATAACACCAGGTAATAACTCAAGACCAGAACACGTGACTGAACGGTTGTATATCAACACGAATAGTGGAATCATAAAAATAAATTATACGGAAAACACTGAAAATAGGGAAACAGTGATGTCATTCTGTATACATTATAGTAAAAAAGAGGTACCCAAAGAAAATGTAGTCATAAATCTTTCATATGGACAGGAAGTCAGGGCAATATATGCAAATTAAAGACTAGTTTAATTCTGGAAAAAATGAGGGTAAATACTAAGGTTACTACAAAGGAAAGTATCAATCGTATACATCAAAATAAAGAAACAAAGGAAACACAAAGTCTCAGCAAATACAAATCACTAATACTGCAAAACATGAAAACACATAAAGAAGAAAACTCAGCAGAGAAAATTAAAGGGAACAAAGAAACTGTCTACAACACACACAAAAGCCATCAAAATGACAGCACTAAGCTCATGCACTTCATTAATCACAATGAATGTAAATGGGCTAAATGCACAAATAAAGAAATGGAGAGTGGCAGATTGGATTAAAAAAATGACCCATCTATATTCTGTTTATAAGGGACACAGTTGTATGCAGCTATAGGGTATCATCCTGCTGACCTCTGGCTGGAATAAGGGGAGTGGGTGGAGAGGAGGGGAAAGGAGACTGTTTGGAGAATGAGACATGTATGGAGTAGAGAGGAGTAGTGTGCTGTCACCAGGCCAGCAGAGCAGTGGAAGCTGCCTATAGGTGGGCATGTACATGTAGGAATGTACATTTTCACTCAGTCATGATAAAAAAAGAAAAAAAAAAACAAAAAACCAGACTGGCAGTTCAAATCCACCAGGTGCTCCCTGAAAACTCTATGTGGCAGTCCTAGTCTGATCTATAGGGTCACTATGATTTGTGACCAACTCATAGGTGGTATTTTGTTTTGTTTTGTTTCGTTTTCATAGAAGAGTTTATACCATTATTACAAAATCTATTCCAGGGAATAGAAAAGGATAGCATACTTCCAAACTCATTCCATGAAGTGAGTATAACCCTGTTACCAAAATGACATGAAGACAACACTAACATGGAAAATTACAGACAAATATCTCTCATGAACCTAGATGTAAAAATCCTCATCAAAATTCTAGACAATAGAATTCAACAACAGATAATAAAAATAATTCACCATCCAGCCACCAACATAGCCAGCCCTGTCAGGGAATGCAATGTATAGTTCCTGACATGTCGTAAGAAAAAGAAGTGTGCAGAACAAGAACTTCATTAAAAGACCAGATTTGATGGTCTGACAGCCTGGAGGGTCCCCTAAGAACATGGCCTCTGGACTTGCTGCTAGCCTAGAGCTGAGATTAGTACTGAAACGCTAACACTCCAGACAAAGATTGGGCTGCACTAAAGGACACAGTAATGCAGATAGTGTTTGCACCTTATGGCTTAACATACATATACATACATACACGCACACACACATGTACATACTTGAGGTTATCCAAGTGGTCTCTTTTTGGAGGGTAGAGGAGAGGTTGGAGGAGACAGGGATCAGTTGAGTGGATACTGGAAGTAAATGGTAGAGGAGATGTGTGCGCTGTCACAGGGTGAGGACAGAAGGTAGAGTTGCATGGAGGCAGGTGCTTGTGGCTTTGTTTTGTGAATTGACTTGGATTGTAAACTTTTCCTTAATCACAATGAAAAATTAAAAAAAAGAAACAAGATTCAGCAAAGTGATCTAAGAAAGAAGACATTCAATGATCAATGGCCCTCTAGGATGCTTTAAAAAGTGCATGGTTTTACTATATATTACGCATTTCCCATTTTTTACAATGAACATACATATGAACATACATATGAAAAACAAAGCAAATTTTTTCAAACTGAGGGACAAATACTGTATGAGACCTCTACAATAGATCTCAAAAACAGACTTGTGTATAGAAGAAAAGACTCTTTGACAGCTGCAGGAGAGGGGAGGGAGGGAGGGTGAGGGGGACAGGGTTTAATTTAGATAGTTGCTAGAAATCTGATTGGGAGAAAGCGGTGATAGCACACATTAGAAACAAGAACAACATTAAATGGACTTCGGCATAACTTGAGTACTCCTTCCATCTTAACCCAATATTGGAAGGATAGAGTAGCTGGGGCAAGGGGTGGGGGACCAGGCTCTTAGGTGAAATCGAGGCCAACTGGCACAACTAGCGTTTTGTTGAGAGAGCTCTCTGCACCCTACATTGGTGAGTGGCATCTGGGGCCTTAAAAGCTGCCAAGCTGCCATCTGAGGACACAGCAAATGGTCCCAACTCAACAGGAACACATGCTCACCGAGGACCAAATGACATGCGGTAAAGACAACCTAGAAGACAGAGAGACCTGCAAGAGTGGGTGCCTTCATGGACTTGGGACAGGAAGAACCAGATGGTGCATGGCCACCACTAGTGATAGCCACGATGGAGCTCACTAGCTTGAGTCTCACAGGCAACACAAGAATAAAAAAGGGTGCATCCTGAGATCTCCACTAAAAGAGCACCATTGATGGTCCAGCGGTTTTGGGGTTCCCCTGAGAGCATGGCCTCCAGCCCTGATGCTGCCCTTACCCATAAGGTATAACAAAGGTCCCCTCTTTGGACAGGAATGGATTAGACTTGGCAATGCAGAGTGACCATATATTGGTTGCACTTTATGGTTCTATACATTTATAGGATATCATTCTGCTGACCTCTGGCTGGAGGAAGGCGACTGGGGGGAGAGAAGGGGAAAGGAGACTGTTGGGAAGATGAGACATGTATGGAGCAGAGAGGAAGTGTGTGCTGTCACTGGACAGGGAGAGCAGTGGAAGCTGCATATAGGCGGGCATGTAAATTTATACAGGAATGTACATTTTCACTCAGTCATGTTAAATTAAAAAAAAAATTCAAGATAACCCAAACCTCACTAAACATAGAAGCAGTAATGGTGGAGGTGGAGTCAAGCCGGCGGACTAAGCACATCTCTCCTTATATCCCTCTAGAAACCAAGACCTGAATTGATAATCAGACAGAGCCTTCTGGTAACCTAATCAGACCCAGGACACGGCACAGTGCTGTTAATTGGGACTTCATACCACTGAGCGAAAATCCTCCTCTCTTACGCTGACACCCGTGCCTGGCTATCCCTGGCTGTCACGGACTGAAGGGAAATGCAACATTTTGACTTTTTTTTTCCTATGTCTAGGCCGGCAGGCAGAGCAGGGTCTTGCCTAGCGGCTAGACTCAGACACACTGCTGGGGGGACAGGCAGACCAAATTCCCATATTTTGAGAGCCAGGCTTGGGACTCTGTTAATCTAGCCACTTTGAGCCTGTCATTTTATATCTGCCTCAGCGGCGTTTTTATGGAGTTTCGCAGTCAGTATGCAGGATGCCATGTTGGATATGGAGATTCTAGTGGGACCTCATTCTTAGCCTGGGAGCCAATGTCTCCAAACAGGCAGTGCTTCTCTGACAGAAAAGCGGTAATTTACCTAGTGCCACCTGATTTGGGGATCCTGCAACAGAATCAGAGGAATCACTACTTCTCGGCACCTTTAGCCTTCTGTCTGCTGCCTGTGTGGAGGGTGCCATCTTGGATACAGTGGCCGTAGATGGACCTATTCTTAGGATGGGAGCTAGATCCTGCTTTTCTATCAGAAATGCAGTACTCTCCGCAGTGTCGTCTAAGGCTAGGCCCTGTCAGCAGAGGCCAACAGGGCAGTAGCATTGCTGTATTCTGAACTTGTATGTATCATCTGGGGTAGGATATAGTGGCGCTTACTTTGCCAGTTGAGAAGAGGGACCTGTACACCTGAAAACCTAACTGACTGGAGAAGTGGTCAGATATCTTTGGCTTTACATTTTAAGACACCCTACAGAATCATCTGCAGTCCATCCTCACAGTACCTCTTCCAGTCTCTACATACTCACATGGGTCCCAAAATGCAACAGACACTTGTGGCACACAAGAAATCAGCCATGGCTTCGGAAGGCTGCCAAACAAAGCAACCAAGGAGTTTTCCAGATGAAGAAACTTTTATGAAAGCATCAGAAAGTGAATACAAAATGATAATATACAGAGCCCTTCTAGACCTTATACAAAATGCAGGAGACCAAAATCAAAAATTAAGCAAGATGTTCAATCTGATGGAACACTAGTACTCTGGAATCCAACAGATCAAGAATGAAATCAAAGACACAGAAACTTCAATGCAAAGCCAAGAAAACAGAATGGAAGAAACAGAAAAAAGAATTTCTGACTTGGAAGACAGAGCTACTGAGGCCAGCGCCTATGAGCAGAAATCAGAAAAAAGAAAGAAGAAAAATGAAGAAACACTAAGAAGCATGTGGGACTCTATTAAGAGGAACCACCTTCAATTAATCAGAGTCTCTGAACAGAGTGAGACATCTGAGAACACAGAGAGTATCCTTGCTGAGCTGCTGACAGAAAACTTCCCAGAAATCCTGAAGGAAGAGAATACAGACATCTCAGATGCCTATCGTATGCCACCCAATATAGATCTCAAAAGAAAGACTCCAAGACATATTATAATCAAGCTCGACAAAATGAAACATAAGCAGCAACTCTTAAAGGCAGCAAGATACCAAGTAAAGCTAACATTCAGAGGGAAACCCTGCAGGCTCTCTTCAGATTTCTCAGCAGAAACCATGCTGGCACGGAGGCAGTGGCATGACACATTCAAAGCCTTGAAGGAGAAGAACTTCCAACCAAGAATTCTATATCCTGCAGAACTATCTTTCAAATATGAAAATGAAATGAAGACATTCCCAGATCAACAGAAACTCAGAGACTTTGTAAAAACCAAACCCAAACTACAAGAAATATTGAAAGAAGTTTTTGGCTCTGGCTTAGAAGAACAAAACCACTGACCTAGTCACCGGGTACTGCTTTAATGGAAAATTGCACGAGTGGAAGGTTTCATGAGGAGAAGCTTTCACTGACACAATCTGGTAAGCTGCAAATCCGTTTGTAGGTTGTAAGTCCATTGAGAGTGACAAATCATCACAGTCCGGTAGGTGGAGTCCAAATCCAATGACAGCATCTCTGCACAGGAACGTCGGGTCGAAAGGACGTGCTCTGTTCTCAGTGCTTCTCTCTCGATGGTATGAGGTTCCCAACTTCCTCTGCTCACTTCTCTCCCTTATATTCCACAAGCTTGTAGCTTGGGTTCTGCCTCACTAACACAACTGCAAACGAGTCTTCATCATCAGTATTACAGAGGCAGGATTCACAACACATGGGAGGAAGGGCACCATGTTGGAATGCCAAACCAATTCCAATCAACACATACAATTTGGGGGGGACACAATTCAATCCATGACAACCACTAGCTTTATATTTTAGAACGACTTTACTACTCAAAACTCTACTCGATTAGGGATGACTCTAAAGCCAATCACAGCTTTGATAGGGAAAGAAGCAATCCAGTGATCATCATGAATACTGTGGTGTCATCATATTAAAAAGAGGGATGTACTACAGTTGTTATAGTCCTTCCAGATGGAGAGGAAGGTGACAAGACTGGTAGTAATTAAAATTAGGTTTATATATAGTTTCTTGAGGGGGATCATAGGGGCAGCTGTAAAGCCCAACAAAGATCATATCAAGAAATGTAATAGGAGTCTCAACATCCACAAAAGCAGCTGTGAAAAAGTTGAAAAATCAACTCACACAAAAGAACGTCCCAGAACAGACTAATAATAACAACAGAGAAAACATCAACATAAAAATAAACACATCACAATGGCGACACTGAACAGATACCTATCAATAATTACATTGAATGTGAATGGACTGAATGCTCCAGTAAAGAGACATTGAGTGACATCTTCGATCAAAAGACATGACCCATCCATATGTTGTCTACAAGAAACTCACTTGAAACCTAAAGATAGGAACAAACTGAAAATTAAAGGGTGGAAGGAGATACATCAAGCTAAAAATGAACAAAGAAGAGCCGGGGTGGCAATTCTAATGTCAGACTAAATCAATTTTCATGTCAAATCCACCATCATGGACAAAGATGGACACTTTTTATTGCTGAAAGGTTCAGTACACAAGCAAGACCTGACTATATTAAATATTTATGCAGCTAATATCGGAGCACCTATATACGTAGAAGAAACACTGACTACACTCATAGGAGTGTTAGATGACTCCACCATAATAGTGGGAGATTTCAACACTCCACGCTCAATACTAGACAGATCATCTAGAAAAAAACTCAGTAAAGATACAGAGGACCTCATTGCCACAATTAACCAACTATACCTCATTGATATATAGAGAACTTTCCACCCCTCAACAGACAACTACACCTTCTTCTCCAGTGCACAAGGAACATTCTTCAGAATTGACCATGTGACAGGCCATAATGCAATGCTCCACAAAATCCATACCTCTAAATTACTGCAAAGCATTTTCTCAGATCATAAAGCCATCCAAGTTGAAATCAATAGCAGAAAAATCATAGACAGAAAGTGGAACCCTTGGAAACGTAACAACATCTTGCTCAAAACAACACGGCTTATAGAGGAAATCAAGGTTGAATTAAAGAAATTCATGGATTCCAATGAGAACGAAAACACTTCCTACCAGATCCTATGGGATACAGTCAAAGCTGTGCTCAGACGTCTGTTTATCTCCATAAATGCACACATCTGGAAGGAAGAAAGAAACCAAATCAAGGAACTAATGCTACAGCTTGAACAAGTAGAAAGAGAACAACAGGGGAACCCCTCAGGCACCAGAAGAAACGAGATTATAAAGATTAGAGCAGAGCTAAATCAATTAGAGAACAGAAAAACAACGGAAAACATTGAAAAGACTAAAAGCTGGTTTTGGGAGAAGATCAACAAAATTGGCAAACCACTGGCTGAACTTACTACTAAAGAAAAGCAGGAAAGGAAACAAAGAACCTAAATTAGAAATGAGAGGGGGGTTGTCACCACAGCTGCAACAGAAATCAAAACTATCATAACAGAATACTATGAAAGACTATACTCTAACAAATTTGAAAATCTAGGGTAAATGGTCCAATCCCTTGACTCGTACCACCTACACAAATTATCACAACGTGATAATTTGTAGAACAACTTAATAAATCCATTACAAAGGAAGCAATTGAAAAGATCATCAAAACACTGCCCACCCAAAAAAGTCCGGGTCCAGATGGCTTCATTGCAGAATTCTACCAAGCATTTAGAGAAGAGTTATCTCCAATACTACTGAAACTATTTCACGGAATAGAAAGGGATGGAATACTCCCAAACTCGTTCCAGGAAGCCAGCATAACCCTGATACCTAAGCCAGGGAAAGACCCAACAAAAAAAGAGAACTACAGACCGATATCACTCATGAACCTAGATGCCAAAATCTTCAACAAAATTCTCGCCAATAGAATACAACAACATATCAGGCAAATAATCCATCATGACCAAGTGGGATTCATAGCAGGGATGCAAGGCTGGTTCAACATCAGAAAAACAATTAATGTGATTCACCACATAAATAACACAAAAGACAAAGATCACCTGATTTTGTCCATTGATGCAGAAAAAGCACTGGATAAAGCCCAACCCCCATTCTTGCTAAAAAAACTCTTAGCAAAATGGGCATAGACGGCAAATTTCTCAACACAATAAGGGCCATTTATACAAAGCCCACATCATCCTGAGTGGAGAAAGACTGAAAGACTTTCCCTTGAGAGCAGGAACTAGACAAGGATGCCCACTCTCACCTCTTCGATTCAACATTGTGCTAGAAGTTTTAGCCAAAGCAATTAGACAAGACCAAGAAATAAAAGGCATCTGCATGGGCAAAGAGGAAGTTAAAATCTCCCTGTTGGCAGATGATATGATTGTATATGCAGAGAATCCCAAGGAATCTATAAGTAAACTACTGAAACTGATAGAAGAGTTCAGCAGAGTCTCAGGATACAAGATAAACATAAGTAAATCAGTAGGATTCCTTTATACCAACAACGAGACTGTTAACGAAGAAATTATCAAATCAATACCATTTTCGACTGTAGATGGCTTTCTTGGAAACAGACCTTTTCACAAAGTTAAGTCTTCCTATGTCTATGAACAAGGTAGATTTTTCCATTTATCTAAGTGTCTCTTAGATTCTTCTAGTTAGGGCTTCTAGTTAGTGTTCTCTGTGTACAACTCTGTAGTTTCTGTGTATAGATTAATTCCTGGGTCCTTTCTGTTCTTAATATCTTCGGTAAATCGTATGGAACTCACAATTTCTCCAATCACTGGCTCATTGTTAGTATGAAGGAATCCTACTGATTTACTTTGGTTTCTCATGTATCCTGAGAATTGGGTTTACTTAGAGATTCCTTGGGATTCTAAGCATTTACAATCATATCATCTGCTAACAGGGCGAAAATGATGCTAGAACTTGTACTAGGAGTATCTTAGAGAAGTGGATGGCTTTCAGGGAAAGAGACCTTTTCCCAATATTAAGTCTTCCTATCTCCATAAACAACGTAGATTTTTCCATTTATCTAAGTGTCTCTTAGTTTCTTCCAGTTAGGGCTTGGAGTTCTCGGTGTAATACTGTAGTTTCTGTATATACATTAATTCGTAGGTCCTTTCTGTTCTTAATAACTGTGGTAGATCATATGGAACTGTCTATTACTCCAACCACTATCTTGTTGTTAGTGTCCCTTGTATCCTGAGAATTTGCTGATGTCTTGGATCAGTTAGAGGCTTTACTTAGAGATTCCTTGGGAATCTAAGCACTTACAATTGTATCATCTTGTAACAATGGAAAAACAAACCTAGAACTTGTACTGGGACTGTCTTATAGAAGTGGATTGCTTTCGGGGAAAGAGACGTTTTCACAATGTGAAATCTTCCTATCTCCAGGAACAGCGTAGATTTTTCCATTTATCTAAGTCTCTCTTAGTTTCTTGTAGTTCAGGCCGATAGATCTCTCTGCAAAAGTCTGTTGTTTCTCTGGTTACATTAGTTCCTAGATACTTCCGTTTATAGATTCTATGCTAAATGGTATGGATGTGATGATTTCTCTGTTCACAATCTCGTTACTGTAAATCCTACTGATTTACTTAGGATTCTCTTGTATCCTGAGAATTTGATGATCTCTGCTATCAGGTAGAGGGTTTGCTTAGAGATTCCTTGTGGTTCTCGGCACGTACAAATTCATCATCGACTAACAGGGAATAAAATGATGCTAGAAGTTGTACTCGGAGTGCCTTATAGAAGTGGATTGTTAAGTCTTCCTACCTCCATGAAGAGCGTAGATTTTTCCTTTTATCTACGAGTCTCATAGTTTCTTTTAGTTAGATCTTGGAGTTCTCTGTGTAAAATTCTGTAGTTTCTGTGGTTAGATTAATTCCTAGGTACTTTCTCTTGTATCTGCTGTAAATCGTTTGGAACTGATAATTTCTACAGTCACTGTCTTGTTGTTAGTGTCAAAGAATCTTACTGATTTACTTAGGTTTCTCATGTAACCTGAGAATTGGCTGATCTCTCTTATCAGTCAGAGGGTTTACATAGAGCTTCCTTGCGATTCTAAGCAATAGTATCATCTGCTAACAAGGCAAAAATGATGCTAGAACTTGTACTCGGAGTACCTTAGAGAAGTGGATTGCTTTCAGGGAAAGAGACCTTTGCACTATGTTAAGTCTTCCTATCTCCATGAACAGCGTAGATTTTTCCATTTATCTAAGTCCCTCTTAGTTTCTTGTCGTTAGGGCTTGGAGTTCTCTGTGTAAAACTCTGTAGTTTCTGGGGTTCGATGAATTCCTAGGTACTTTCTCTTGTTCATATCTCTGGTAAATCATATGGAGCAGATGATTTCTCCAATCATTGTCTCATTGTTAGTATCAAGGAATGCTGCTGATTTACTTAGGTTTATCAAGTGTCCTGAGAATTGGTTGATCTCTGATATCAATTCGAGTATCTACTTAGAGATTACTTGCAATTCTAAGCATTTACAATTGTGTCACCTGCTAACAGTGCAAAAATGAATCTGGAACTTGTACTAGGACTGTCTTATAGAAGTGGATTGCTTTCAGGGAAAGAGACATTTTCACAATGTTAAGGCTTCCTATCCATGGGAAGAGTGTAGATGTTTCCATTTATCTAAGTCTCTCTTAGATTGTTGTAGTTAGTGCTTAGAGCTCTCACTGTAAAACTCCGTAGTTTCTGGGGTTGGATTCATCCTCGGTACATTCTCCTGTTCATATCTGTGGTAAATCTTGTGGAACTGATGATTTCTCTGTTCATTTTCTCGTTGTTGGTGTCAAGGAATCTTATTCATTTACTTAGGTTTTCTTGTAGATTCCTTGGAATTCTCGCCATGTGCAATCGCTTCATCAGCTAACAGGGCAAAAATGATGCTGGAACTTGTACTCGGAGTGCCTTATAGAAGGCGATGGCTTTCTTGGACATAGAGCTTTTCACAAAGTAAGTCTTCCTATCTCCATCAACAACGTAGATTTTTCCATTTATCTAACTGTCTCTTAGTTTCTTCTAGTCAGGGCTTGGAGTTTTCTGTGTAAAATTCTGTCGTTTCTGGGATGAGATTAATTCCTAGGTCCTTTCTGTTCTTAATATCTGTGGTAAATCGTACAGATTTCTCCAATCACTCCAATCACTGTCTCATAGTTATTGTCAAGAAATCCTACTGATTTACTTAGGTTTCTCATGTATCCTGAGAATTGACTGATCCCTCTTATCAGTTAGAGGGTATACTTAGAGATTCCTTGCAATTCTAAGCTTTACAATCGTATCATCTGCTAACAGGGCGAAAATGATGGTAGAACTTGTACTCATAGTGTCTTACAGAAGTGGATTTCATTCGGGGAAAGAGTCCTTTTCCCAATGTTAAGTCTTCCTATCTCCATGAACAATGTAGGTTTTTCCATTTATCTAAGTGTCTCTTAGTTTCTTCTAAATAGGGCTTGGAGTTCTCTGTGTGAAACTCTGTAGTTTCTGTGTATAGATTAATTCCTAGGTGCTTTCTGTTCTTAATATCAGTGCTAAATCGTATGGAGCTGACGATTTCTCCAATCACTGTCTCGTTGTTACTGTGAAGGAATCCTACTGATTTACTTAGATTTCTCTTGTATCCTATGAATTTGCTGATCTCCCCTATCAGTTAGAGGGTTTAGTTCAAAATTCCTTCGGATTCTCGGCATGTACAATAGTGTCATCTTCTAATAGCGCAAAAATGATGCTGAAACGTGTACTGGGACTGACTTACAGAAGTTGGTTGCTTTCGGTGAAAGAGACCTTTTCCCAGTGTTAGGTATTCCTATCTCCATGAACACCATACATTTTTCCATTTATCTAAGTCTCTCTTAGTTTCTTCTAGTAAGGGTTTGGATTTCTCTGTGTAAAACACTGTAGTTTCTGTGTATAGATTAATTCCTAGGTCCTTTCCATTCTTAATATCTGTGGTAAATCATATGAAACTGTCGATTTCTCCAATCACTGTCTTGTTGTTAGTGTCTCTTGCATCCTGAGAATTTGCTGATGTCTCGTATCATTTAGAGGCTTTACTTAGAGACTCCGTGGGAATCTAAGCACTTGAAATAGTGTCATCTGCTAACAGCGCAAAAATGAACCTGGAACTTGTACTGGTAATGTCTTATAGAAGTGGATTGCTTTCGGGGAAAGAACTTTTCACAATGTGAAATCTTATCTCCCTTAACAGCGTAGATTTTTCCATTTATCTAAGTCTCTCTTAGTTTCTTGGAGTTAGGACTGCTCATTCTCTCTGGATAGGTCTGTTGTTTCTTTGTTGAGATTAATTCCTAGGCATTTTTTCTTTTTAGGATCTGCGGTAAATGGTATGGATCTGATGATTTCTCCATTTACAATCTCATTACTGTAAATCCTAATGATGTACTTAGGTTTCTCTTGTATCCTGAGGATTTGCTGATCCCTCCTATCAGAGGTTTACTTATAAGTTCCTTGGGATTGTCAGCATGTACAATCATGTCATCTGCTAGCAGGGAAAAAATGATGCTGGAACTTCTCCTGGGACTGCCTTATAGAAGTAGATTGTTTTCGGGTAAAGAAATGTTTTCATAGTGTTAAGTCTTTCTATCTTCATGAACAGCGTAGATTTTTCCATTTTTCTAAGTCTCTCTTAGATTCTTGTCATTAGGATTAGTAGTTGTGTCTGTAAAAGTCTGTTGTTTCTCTGGTTAGATAATTCTGAGGTACTTTCTCTTTTTAGGATCTGCGGTAAATGGTATGGATCTGATGATTACTCCGTTCACAATCTTGCTACTGTAAAGGAATCCTACTAGGTTCACGTAGGTTTCTCTTGTAACTGGAGAATTTGCTGACCTCAGTTAGAGAGATTACTTATAGATTCCTTGGGATTTTCAGTATGTACAACTATATCATCTGCTAAGAGGGCGAAAATGCTGCTGGAATTTGTACTGGGACTGCCTTATAAAAGTAGATTGTTTTCGGGGAAAGAGACCTTTTCACAACGTTAAGTCTTCCTATCTCCATGAGCAGCATATATTTCTCCATTTTTCTAAGTCTCTCTTAGCTTCTTGTAGTTAGGACTGGTCATTCTCTCTGGAAAGGTGTGTTGTTTCTTTGTTAAGATTAATTCCTAGGTACTTTTTCCTTTGAGCATCTACGGTAAATGGTATGGATCTGATGACTTCTCCGTTCACAATCTCGTTAGTGTAAATCCTATTGATTTACTTAGGTTTCTATTGTATCCTGAGAATTTGCTGATCTCGCCTATCACTTAGAGGCTTTACTTATAAATTCCTTGGGATTCCCAGTATGTACAATCGTGTCATCTGCTAACAGGGCAAAAATGATGCTGGAACTTGTACTGGGAGTGCCTTATAGAAGTAGATTGCTTTCGCGGAAAGAGACCTTTGCACAATGTTAAGTCTTCCTATCTCCATGTACAGCGTAGACTTTCCATTTATCTGAGTCTCTCTTACCTTCTTATAGTAGGACTGGTATTTCTCTCTGTGAAAGTCTATTGTTTCTCGAGTTAGATGAATTCCTAGGTTCTTTCTGTTTTTAGGATCTATGGTAAATGTTAGAGGTCTGATGATTTCTCCGTTCACAATCTCCTTACTGTAAAGGAATCCTACTGATTTACTTAAGTTTCTCTGATATCCTGAGAATTTGCTTATCTCAGTTATACGGTTAACTTATACATTCTTTCCGATTCTCGGCGTGTACAATCATATCATCTGCTAACAGGGCAAAAATTATACTTGAACTTGTACCAGGACTGCCTTACAGAAGTAGATTGCGTTCCGCGAAAGAGACCTTTTCACAATGTTAAGTCTTCGTATCTCCAAGCTTAGGGTACGGTTTTCGATTTATCTAACTATCTCTTAGGTTCTTGTAGTAAGGTTTGGTATTTCTCTCTGTAAAATTTGTTAATTCCCTAGGTACATTCTCTTTTTGAATCTATGGTTAATGGTATGAATTTGATGATTTCTCCGTTCCCAACTTCGCTCCTCTAAACGAATCCTACTGATTTACTTAGGTTTGTCTGGTATCCTGAGAATTTTCTGATCTCTCCTGTTTGTAAGAGGGTTTTCTTATAGATTCCTTGGGATTCTCGGCATGTACAATCATATTATCAGCTAACAGGGAAAAATGATGCTAGTACTTGTACTGGGACTGCCTTATAGAAGCAGATTGCTTTCGGGGAAAGAGACCTTTTCAATGTTTCCCCTTTTCAATGTTAAGTCTGCATATCTCCATGAGCATGGTAGGTTTTTCTGTTTCTCTAAGTCTCTTTGTTTCTCGTAGTAGGGGCTGATAATTCTCTCTGTAAACATCTGTTGTTTGTCTTGTGAGATTAATTTCTGGGTCCTTTCTCTTCTTAGGTTATGTTGTGAATGGTATGGATCTGATGATTTGACAGTCTCATTGTTGCTGTCAGGGAACTCTACCGAGTTCCATAGGTTTCTGTTTTGTCCTCAGACTTTGCTGAGCTCTCCTATCACTTAGAGTATTTACTTAGAGATTCCTTGGGATTCTCAGTCTGTACAGTTGTATCATCTACTAACAGGGAAATGTGATGTTGAAACTTGTACTGGGACTGGTACAAATAGTTTGCTTCGGGTAAAAGAGACCTTTTTACAATGTTAGTTCTTCTTATCTCCATAAGCAGGGTAGGTTTTTGCATTTATCTAAATTTCTGATAGTTTCTTGTAGTATGGGCTGGTAGTTCTCTTTGTAAAAGTGTGTTGTTTCTCTGGTGTAGTTTCTCTTGTTAGAGTCAATGATAAATGGTATGGATCTGATGATTTCTCCGTTCACAGTCCTGTTGTTGGTGTCAAGAGTCCTATTGATTTATGTAGGTTTTTCTTGTGTCCTGGGAATTTGCTAATCTGGCCTATCAGTTAGAGGGTTTCTTTATAGATTACTTGGCATTCTCAGCATGTACAATCGTATCATCTGCTAGCAGGGAAAAAATGATGCTGGAACTTGTACTGGGACTGCCTTATACAAGTCGATTCCTTTGGGGGAAAGAGATCTTTTCACAATATTAAGTTTTCCTATCTCCACGAGCAGGATGGATTTTTCCACAGTAGAAGCTGCCTGTCGTGGATTGACTTCTATTCTCCCGGTGGTTGAAACTCTTCAGAACTCTTTTTAGGACCTGGCCCAATAAGTTCAGGGCCTCAGAGAAGCTCCATCCTAGCACTGTCCAGTGGGACGGTTGCATTCTTCCAGTCTGTGGGTTTTCCCACTCAAAGGCAAAGAGATACAAACCTGATGCACACCTTTCCTGATTTTAAACTGAGCACTGTCCCCTTTTCCTGTTCAAATTTCTTCCTCCTGATCCATTAACAGATTCCTCACAAGCACAATTAAGTGTGCTGCACTTCCCATTTCCTGTGTTGATATCCATAATTTGTTAGGATCTACACAGTTAAATGAGTTTGCATAGTCAGTAAAACACCAGTAAACATCTGGTATTCTCGGCTTTCAACCCAATCCACCTAACATCAGCAATGATATCCCCGGTTGCACGTCCTTTTCTGAATCCAGCCAGAATTTCTGGCAGTTCCTAGTCAGTATACTATTAAGTCCCTTTTGAACGATCTTCAGCAGAATTTTACTTGAGTGTGATATTCGTGATGTTGTTCGATAATTTCTGCATTCATTTGGATCATTTTTCTTGGGAATAGGTCTAAATATGGATCTCTTCCAGTCAGTTGCTCAGATAGCCGTCTCCCAAATTGATTTGCACAGACCAGTCAGTACTTCCAGCACTGTATCTATTTGCTGAAACATCTCAGTTGATTGACTCCCTGGAGCCTTGTTTTTCACCAATATCTTTAGTGCAGCTTGAAGGTCTTTCAGTACCATCCATTCTGGATCATATGTCACCTCTTGAAATGGTTAAATGTTGACCAGTTCTTTTGGTATAATGATGCTGTGTATTCTCTCTGTCATCAGCTGGCACTTTCCTCATTGTTTAGTATTTTCCACATAGAAATCTACTGAAACTCAAGGCTTGCATTTTTCTTCAGTTCTTTCACCTTGAGAAATGCAGAGTGTGTTCTTCCCATTTGGTTTCTATCTCCAGCTCTTTGCATGTGTCATCTTAGTTTTTTGTTTCTTTAGCTGACCTTTGAAATCTTCTGTTTAGTTCTTTGGCTTTATTATTTCTTCTTTTTTGCATTAGCTACTGGACATATAAGTTCAAGTCTCATAGTCTCTTATGGTATTTATTTTCGTCTTTTCTTTCTTTCCTGTGTTTTTAATGGTCTCTTTCTTTCTTTCTTCATGTACGATGTCCTTGATGTTATTCCACAGTTCACCTGGTCTTCAGTCATAAGTGTTCAGTGTATCGAAACTGTTCTTGAGATGGCTCTACACTCAGGTAATGTCTCTAAACTCAAGACTGTACTCTGGCTTTCATGGACTTCTCATTTTCCTCAGGTTCCGTTTCAACTTGCATATGAGCAATTGATGGTCTGCTCCACAGTCAGCACCTGACCAGCCCCTGGCTGATAATATTGAGCTTTCCCATCATGTGTTTCCATAGAAGTAGTGGATTTGACACCTATATATTCCATCTGGTGAGGTCCACAAGTATAGTCAATGTTTATATTGGTGAGAAACAGTATTTACAATGAAGTCATGTATTTTACATCACTTCGGGCTCCAAGGCTGTATTTCCCAACTACCAGTTCTTCATGGACTCTAACTTTCTGACTCCAATCGTCAGTAATTATCAGTGCATCCTGATCACATATTTGATTTACTTCAGACTGCAGAATTTGGTAAAAACCTTCAGTTTCTTCATCTTTGGCCTTATAGTTGTTGGTGGGTAAATTTAATAATAGTCGTATTAACTGGCCTTCCTTGTAGGCAGATGATATTATTCTATCATTGACAACATTGTGTTTCAGGATAGCTCTTGCAGTGTTCCTTTTTTTAATTTAATTTATTTTTATTTTTATTTTTGTTTTTAATAATTTTTCATTTAATATAACTGAGTGAAAATGTACATTCCCATATAAATTTGCATATCCAACTGTATGCAGCTTCCACTCTTCTCCCTGCCCGGTGACAACAAACTATTCCTCTCTGCTCCATATGTGTCTTGTTCTCCCAACAGTCTCTTTTTTCCCTCCTCTCCACCCACTGTCCTTCCTCCAGCCAGAGGTCAGCAGGATGACATCCTATAGATGAATAGAATCGTAAAGTGCATCCAATATATGGTCACTACATCGCCAAGACCAATCCATTCCTGTCGGAAGTGTGGACCTTCGATATGATTTATGGTCAAGGGCAGCATCAGGGCAAGGGGCCATGCTCCCAGGGGAACCTCGAAAGCCTTGGACCATCAATTGAGGTCTTTTAGTGGGGATCTCAGGGTACACCCCTTTTTATTCTTGTGTTGCCAGTGAGACTGAACTTAGCGAGCTCCATTGCGGCTATCACTGGTGGTGGCCGGGCACCATCGGTTTCTTCCGGTCCCAAGTCGATGTAGGCACCCAATCATGTGGGTCTCTTTGTCTTCTGGGTTGTCTTTCCCCCATGTCATTTTGGTCCTTGGTGAGCATACGTTCCTGCTGAGTTGGGACCATTTGCTGTGCCCTCAGATGGCAGCTTGGCAGCTTTTAAGACCTTGGATACCACTCACCAACGTGGGGTACAGAGAGCCCTCTTAGCAAAATGCTAGTTGTGCCAATTGACCTCGCTTTCACCTAAGAGCATGGTCCCCTGCCCCCTGCCCCAGCAACTCTATCTTTGCAATATTGGGTTAAGATGGAAGGAGTACTCATGGTATGTTTAAGTCCACTTAATATTGTTCTTGTTTCTAATGTGTGCTATCACCGATTTCACCCAACCACATACCTGGCAACTATTTAATCTAAGCCCTCCCCCACTCCCTCCCCTCCCTTGCAGCTGTCAAAGAGTCTTTTCTTCTATACACAAGTCTGTTTTTGAGTTCTTATCGTAGAGGTCTCATACAATATTTGTTCTTTTGTCACTGACTACTTTCACTCAACATGTCTTCCAGTTGAAACCAGGTTAGGAGATGTTTCCTGAAGTCATCGTTGTTCTTTATCATTGCATAGTGCTCCACTGAGTATATGTACCATAGTTTAACTGTCCATTCTTCTGTTGTTAGGCTTCTGGGTTGATTCCATCTTTTTGCTATCGTGGACTGTATCGCGATAAACATTCTGGTGCATGTGTCTGTTGGTGTGAAAGGCCTTGATTCTCTAGGATATATTCCAAGTAGTGGAATTACTGGGTCAAAATGGTATATCAATATCCATTTTTTTACGGAAGCATCAGATTGCTTTCCAAAGAGGCTGGACCATTTTGCAACCCCACCAACAGTGTAGGAGGGTTCCACTTTCTCCTCAGCCTCTCCAGCATTTGTTGTTTTGTGTTTTTTGGATCATGGCCAACCTTGGTGGGGTGAGATGGTATCTCATTGTCGTCTTGATTTGAATTTCTTTCATAACTAAAGATCATGAACATGTCCGCATGTGTTTTTTGTGTGCCTGGATCTCTTCTTTAATGAAATGTCTGTCCATCTCCTTTGCCCATCGCTTAATTGGATGGTTTATCTTCTTTTTGTTGATATTTTGTAATACCTTATAGATTATGGAAATCAGGCGTCGGTCTCACATAGAGTTTCCAAATATTTTTTGTCATTCAGTAGGTGTTCTTTTAATTCTATTAATAAAGTTTTCAGATGAGCAAATGTGTTTAATTCTTAATAGATCCCATTTATCTATTTTCTCTTCTGATGATTGTGGTTTGTTTGACAGATTTTGGAGTCTGTCCACATTGTGTATTAAAACTTCTATTGTTGTTCCTACCTTTTTGTGGATGAGCTTTATCTTTTTAGGTTTGATATTTAGGTCTCTTATCCAGTTGAATTTGGTTTTTGTATAAGGTGTAAGATATGGATCTTGTTTCACTTTCTTGGAGATGGATATCCAATTTTGCCAGCACCATTTGTGAAGATACTGTTTTTACCCCAGTTTCATGTCTTAGGGTCTTTGTCGAATATCAATTGTTCATAGGTAGATGGTGTCATCTCTGGGGTCTCAGTTCTGTTCCACTGATCAATCCATCTGTTCTTAAACTAGTACCAGGCTGTTTTGATCACTGTGGCAGTGTAATATGTTCTAAAGTCAGGTAATGAGAGGCCTTCCAGTGTGTTCTTCTGTAGTAGTACCTTGCTTAACCAGGGCTTCTTCCCTTTCCAGACAAAATTGGTGATTTGTTTCTCCATCTCATTAAAAAATGTCACTGAAACTTGTATTGGGATTGCATTATATAAATAGATTGCTTTGGGTAAAATAGACATTTTCACAATGTTAAGTCTTCAATCCAAGAGCAGGGTAGGTTTTTCCATTTATCTAAGTCTCTCTAGTTTCTTGTAGTAAGGGCTTGTAGTTCTCTTTGTAAAGGTCTGTTATTTCTCTGGTTACATTAATTCCTAGGTACTTTATCTTCTTAGGGCCTTTCTGTAAGGCACTCCAAGTACAAGTTCTGGCATCATTTTTTGCCCTGTTAGACAATGATAAATTTGTACATGCCAACAATCTTAAGGAATCTCTAAGTATACCCTCTACCTGATAGGAGAAATCAGCAAAATCTCAGGATACAAGAGAAACCTAAGTAACTCAGTAGGATTTACAGTAACGAGATTGTGAACAGAGAAATCATCACAACCATGGTATTTACCATAGACCCCCAAAACGAAAATACCTAGGAACTAATCTAACAAGAGGATCAACACAGTTTACACAGAGAACTACAAGTTCTAGCGGCAAGAAACTAAGGGAGGCTTAGAGAAATGGAACAATCTATGCTGTTCAAGCAGATAGGAAGACTGAACTTTGTGAGAAGGTCTCTCTCCAAGAAAGCAATCCATTTCTATGAGACAGACCCAGTACAATTTGCAGCTTCATTTTTGTGCTGTTAGCACATGATACGAATGTACGAATCACAAGAAATCTCTAGGTAAATCCTCTAACTGATAGAAGATATCAGCAAATTCTCAGGATACAAGAGAAACCTAAATAAATTAGTAGGATCAACGGTAACAAGATTGTGAATGGAGGAATCATCAGATCCACACCATTTACCATAGACACCAAAAAGAGAAAGTACCTAGGAACTAATGTAACCAGAGAAGCAACAGACTTTTGCAGAGAGATCTGCGAGTCATAACTACAAGAAACTAAGAGAGACTTAGATAAATGGAAAAATCTACACTGTTCATGGAGATAGCAAGATTTCACATTGTGAAAAAGTCTATTTTACCCAAAGTAATCTAATCTATATAATGCAATCCCAATACAAGTTCCAGCATCATTTTTTAATGAGATGGAGAAACAAATCACCAATTTTCTTTAGAAAGGGAAGCAGCAACAGTTAAGCAAGGTACTACTACAGAAGAAGAACACACCGGGAGGCCTCTCATTACCTGACTTTAGAACATATTACACTGCTACAGTGGTCAAAACTGCCTGCTACTGGTATAAGAACAGACAGATTGATCAATGGAACAGAACTGAGACCCCCGAGATGACACCATTTGCTTACGAACAATTGATATTCAACAAAGGCCCTAAGACATTAAATTGGGGTAAAAAGAGTATCTTCAACAAATGGTGCTGGCAAAATTGGATATCCATCTGCAAGAAACTGAAACAAGATCCATATCTTACACCTTATACAAAAACCAACTCCAACTGGATAAAAGACTTAGATATGAAACCTAAAATGAGAAAGCTCATCCAAGAAAAGATAGAAATAACAATGGAAGTTTTAATACACAATGTGGACAGACTCCAAAATCTGTCAAACCACAACCAACAGAAGAGAAAATAGATCAATGGAAACTATTAAGAATCTAACACTTTTGCTCATCGAAAGACTATATTAATAGAATTAAAAGAACACTTGCAGAATGGGAAAAAATATTTGGCAACTCTATGTCAGACTGACACCTGATCTCCATAATCTATAAGATACTACAAAATATCAATAAGAAGAAGATAAATCATCCAAGTAAGCGATGGGTAAATGAGATGGACAGACATTTCACTAAAGAGCAGATCCAGGCAGCCAAAAAACACATGGGGACATGTTCACGATATTTAGTTATGAAAGAAATTCAAATCAAGGTTACAGTTAGATACCATCTCACCCCAACAAGGTTGGCCATGATCCGAAAAACACAAATCAACAAGTGCTGGAGAGGCTGTGGAGAAAGTGGAACTCTCCTACACTGTTGGTGAGGTTACAAAATGGTCCAGCCTCTTTGGAAAGCAATCTGGCGCTTCCTTAAAAAATGCATATTGACATACCATTTGACCCAGTCATTCCACTACTTGAAACATATCCTACAGAATCAAGGCTTTTCACATCAATGGTCACATGCACAAGAATGTTTATCTCAGCACAGTCGACAATAGCAAAAAGATGGAATCAACCCAGATGCCAAACAACAGAAGAATGGATAGGTAAACTATGGTACATATACTCAGTGGAGCACTACCCAAGGATAAAGAATAACGATGATTCCTGGAAACATCTCCTAACCTGGTTTGAACTTGAAGACATTATGTTGAGTGAAAGTAGTCAGTGACAAAGGGACAAACACTGTATGAGACCTCTACGATAAGATCTCAAAAACAGACTTGTGTATAGAAGAAAAGACTCTTGGACAGCTGCGAGAGAGGGGAGGGAGGGAGGACGAGGAGGATAGGGTTTAGATTAAATAGTTGCTAGAAATCTGATTGGGAGAAATCGGTGACAGCACACATTAGAAACAAGAACAACATTAAGTGGACTTCAGCATAACTTGAATACTCCTTCCATCTTAACCCAATATTGCAAGGACAGAATAGCTGGGGCAGGGGGCATGGGACCAAGCTCTTAGGCGAAATCGAGGCCAACTGACCAAACTAGCGTTTTGCTAAGGGGGCTCTCTGCACCCTACATTGGTGACTGGCATCTGGGGTCTTAAGAGCTAACGTCCCAGGGCACAGCAAACGGTCCCAATTCAGCAGTAACGGATGCTCACCGAGGACCAAAATGACATGGGGTAAAATCAACCTAGAAGATAGAGAGACCCACATGAGTGGGTGCCTACATCGACTTGGGACCAGAAGAACCAGATGGTGCCCGGCCACCACCAGTGATCACAGTGATGGAGCTCTCTAAGTTGAGTCACGCTGGCAACACAAGAATAAAAAGGGGTGCACCCTGAGGTCTCCACTAAAAGACCACCATTGATGGTCCAGCCATTTTGGGGTTACCCTGAGAGCATGGCCCCTGGCCCTTGCCCATAAGTCATAATGAAGGTCCACTCTTCGGACACGAATGGATTGGACTTGGCAATGCAGAGGTTCTATACATCTATAGCATATCATCCTGCTGACCTCTGGTTGGAGGAATGAGAGTGTGTGGAGAGGAGGGGAAAGGAGATTGTTGGGAGGATGAGACATATATGGAGCAGAGAGGAATAGTTTGCTGTCATCGGACAGGGAGAGCAGTGGAAGCTGCATGTAGGGGGGAATATAAATTTATATGGGAATGTACATTTTCACTCAGTCATATTAAATAAACAAAAAGGAAACAAACTTAGGGAATTTTCAAAAATTAAACCCAAACTACAAGAAATACTAAAGGCAGTCCTGTGGTTAGAAAACTAATAACACCAGGTAATAACTCAAGACCAGAACACCTGACTGAGCAGCTGGATATCAACACAGATAGTCGAATCATAAAAGTAAATTATACGCAAAACACTGAAAATAGGGAAACAGTGATGTCATCCTGTCAACATTATAGTAAAGAAGAGGTACCCAAAAGAACATGTAGTCATAAATCTTTCATACGGACAGGAAGTCAGGGCAATATAAGCAAATTAAAGACGAGTTTAATTGTGGAACTTATGAGGGTAAGTTCTAAGGTAAGTACAAAGGAAACTATCAATCCTATACATCCAAATAAAAAACAAGGGAGACACAAAGTCTCAGCCAATACAAATCACTAATACTGCAAAGCATGAAAACTCATAAAGAAAACACTTCAGCACAGAAAATTAAAGGGAACAAAGAAACTGTCTACAACACACAAAAAACATAAAAATGACAGCACAAATCTCATACATTTCATTAATCACACTGAATGTAAATGGGCTAAGTGCACCAATAAAGAAATGGCAGATTGGATTAAAAAATGACCCATCTATATGCTGTTTATAAGGGACACAGTTGTATGCAGTTATAGGGTATCATCCTGCTGACCTCTGGCTGGAATAAGGGGAGTGGGTTGAGAGGAGGGGAAAGGAGACTGCTGGGAGAATGAGACATGTGTGGAGCACAGAGGAGTAGTGTGCTGTCACCAGGCCGGGAGAGCAGTGGAAGCTGCCTAGAGGTGGGCATGTACATGTAGGAATGTACATTTTCACTCAGTCATAGTAAAAAAAGAAAAAAAAGACTGGCAGTTCAAATCCACCAGGTGCTCCTTGAAAACTCTATGTGGCAGTTCTAGTCTGATCTATAGGGTCACTATGATTTGGGATCAACTCATAGGTGGGTTTGTTTGTTTTTTTCAGAGAAGATTTAATACCATTATTACTAAACGTATTCCAGGGAATAGAAAAGGATAGCATACTTCCAAACTCATTCCATGAAGTGAATATAACCCTGTTACCAAAATGACATGAAGACAACACTAACAAGGAAAATTACAGACAAATATCTCTCATCAACCCAGGTGCAAAAATCCTCAATAAAATTCTAGACAATAGAATTCAACAACATATCATAAAAATAATTCACCATCCTGCCACCACCAAAGACAGCCCTGTCAGGGAATACAATGTATAGTTCCCGACATGTCATAAGAAAAAGAAGTGTGCAGATCAAGAACTTCATTAAAAGACCAGATTTGATGGTCTGACAGCCTGGAGGGTCCCCTAAGAACATGGCCTCTGGACTTGCTGCTAGCCTAGAGCTGAGATTAGTACTGAAACGCTAACACTCCAGACAAAGATTGGGGTGGACTAAGGGACACAGTAATGCAGATAGTGTTTGTACCTTATGGCTTAATATACATATACATACATGCACACACACACAAATGTATATATGTGAGGCTATCCAAGTGGTCTCTTTTTTGAAGGTAGAGGAGAGGTTGGAGGAGACAGGTGTCAGTTGAGTGGATACTGGAAGTAAAGGGTAGAGGAGATGAGTGCGCTGTCACAGGGTGAGGACAGAAGGTAGAGTTGCATAGAGGCAGGTGCTTGTGGCTTTGTATGGCAAATTGACTTGGATTGTAAACTTTTACTTAATCACAATAAAAATTAAAAAAAGAAATAAGATTCAGCAAAGTGATCTAAGAAAGAAGACATTCAAACATCAATGGCACACTAGGATGCTTTAAAAACTGCATGTTTTTACTATATTTACACATTTCCCATTTTTTACAATGAACATACATATAGAGATGTATGAAAAACAAAGCAAATTTTTTCAAACTGAGGGACAAATACTGTATGAGACCTCTACAATAAGATCTCAAAAACAGAATTGTGTATAGAAGAAAAGACTCTTTGACATCTGCGAGGGAGGGGAGGGAGGGAGGGTGAGGGGGACAGGGTTTAGTTTAGATAGTTGCTAGAAATCTGATTGGGAGAAAGCGGTGATAGCACACATTAGAAACAAGAAAAACATTAAGTGGACTTCAGCATAACTTGAGTACTGCTTCCATCTTAACCCAATATTGGAAGGATAGAGTAGCTGGGTCAGGGGGCGGGGGTCCATGCTCTTAGGCAATATGGAGGCCAATTGGCACAACTGGTGTTTCGCCAAGAGCTCTCTCTGCACTGTACTTTGGTGAGTGGCGTCTGGGGTCTTAAAAGCTGCCAAGCTGCCATCCGAGGACATTGAAAATGGTCCCAAACCAGCAGGAACGTATGCTTAAAATGACATGCGGTAAAAACAACCTAGAAGACAGAGAGACCTGCAAGAGTCTCTCTGGACTTGGGACAGGAAGAACCGGATGGTGCATGGCCACCCCTAGTGATAGCCACGATGGAGCTCACTAACTTGAGTCTCACTGGCAACACAAGAATGAAAAGGGGTGCATCCTGAGATGTCCACTAAAAGACCTCCATTGATGGTCCAGCGGTTTCGGGGTTCCCCTGAGAGCACGACGTCCAGCCCTGATGCAGCCCTTACCCATAAAGTATAACAAAGATCCACTCTTTGGAAAGGAATGGATTGGACTTGGCAATGCAGCGTGACCATATATAGATTGTGCTTTGTGGTTCTATACATCTATAGGATATCATCCTGCTGACCTCTGGCTGGAGGAAGGCGAGTGGGGGGAGAGAAGGGGAAAGGAGACTGTTGGGAAGATGAGACATGTATGGAGCAGAGAAGAAGAGTGTGCTATCACCGGACAGGGAGAGCAGTGGAAGCTGCACATAGGCGGGCATGTAAATTTATACGGGAATGTACATTTTCACTCAGTAATGTTAAACTAAAAAAAAAAAAAAATTTCAAAATGACCCAAACCTCACTAAACACAGAAATAGTAATGGTGGAGGCGGAGTCAAGCTGTCGGAGTAAGCACACCTCTCCTTATATCCGTCTGGAAACCAAGACCTGAACTAATAATCAAATGGAGCCTTCTGTTCACCTAATCAACCCCAGGACACAGCACAGGGCTGTTAATTTGGACTTCATGCCACTGAACGAAAAACCTCGTCTTGTCCCGGCCCGCGGGACAAATCAACGAGGGGCGAGGAGAAACCTGTGAAAATGAAAGTAGGGCAGGAGATGTGAAGAAATGGATGCAAGACAGGATTCTGATCAAGCCTCAAAAATTTTTTATTTTAGCAGTGGATATATATATACAGCGGGAAGGGGAGGGATTTGGAATCGGGTGATGTCTGGTGTGAGGCACTTGGCGTTTTATGATTGGTTAGGTGGTATGCCTGGACAGTGCGCTGGGCAGTGACGTGCGGGTAGTTTTCGCGCACGCGCGTTTTCAGGGGCTTTCCGGACTTCCTGTTTTTTGGGGCCTGAAGTTTTTTCATGGCCCCCGACATCTCCTCCCTTTTTGTATTTTTTGGGAGGTGGGCTTTTACCGGGAGAGGGAGTAGTGACCTGGCTCCTCCCATTGTGGTTTTCGGCTCTTGGTACCTTTTAGGGGAGGAGAGGCAGAGCCATTTTAGCAGATTTGTGTAGATACCAACCTCTTGGCAAGCCAGGTATGCTCCAGGGAAATGTAGAGGAGTTAACGTTAACTTTCCCTTGCAATGCTTTGCTTCGCACTCATCCCAGTACCCATACCTCTCTTCCCATACTGGCAAGGAGGTAAGCATGCCTCTACTTTTCATGCTGTCCCCTCGGGGAGGAAGTCGGAGTACCCATTTTTAGCGATGTACTCATCGTCAACTGCCAGGCGGTGGTAGTGGACTTGGATAGGTTTAGCTAATGCCGAATCTATTTGTTGTTTGATGAAGCTCGTAAGTCTCTTGAAAGCCCAGGGGCCAAAGGATAAGATTAACAGCAAACCTAAAAGGGGGCCGATCCGTTCAGTCCAGTCCAAAAAGGGTTTTCTCGTAGTTCTTTCTGCCTCCTCAACAGATCTTCTTGTAAGTCCTTTATCTTGTTTTGGACAATTCCGGATTTATTGGCATAGAAGCAGCAGTGTTCCTGTAAGACTAAACAGATTCCATCTTTTTCTGCAGTAAGAAGGTCTAAGCCCCTTCGATTTTGTAGGGCTACCTCTGCTAAGGGGTCAATTTGATCTTGTAAATCATTGATAGTACCGGAGAGGGTTTGGACATCGTCTATTAATTGGTGGGATAACTTATTGTATTTGTCTATGGCGATGCCCAGGCCGGCAGAGCCGGTGGCTGTAGCCCCGGCAACTCCCAGGCTCACAAGAAGGGATATGAATTGGAGGGCTCGTTTTGATCGTCCGGCTAAGTAATCAAGGCTGGGGACAGGGACAGGGGTGTCTCCTGATATAATAGAAATATCTGGGAGGAGGTTAGCCTGAACGCAGAGTCCTGTCCAGTTTCAGGGTAAGGCAGTGTAGGCTAAGTTATTTCCACATAGAAAAACCTGTCCAGGGGCTGGACAGAGGGGCTCTGTATGGTTGGTGGTATTGGTACAATCAGAGAATGTTATAAATCCGACATCTAGATCAAAGCTATTATTTTGGAATGACCCTTGGTAGCAATGGGAAGAATTAAAGCCAACAGGCTGTGTTCGAAAAGGTGGACTGAGGCTGCAGTTATGGGATGGAAGTGCAGAGGAGTTGTTTGTGGGAATAGCTGCTGGCATAGGAGACCCGATAGTCATGCATAGCCAACAATCGTTAGCCAGGGAGGGGTTGGAGGAATTTAAGACGTTATGGGTGGCTTCAAGAATGTTATTGGTTTGAGTATCTAAGTCAACAGTCCAAGGCTTCGGGAGAGCTAAAGGGTGATAATTGAGAGAGGGATATTGATGGGCAATAAGTTGATTGATTTTTGTTTGTACTATAGCCTCCCTGGCTCTGTCTGATGGCCCACCACCGTCTGATATGTGAATAGGTGCGTTTTGAGGCCAACATACCTGCTCACCGACTTTTCCTGTACAAGAGGCTTGGGCATATTTATTGTGGCCTTGTGGCAACGTGTCCCAGTCACCCCCCGTTGAGCCCCGATATTCTTTATTTTGGACGGCAGTCAGATATACTGTGTCGCCCTGGCTACAGGATTGGGAGGTTTGGTAACAGGTTGAGTGCATTTGGGTGAGCATTTTACAATTGTTGGGACAAGGCCCTGGTTGGCCATTTACTGAGGGTATGGTTTGAGGCTTGGTCACACATGTCCATTCTTGTCTATATCCCCCTCCGTGTTGAGATACTTAGGTCAAATAAGCAGTCTTGTCTACACAGTCAATTGAGTGGGTAAAATTAGTGGGTTGATTCTTTTGGATACCCCCTCCGCAGTCGCAGGGTTTACCGAACAAGGCAATAAGAAGCTGCTGTTTGTCCACAGGGGTTCGGAATCCTCCATGAGTCGGTGGAATGAGGACCATTAATAAGATGGCAATTTCCATGACCTACAAACAAGAATTTTTCTCAGGGGCCATTTCCCTGGACGGGGGTTTATCGTTAATGGGCTTGACGAGGCGTTCGGGTAGCCACCTCGGGGGCCCCCTCGGGGGTATCATACACACAGGCGTGGCCTCTTCCCCAGATGAGAACTGGATCAGGACCGTGCCATTTATGGTTTATAGGATCTTTCCACATAACCTTGGCGTACTGATTTTTGGTTTCTTGGTGCCAAAGGCGATCTGCTGCAGACTTTTTATTAAGATCTAGCTGTAAGAAATTAAGGATAAATAATGCATGGTTTAAGATGTTACGAGGGGAGCCCTTAGTGGGGTAGACAGTGTTTGTTTTGAGTTTGGATATAGTATTTTTAAGAGTCTGGTGAGCTCGTTCTATTATGCCCTGTCCCTGAGGATTATAGGGAATGCCTGTGACATGTTTGATTTGGCATTGTCCACAGAAGTTTTTAAAGGTTTGTGATGTATAACCTGGCCCATTGTCTGTTTTGATTTTTTTGGGGCTTTCCCATGATGGCAATACATTGGAGAACATGTGCTATGACATTTTTAGAGGCCTCACCGCTGTGGAGGGTGGCATGGAGGAACCCACTATAGGTGTCAATGGTTACATGGGTATATTTGAGGTTACCAAATTCAGGAATGTGAGTAACATCCATCTGCCAAATTTCATTGGAGAGTAGGCCCCTTGGGTTGACCCCTAAATGGGGGAGTGGTAGGAGAGTAACACATCCAGGACAGTCCTTAACAATTTGTCTAGCTTGTTCCCTGGAAATCTTAAACATAAGGCGGAGTGTACGGGCATTGAGATGATGAAGGGCATGGCTTTGTGTAGCCCTAGTGACGGGATCGGTGGTGATTGAGAGGACAAGGTGGGTTTGTTTGTCTGCAAGATCATTACCTTGGGAAAGTGGACCAGCGAGGTCCGCGTGGGCTCGCAAATGTCCAATAAAGAAAGAGGTATGTCTTTTCAAAATGAGGGATTGAAGTTGTTGAAAAAGAGATACAGCATTGGAAGATGGTTTGATATAAGGAACTGTTTCTAACATAGGGACCGAGAGAGCTATGTAAGCGCTGTCGGTATAAAGATTGAAGGGGACATCGTGTAGTATTGTGAAGACTTGTAAGATAGCAAAAAGTTCTACAAGCTGAGCTGACTGAAAGGGAGAATGGACACTGTGACTTCGTGAGTCTATAACCCATGCTGCAATGCCAGAAAATGATCCATCTGAAAAGACTAGGGAGGTCTTATTTAGAGGATTTGATGAAGTTACTTTGGGAAAGGTAAAAGGGTGTAGTCGCGCGAATTGGAGAAACTTGTGGGAAGGGTAATGGTTATCAACCGTACCCTGAAATGTAGACAGGGCTATTATCCAATCATCATCATTCTGGGAAAGCCAGTCTATCTGTTCTTTGGTGTAAGGGATAATAACTTGGTCAGGGTCTCTGCCGAAATGTTGGTGGCTCTTTTCTCGGCCCAGTCTTATAAGTTTGGCCACTAGGGAGGGGTAGGTGAGAAGAACCTTAGTTGGGGTGGAAGACAGATGTATCCACAAGAGGGGACCATCTTGCCACAAAACCTCAGTGGGTGCATGAGGCGTGGCACAGATAATAAGGGCAAAAGGCCGTTCATAGGCTATGAAGGTAATCTGTTGTTGTTGTATAGCTATTTCGACAGTGTGAAGAGCCTCTTTTGCTTCAGGAGTAAGGTGACGGGGAGAGAGGGGGCTGGAATCTCCTTGAAGGATGTCAAACAGCGGTTTTAAGTCTCCTGTTGTAAGTTTGAGATATGGTCTAAGCCAATTAATATCTCCTAGGAATCTTTGAAAATCGTTAAGCGTATGTAGATGAGAGGTCTTCAGATTGAGCTTCTGAGTGGAGATTTGATTATTGCTTAATTCAAAACCGAGGTAATAATAAGGGTCGGTAAGCTATATTTTGTTTGGGGCAATCTGAAGTCCGAGGGAAGTTAGTCGGTAAGTTAGGTCCTGGCTGCACCTAAGTACCTCAAAACTGGAGGCCCCCGCCAGTAAAATGTCATCCATGTAATGAATGATATAAATGGAAGACCACCGACGCCTAAGAGGGTCTACAGCCTGAGCAACAAATTTTTGACACAGAGTGGGACTATTGGCCATGCCCTGAGGGAGAACTTTCCACTGATAGCGCTGCATTGGCCCTTTAAAATTAATAACTGGGAGGCTAAACGCAAAGCGCTCTCTATCAAGTGGGTGAAGAGGGATGGTAAAGAAGCAATCTTTGAGATCAATAATGATTTTAAAATAGTTAGCTGGAATGGCAACGGGGGAGGGAAGTCCAGGTTGGAGAGCCCCCATTGTAAACATGGTTTTATTAATTTCTCTGAGGTCCTGAAGGAGTCGCCATGACCCATTTTTCTTTTTGATCACAAATATAGGAGTATTCCAGGGAGAGGTGGTTGGTTCTAAATGTCCAGCAGCCAGCTGTTCCTGCACTAACGCTGTCAGCTGCGAGTTTTTGTTCAGTCAAGGGCCATTGATCTACCCACACTGGAGACTCAGATTTCCACTTAATCTTATCAGCGTGGGGTGCAGGGGAGTCAATGACCGCTAAGGAAAATTTTCATTTCTCAAGCCTGAACGATTATTTTTAGGCGTTACAGGAAGAGGCTGCTTTATACCTTAATTATTTTTTCCCAGTCCTTGTCCCGGTAGGAACCCTAGGTTAAGCATCTGTTGGGTAATTATCTCATTTGGGCTACACATGATGATCCCCAGCTGGGATAAGACATCATGACCCCATAGATTAACAGGTAAACCCGGAACAATGTAAGGTTGAATCTGTCCTGAGTTACCCTCAGAGTCCTTCCAAGTAAGAATTTTTGAGCTTTGTTTAGGGTTGACAGACTGGCCAATGCCTTCAAGATGAGTTATTGAGGCCTCACAGGGCCAGTTGGAAGGCCAATATTTAGCTGAAATTACTGTGGCATCTGCCCTGTATCCACTATCCCTTCAAAGGCCTTACCATCTAATTGGAGGGTGAGTCTTGGCCTATCAGGGGTTACTGGTTGCACCCAATAGGTGTCGGAAGACCCAAAGGCAGAATTCAACCTAATGGACTGTATGTGTTTGGTGGGTGTGGAATCTAAGGGAAGTAATATAAGTTGTGCTATTCTCTTTCCTTTTGGAACAGACAGGGGCCCCAACGGAGCCGAGGCCAAAAGAGTAATTTGTCCTGTGTAGTCATTATCAATGACCCCAGGGATGACATGAAGGCCGGCCAATGAGGAACTGCCACGCCCTAAGATCAAACCAAACATTCCCAGGGACAGTGGCCCATAAACCCCTGTAGGGATGAGTTGAACACCCTGATCGGGCACTAATATTGTATCGGTGGCGGAACATAGGTCCAATCCTGCGCTTCCAGGGGTCGCACGGCAGAGGGAGCTGATACTTGTCTTTGTGTCTGTTTCTGGGGGATGAACCTGACTGCCCCTAGGTTCTGTCCCAAGGATGGGGTCAGGGGCTGGCCCTGCTGGGAGTTTCCCTGTTTTGGGGGGAGAGGCTGACGGTTGATGTCAGTTTTAGAAAAACAATCTGGGGCCCAATGTTTGCTCTTCTTACATCAGGGGCACACTGAAGTAGTGGGTCCCCGATTCTGTTTACCTGTGGGACACTCGCGTATATAATGTCCGGGCCGTTTGCAATTGAAGCAAGTTTTTTGTTGTTTATCATGGTCAAGACCTTTGAGAGCAGCCCCTATGGCTATACCAATGGCATGAGAGGCTCCTATTCCTGAACAGAGTTTAACATAGTCAGCGAGGCTGCCCCTACGGTGAGGTCTTAACGCCTCTTGACAAGAAGGGTTAGCATTTTCAAAGGCGAGATGTTTAATGAAGGCACTATCATTTTCTCCTTCCCCCACCAAACGCTCGGTGGCGTCAGTTAGGCGGCTGACAAAGTCACTGTAGGACTCATCAGGGCCTTGACGGATTTTAGCTAAGGAGGTGGTGGCTGTACCCTTTGGGGGAAGACACCTCCAGGCCTTGAGGCCGGCGTTTTGTATTTGTGCTAATAAACCAGGGGGAAAATTTGCCTGTTTCTCATTAGTATCATAGGGAGTTTGCCCCAAGAGTTTATCTCTTGTCCAAGAGTGGGACGTCCTGCTTTCACTATTATGCTGGGCGGTCTCGCGGCAGTTTTCTGCAAAATCGGTGCGCCAGAGTACTAAATCACCCCCTGATAAGGTGGCTCGTGGCAAGAAATGCCAATCATTAGGGGTTAGCCATCGCTCACTTAGCCAGGCTTTCCATTATGGCCTGGCTGTAGGGGGCAGTAGAGCCATAGTTATTAACAGCTGCCTTTAAGTCTTTTAAATGTTTAAGGTTTAGGTGATGGTATTTTTGTCTGTCTGAACTACTCTCTTCCGGGGCGGGGTTTTCTTTGTCAGAAGCCTCTCCCCCCGAGCCTGGGCCCTCACCAGGCTCGCTACTTACTTCCTCTTCTTCAGTATCATGTTGAGGCCTTTGACTGCGGGTTACAGGAAATGTGAAAAGGGGGCCTTTGGGACTTGAGCCCTTGGGGGTTTTCTTTGAAACCAGGCTGAGCGTTGTGGAAGCAAGCTCCGCCTCAAGGGCTCAGATTTCTTTGATAAGCTGTAAGTGTTCACGTTTCTGAGTCAGCAGTTCTCTTAAGGAGGAAACTTCTTGAGTGAGGGAGATTTTAGCCTGCCGAATGGGATCCGAAACCATGATTGTGCTGTGCTCTGGGTTAAGGGTTGAGGTGAGGGGAGCTGAGGAACCCTGGAGATATGGAGGAGGTTGTAGAGTTTCATTAGGGGGACCGCGGAAGGCAGGGGCAGTGAAAGCCCAATGGTCGCCGCTGCCCTGATATTGTGCAGCCTGACTTTCTAATATTTCCCGGTCTTCAGGGGACAACTGGCCAGAATCGGAATTGTCCCTAAAGGGTTTTAAAGATAGGTAAATCAGGCTAGGCGTGTCAGGATTTGTTTGGGGGATTTCTTTTATATCAGCTGTCTGAGGCTCCTCTGAAATATTTATAGAAACCAATGGGCAAGCGGAGGGGGGGCGAGAGCTATTTCGAAGGACCGTCTCCCCAATGTGAGCAAGTTTTTGAACATCTGGGTCTTTAAGGGAGCTTTGTAACACATCATTAATCAATTTCCAATATGAAAAGGCAGTTACAGGGAGCTTCTCAGGTCCAAAGGCTCTATAATAATCATTTAAGCAATCCCCAACCCTCTTCCAACACTTAAGAGTCTATTGTTTCCTGTTGGGGAAACTAAGGGCAGACATCAGACAAGAAATTAAAGAAATGTACTATATCTTTTTTTTCTTCAACCGTAATTCTTTACAACTTGAAGGATCCCTGATTCCTATCTCTTTGTTAGCCTTAATTCTTTGCATCTTGAAGGAATCCCTAATTCCTGTGAGAAAGAGTCCATGTGAACTCAATTCTTGCCCCATGCTTTTTACCCACTTACCTCTAACAGATCAGTCTCGCAGGGCGGCTAGTGGGGCAGTGATCAGGAACAAGTCTTCTCACGGGTCAGTACCTCGTGGCGACTCAGGACGAGCCAAACTCACACCTTGTGGAGGCTCAAGGGGTGCCTGGCCAGGGCTTTTCAAGCGGGTCTTTTCAACAGCTCCGTACCTCGGGCCCCACGTTGGGCGCCAGTTATGCCCCGACCCGCGGGGTGAATCAACGGAGGGACGAGGGGGAGCCTGTGAAAATGAAAGTGGGGCAAGAGACGCGAAGAAATGGAGGCAAGACAAAATTCTGATCAAGCCTCGAGGTTTTATTGTAGCAGAGTAATATATATAGAAGTTGGGGAGGGGAAGGGCTTAGGATCAGAAGATAGCTGGTATGAGACAGTTGGCGTTCTATGATTGGGCAGACGGTATGCCTGTACAGTTGACGTTAGGCAGTGACGCGCGGGTGGTTTGAGAACGCGCACACGCGTTCTCACGGACTTTCCAGACTTCCTGTTTTTTAGGGGCCTGAGGCTTCCTCATGGCGCCTGACAAAACCCTCTAACTGATAGGGGAGTGAAGACAAGTCACAGGATACAGTACAAACCTAAGTAAATCAGTAGGATTCCTTGACAGCAATAACAAGACAGTGAACAGAGAAATCATCAGTTCCATACTATTTACCACAGGTATTAACAAGATAAAGTACTTAGGAATTAGTATAATGACAGAAACAACAGAGATTTAACAGGTCTTTCCACAAAAAGAATCTACTTCTAAAAGGCACTCCCAGTACAAGTTCCAGCATCCTTTTTTCTGTGTTAGCAGATGATACGATTGTACATGCCGAGAATCACAAGTAGCCCCTCTAACTGATAGGAGAGATCAGCAAATTCTCAGGATACAAGAGACACCTAAGTAATTCAGTAGGATTCCTTTACAGTAACAAGATTGTGAACGGAGAATACATCATATCCATACCGTTTACCATAGTTCCTAAAAAGAGAATGTACCTAGGAGTTAATCTAACCAGAGAAACAACAGAGTTTTACAGAGAGAACTCCCAGCCCTAACTAAAAGAAACTAAGAGGATACAAGAGAAACCTAAGTAAATCAGTAAGATTCCTTTACATTACCGAGATTGTGAAAGGAGAAATCATCAGATCCATACCATTTACCATAGATCCTAAAAACAGAAAGTACCTAGGAATTAATCTATCTCCATGAACAGCATAGATTTTTCCAGTTATCCAGGTCTCTCTTAGTTTCCTGTAGTTAGCCCTGGTAGTTCTCTCTGTGGAAGTCTGTTGTTTCTTGATTTATATTAATTCCTAGGTACTTTCTCTTTTTGGAATCTATGTTAAACGTTTCGGGTCTGATGAATTCTACATTCACAATCTCATTACCGTAAAGGAATTGTACTGATTTACTTAGGTTTCTCTTGTATCCTGAGAATCTGCTGATCTGTCCTATCAGTTAGAGGGTGTAGTTATAGATTCCTTGCGTTTCTTGGCATATAATTCGTTTGGTCTGCTAACAGGGCAAAGATGATGCTGGAACTTGTACTGAGACTGCCTTATAGAAGTACATAGCTTTCAGGGAAAGAGACCTTCTGACAATGGTAAGTCTTCCTATCTCCATAAGCAGTGTAGATTTTTCCATTTTTCTAAGTCTCTCTTAGTTTCCTGTAGTTAGCACTGGTAGTTCGCTCTGTGTAAGTCTGTTGTTTCTCCAGTTAGATTAATTCCCAGGTAATTTCTCTTTTTAGGATCTATGGTAAATGGTATGGATCTGATGAATTCTCTATTCACAATCCCGTGACTGTAAAACAATCCTACTGATTTACTACTGTTTCTCTTCCATCCTGTGAATTTGCTTATGTCTCCTATCAGATAGAGGGTTACTTAGAGATTCCCCGGGACTCTCGGCATGTACAATCATACCATCTGCTAACACGGAGAAAAATGTGCCTGGACTTGTACTGGAAGTGCCTTATAGATGTAGATTCCTTTCGGGGAAAGAGAAATGTTCACAATGTTAAATCTTCCTATCTCCATGCACAGCATAAATTTTTCCACTTATCTAAGTCTCTCGTAGTTTCTTGTAGTTAGGGCTGGGAGTTCTCTCTGTAAAGCTCTGTTGTTTCTGTGGTTAGGTTAATTCCTAGGTACTTTATCTTTTTGAGATCAATGGTAAATGGTACGATCAGATGATTTCTCCTTTCACGATCTCGGTACTATGAAGGAATCATACTGATTTACTTAGGTTTCTCTTGTAGCCTGAGAATTTACTGATCTCTCCTATCATTTAGAGGGTTTTCTTATAGATTCCTTGGGATTCTCAGCTTGTACAATCGTATCATCCCTAAAAGGGAAAAAATGAGGCTGGAACTTGTCCTGGGACTGCCTTATAGAAGCAGATTCCTTTTGGGGAAAGAGACATTTTCACAATGTTGAGTCTTCCTATCTCCGTGAACAGCAAAGATTTTTTCCAATTATCCAAGTTTTTCTTAGTTTCTTGTAGTTAGGGCTGTGAGGTCTCTCTTTAAATCTTTGTTGTTTCTGTCATTATACTAATTCCTAAGTATATATACCTTGCTAATATCTGTGGTAAACCATATGGAACTGATGATTTCTCCATTCGCTGTCTTGTTGTTGCTGTCAAGGAATCCTATTGATTTACCTAGGTTTGTACTGTAACCTGTGACTTTGCTGTACTCCCCTATCAGGTAGAGGTTTTACTTATAGATCTTTTGGGATTCTCAATATGTACAATCGTATCATCTGCTAACAGGGTAATAATCCTGCTGGAACTTGTCCTGGGACTGCCTTAGAGAAGTAGATTCCTTTGGGTGAAAGAGACCTTTTTACAATGTTAATTCTTCTGTCCATGAGCAGCATGGGTTTTTCCATTTTTCAATGTCTCTCTTAGTTTCTTGAGGTAAGGGCTGTTAGTTTTCTCGTAAAAGTCTGTTACTTCTCTCATTAGATTAATTCCTAGGTACTTTCTCTTGTTAGAATCTATGGTAAATTGTGTGGATCTAATGTTTTCTCCGTTTACAATCTCATTACCCTAAAGGAATCCTAGTGATTACTTATGCTTCTCTTGTATCCTGAGAATTTGCTGATCTCTCCTATCATTTATAGGGTTTACCTGGAGATTCCTTGGTAGTCTCGGCATTTACCATCGTATCATCTGCTAACAGGGAAAAATGATGCTGGAAGTTGTACCGGAACTGCCTTATAGAAGTAGATTTCTTTGGGTCAAAGACACCTTGTCACTGTTGTCTTCCTATCACCATGAATAGGGTAGGTTTTTCCATTTATCCCAGTCTCTTTTAGTTTCTTATAGTATGGGCTGGGTAGTTCTCTTTGAAAAAGTTTGTTAATTCTCTCATTCGGTTAATTGCTAGGTACTTTCTCTTCCTAGGGACTGTTGTGAACGGTATGGATCTGATGATATCTCCGTTCGCAGTCTCGTTGTTGCTGTCAAGGAATCCCACTGATTTACTTAGGTTTCTCTTGTATCCTGAGACTTTGCTGAACTCTCCTATCAGTTAGAGGGTTTACTTATAGATTCCTTGGCATTCTCGGAATGTGCAATCATATCATCTGCTAACAGGGAAAAAATGATGCTTTAACTTGTATTGGGACTGCCTTATAGAAGTAGACTGCTCTGGGGGAAAGAGGACTTTTCACAATGTTAATTCTTTCTGTTTCTGTGAGCGGGGTAGGGTTTTCTATTCTTCAAAGTCTCTGTTAGCTTCTTGTACAAAGGGCTGGTAGTTCTCTCTGTAAAATTCTGTTATTTCTCTGGTTAGATTAATTCCTAGGTACTTTCTCTTCTTAGGGTCTATGGTAAATATCTGATGATTTTTCCGTTCACAGTCTCATTTTTGCTGTCAAGAAATCCTACTGATTGACTTAGGTTTGTCTTGTATTCTGAGAGTTCGCTGAATTACCCTATCAGTTAGAAGGTTTACTTACAGATTCCGTGGGATTCTCAGCATGTACAATCGTATCATCTGCTAGCAGGGAAAAAATGATGCTTTAACTTGTATTGGTACTACCTTACAGAAGTAGATTGCTTTTTCTGAAAGAGTTGTTGTCACAAGGTTAAGTCTTCCTATCTCCATCAGCAGGGTAGGTTTTTTCATTTCTCCAGGTCTCTCTTAGTTTGTTATAGTAAGGGCTGGTAGTTCTCTCTATAAAAGTATGTTCTCTGGTTAGATTAATTCCTCGGTACTTTCTCTTTTTGGGTCTGTTCTGAGTGATATGAATCTGATGGTTTTTCCGTTCAAAGTCTCATTGTTGCTGTGAAGGAATCCTACTGATTTACGTAGGTTTCTCTTGTATCCTGAGACTTTGCTGAACTCTCCTATCAGTTAGAAGGTTTACTTAGAGATTTCTTGGGATTCTCGGCATGTACCATCGTATCATCTGCTAAAAAGTTAAAAAGGATGCTGGAACTTGTACTGGGAGTGTTTTATAGAACAAGATTTCTTTCTGGGAAAGAGATGCGTTCACAATGCTAAGTACTCCCATCTACATGAACAGCATCGATTTTGCGAGTTATCAAAGTCTCTCTTATTTTTTTGTAGTTACGGCTGGGAGTTCTGTCCGTAAATCTCTGTAACTTCTCTGGGTAGATGAATGATGATGTACTTTCTCTTGTTACTATCTGTTCGAAATCATATGGAAATCATAATTTCTGCCTTCCCTGACTTGTGGTTTCTGTCAGGTTACCCTACTTATTTCCTGAAGTTTCTCTCGCATCCTGTGAATTTGGTATATTCCCCTATCAATTAGAGGGTTTATTTATATATTCCTTCTCTTTCATAGCATGCGCCATCGTATCATCTGCTAAACAGATAAGAAGGATGCTGGAACTTGTACTGCGAGTATCTTATAGAAGATTTCTTTCTGGAAAAGAGATGTGCTAAGTGCTCCCATCTCCATGAACAGCATAGATTTTGCCAGTTATCAAAGTCTCTCTTATTTTCTTGTAGTTATGGCTGGGAGTTCTTTCTGTAAATCTCTGTAACTTCTCTGGGTAGATGAATCACTATGTACTTTCTCTTGTTTCTATCTGTTCTAAATCTAAAGAAACTCATACTTTCTCATTTCACTGTCTCACATTACAGAAGTAGATTTATTCTTGTGAAAGTGATGTGGTCACAATGCTAAGTACTCTGAACACCCTGAACAACGTAGATTTTTCCAGTTATCTAAGTCTTTCTTATTTTCTTGTAGCTATAGCTGGCAGTTCTCTGTGTAAACCTCTGTAAATTCTCTGGAGAGATGAATCACTATGTACTTTCTCTTGTTTCTATCTGTTCTAAATCTTAAAAAAATCATAGTTTGTTCACTGGGTTGTTGTGTTAGAGAAGTAGATTTCTTTTTGCGAAAGTGATGTTTTCACAATGCTAAGTACTCGAAAATCCATGAAAACCGTAGATTCTGCCAGTTATCTAAGTCTCTGTTATTTTCTTGTAGTTATACCTGGGAGTTCTCTCTGTAAATCTCTGTAACTTCTCTGGGTAGATTAATCACTATGTACTTTCGCTTGTTTCTATCTGTTCAAAATCTTAAGAAACTCACACTTTCTAGGTTCACTGTCTCAGATTAGAGAAGTAGATTTATTCCTGTGAAAGTGATGATTTCACAATGCTAAGTAATCCCAAGTCCATGAACAACGTAGATTTTGCCAGTTATCTAAGGCTCTCTCATTTTCTTGTAGTTATAGCTGGGGTTCTCTGTGTAAATCTCCGTAACTTCTCTGGGTACATGAATCACTATGTACTTTTTCTTCTTTCTATCTACTCTAAATCTTAAGAAACCCATACTTTCTGACTTCACTGTCTCATATTAGACAAGTAGATTTCCTTCTGCAAAAGTGATGTTTTCACAATGCTAAGTACTCCCAACTCCAGGAACAACGTAGATTTGAGCAGTTATTTTAATCTCTCTTATTTTCTTGTAGTTCAAGCTTCGAGTTCTCTGTGTAAACCTCTGTAACTTCTCTGGGTCGATGAAAGACTATGTACTTTCTTTTGTTTCTATCTGTTCTTAATCTTAATAAACTCATAATTTCTAAGTTCACTGTCTCGTATAAGAGAAGTAGATTTCTTTCTGAGAAAGTCATGTTTTCACAATGCTAAGTACTCCCAACTCCATGAACAACGTAGATTTGGCCAGTTATCTAAGTCTCTTGTATTTTCCTGTAGTTATAGCTGCGAGTTCTCTGTGTAAACCTCTGTAACTTCTCTGGTAAGATGAAACACTATGTACTTTCTCTTGCTTCTATGTATTCTAAATCTTAAGAAACTCATAATTTCTCAGTTCACTGTCTCGTATTAGAGAATTAGATTTCTTTCTGCGAAATTGATGTTTTCACAATGCTAAGTAATCCTTTTAGGGAAGTACATTTCTTTCCGACAACCTGATGTTTTCACAATGCTAAATACTCTCAACTCCATGAACAACCTAGATATTTTGACTTACCTAAGTCTCTCTTATTTTCTTGTAGTTATCGCTGTGAGTTCTCTGTGTAAACCTCTGTAATTTCTCTGGGTAGAAGAATCACTATGTACTTTCTCTTGTTTCTATCTGTTCTTAATCTTAAGAAACTCATACTTTCTCATTTCACTGTCTCATACTAGAGAAGTACATTTCTTTGTGATAAAGTTATGTTTTCACAATGTTAAATACTCCTATTAGGGAAGTACATTTCTTTCTGAGAAAGTGAAGTTTTCAAAATGCTAACTACTCCTATTAGGGAAACACAATACTTTCTGAGAAAGTGATGTTTTCACAATGCTAAGTACTCCCAACTCCATGAACAACCTAGATTTTGGTAGTTATCTAAGGCTCTCTTATTTTCTTGTAGTTATAGCTGGGAGTTCTCTGTGTAAACCTCTGTAACTTCTCTGGATAGATGAATCACTATGTATTTTCTCTTGTTTCTATGTGTTCCAAATCTTAAGAACCTCATACTTTCTCAGTTCACTGTCTCGTACTAGAGAATTAGATTTCTATCTCTGAAAGTGATGTTTTCACAATGCTAAGTCTCCCAAATCCATGAACAACCTAGATTTTGGTAGTTATCTAAGGCTCTCTTATTTTCTTGTAGTCATCGCCGGGAGATCTTTTTGTAAACCTCTGTAACTTCTCTGGGTAGATGAATCACTATGTACTTTCTCTTTCTTCTATGTTTTCTAAATCTTAAGAAACTCATACTTTCTAAGTTCACTTTTCTTGCATTAGCGAAGTAGATTTCTCTGTGCAAAAGTGATGATTTCACAATTCTAAGTACTCCCAACTCCATGAACAACGTAGATTTTGCCACTTATCTAAGTCTCTCTTATTTTTTTGTACTTATAGATGGGAGTTCTCGGTGTAAACCTCTGTAACTTGTCTGGGTAGATGAATCACTATGTACTTCCTCTTGTTTCTATCTGTTCTTAATCTTAAGAAACTCAAACTTTCTCTTTTCAATGTCTCATTGTCTTAGAAAAGTAGATTTCTTTCTGAGAAAGTGATGTTTTCACAGTGCTAAGTAATTCCAACTCCATGAACAACATATATTTTGCCACTTATCTAAGTATCTCTTATTTTCTTCTAGTTATCGCTGGTAGTTCTCACTGTAAACCTCTGTAACTTCTCTGGGTAGATGAATCACTATGTACTTTCTCTTGTTTCTATCTGTTCTTAATCTTCAGAAACTCAAACATTCTCTTCACTGTCTCGTTGTTTTAGAGAAGTAGATTCGCAGAAAGAAATGTACTTCTCTAATACGACACAGTGAAATGAGAATATATGAGTTTCTTAAGATTAAGAACACATAGAAAGAAGAGAAAGTACATAGGGATTCTTTTACCCAGAGAAGTTACAGAGGTTTACACACAGAACTCCCAGGTATAAGTAGAAGAAAATAAGAGAGACTTAGATAACTGGCCAAATCTACGATGTCAGTGGAGTTAGGAGTACGTAGCCTTGTGAAAACATCACTTTCGCAGAAAGAAATGTACTTCTCTAAGACCACGAGAGAGTGAAAAGAGAAAGTTTGAGTTTCTTAAGATCGAGAACAGATAGAAACAAGAGAAAGTACATAGTGATTCACCTACCCAGAGAAGTTACAGAAGTTTACACAGAGAACTCCCAGCCATATGAACAAGAAAATAAGAGAGACATAGATAACTCGCAAAATCTACGTTGTTCATGGAGTTGGGAGTACTTAGCATTGTGAAAACATCACTTTCTCAGAAAGAAGTCTACTTCTCTAATACGAGACCGTGAAATGAGAAAATATGAGTTTCTTAAGATTAAGACAGATAGAAACAAGAGAAAGTACATAGTTATTTGCCTACCCAGATAACTTACACAGGTTTATACACAGAACTCCCAGGTATAACTACAAGAAAATAAGAGAGACTTAGATAACTGGCAAAGTCTACGTTCTTAATTGAGTTGGGAGTATTTCGCATTGTGAAAACATCACTAGGGCAGAAAGAAATGTACTACTCTAAGACAACGAGACAGTGAAAAGAGAAATTTTGAGTTTCTTAAGATTAAGAATTGATAGAAACACGGAAAAGAACATAGTGATTCATCTATGCAGAGAAGTTACGAGTTTTACACAGAGACCTCCCAGCTGTAAGTACAAGAAAATAAGAGAGACTTAGATAAGTCGCAAAATCTACGTTGTTCATGGAGTTGGGAGTACTTAGCATTGTGAAAACATCAGTTCCGAGACAGAAATCTACTTCTCTAAGACAACGATAGAGTCAAAAGAGAAGGTTTAAGTTTCTTAAGATTAAGAACACATAGAAAGAAGAGAAAGTACATAGTGACTCTTCTACCCAGAGAACTTACAGAGGTTTACCCAGAGAACACCCAGCTATAATAACAAGAAAATAAATCACATAGATAACTGGGCAAATCTACGTTGTTCATGGAGTTGGGAGTACTTAGCATTGTGAAAACATCACTTTCTCAGAAACAAGTGTACTTCTCTAATACGAGACAGTGAAATGAGAATATATGAGTTTCTTAAGATTAAGAACAGATAGAAAGAAGAGAAAGTACATAGTGATTCATCTATCCACAAAAGTTACAGAGATTTAGACAGAGAACTCCCAGCTACAACTACAAGGAACTAAGAGAGATTTAGATAACTGGCAAAATCTGTGTTGTTCATGGAGTTGGGAGTACTAAGCATTGTGAAAACATCACTTTCTCAGAAAGAAATGCACTTCCCTCATAGGAGAACTTAGCACTGTGAAAACATCACTTTCTCAGAAAGAAATGTACTTCCCGTATAGGAGTACTTAGCATTGTGAAAACATCACTTTCTCAGAAAGAAATGTACTTCTCTAATACAAGACAGTCCAATGAGAATGTATGAGTTTCTTTAGATTAAGAACAGATATAAACAAGAGACAGTACATAGGGGTTTTTCTACCCAGAGAAGTTACAGAGGTTTACACATAGAACGCCCAGCTATAACTACAAGAAAATAAGAGAGACGTAGACAACTGGCCAAATTTACGTTGTTCATGGAGGTGGGAGTACTTAGCATTGTGAAAACATCACTTTCTTAGCAGAAGTGTACTTCCGTAATAGGAGTGCTTAACACTGTGAAAACATCACTTTCTCAGAAAGAAATGTACTTCCGTAATAGGAGTACTTACCATCGTGAAAACATCACTTTCTCAGAAAAAAATGCACTTCTCTAATACAAGACAGTGAAATGAGAATGTGTGAGTTTGTAAATATTAAGAACAGAAAAGAAACAAGAGAAAGTACATAGGGATAATTCTACCCAGACAAGTTACAGAGGTTTATACAGAGAACTCCCAGCTAAAACAAGACAAGAAGAGAGACTTACATAACTGGCCAAATCTATGTTGTTCATGGAGTTGGGAGTACTTAGCATTGGGAAAACTTCAATTTCTCATAGAAATGTACTTCCCTAATAGGAGTACTTAGCATTCTTAAAACATCACTTTCTCAGAAAGAAGTATAATTCCCTAATAGGAGTACCTACCATTGTGAAAACATCACTTTCTCAGAAAGAAATGTACTTCTCTAATACGAGACATTGAAGTGAGGATATATCAGTTTGTAAATATTATGAACAGATAGAAACAAGAGAAAGTACATAGGGATTCTTCTACGCAGAGAAGTTACAGAGGTTTACACAGAGAACTCCCAGCTATAACTACAAGAAACTAAGAGAGTCTTAGATAATGGGCAAAATCTAGTATCCTCATGGAGTTGGGAGTACCTAGCATTGTAAAAACATCACTTTCGCAAAAGAAATCTACTTCTCTAAGACAACGAGACACTGAAATGAGAAAGTGTGAGTTTCTTAAGATTAAGAACAGATAGAAAGAAGAGAAAGTACGTAGTGATTGATCTACCCAGAGAACTTACAGAGGTTAACACAGAGAACTCCCAGCTATAACTACAAGAAACTAAGAGAGACTTAGATAATGGGCAAAATCTACGTTGTTGATGGAGTTGTGAGTACTGAGCATTGTGAAATCATCACATTCGAAGAAAGAAATCTACTTTTCTAAGACAACGAGACAGTGAAATGAGAAAGTGTGCGTCTCTTAAGATTAAGAACAGATAGAAACAAGATAAAGTACATAGCGATTCATCTACCCAGAGAAGTTACAGACGTTTACACAGAGAACTCACAGCTATAACAACAAGAAACTAAGAGAGACTTAGATAACAGGCAAAATCTATGTTGTTCATTCACTTGGGAGTATTTAGCACTGTGAAAACATCACTTTGACAGAAAGCAACATACTTCTCTAAGACAACGAGACAGTGAAAGGAGAAAGTGTGAGTTTCTTACGATTAAGAACAGATAGAAACAAGAGGAAGTACATAGTGATTCAGCTACGAAGAAAAGTTACAGAGGTTTACACAGAGAACTCCCAGCTATAACACAAGAAGGTAAGAGAGACTTAGATAACAGGCAAATTCTAGGTTGCTCGTGGAGTTGGGAGTACTTAGCACTGTGAAAACATGACTTTGGCAGAAAGAAATCTGCTTCTCAAAGACAACGAGGCAGGGAAACGAGAAAGTGTGAGTTTCCTAAGATTAAGAACAGGTAGAAACAAGAGAAAGTAAATAGGGATTCATCCATGCAGTGAAGTTAAAGAGGTTTACACAGAAAACTCTCACGTATAACAATAAGGAACTAAGAGAGATTTTGATAACTGGCAAAATCTACGTTGTTCATGGGATTGGGGGTACTTAGCACTGTGAAAACATCACCTTCGCAGAAAGAAATCTACTTCTCTAAGACAGCGAGGCAGTGAACTGAGAAAATGTGAGTTTCTTAAGATTAAGAACAGATAGAAACAAGAGAAAGCACATAGTGATTCATGTACCCAGAGAACTTACAGAGGTTTACAGAGAGAACTCCCAGCGATAACTACAAGAAACCAAGAGAGACTTAGAAAACTCGCAAAATCTACGTTGTTCATGGAGTTGGGAGTACTTAGCACTGTGAAAATATCACTTTCGCAGAAAGAAATCTACTTCTTTAGAACAACGAGATAGTGAAATGAGAAACTGTGAGTTCCTTAATACTAAGAACAGATAGAAACAAGAAAAGTACATCATAGTGATTCAGCTACGAAGAGAAGTTACAGAGGTTTACACAGAGAACTCCCAGCTATAACACAAGAAGGTAAGAGAGACTTAGATAACAGGCAAATTCTAGGTTGCTCATGGAGTTGGGAGTACTTACCACTGTGAAAACATGACTTTCGCAGAAAGAAATCTACTTCTCTAAGACAACGAGACAGTGAAATGAGAAAGTGTGAGTTTCTTAAGATTAAGAACAGAGAGAAACAATAGACAGTACATACTGATTGATCTACCCAGAGAATTTACAGAGGTTAACACAGAAATCTCCCAGCTATACCTACAAGAAACTAAGAGAGACATAGATAACGGGCAAAATCTGGGTTGCTCATGGAGTTAGGAGTACGTAGCACTGTGAAAACATCACATTTGCAGAAAGAAATCCACTTCTCTACGACAACGAGGCAGTGAAATTAGAAAGTGTGAGTTTCTTAAGATTAAGAAGAGATAGAAACAGGAGAAAGTACATAGTGATTCATCTACCCAGAGAAGTTATAGAGTTTAGACAGAGAACTCCCAGCTATAACTACAAGAAACTAAGAGAGACTTAGATAACTGGCAAAATTTACGTTGTTCATGGAGTTGGAAGTACACAGCACTGTGAAAACACCACTTTCCCAGAAAGAAATCTACTTCTCTAAGACAACAAGAGAGTGATGTGAGAAAGTGTGAGTTTCTTAAGATTAAGAACAGATAGAAACAAAAAAAGTACACAGTGATTCATCTACCCGGAGAAGTTACAGACGTTTACAGAGAGAACTCCAAGCTATAACTACAAGAAAGTAAGAGAGACTTAGAAAAATGGCAAAATCTACATTGTTCATGGAGTTGGGATTACTGAGCATTGTGAAAACATCACTTTCGCAGGAAGAAATCTACTTCTCTAAGACAACGATACAGTCAACAGAGAAAGTATTTGTTTCTTAGGATTGATAACAGATAGAAACAAGACAAAGTACACAGTGATTCATCGACCTAGAGAAGTTACAGAGGTTTACACAGAGAAGTTCAACTATAACTACAAAGAAATAAGAGAGACATAGAAAACTGGGAAAATCTACTCTGTTGATCGAGTTGGGAGTACTAAGCATTGTGAAAACATCACTTTCACAGAAAGAAATCTACTACTCTAAGACAATGATACAGTGAAAAGAGAAACTATTAGTTTCTTAAGGTTGAGAACAGATAGAAACAAGAGAAAGTACACAGTGATTCATCTACCCAGAGAAGTTACAGAGGTTTACACAGAGAACTTCAGGTATAACCACGAGAAAGAGAGACTTACATAACTGACAAAATCTACGTTGTTCATGGAGTTGAGAGTACTAAGCATTCTGAAAACATCACTTTTGCAGAAAGTAATCTACTACTCTAAGACAACGATACAGTGAATGGAGAAAGTATTACTTTCTTAAGATTGAGAACAGATAGAAACAACAGAAAGTACACAGTGATTCATCTACCCACAGAAGTTACAGAGGTTTACACAGAGAACGTCAGCTATAACTACAAGAAAGTAAGACACTTAGATAACAGGGAAAATCTATGTTGTCATGGAGTTGGGAGTACTTAGAATTCTGAAAACATCACTTTCGCAGAAAGAATTCTACTTCTCTCAGACAACGAGGCAGTGAAACGAGAAACGGTGAGTTTCTTAAGATTAAGAACAGGTAGAAACAAGATAAAGTACATAGTGATTCATCTACCCAGTGAAGTTAAAGAGGTTTACACAGAGAACTCCCAGCTATAACTACAAAAAACTAAGAGAGATTTAGACAACTGGCAAAATGTATGTTGTTCATGGAGTTGGGAGTACTTAACATTGTGAAAACATCAGTTTTGCAGAAAGAAATCTTCTTCTGTAAGAGAACGAAACAGTGAAATGAGAAAGTGTGAGTTTCTTAAGAATAAGAACAGATAGAAAGAAGAGAAAGTACATAGTGATTCATCTATCTAGAAAAGTTACAGAGGGTTACACAGAGAACTCCTAGCTATAACTACAAGAAAATAAGAGAGACTTAGATAACGGGCAAAATCTATTTGTTCATGGAATTGGGGGTACTTAGCATTGTGAAAATATCACTTTCGCAGAAAGAAATCTACTTCTCTTACACAACAAAACAGTCAAAAGACAAAGTGTGATTTTCTTAAGAATAAGGACAGGTAGTAACAAGGGAAACTACATAGTGATTCATCTACCCAGAGAAGTTACAGAGGTTTACACAGAGAACTTCAGGTATAACTACAAGAAAGTAAGAGAGACTTAGATAACTGGCAAAATCTACGTTGTTCATGGAGTTGAGAGTACTTAGCCCTGTGAAAACATCACTTTCGCCAAACGAAATGTACTTCTCTAAGACAACAAGACAGTGAAATGAGAAAGTGTGAGTTTCTTAAGATTAACAACAGAGAGAAACAAGAGAAAGTACATCGTGATTCATCTACCTAGAGAAGTTACAGAGGTTTACACAGAGAACTTCAGGTATAACTACAAGAAATTAAGAGAGACTTAGATAACTGGCAAAATCTACGTTGTTCATGGAGTTGGGAGTACTTAGCACTGTGAAAACATCACTTTCGCAGAAAGGAATCTACTTCTCTAAGACAACGATAAAGTCAACAGAGAACGAATTTGTTTCTTAGGATTTATAACAGATAGAAACAAGAGAAAGTACACAGTGATTCATCAACCCAGAGAAGTTAGAGGTTTACACAGAGAACTTCAGGTATAACTACAAGAAAATAAGAGAGACGTAGAAAACTGGGAAAATCTACTCTGTTGATGGAGTTGGCAGTACTAAGCAATGTGAAACATCACTTTAACAGAAAGTAATCTTCTACTCTGAGACAACGATACAGTGAATAGAGAAACTATTACTTTCTTAAGGTTGAGAACAGATAGAAAGAAGAGAAAGTACACAGTGATTCATCTGCCCAGAGAAGTTACAGAGGTTTACACAGAGAACGTCAGCTATAACTACAAGAAAGTAAGACACTTGGATAACAGGCAAAATCTACGTTGTTCATCGAGTTGGGACTACTTAGAATTCTGAAAACATCACTTTCGCAGAAAAATTCTACTTCTCTAAGACAATGATACAGTCAACAGAGAAAGTATTTGTTCCTTAGGATTGGTAAAAGATAGAAACAAGAGAAAGTACACAGTGATTCATCTACCCAGAAAAATTACAGATGTTTAAACAGAGATCATCACATATAACTATAAACAAAATAAGAGAGACATAGAAAACTGGCAAAATCTCCTCTGTTAATGTAGTGGGCAGTACTAAGCATTGTGAAACATCACTTTTACAGAAAGAAATCTTCTACTCTAAGAGAATGATACAGTGAATAGAAAAAGTATTACTTTCTTAAGATTGAGAACAGATAGAAACAAGAGAAAGTACACAGTGATTCACCTACCCAGAGAAGTTACATAGGTTTACACAGAGAATTTCAGGTAGAACTACAAGAAAGTAAGAGAGACTTAGATAACTGGCAAAATCTACGTTGTTCATGGGCTTGGAAGTACTTAGCATTCTGAAAACATCACTTTTGCAGAAAGAAATCAATTCTCTAAGACAGTGATACAGTGAACACAGAAAGTATTAGTTTCTTAAGTTTGAGAACAGATAGAAGGAAGAGAAAGTACACAGTGATTCATCGACCCAGAGAAGTTACAGAGTTTTACACAGAGAAATTCAGCTATAACTACAAGAAAATAAGAGAGACTTAGATAACTTGCAAAATGTACATTGTTCATGAAGTTGGGAGTACTTAGCATTCTGAAAACATCACTTTCGCAGAAAGAAATCTATTTCGGTAAGACAAGTATACAGTGAACAGAGAAACTATTTGTTTCTTAGGATTGTGAACAGATAAAAACAAGAGAAAATACACAGTGATTCATGTAGCCAGAGAAATTACAGAGGTTACACAGAGAACGTCAGCTATAACTGCAAGAAAGTAAGTCACTTAGATAGCAGGCAAAATCTACGCTGTTCATGGAGTTTGGAGTACTTAGCACTGTGAAAACATCACTTTCGCCAAACGAAATGTACTTCTCTACGGCAACAAGACAGTGAAATGAGAAAGTGTGAGTTTCTTAAGATTAAGAACAGAGAGAAACAAGAGAAAGTACATCGTGATTCATCTACGTAGAGAAGTTACAGAGGTTCACACAGAGAACTTCAGGTATAACTACAAGAAATTAAGAGAGACTTAGATAACTGGCAAAATCTACGTTGTTCATAGAGTTGGGAGTACTTAGCTCTGTGAAAACATCACTTTTGCAGAAAGAAATCTACTTCTCTAAGACAAGACAGTGAAATGAGAAAGTGTGAGTTTCCTAAGATTAAGAACAGAAAGAAACAAGAGAAAGTACGCAGTGATTCATCTACCCAGAGAAGTTACAGAGATTTACACAAAGAACTTCAGGTTTAACTACAAGAAAGTAAGAGAGACTTAGGTAACTCGGAAAATCTACGTTGTTCATGGAGTTGGGAGTACTTAGCATTCTGAAAACATCACTTTCGCCGAAAGAAATCAATTCTCTAAGACAACGATACAGTCATGAGGGAAAGTATTTGTTTCTTATGATTGATAACAGATAGATGACGGTACCAGCCGTCAGACGCACAGAGCTGAGGGGAAATCGCGGGAGCTCAATAAGGCCTAAACAATCACATCAGGGGGGACTCAGTCAAGCTGAGACGTTTATTTCTTTTCTGAGCAAACTTTTATACAGCACACACTTCTTTGTTTATTTTTAACTCTGGTCTTTCTCACGCACCTGTGTTCCCTAGTTCTCAAAACCTCTGATCTAATAATTAGCCCTATCCAAGGACAGCCACATGTTGTTATTCTTTCTTGGGATATTGCTAAACAGTGAGTTCTCATGACCTTGCTGGCACAATATTTTTCTTAAGTGAGCCTTGCCCAGTAAATTTCTCTAAGATTTTCTTTAAGATGATTTCGGCTCCCGACAAATTCCCCCTTTTTCTTTCTATAGAATCCAGCAGTGTCACAGCTGACCCAATCTGCGTGTCTGCCTTAGGTCGTGCTTCTTTATCTCTGTGCCTTTCCCGTCATCGGAACCCTATCCTCTAGCGATAGGTCCCTGTCTTAGGCGAACACAGATCAAGAAGCATCTTACCCGTCTATGACTACCGCAGTGGGTTACATAGTAAACATGGGGGGTTTATGCTGCGTTTGCAGCTTTAGGTGATGAACATCTATTAGTGGCCATTGAAAGCAGTAGGTTCCAAATTTGGTCAAGAGGTCCAGTAAACATGTTTTTAAGGTTATTCAGACGATTTCCAGCTGTTACAGCAGCATTAAAGGGTAAGTGGGCATGACTTAGTGCCAGAATTTCTGAATGTGACTGTGTTAAGTGCAGAGTTTGATTAGTATGTTTCTACATATCTTTTAGATGTTGTTTAACTTTTTCCCATGTATCTGTGCTTATATTGTGAGTTTTGTTAGTTACACAAATCTACATAAATCCAGCATGACAAGTCAGCCTGGCTTGGTGTTGCAAAGTTTGGATCAGATTTTCCTATTACTTCTACAGCTTTAAACAGTAGCTCTAACTTTGTTTTACTTTTAGACCAATCATTTCCTGAGTACTCATAAGTTGTGACGTATTATGAACCACATTATCTGTAAATTGAGCAGTCTGTACATTCTGAGTAATGACCACGGCGATTATAGCAGATACTAACACAAAGGGAGGCTGATGTAGAACAATCGTAAGTTTCTCTTCCCCAAGGGGGCCCACACAATCAGCAAGATTACGGTTAAAGCATATTGTGTTAAAACGGTTACATTATGGCAGGTTTCATTGCCCTGTGTGACAGTCACCTGTGTCCAAGTGATGTTCATTTTTTTCTCACTGGAATTCCCTTTAAGTATTACATTGGTCCCTGTCACACAAGTGGTGACTGTTTTATTCAGGAGAGATTGGGTTAGTTTATGTCCAAGTCCAGAGTTTTCTTCATTTGGCCATTGGCAACATAGCCCCCTGTGTTATTTATGTTGGTGATGTTGTAGCAGCCGCTGTACACTGCAGGGATGTTGTTTCCTAGGCAGAGTACTCACCCTGTTCCTAGACTCGTGTAATTCCACACTCGGTGAATTGTTGTTTGATTGTAAGAGATGAGTGTCTCCCGACCCCAAACACTGGCATGTAGCACTGGAGGACTCGGAACATATGCCCAGTATAGTGCCCCTTCAGCCGCCAGCGTCATCAGGAGGAGTCACAGCCACACTGTCGCCCTTGGGTTCCTCTGCCAGGCGCACCAACCTCTCAGGAAGCCACCGCGCTCCATCGGCATCCTGCGGAAAAACACAAACATGCCCTCATCCCCAGATAAGTACAGGGTCAGGGCCGTTCCATACCCCTGTTAGGGGGTCCTTCCAGTTTACTGAAGCAAAATGTGTGCGTGTATGTGGATGCCAGAAGCACTCTGCAGGTGACCGCCCGTCCCGGTCTAAAGCTAAAAAATTTAAGATGAAGAGTGAATGATTAAGAAGGTTCTGAGGGGTACAGGGGTATTGTTCTCCCTTTTTTATTTTTTCAAGTTGGTGTTTGAGGGTACTATGGGCTCGTTCAACAATACCTTGACCCTGGGGGTTATAAGGTACTCCTGTTTTGTGTTGAAAGTGTAATTGTGTGCAAAAGGTTTGAAATGCCCGACCGGTGTAGCCGGTGCCGTTGTCAGTTTTTATGATTCGTGGCAGTCCTAAAATAGAGAAACACCGGAGACAGTGGTTTATAACATGCTTACTTGCTTCACCCGCAGCAGCAGTGGCAATGATGAAACTGGAAACTGTATCTATGGTAACGTGGACATATTTACTTTTACCAAAAGAGGGGATATGAGTAATGTCCATTTGCCACAGGTGATTAGGTAGGAGACCTCGCAGGTTTATTCCATAATGGGGGACTGAAAGATGTTGTGGGCAAGTCTGACATTGTTTTACAATTTGCCTTGGGGCTTCCCGGGGGATTTGGAATATGCGGTGGAGACTATAACTATTTTGATGATGATTTGCTTGAGAGGATTGAGCCTCCTGAATCTTAGAAAGTCCAATGACTTGTGTGGCTTGATCAACAAGATCATCTCCCTGTGAGAGGGGTCCTGGGAGCCCAGAATGTGCACGAATATGAGCAACAAAGAAACAGTGTGTTTGCTGCCGGATACTGGTTTGTATTTGACTGAACAATTGATTAACTTCTGGATTGGCAGCTTGGAAAACCGGTGCGGTTTCAAGCCAAGGAAGAGCATTAGCAATATATCGACTATCAGTATAGAGGTTGAATGGCTGCTGTGCACACTGTTGAAATACCACAGCAACGGCTCGGAGCTCTACTATTTGTGCTGAGGCGGAAGGGGATGCAATCTGATAGAGTCTGCTGTTAATGGAATAGGTAAATGTACCATTAGAGGAGCCATCAGTAAATACCAAAGAGGCATCATGAATAGGATGGAGGCTGGTGACTTTGGGGAGGACAAAGGCATGCTCTGAAGCAAATTGCAACAGCTTATGGGACGGGTAGTGGGATTCTAACTGTCCAGGGTATTGCGCCAATGCGATACCCCAGCTGTCGGAGTTGGTGAAGAGCCAGTGAATTTTCTGTTTAGGAACTGGTAAGATAATTTTAGGGGGCTCTTTGCCGAAATACCAGCGAGCTTCTGTGCGACACTGTTGAACTAAGGCAGCTAGTATTTCCTCATAGGGTTGTAGTACTCTGGAAGGGGATATGGGTAAGTGAATCCAAAGAAGAGGACCCTCCTTCCAAAGAACAGCGGTTGGCATATGTTTTGTAGGAAGGACACAGGCACACCAGTTTCTGTCATAATCTAAGTACGTCACTTGTTGACTGGAAAGTGCCTTATCAATCTTTTGTAAAGCCAGGCGTCCCTCAACAGTAAGTTCTCTGAGAGATGTAGGATTAGGATTTCCTTTAAGTATATCAAATAAGGGTTTTAGATCTGCCGTGGTTATTCCTAAGCTTGATCTGAGCCAATTAATGTTCCCCAAGAGCTTTTGAAAATCATTGAGGGTTTTTAAGTTGTCTTTCCGTAGCTGAATTTTTTGAGGAATAATATGTTTAGGATATAACAAATAACTCAAGTAAGAAAAAGGTGAGGTTAGCATTTTCATAAGCTAGCTGTTTAATTAAGAGCGTTCCAGCTTCGGTGACGCCCAAAAGCCTTTCTGCTGTTTTTAAAAGGCGGGAGACAAAATCTTGATAGGGCTCATCAGGGCCCTGCCTAATCTTAGACAAGTCCTCAGTCGGCTTGCCTATAGGGGTAACTTGTTCCAGGCTTTTTTAGCAGCCGCATTGATTTGCGCATAAATTCCAGGGTTATACTGTAACTGATTACTCAGGTCGCCCCACTGCCCTTCCCCCACCAACATCTCGTAGGGAGCCGCGACCTGGTTGAGTCTATTTATGTCTGCAGTTGTTTGACATTGGTCTAAAAACTCTGATTTCCACAGCAAAAAAATCCCCTCCCGAAAGACATGCTTTAGCCAGCATTTTCCAATCTGCCGGAGGCAGAGCATCCGTGGCAATGTTTTCCAGCAGCGCCAGAGTAAAAGGCGCTGTAGGGCCATAGGACATGCTGGAAGTTTTTAGTTCTTTTAATTGCTTAAAGGGAATTGGCCTATGCCTTCTTTGTGGATTTCCCTGTTGATCTAATTCCTCATATACTGGATACAAATGCTTAAATCCCTCCGTGCTCTCCCCTTGTCTAGCCGCTTGTTGAAGAGATGCCTGCAGAGGGGATATTTGCATTTTTATAGGCTAGAGCCGGGGTGATTGTACCACCACGATCACCAGCTCCTGAACTGCCAGGTCGTCAGGTGGATCTAAGCCTGCTATAACACTGGGTGTGGGGCTGGGTGGCAGTGGAAGACTTAATGGTTTCAAAGGGGAAAAATGAGTCAACAATTTATTAAGTTCCTGTTGCATCTCCTCAACAGCCTTAAGGAGATTGGGGTCACTTGCTGGAGGAGCAGGTTTGGCCAAATTGATCAGGGCTGCAGGGTGATCTCTGGGATGATATAAAGCAGCTGCCTCTAAATCAGCTGCAGACGCGGGGTTTAACTCCTCATTTTCCTCATTCTCTTCCTCCAAAAGAGGCGTGCTGGGGAGAATTCCATTACCAGCGCCGTTATTTTCCCTTTCGTTTTCTGTTATGGAGGAGGGAGGAACCTTCTCTATTTCATGACGGAGATCCAAACAATCCCTGACTAGTGACCAAAGACTAAAGGCATCTACGGGCATTTTTTCTGGCCCATGGGCAGAAAAATAAGCTTTCATTTTTTCTCCTACTTTCATCCATGTTGCTAAATCAACACTTCCCTCTTCAGGAAAACAGGGATATATTTTCTCAACAAATTCAAGAAACCTTAAAAGTTGATTGTGCCCAATCTTCATACCCCGACCTTTTAGCATGTGTCGGAGCATTTGTGCGAATAGGAATCTACTGCTGGTAGTTCCCATTCTTCCTCTGATGTTTTTCTAATATCGCCGCCCCTTTACTTACCTCGTGTGCACACCTGATAACTCGCGGCGGTTCCTCGCGGTACTCTTTTGTACCTCCGGTCCCTTGTTCGGGCACCACTTGACGGTACCAGCTATCAGACGAACAGAGCTGAGGGGAAAGCTCGGAAGCTGAATAAGGCCGAAACAATCACATCAGGGGGGACTCAGACAAGCTGAGACGTTTATTTCTTTTCTGAGCAAACTTTTATACAGCACACACTTCTTTGTTTATTCTTAACTCTGGTCTTTCTCACCCACCTGTGTTCCCTAGTTCTCAAAACCTCTGATCAAATAATTAGCCCTATCCAAGGACAGGCAAATGTTGTTATTCTTTCTTGGGATATTGCTAAGCAGTCAGTTCTCATGACCTTGCTGGCCCAAGATTTTTCTTAAGTGAGCCTTGCCCACTAAATTCCTCTAAGACTTTCGTTAAGATGATTTTAGCTTCGGACAGATAGAAACAAGAGAAAGTACACAGTGATTCATCGACCCAGAGAAGTTACAGAGGTTTATACAGAGAACTTCACCTATAACTACAAGAAAATAAGAGAGACATAGAAAACTGGGAAAATCGACTCTGTTGATGGAGTTGGGTGTACTAAGCATTGTGAAAACATCACTTTCACAGAAGGAAATCTACTACTCTAAGACAACGATACAGTGAATAGAGAAAGTATTACATCCTTAAGATTGAGAACAGATACAAACAACAGAAAGTACACAGTGATTCATCCACTCATAGAAGTTACAGAGGTTTACACAGAGAATGTCAGCTACAACTATAAGAAAATAAGACATTTAGATAACAGGCAAAATCTACGTTGTTCATGGAGTTGGGAGTACTTAGCATTCTGAAAACATCACTTTCGCAGAAAGAAATCTACTTCTCTAAGACAACAATACAGTCAACAGAGAAAGTATTTGTTTCTTAGGATTGATAACAGATAGAAACAAGAGAAAGTAAACAGTGATTCATTGACCCAAAGAAGTTACAGAGGTTTACACAGAGAACTTCACCTATAACAACAAGAAACTAAGAGAGAGATAGAAAACTGGGAAAATCTACTCTGTTGATGGAGTTGGGAGTGCTAAGCATTGTGAAAACATCACTTTCACAGAAAGAAATCTATTACTCTAAGACAACGATACAGTGAATAGAGAAAGTATTACTTTCTTAAGATTGAGAACAGATAGAAACAAGAGAAAGTACACAGTGATTCATCTACCCAGAGAAGTTACGGAGGTTTACACAGAGAACTTCAGGTATAACTACAAGAAAGTAAGACAGACTTAGATAACTCACAAAATCTACGTTGTTCATGAAGTTGCCAGTACTTAGCATTCTGAAAACATCACTTTCGCGGAAAGAAATCAATTCTCTAAGACAACGATACAGTGAACAGAGAAAGTATTAGTTTCGTAAGATTGAGAACAGATAGAAGCAAAAGAAAGTACACAGTGATTCATCAACCCAGAGAAGTTACAGAGGTTTACACAGAGAACTTCACGCACAACTACAAGAAAGTAAGAGAGTATTAGACAGCTGGCAAAAATCTACGTTGTTCGTGGAGTTGGGAGTACTTAGAACTGTGAAAACATCACTTTGGCAGAAAGAAATCTACTTCTCTAAGACGAGACTGTGAAATGTGAAAGTGTGAGTTTCCTAACATTAAGAACAGAAAGAAACAAGAGAAAGTACACAGTGATTCATTTACCCAGAGAAGTTACAAAGGTTTACACAGAGAACTTCAGGTATAACTACAAGAAAGGAATAGAGACTTAGATAACTCGCAAAATCTAAGTTGTTAATGGAGTTGGGAGTACTTAGCATTCTGAAAACATCACTTTCGCAGAAGGAAATCTACTTCTCTAAGACAACGATACAGTCAACAGAGAAAGTATTAGTTTCTTAAGATTGAGAACAGATAGAAGCAAGAGAAGGTACACAGTGATTCATCTACCCAGAGAAGTTACAGAGGTTTACACAGAGAACTTCACCTATAACTACAAGAAAAAAAGAGAGACTTAGAAAAGTGAGAAAATCTACGTTGTTCATGGAGTTGGGAGTACTTAGCCCTGTGAAAACATCACTTTCGCAGAAAGAAATCTACTTCTCTAAGACAACGATACAGTCAACAGAGAAAGTATTAATTTGTTAGGATTGAGAACAGATAGAAGCAAGAGAAAGTACACAGTGATTCATCGACCTAGAGAAGTTACAGAGGTTTACACAGAGAACTTCACGTATAACTACAAGAAAATAAGAGAGACATAGAAAACTGGCAAAATCTATCCTGTTGATGGAGTTGAGAGTACTTAGCATTCTGAAAACATTACTTTCGCAGAAAGAAATCAATTCTCTAAGACAATGATACAGTGAACAGAGAAAGTATTAGTTTCTTAAGATTGAGAACAGATACAAGCTAGAGAAAGTACACAGTGATTCATCTACCCAGAGTAGTTACAGAGGTTTACACGGAGAACTTCAGGTATAACTACAAGAAAGTAAGAGAGACTCAGATAACTCGCAAAATCTACATTGTTCATGGAGTTGGGAGTACATAGCATTCTGAAAACACCACTTTCGCAGAAAGAAATCAATTCTCTAAGACAACGATACAGTGAACAGAGAATGTATTAGTTTCTTAAGATTTAGAACAGATTGAAGCCAGAAAAACTACACAGTGATTCATCTACCAGAGAAGTTACAGAGGTTTACACTGAGAACTTCACCTATAACTACAAGAAAATAAGAGAGACATAGAAAACTGAGAAAATATACTCTGTTGATGGAGTTGGGAATACTAAGCTTTGTGAAAACATCACTTTCACAGAAAGAAATCTACTACTCTAAGACAACGATACAGTGAATAGAGAAAGTATTACTTTCTTAAGATTAAGAACAGATAGAAACAAGAGAAAGTACACAGTGATTCATCTACCCAGAGAAGTTACAAAGGTTTACACAGAGAACTTCATGTATAACTGCAAGAAAGCAAGAGAGACTTAGACAACTGTCAAAATCTACGTTGTTCATGGAGTTGAGGGTACTTAGCACTGTGAAAACATCACTTTCGCCAAACGAAATGTACTTCTCTAAGACAACAAGACAGTGAAATGAGAAAGTGTGAGTTTCTTAAGATTAAGAACGGAGAGAAACAAGAGAAAGTACATTGTGATTCATCTACCTAGAGAAGTTACAGAGGTTTACACAGAGAAATTCAGGTATAACTAGAAGAAATTAAGAGAGACTTAAATAACTGGCAAAATCTACGTTGTTCATGGAGTTGGGAGTACTTAGCCCTGTGAAAACATCACTTTTGCAGAAAGACATCTACTTCTCTAAGACGAGGCAGTGAAATGAGAAAGTGTGAGTTTCCTAAGATTAAGAACAGAAAGAAACAAGAGAAAGTACACAGTGATTCATCTACCCAGAGAAGTTACAGAAATTTACACAGAGAACTTCAGGGATAACTACAAGAAAGGAAGAGAGACTTAGATAACTGGCAAAATCTAAATTGTTCATGGAATTGGGAATATTTAGCACTCTGAAAACATCACATTCGCAGAAAGAAATCAATTCTCTAATACAAAGATACAGTGAACAGAGAAAGTGTTAGTTATTTAAGATTGAGAACAGATAGAGGCAAGAGGAAGTACACAGTGATGCATCTACCCAGAGAAGGTACAGAGGTTTATACAGAGAACTTCACATTTAACTACAAAAAAATAAGAGAGACGTAGAAAACTGGCAAAATCTACGTTGTTCATGGAGTTGGGGGTACTTAGCACTGTGAAAACATCACTTTCGGCAAACGAAATGTACTTGTCTAAGACAACAAGACAGTGAAATGAGAAAGTGTGAGTTTCCTAAGATTAAGAACAGAAAGAAACAAGAGAAAGTACAAGGTGATTTATATAACCAGCTAAGTTACAGAGGTTTACAAATAGAACTTCAGGTATAACTACAAGAAAGTAGGAGAGACTTAGATAACTCGCAAAATCTACGTTGTTCATGGAGTTGGGAGTAATTAGCATTCTGAAAACATCACTTTCGCAGAAAGAAATCTACTTCTCTAAGACAACGATACAGTAAACAGAGAAAGTATTAGCTTCTTAAGATTGAGAACAGATAGAAGCAAGAGAAAGTACACAGTGATTGATCTAGGCAGAGAAGTTACAGAGGTTTACACAGACAACTTCACCTATAACTACAAGAAAATAAGAGAGACATAGAAAAGTGGGAAAATCTACTCTGTTGATGGAGTTGGGAGTACTAAGCATTGTGAAAACATCACTTTCACAGAAAGAAATCTACTATTCTAAGACAACGATACAGTGAATTGGGAAAGTATTACTTTCTTAAGATTGAGAACAGATGGAAACAAGAGAAAGTACACAGTGATTCATCTACCCGGAGAAGTTTCAGAGATTTACACAGAGAACTTCAGGTATAACTACAAGGAAGTAAGAGAGACTTGGATAACTTGCAAAATCTACGTTGTTCACCAAGTTGGGAGTACTTAGCATTCTGAAAACATCACTTTCGCAGAAAGAAATCAATTCCCTAAGAAAATGATACAGTGACCAGACAAAGTATTAGTTTCTTAAGATTGAGAACAGATAGAAGCAAGAGAAAGTACACAGTTATTCATCTACCCAGAGAAGCGACAGAGGTTTACACAGAAAACTTCACCTAAAACTACAAGAAAATAAGAGAGACTTAGATAACTCACAAAATCTACGTTGTTCTTGGAGTTGGGAGTACTTAGCATTCTGAAAACATCACTTTTGCAGAAAGAAATCTACTTCTCTAAGACAAAGATACAGTGAATAGAGAAAGTATTACTTTCTTAAGATTGAGAACAGAGAGAAACAACAGAAAGTACACAGTGATGCATCTAACCAGAGAAGTTACAGAGGTTTACACAGAGAACTTCAGGAATAACTACAAGAAAGTAAGAGAGACTTAGATAACTGGCAAAATCTACGTTGTTCATGGAGTTGGGAGTACTTAGCACCGTGAAAACATCACTTTTGCCAAAAGAAATTTACCTCTATAAGACAACAAGACAGTGAAATGAGAAAGTGTGAGTTTCTTAAGATTAAGAACAGAGAGAAACAAGAGAAAGTACATCGTGATTCATCTACCTAAAGAAGTTACAGAGGTTTACACAGAGAACTTCAGGTATAACTACAAGAAAGTAAGAGAGACTTAGATAACAGGAAAAATCTACGTTGTTCATGGAGTTGGGTGTACTTAGCACTGTGAAATCAAAACTTTCGCAGAAAGAAATCTACTACTCTAAGAAGAGACAGTGAAATGATAAAGTGTGAGTTTCCTAAGATTAAGAACAGAAGGAAACCAGAGAAAGCACACATTGATTCATCTACCCGGAGAAGTTACAGAGGTTTATAAAGAGAACTTCACCTATAACTACAAGAAAAAAAGAGAGACTTAGAAAAGTGGGAAAATCTACGTTGTTCATGGAGTTGGGAGTACTTAGCCCTGTGAAAATAAGACTTTCGCAGAAAGAAATCTACTTCTCTAAGACAACGATACAGTCAACACAGAAAGTATTAATTTGTTAGCATTGAGAACAGATAGAAGCAAGGGAAAGTACACAGTGATTCATCGACCCAGAGAAGTTACAGAGGTTTACACAGAGAACTTCACATATAACTATAAGAAAATAAGAGAGACATAGAAAACTGGCAAAATCTATCCTGTGGATGGAGTTGGGAGTACTTAGCATTCTGAAAACATTACTTTCACAGAAAGAAAACAATTCTCTAAGACAACGATACAGTGAACAGAGAAAGTATTAGTTTCTTAAGATTGAGAACAGATACAAGCTAGAGAAAGTACACAGTGATTCATCTACCCAGAGAAATTACAGAGGTTTACACAGAGAACTTCAGGTAAAACTACAAGAAAATAATAGAGACATAGATAACTCGCAAAATCTACGTTGTTCATGGAGTTGGGTGTACTTAGCATTCTGAAAATATAACTTTCGCAGAAATAAATCAATTCTCTAAGACAACGATACAGTGAACAGAGAAAGAATTAGTTTCTTAAGATTGAGAACAGATAGAAGCGAGAGAAAGTACACAGTGATTCATCTACCCAGAGAAGTTACAGAGGTTTACACAGAGAACTTCATGTATAACCTCAAGAAAGTAAGACAGACTTAGATAATTGGCAAAATCTACGTTGTTCATGGAGTTGGGAGTACTTAGCACTGTGAAAACAGCTCTTTCGCAGAAAGAAATCTACTTCTCTAAGACGAGAGAGTGAAATGAGAAAGTGTGAGTTTCCTAAGATTAAGAACAGAAAGAAACAAGAGAAAGTACACAGTGATTCATCTACCCAGAGTAGTTACAGAGGTTTACACAGAGAACTTCAGGTATAACTACAAGAAAGTAAGAGAGACTTAGATAACTCGCAAGATCTACAGTGTTCATGGAGTTGGGAGTAGCATTCTGAAAACACCACTTTCGCAGAAAGAAATCAATTCTCTAAGACAACGATACTGTGAACAGAGAATGTATTAGTTTCTTAAGAGTTAGAACAGATAGAAGCCAGAAAAACTACAGAGTGATTCATCTACCCAGAGAAGTTACAGAGGTTACACAGAGAACTTCACCTATAACTACAAGATAATAAGAGACACATAGAAAACTGGGAAAATCTACTCTGTTGATGGAGTTGGGAATAATAAGCATTGTGAAAACATCACTTTCACAGAACGAAATCTACTACTCTAAGACAACGATACAGTGAATAGAGAAAATATTACTTTCTTAAGATTGAGAACAGATAGAAACAAGAGAAAGTACACAGTGATTCATCTACCCAGAGAAGTTACAGAGGTTTACACAGAGAACTTCATGTATAACTGCAAGAAAGTAAGAGAGACTTAGATAACTGTCAAAATCTACGTTGTTCATGGAGTTGAGGGTACTTAGCACTGTGAAAACATCACTTTTGCAGAAAGAAATCTACTTCTCTAAGACGAGGCAGTGAAATGAGAAAGTGTGAGTTTTCTAAGATTAGGAACAGAAAGAAAGAAGAGAAAGTACACAGTGATTCATCTACCCGGAGAAGTTACAGAAATTTACACAGAGAACTTCAGGTATAACTACAAGAAAGTAAGAGAGACTTAGATAACTGGCAAAACCTACGTTGTTCATGGAGTTGGGAGTACTTAGGACTCTGAAAACATCACTTTCGCCAAATGGAATGTACTCCTCTACGAAAACAAGACTGTGAAATGAGAAAGTGTGAGTTTCTTAAGATTAAGAACAGAGAGAAACAAGAGAAAGTACATCCTGATTCATCTACCTAGAGAAGTTACAGAGGTTTACATAGAGAACTTCAGGTATAACTACAAGAAAGTAAGAGAGACTTCGATAGCTGCCCAAATATATGTTGTTCATGGAGTTGGGAGTACTTAGCACTGTGAAAACATCACTTTCACAGAAAGAAACCTACTTCTCTAAGACGAGACAGTGAAATGAGAAAGTGTGAGCATCCTAAGATTAAGAACAGAAAGAAACAAGAGAAAGTACACAGTGATTCAGCTACCCAGAGTAGTTACAGAGGTTTACACAGAGAACTTCAGGTATAACTACAAGAAAGTAAGAGAGAGTTAGATAACTCGAAAATTTAAATTGTTCATGGAGTTGGGAGTGCTTAGCATTCTGAAAACACAACTTTCGCAGAAAGAAATCTACTTCTCTAAGACAACGATACAGTCATCAGAGAAAGTAGAATTTTCTTAGGATTGAGAACAGATAGAAGCAAGAGAAAGTACACAGTGATTCATCGACTCAGAGAAGTTACAGAGGTTTACACGGAGAGCTTCACCTATAACTACAAGAAAATACGAGAGACATAGAAAACTGGCAAAATCTACTCTGTTGATGGACTTGGGAGTACTAAGCACTGTGAAAACAATACTTTCCCAGAAAGAAAACTACTTCTCTAAGATGAGACAGTGAAATGAGAAAGTGTGAGTTTCCTAGGATTAAAAACAGAAACAAGAGTAAGTACACAGTGATTCATCTACCCAGAGAAGTTACAGAGGTTTACATACAGAACTTCAGGTATAGCAACAAGAAAGTAAGAGAGACTTAGATAACTCGCAAAATCTACTTTGTTCATGGAGTTGGGAGTAGTTAGCATTCTGAAAACATCACTTTCGCAGAAAGAAATCTACTTCTCTCAGACAGCGATACAGTCAACAGAGAAAGCAATAGTTTCTTAAGATTGGGAAGAGATAGAAGCAAGAGAAAGTACACAGTGATTCATCTACCAAGGAACTGACAGAGGTTGACACAGAGAACTTCAGGTATAACTACAATAAAATAATAGAGACATAGATAATTAGCAAAATCTACGTGGTTCATGGAGTTGGGAGCACTTAGCATTCTGAAAACATCACTTTCGCAGAAAGAAATCAATTCTCTAAGACAACGATACAGTGAACAGAGAAAATAGTAGTTTCTTAAGATTGAGAACAGATACAACCAAGACAAAGTACACAGTGATTCATCTACCCAGAGAAATTGCAGAGGTGTACCCAGAGAACTCCTAGCTACAACTACAAGAAACTAAGAGAGAGTTAGATAACTGGCAAAATCTACGTTGTTCACGGAGTTGGGAGTACTTAACACTGTGAAAACGTCACTTTCCCATAAAGAAATCTACTTCTCTAAGGCAACGAGACAGTGAAATGAGAAAGTGTGAGTTTCTTCAGATTAAGAACAGATAGAAACAACAGAAAGTACATAGTGATTCATCTACCCAGAGAAGTTACAGTGGTTTACACAGAGAACTCTAGCTATAACTACAATAATCTAAGAGAGTCTTAGATAACTGGCAGAATCTACATTGTTCATGGTGTTGGGAGTACTTAGTACTGTGAAAACATCACTTTCAGAGAAAGAAATCTACTTCTCCAAGACAACTAGGCCATCAAACGAGAAAGTGTGAGTTTCTTAAGATTATCAACAGATAGACGCAAGAGAAAGTACATAGTGATTCATCTACCCAGAGAAGTTACAGAGGTTTACACAGAGAACTCCAACTATAAGTACCAGAAACTAAGAGAGACTTAGATAACTGTCAAAATATACGTTGTTCATGGAGTTGCGAGTACTTAACACTGTGAAAACATCACTTTTGCAGAAGGAAATATACTTCTCTAAGACAACGAGACAGTGAAATGAGAAAGTGTGAGTTTCTTAAGATTAAGAATAGAAACAAGAGAAAGTACATAGTGATTCATCTACCTTGAGAAGTTACAGAGGTTTACACAGAGAACTCCAGCAATAACTACAATAAACTAAGAGAGACTAAGATAACCTCCAAATATACATTCTTCGTGGGTTGGTAGTACTTAGCAGTGTGAAAACATCACTTTCGCAGAAAGAAATCTACTTCTCTAAGACAATGAGACAGTGAAAGGAGAAAGTGTGAGTTTCGTAAGATTAAGAACAGTTAGAAACAAGAGAAAGTACATAGTGATTCAACTACCCAGAGATGTTACAGAGTTGTACACAGAGAACTACTACCTATAACTACAAGAAACTAAGAGAGACTTAGATAACTGGCAAAATCTACGTTGTTCACGGAGTTGTTAATACTTAGCATTGTGAAAACATCAGTTTCACAGAAAGAAATGTATTTCTCCAAGACAACTAGGCAGTCAAACGAGAATGTGTGAGTTTCTTAAGATTAACAACAGATAGAAAGAAGAGAAAGTACATAGTGATTCCTCTACTCAGAGAAGTTACAGAGGTTTACACAGAGATCTCCAGCTATAACAACAAGAAACTAAGAGAGACTTACATAACTGGCAAAATCTACATTGTTCACGGAGTTGGGAGTACTTAGAACTGTGAAAACATCACTTTCACAGAAAGAAATCTACTTCTCTAAGACAACGAGACAATGAAATGAGAAAGTGTGAGTTTCTTAAGATTAAGAAGAAATAGAAACAAGAGAAAGTACATAGTGATTCATCTACCCAGAGAAGTTACATGGGTTTACAAAGAGAACTCCCAGCTTCAACTACAAGAAACTAAGAGAGAGTTAGATTACTGGTACAATCTACGTTGTTCATGGAGTTGGGAGTACTTAGCACTGTGAAAACATCATTTTCGCAGAAAGAAATCTACTTCTCTAAGTCAACGAGACAGTGAAATGGGAAAGTGTGAGTTTCTTCAGATTAAGAACAGATAGAAATAAGAGAAAGTACATAGTGATTCATCAACCCAAAGAAGTTACAGAGGTTTACACAGAGAACTCTAGCTATAAGTACAATAAACTAAGAGAGACTTAGGTAAGTAGCAAAATCTACGTTGTTCATGGAGTTGGGAGTACTTAGCATTGTGAAAACATAAGTTTCACAGAAAGAAATCTGCTTCTCTAAGACAACTAGGCAGTGAAAAGAGAAAGTATGAGTTTCTTAAGCTTAAGAACACATAGAAACAAGAGAAAGTACATAGTGATTCATCTACCCAGAGAAGTTACAGAGGTTTAAAAAGAGAATTCCCAGCTTCAACTACAAGAAACTAAGAGAGAGTTAGATAACTAGCAAAATTTACGTTATTCACGGAGTTGGGAGTACTTAGCACTGTGAAAACATCACTTTCGCAGAAAGAAATCTACTTCTCCAAGACAACTAGGCAGTCAAACGAGAAAGTATGAGTATCTTAAGATTAACAACAGATAGAAACAAGAGAAAGTACGTAGTGATTCATCTACACTGAGAAGTTACAGAGGTTTACACAGAGAACTCCAGCTATAACTACAATAAACTAAGAGAGACTAAGATAACTTCCAAATATACATTCTTCGTGGGTTGGTAGTAGTTAGCACTGTGAAAACATCATGTTCGCAGAAAGAAATCTACTTCTCCAAGACAATGAGACAGTGAAATGAGAAAGTGTGAGTTGCTTAAGATTAACCACAGATAGAAACAACAGAAAGTACATAGTGATTCATCTACCCAGGGTAGATACAGAGGTTTACACAGAGAACAGTAGTTATAAATACAATACACTAAGATTGACTTAGATAACTGGTAAAATCTACGTTGTTCCTGGAGTTGGGAGTATTTAGCACTGTGAAAACATTACTTTCGCAGAAAGAAATCTACATCTCTAAGACCACGAGACAGTGAAATGAGAATGTGTGAGTTTCTTAAGTTTAAGAACACATAGAAACAAGAGAAAGTATATAGTGATTCATCTACCCAGAGAAGTTACAGAGGTTTACACAGAGAACTCCAGCTATAACTACAAGAAACCAAGAGAGACTTACATAACTTGCAAAATCTACATTGTTCACGGAGTTGGGAGTACTTAGCACTGTGAAAACATCACTTCGCAGAAAGAAATCTACTCCTCTAAGACAACGAGACAGTGAAATGAGAAAGTGTGAATTTCTTAAGATTAAGAACAGATATAAATAAGGGAAAGTACATATTGATTCATCTACCCAGAGAAGTTACAGAGGTTTACACAGAGAACTCCAGCTATAACTACAAGAAACTAAGAGAGACTAAGATAACTTCCAAATAAACATTCTTCGTGCGTTGGTAGTACTTAGCACTGTGAAAACATCACTTTCGCAGAAAGAAATCTACTTCTTTAAGAAAACGAGACAGTGCAATGAGAAAGTTTCAGTTTCTGAAGATTAAGATCAGAGAAACAAGAGAAAGTAAATAGTGTTTCAGCTAACCAGAGAAGTTACACAGGTTTACACAGAGAACTCCCAGCTTCAACTAAAAGAAACTAAGAGAGTGTTAGATAACTGGCAAAATCTACGTTGTTCATGGAGTTGGGAGTACTTAGCACTGTGAAAACATCACTTTCACAGAAAGAAATCTACTTCTCTAAGGCGACGAGACAGTGAAATGAGAAAGTGTGAGTTTCTAAAGGTTAATAACAGATAGAAACAAGAGAAAGTACATAGTGATTTATCTACCCAGAGAAATTACAGTGGTTTACACAGAAAACTCTAGCGATAACTACAATAATCTAAGAGAGACTTAGATAACGGGCAAAATCTACATTGTTCATGGAGTTGGGAGTACTTAGCACTGTGAAACATGACTTTCACAGAAAGAAATCTACTTCTCCAAGACAACTAGGCCGTCAAACGGGAAAGTGTGAGTTTCTAAAGGTTAACAACAGATAGAAACAAGAGAAAGTAAACAGTAATTCATCTACCCAGAGAAGTTACAGAGGTTTACACAGAGAACTCCAGCTATAACTACAAGAAACTAAGAAAGACTTAGATAACTGGCAAAATATACGTTGTTCATGGAGTTGGGAGTACTTAACACTGTGAAAACATCACTTTCGCAGAAGGAAATCTACTTCTCTAAGACAACGATACAGTGAAATGAGAAAGTGTGAGTTTCTTAAGATTAAGAATAGAAACAAGAGAAAGTACATAGTGATTCATCTACCCAACGAAGTTACAGAGGTTTACACAGAGAACTCCAGCTATAACTACAAAAACTAAGAGAGACATAGATAACTGGCAAAATATACGTTGTTCATGGAGTTTGGAGTACTTAGCACTGTGAAAACATCACTTTCGCAGAAAGAAGTCTACTTCTCTAAGGCAAGAGACAGTGAAATGAGAAAGTGTGAGTTTCTTAAGATTAATAACAGATGGAAAGAAGAGAAAGTACATAGTGATTCATCTACCCAGAAAAGTTACAGAGGTGTACACAGAGAACTCCTAGCTATAACTAAAAGAAACTAAGAGAGACTTAGATAACTGGCAAAATCTACATTTTTCACAGAGTTGGGTGTACTTAGAACTGTGAAAACATCACTTTCGCAGAAAAAATCTATTTCTCCAAGACAACAAGGCAGTCAAACTGGAAAGTGTGAGTTTCTTAAGATTAAGAACAGATAGAAACCAGAGAAAGTACATAGTGATTCATCTACCCAGAGAAGTTACAGAGTTTTCAAAAGGGAACTCCCAGCTTCAACTACAAGAAACTAAGAGAGAGTTAGATAACTGGCAAAATGTACGTTGTTCACGGCGTTGGGAGTTCTTAACACTGTGAAAACATCACTTTCGCAGAAAGAAATCTACTTCTCTAAGACAATTAGGCAGTGAAACGAGAAAGTGTGAGTTTCTTAAGATTAAGAACAGATAGAAACAAGAGAAGGTACATAGTGATTCATCTACTCAGAGAAGTTACAGAGGTGTACACAGAGAACTCCTAGCTATAACTACAAGAAAGGAAGAGGGACTTAGATAACTGGCAAAGTCTGTTGTTCACGGAGTTGGGAGTAATTAGCACTGTGAAAACATCACTTCTGCAGAAAGAAATCTACTTCTCTAAGACCACTAGGCAGTGAAACTAGAAAGTGTGGGTATCTTAAGATTAAGAACAGATAGAAAAAAGAGAAAATACATAGTGATTCATCTACCCAGAGAAGTTACAGAGGTTTACACGGAGAACTCCTACTATAACTACCATAAACTAAGAGAGACTTATGTAACTGGCAAATTCTATATTGTTCATGGAGTTGGGAGTACTTAGCACTGTGAAAACATCACTTTTGCAGAAAGAAATGTACATCTCTAAGACCACGAGACAGTGAAACGACAAAGGGTGAGTTTTTTAAGATTAAGAACAGATAGAAACAAGAGAAAGTACATAGTGATTCATCTACCCACAAAAGTTACAGAGGTGTACACAGAGATCTCCTCGCTATAACTACAAGAAAGTAAGAGAGACTTAGATAACTGGAAAAATCTACGTTGTTCACGGAGCTGGGAGTACTCAGCACTGTGAAAACATCAGTTTCGCAGAAAGAAATCTATTTCTCCAAGAGAACTGGGCAGTGAATCTAGACAGTGTGAGTTTCTTTAGATTAAGAACAGATAGAAACAAGAGAAAGTACATAGTGATTCATCTACCCAGAGAAGTTACAGAGGTTTTCACAGAGAAATCCAGTTATTAACTACAAGAAACTAGGAGAGACATAGATAACTGGCAAAATGTACATTGTTCACGGAGTTGGGAGTACTTAGCACTGTGAAAACATCACTTTCGCAGAAAGAAATCTACTTCTCTAAGGCAACGAGACAGTGAAATGGGAAAGTGTGAGTTTCTTCATATTAAGAACAGATAGAAACAAGAAAAAGTACACAGTGATTCATCTACCCAGAGAACTTACAGAGGTTTACACAGAGAACTGTAGCTATAAATATATTAATCTAAGAGAGACTTAGATAACTTCCAAAATCTACGTTGTTCATTGAGTTGGGAGTACTTAGCACTGTGAAAACATCACTTTCGCAGAAAGAAATCTACTTCTCTAAGATAACTAGGCTGTGAAATGAGAAAGTGTGAGTTTCTTAAGAGTAAGAACAGATAGAAACAAGAGAAAGTACATAGTGATTCATCTACCCAGAGAAGATACAGAAGTTTACACAGAGAACTCACAGCTTCCACTACAAGAAACTAAGAGAGAGATAGATAACTGGCAAAATCTACGTTGTTCACGGGTTTGGGAGTACTTAGCACTGTGAAAACTTCACTTTCGCAGAAAGAAATCTACTTCTCTAAGACGAAGAAACAGTGAAATGAGAAAGTGTGAGTTTCTTAAGATTAAGAACACATAGAAAAAGAGAAAGTACATAGTGATTCATCTACCCAGAGAAATTACAGAGGTTTACACAGAGAACTCTAGCTATAACTACAATAATCTAAGAGAGACTTAGATAACTGGCAAAATCTACATTGTTCATTAAGTAGGGAGTACTTAGCATTGTGAAAACGTCACTTTCGCAGAAAGAAATCTACTTCTCGAAGACAACTAGGCCGTCAAACGAGAAAGTGTGAGTTTCTTAAGATTATCAACAGATAAAAGCAAGAGAAAGTACGTAGTGATTCATCTACCCAGAGAAGTTACAGAGGTTTAGACAGAGAACTCCAACTATAAGTATCGGAAACTAAGAGAGACTTAGATAACTGGCAAAATATTCGTTGTTCATGGAGTTGGGTATACTTAGCATTGTGGAAACGTCACTTTCGCAGAAAAAAATCTACTTCTCTAAGACAACTAGGCAGTGAAACGAGAAAGTGTGAGATTCTTAAGAGTAAGAACAGATAGAAACAACAGAAGGTACATAGTGATTCATCTACCCAGAGAAGTTACAGAGGTGTACACAGAGAACTCCGAGCTATAACTACAAGAAAGTAAGAGAGAGTTAGATAACTGGCAAAGTCTATGTTGTTCACGGAGTTCGGAGTACTTAACACTGTGAAAACATCACTTTCGCAGAAAGAAATTTACTTCTCTAAGACAACGAGACAGTGAAATGAGAAAGTGTGAGTTTCTTAAGACTCAGAACAGATAGAAACAAGAGAAAGTACATACTGACTGATCTACCCAGAGAAGTTACAGAGGTTTACACAGAGAACTCCAGCTTCAACTACAAGAAACTAAGAGAGAGCTAGATAACTGGGAAATTCTACGTTGTTCATGGAATTGGGAGTTCTTTGCAATGTGAAAACATCACTTTCACAGAAAGAAATCTACTTCTATAAGGCAACGAGACAGTGAAATTAGAAAGTGTGACTTTCTAAAGATTAATAACAGATAGAAACAAGAGAAAGTACATAGTGATTTATCTACTCAGAGAAGTTACAGTAGTTTACACAGAGAACTCTAGCTATAACTACAATAATCTAAGAGAGACTTAGATTTTTGGGAAAATCTACATTGTTCATGGTTTTTGGAGTACTTAGCACTGTGAAAATATAACTTTCGTAGAAAGAAATCTACTTCTCCAAGACAACTAGGCCGTCAAACGAGAAAGTGTGAGTTTCTTAAGATTATCAACAGATAGAAGCAAGAGAAAGTACAGACTGATTCACTCACCCACTGAAGTTACAGAGGTTTAAACAGAGAACTCTAACGATAACTACAATAAACTAAGAGAGACTTAGATAACTCACAAATTCCACGTTGTCCATGGAGTTGGGAGTACTTAGCACTGTGAAAACATCACTTTCGCAGAAAGAAATCTACTTCTCTAAGACAACTGGGCAGTGAAACCAGAAAGTATGATTTTCTTAAGATTAGGAACACATAGAAACAAGAGAAAGTACATAGTGATTTATCTACCCAGAGAAGTTAAACAGGTTTACACAGAGAACTCCCTTCTTCAACTACAAGAAACTAAGAGAGAGCTAGATAACTGGCAAAATCTACGTTGTTCATGAAGTTGGGTGTTCTTAGCACTGTGAAAACATCACTTTCGCAGAAAGAAATCTAATTCTCTAAGGCAACGAGACAGTGAAGTGAGAAAGTGTGAGTTTCTAAAGATTAATAACAGATAGAAAGAAGAGAAAGTACATAGTGATTCAATTATCCACAAAAGTTACAGAGGTTTACACAGAGAACTCCAACTATAAGTACCAGAAACGAAGAGAGACTTAGATAACTGGGAAAATCTACATTGTTCATGGAGTTGGGAGTACTTGGCACTGTGAAAATATGACTTTCGCAGAAAGAAATCTACTTCTCTAAGATCACGAGACAGTGAAATGAGAAAGCGTGAGTTTCCTAAGATAAAGAACAGATAGAAACAAGAGAAAGTACATAGTGATTCATCTACCCAGAAAAGTTACACAGATTTACAGAGAGAACTCCCAGCTTCAACTACAGGAAACTAAGAGAGAGTTAGATAACTGGCAAAATCTTTCTTGTTCATGGTGTTGGGAGTACTTAGCACTGTGAAAACATCACTTTCGCAGAAAGAAATGAACTTCTCTAAGACCATGAAACAGTGAAATGAGAAAGTGTGAGTTTTTAAAGACTAAGAACAGATAGAAACAAGAGAAAGTACATAATGATTCAACTACCCAGAGAATTTACAGAGGTTTACACAGAGAACTTCAGCTATAACTAGAAGAAACTAAGAGAGACTTAGATAACTGGCAAAATCTACGTTGTTCATGGAGTTGGGAGTACTTAGCACTGTGAAAACATCACTTTCTCAGAAAGAAATCTATTTCTCTAAGACAACTAGGCAGTGAAACGAGAAAGTGTGAGTTTCTAAAGATTAATAACAGATAGAAACAAGAGAAAGTACATAGTGATTTATCTACCCAGAGAAGTTACAATGGTTTACACAGAAAACTCTAGCTATAACTACAATAATCTAAGAGAGACTTAGATAACTGGCAAAATCTACATTGTTCATCGAGGTGGGAGTACTTAGCACTGTGAAAATATCACTTTCGCAGAAGAAATCTACTTCTCCAAGACAACTACGCTGTCAAACGAGAAAGTGTGAGTTTCTTAAGATTATCAACAGATAGAAGCAAGAGAATGTACATAGTGATTCATCTACCCAGAGAAGTTACAGAGGTTTACACAGAGAACTCCAATTATAATTACCAGAAACTAAAAGAAACTTAGATAACTGGCAAAATCTACATTGTTCACGGAGTTGGGAGTACTTGGCACTGTGAAAACAACACTTTTGCAGAAAGAAATCTACTTATCTAAGACCACGAGACAGTGAAATGAGAAAGCGTGAGTTTCTTAAGATGAAGAACAGATAGAAGCAAGAGAAAGTACATAGTGATTCATCTACCCAGAGAAGTTACAGAGGTTTCCACAGAGAACTCCAACTATAATTACCAGAAACTAAAAGAAACTTAGATAACTGGCAAAATCTACATTGTTCACGGAGTTGGGAGTACTTGGCACTGTGAAAACATCACTTTTGCAGAAAGAAATCTACTTCTCTAAGGCAAGGAGACAGTGAAATGGGAAAGTGTGAGTTTCTTCATATTAAGAACAGATAGAAACAAGAGAAAGTACACAGTGATTCATCTACCCAGAGAAGTTACAGAGGTTTACACAGAGAACCCTAGCTATAACTACAATAATGTAAGAAAGACTTAGACAACTGGCAAAATCTACATTGTTCATGGAGTAGGGAGTACTTAGCACTGTGAAAACATCACTTTCGCAGAAAGAAATCTACTTCTCTAAGACAACGAGACAGTGAAATGAGAAAGTGTGAGTTTCTTAAGATTAAGAACAGATAGAAACAAGAAAAAGTACATAGTGATTCATCTACCCAGAGAAGTTACAGAGACTGACACAGAGATTTCCAGCTATAACTACAAGAAATTAAGAGATACTTAGATAACTGGCAAAGTCTACGTTATTCACGGAGTTGGGACTACCTAGCACTGTGAAAACATCACTTTCGCAGAGAGAAATCTACTTCTCCAAGACAATTACGCAGTCAAACGAGAAAGTGTGAGTTTCTTAAGATTAAGAAGAAATAGAAACAAGAGAAAGTACATAGTGATTCATCTATCCAGAGAAGTTACAAAGGTTTACACAGAGAACTCGCAGCTTCAACTACAAGAAACTGAGAGAGAGTTAGATAACTGGCAAAATCTACGTTGTTCATGGAGTTGGGAGTACTTAGCACAGTGAAAACATCACTTCCGCAGAAAGATATCTACTTCTCTAAGGCAACGAGACAGTGAAATGAGAAAGTTTGAGTTTCTTAAGATGAAGAACAGATAGAAACTATAGAAAGTACATAGTGATTCATCTACTCAGACAAGTTACAGAGGTGTACACAGAGAACTCCTCGCTATAACTACAAGAAAGTAAGAGAGACTTAGATAACTGGCAAAATCTACGTTGTTCACGGAGTTGAGAGTACTTCACACTGTGAAAACATCACTTTCGCGGAAAGAAATATACTTCTCTAAGGCAACGAGACACTGAAATGAGAAATTGTGAGTTTCCTAAGTTTAAGAACAAATAGAAACAAGAGAAAGTACTTAGTGATTTATCCACCCACAGAACTTACAGAGGTTTACACAGAGAACTCTAGCTATAAATACAATAAACTAAGAGAGACTTAGATAACTGGCAAAATCTACGTTGTTCATGGAGTTGGGAGTACTTAGCAGTGTGAAAGCATCACTTTCGCAGAAAGAAATCTACTTCTCTAAGATAACGAGACAGTAAAATGAGAAAGTTTCAGTTTCTGAAGATTAAGATCAGATAGGAACAACAGAAAGTACATAGTGATTCATCTACCCAGAGACGTTACACAAGTTTACACAGAGAACTCCCAGCTTCAGCTACTGGAAACTAAGAGAGAGTTAGATAACTGACAAAATCTACGTTCTTCATGGAGTTGGGAGTATTTAGCACTGTGAAAACATCACTTTTGCAGAAATAAATATACTTCTCTAAGACCATGAGACAGTGAAATGGAAAGTATGAGTTTCTTAAGATTAAGAACAGATAGAAACAAGAGAAAGTACATAGTGATTCATCTTCCCATAGAAGTTACAGAGGTTTACACAGAGAACTCGAGCTGTAACTACAATACAGTAAGAGAGACTTAGATAAGTGGCAAAATCTACTTTGTTCATGGACTTGGTAGTACTTAGCACAGTGAAAACATCACTTTTGCAGAAAGAAATCTACTTCTCTAAGACAACGAGAGAGTGAAATGAGAAAGTGTGAGTTTCTTAAGATTAACAACAGATAGAAACAAGAGAAAGTAAATAGTCATTCATCTACCCAGAAATGTTACAGAGGTGTACCCAGAGAACTCCTAGCTATAACTACAAGAAACTAAGAGAGACTTAGATAACTGGCAAATTCCACGATGTTCATGGAATTGGGAGTACTTAGCACTGTGAAAACATCACTTTCGCAGAAAGAAATCTACTTTTTTAAGACAAGGAGACAGTGAAATGAGAAAGTGTGAGTTTCTTAAGATTGAGAAGGAACAGAAACAACAGAAAGTACATAGTGATTCATCAACCCAGATAAGTTACACAGGTTTACACAGAGAACTCCCACCTTCAACTACAAGAAACTAAGACAGAGTTAGATACCTGGCAAATTCTACGATGTTCATGGAATTGGGAGTACTTAGCACTGTGAAAAGATCACCTTCGCAGAAAGAAATCTACTTCTCTAAGACAACGAGACAGAGAAATGAGAAGTCTGAGTTTCTTAAGATTAAGAACAGATAGAAACAGGAGAAAGTACATAGTGATTCATCTTCCCAGAGAAACTACAGAGGTTTACACAGAGAACTCCAGGTTTAACACCAAGAAACTAAGAGAGACTTAGATAACTGGCAAAATCTACATTGTTCACAAAGTTGGGAGTACTTAGAACTGTGAAAACATCAGTTTCACCGAAAGAAATCTACTTCTCTAAGACAACGAGACAGTGAAATGAGAAAGTGTAAGTTTCTTAAGATTAAGAAGAAATAGAAACAAGTGAAAGTACATAGTGATTCATCTACCCAGAGAAGTTACAGAGGTTTACAGAGAGAACTCCAGCTATAACTACAAGAATCTAAGAGAGACTTAAATAACTGGCAAAATCTACATTGTTCAAGGAGTTGGGAGTACCTAGCACTGTGAAAACATCACTCTGTCAGAAAGAAATCTACTTCTCTAAGACAACGGGACAGTGAAAGGAGAAATTTTCAGTTTCTGAAGACTAAGATCAGATAGAAACAAGAGAAAGAAAATAGTGATTCATCTACACAGAGAAGTTACACAGGTATACACAGAACTCCCAGCTTCAACTACAAGAAACTAAGAGAGAGTTAGATAACTGGCAAAATCTACGTTGTTCATGGAGTTGTGAGTACATAGCACTGTGAAAACATCACTTTCGCAGAAAGAAATCTACTTCTCCAAGACAACTAGGCAGTCAAACGAGAAAGTGTGAGTTTCCTAAGATTAACAACAGATAGAAACAAGAGAAAGTACACAGTGATTCATCTACCCAGATAAGTTACAGATGTTTACCCAGAGAACTCGAGGTATAACTACAAGAAAATTAAAAGACACTTAGAGAAAGGGCAAAATCTACGTTGTTCATGGAGTTGGGAGTACTTAGCACTGTGAAAACAACAATTTCGCAGAAACAAATCTACTTCACTAAGTCAACGAGACAGTGAAATGAGAAAGTGTGAGTTTCTTAAGATTAAGAAGAAATAGAAACAAGAGAAAGTACATAGTGATTCATCTACCCAGAGAAGTTACACAGAATTACACAGAGAACTCCCGGCTTACACTAGAAGAAACTAACAAAGAGTTAGATAACTGGCAAAATCTACGTTGTTCATGGAGTTGGGAGTACTTAGCACTGTGAAAACATCACTTTCGCAGAAAGAAGTCTACTTCTCTAAGACCACGAGACGGGGAAATGAGAAAGAATGAGTTTCTTAAGGTTAAGAACAGATAGAAACTAGAGAAAGTATATAGTGATTCATCTACCTAGAGAAGTTACAGAGGTTTACACAGAGAAGTCCAACTATAAGTACAAGAAAATAAAAGAGACTTAGAACACTGGTAAAACCTACATTATTCATAGAGTTGGGAATACTTAGCACTGAGAAAACAGCACTTTCGCACAAAGAAATCTACTACTGTAATACAGAGAAACAGTGAACAGAGAATGTATGTGTTTCTCAAGATTGGTAACAGATAGGAAGAAGAGAAATTACAGAGTGATTCATCAACCTAGAGAAATTACAGAGGTTTACACAGAGAATTCCAAGTATAGGTAGAAGAAAATGAGAGACACTTATATAAATGGTAAAACCTACAATGTTTACAGAGTTGGGAGTACTTAGCACTGTGAAAACAGCACTTTCGCAGAAAGAAATCTACTTCGCTATGACGGGGAAACAGTGAACAGAGAATGTAAGAGTTTCTCTAGATTGGTAACAGATGGAAACAAGAGAAAGTACACAGTGATTCATCTACCTAGAGAAGTTACAGAGATTTATACAGAGAAGTCCAAGTATAAGTACAAGAAAATAAGAGACACTGATATAACTGGTAAAACCTTCATTGTTGATAGAATTGGCAGTACTTAGCACTGTGAAAACAGCACTTTCGCAGAAAGAAATCTACTTCTCTAACACCGGGAAACAGGGAACAGAGAATGTATGAGTTTCTCAAGATTGGTAACAGATAGAAACAAGAGAAAGTACACAGTGATTCATCTACCTAGAGAAGTTACAGAGGTTTACACAGAGTAATCCACGTATAAGTACAGAAAATAAGAGAGACTTAGAAAACTGGCAAAACCTACATTGTTGATAGAGTTGGGAGTACTTAGCACTGTGAAAACAGCACTTTCGCAGAGAGAAATCTACTTCTCTAACACCGGGAAAGATGGAACAGAGAGTGCATGAGTTTCTCAAGTTTGGTAACAGATAGAAACAAGAGAAAGTACACAGTGATTCATCTACCTAGAGAAGTTACAGAGGTTTCCACAGATAATTCCAAGTATAAGTAGAGGAAAATAAGAGAGACTTAGAAAACTGGTAAAACCTACATTGTTGATAGAGTTGGGAATACTTAGCACTGTGAAAACAGCGCTTTCGCAGAAAGAAATCTACTTCTCTAAGACCGCGAAACAGTGAACGGAGAATGTATGCGTTTCTCAAGATTAGTAACAGATAGAAACAAAAGAAGTACACAGTGATTCATCTACCTAGAGAAGTTACAGAGATTTACACAGAAAATTCCAAGTAGAAGTAAAAGAAGATAAGAGAGACTTAGAACACTGGTAAAACCTACATTGTTGATCGAGTTGGGAGTACTTAGCACTGTGAAAACAGCACTTTCGCCCAATTAAATCTACTTCTCTAACACCGGGAAACAGGGAAAAGAGAATGTATGACTTTCTCAAGATTGGTACCAGATAGAAACAAGAGAAAGTACACAGTGATTCATCAACCTAGAGAAGTTACAGAGGTTTACACAGAGAATTCCAAGTATAAGTACAAGAAAATAAGAGAGACTTAGAAAACTGGTAAAAGCTACATTGTTGATAGAGTTGGGAGTACTTAGCATTGAGAAAACAGCACTTTCACCGAAAGAAATCTACTTCTCTAAGACCGGAAAACAGTGAAAAGAGAATGTATGAGTTTCTCAAGATTGGTAACAGACAGAAACAAGAGAAAGTACACAGTGATTCATCTACCTAGAGAAGTGACACAGGTTTACACAGAGAATTCCAAGTATAAGTACAAGAAAATAATAGAGACTTAGAACACTGGTAAAAATTACATTGTTGATCGAGATGGGGGTACTTAGCACTGTGAAACAGCACTTTCGCCGAAACAAATCTACTTCTCTAACACCGGGAAACAGGGAACAGAGAATGTATGAGTTTCTCAAGATTGGTACCAGATAGAAACAAGAGAAAGTACACAGTGATTCATCTACCTAGAGAAGTTACAGAGGTTTACACAGAGAATTCCAAGTATAAGTACAGTAAATAAGAGAGACTTCGAAAACTGGTAAAACCTACATTGTTGATAGAGTTGGGAGTACTTAGCACTGTGAAAACAGCACTTTCGCAGAAAGAAATCTACTTATCTAACACCGGGAAACAGTGAACGGAGAATGTATGAGTTTCTTAAGATTAGTAACAGATAGAAACAAAAGAAGTACACAGTGACTCATCTACCTAGAGAAGTTACAGAGGTTTACACAGAAAATTCCAAGAATAAGTAAAAGAAGATAAGAGAGACTTAGAAAACTGGTAAAAGCTACATTGTTGATAGAGTTGGGAGTACTTAGTACTGTGAAAACAGCCCTTTCGCAAAAGGAAATCTAGTTCTCTAACACCGGGAAACAGGGAACAGAGAATGTAAGACTTTCTCAAGATTGGTAACAGATAGAAACAAGAGAAAGTACACAGTGATTCATCTACCTAGAGAACTTACAGAGGTTTACACAGAGAAATCCAAGTATAAGTATAGAAAATAAGAGAGACTTAGAAAACTGGTAAAACCTACATTGTTGATAGAGTTGAGAGTACTTAGCACTGTGAAAACAGCACTTTCGCAGAAAGAAATCTACTTCTCTAACACCGGGAAAGATGGAACAGAGAATGTATGAGTTTCTCAAGATTGGTAACAGATAGAAACAAGAGAAAGTACACAGTGATTCATCTACCTAGAGAAGTTACAGAGGTTTACACAGAGAATTCCAAGTATAAGTACAAGAACATAAGGGAGAGTTAGAAAACTGGTGAAACCTACCTTGTTGATAGAGTTGGGAGTACTAAGCACTGAGAAAGCAGCACTTTCGCCGAAAGAAATCTACGTCTCTAATACCGGAAAACAGTGAAAAGAGAATGTATGAGTTTCTCAACATTGGTAACAGATAGAAACAAGAGAAAGTGCACAGTGATTCAACTACCTAGAGAAGTTACAGAGGTTTACACAGACAATTCCAAGTATAAGTACAAGAACATAAGGGAGCCTTAGAAAACTGGTAAAACCTACATTGTTGATAGAGTTGGGAGTACTTAGCACTGTGAAAACAGCACTTTCGCGGAAATAAATCTACTTTTCTAAGACCGGGAAACAGTGAACAGAGAATGTATCAGTTTCTCAAGATTGGTAACAGATAGAAACAAGAGAAAGTACACAGTGATTCATCTACCTAGAGAAGTTACAGAGGTTTACACAGAGAATTCCAAGTATAAGTACAAGAAAATAAGAGAGACTTAGAAAACTGGTAAAATCTACATTGCTGGTAGAGTTGGGAATACTTAGCACTGTGAAAACAGCACTTTCGAGAAAGAAATCTACTTCTCTAAGACCGGGAAACAGTGAACAGAGAATGTATGAGTTTCTCAAGATTGGCAACAGATAGAAACAAGAGAAAGTACACAGTGATTCATATACCTAGAGAAGTTACAGAAGTTTACACAGAGAATTCCAAGTATAAGTACAAGAAAATAAGAGAGACTTAGAACACTGGTAAAACCTACATTGTTGATCGAGATGGGCGTACTTAGCACTGTGAAAACAGCACTTTCGCCGAAACAAATCTACTTCTCTAACACCGGGAAACAGGGAACAGAGAATGTATGAGTTTCTCAAGATTGGTACCAGATAGAAACAAGAGAAAGTACACAGTGATTCATCTACCTAGAGAAGTTACAGAGGGTTCCACAGAGAATTCCAAGTATAAGTACAAGAAAATAAGAGAGACTTAGAAAACTGGTAAAACCTACATTGTTGATAGAGTTGGGAGTACTTAGCACTGTGAAAACAGCACTTTCGCAGAAAGAAATCTACTTCTCTAAGACCGCGAAACAGTGAAAAGAGAATGTATGAGTTTCTCAAGATTGGTAACAGATAGAAACAAGAGAAAGTACACAGTGATTCATCTACCTAGAGAAGTTACAGAGGTTTACACAGAGAATTCCAAGTATAAGTACAAGAAAATAAGAGAGACTTAGAAAACTGGTAAAACCTACATTGTTGATAGAGTTGGGAGTACTTAGTACTGTGAAAACAGCCCTTTCACAAAAAGAAATCTAGTTCTCTACCACCGGGAAACAGGGAACAGAGAATGTACGAGTTTCTCAAGATTGGTACCAGATAGAAACAAGAAAAAATACACAGTGATTCATCTACCTAGAGAAGTTACAGATGTTTACACAGAGAATTACAAGTATAAGTACAAGACAATAAGAGAGACTTAGGAAACTGGTAAAACCTACATTGTTGATAGAGTTGGGAGTACTTAGCACTGTGAAAACAGCACTTTCGCCGAAAGAAATCTACCTGTCTAAGACCGGGAAACAGTCAAAAGAGAATGTATGAGTTTCTGAAGATTGGAACAGATAGAAACAAGAGAAAGTACACAGTCATTCATCTACCTAGAGAAGTTACAGAGGTTTACACACAAAATTCGAAGTATAAGAAAAAGAAGTTAAGAGAGACTTAGAAAACTGGAAAAACTTACATTGTTTATTGAGTTGGGAGTACTTAGCACTGTGAAAACAGCACTTTCGCCGAAAGAAATCTACTTCTCTAAGACCAGGAAACAGTGAACAGAGAATCTATGAGTTTCTCAAGATTGGTAACAGATAGAAACAAGACAAAGTACACAGTGATTCAACTACCTAGAGAAGTTACAGAGGTTTACACAGAGAATTCCAAGTAGAAGTACAAGAACATAAGGGAGACTTAGAAAACTGGTAAAACCTACATTGTTGATAGAGTTGGGAGTACTTAGCACTGTGAAAACAGCACTTTCGCCGAAACAAATTTACTTCTCTAACACCGGGAAACAGGGAACAGAGAATGTATGAGTTTCTCAAGATTGGTAACAGATAGAAACAACAAAAAGTACACAGTGATTCATCTACCTAGAGAAGTTACAGAGGTTTACACACAAAATTCGAAGTATAAGAAAAAGAAGTTAAGAAAGACTTAGAAAAATGGAAAAACTTACATTGTTGATTGAGTTGGGAGTACTTAGCACTGTGAAAACAGCACTTTCGCCGAAAGAAATCTACTTCTCTAAGACCGGGAAACAGTGAAAAGAGAATGTATGAGTTTCTCAAGATTGGTAACAGATAGAAACAAGAGAAAGTACACAGTGATTCATCTACCTAGAGAAGTTACAGAGGTTCACACAGAGAATTCCAAGTATAAGTACAAGAAAATAAGAGAGACTTAGAAAACTGGTAAAACCTACATTGTTGATAGAGTTGGGAGTACTTAGCACTGTGAAAACAGCACTTTCGCCGAAAGAAATCTACTTCTCTAAGACCGGGACACAGTGACCACAGAATGTATGAGTTTCTCAAGATTGGTAACAGATAGAAACAAGAGAAAGTACACAGTGATTCATCTACCTAAAGAACTTACAGAGGTTTACACAGAGAATTCCAAGTATAAGTACAAGAAAATAAGAGAGACTTAGAAAACTGGTAAAAGTTACATTGTTGATTGAGTTGGGAATACTTAGCACTGTGAAAACAGCACTTTCGCCGAAAGAAATCTACTTCTCTAAGACCGGGAAACAGTGAACAGAGAATGTATGAGTTTCTCAAGATTGGTAACAGATAGAAACAAGAGAAACTACACAGTGATTCATCTACCTAGAGAACTTACAGAGGTTTACACAGAGAATTACAAGTATAAGTACAAGAAAATAAGAGAGACTTAGAAAACTGGTAAAACCTACATTGTTGACAGAGTTGGGAGTACTTAGCACTGTGAAAACAGCACTTTCCCAAAAAGAAATCTACTTCTCTAAGACCGCGAAACAGTGAACAGAGAATGTATGAGTTTCTCAAGATTGGTAACAGATAAAAAAAAAAGAAGTACACAGTGATTCATCTACCTAGAGAAGTTACAGAGGTTTACACAGAAAATTCCAAGTATAAGTAAAATAAGACAAGAGAGACTTAGAAAACTGGTAAAACTTACACTGCTGATTGAGTTGGGAGTACTTAGCAATGTGAAAACAGCACTTTCGCCGAAAGAAATCTACTTCTCTAAGACGGGGAAACAGTAAAAAGAGAATGTATCAGTTTCTCAAGATTGGTAACAGATAGAAACAAGACAAAGTACACAGTGATTCATCTACCTAGAGAACTTACAGAGGTTTACATAGAGAATTCCAAGTATAAGTACAAGAAAATAAGAGAGACTTAGAAAACTGGTAAAACCTACATTGTTGATAGAGTTGGGAGTACTTAGCACTGTGAAAACAGCACTTTCCCCGAAAGAAATCTACTTCTCTAAGACCGGGTAACAGTGAAAAGAGAATGTATGAGTTTCTCAAGATTGGTAACAGATAGAAACAAGAGAAAGTACACAGTGATTCATCTACCTAGAGAAGTTACAGAGGTTTACACAGAGAATTCCAAGTATAAGTACAAGAAAATAAGAGAGACTTAGAAAACTGGTAAAACCTACATTGTTGATGGAGTTGGGAGTACTTAGCACTGTGAAAACAGCACTTTCTCCGAAAGGAATCTACTTCTCTAAGACCGGGAAATAGAGAACAGAGAATATATGAGTTTCTCAAGATTGGTAACAGATAGAAACAAGAGAAAGTACACAGTGATTCATCCACCTAGAGAAGTTACAGAGGTTTACACAGAGAATTCCAAGTATAAGTACGAGAAAATAAGAGAGACTTAGAAAACTGGTAAAACCTACATTGTTGATAGAGTTGGGAGTACTTAGCACTGTGAAAACAGCACTTTCGCCGAAAGAAATCTACTTTTTTAAGACTGGGAAACAGTGAAAAGAGAATGTATGAGTTTCTCAAGATTGGTAACAGATAGAAACAAGAGAAAGTACACAGTGATTCACCTACCTAGAGAAGTTACAGAAGTTTACACAGAGAATTCCAAGTATAGGTACAGGAAAATAAAAGAGACTTAGAAAACTGATGAAACCTACATTGTTGATAGAGTTGGGAGTACTTAGCACTGTGAAAACAGCACTTTTGTCGAAAGAAATCTACTTCTCTAAGACCGGGAAACAGTGAACAGAGAATGTATCAGTTTCTCAAGATTGGAACAGATAGAAACAAGAGAAAGCACACAGTCATTCATCTACCTAGAGAAGTTACAGAGGTTTACACACATAATTACAAGTATAAGAAAAAGAAGTTAAGAGAGACTTAGAAAACTAGAAAAACTTACATTGTTGATTGAGTTGGGAGTACTTAGCACTGTGAAAACACCACTTTCGCCGAAAGAAATCTACTTCTCTAAGACTGGGAAACAGTGACCACAGAATGTATGAGTTTCTCAAGATTGGCAACAGATAGAAACAAGAGAAAGTACACAGTGATTCATCTGCCTAGAGAAGTTACAGTGGTTTACACAGAGAATTCCAAGTATAAGTACAAGAAAATAAGAGAGACTTAGAAAACTGATAAAACCTACATTGTTGATAGAGTTGGGAGTACTTAGCACTGTGAAAACAGCACTTTCGCTGAAAGAAATCTATTTCTCTAACACCAGGAAACAGGGAACAGAGAATGTATGAGTTTCTCAAGATTGGTAACAGATAGAAACAAGAGAAAGTACACAGTGATTCATCTACCTAGAGAAGTTACAGAGGTTTACACAGAGAATTCCAAGTATAAGTACAGTAAATAAGAGAGACTTCGAAAACTGGTAAAACCTACATTGTTGATAGAGTTGGGAGTACTTGGCACTGTGAAAACAGCACTTTCGCAGAAAGAAATCTACTTATCTAACACCGGGAAACAGTGAACGGAGAATGCATGAGTTTCTTAAGATTAGTAACAGATAGAAACAAAAGAAGTACACAGTGACTCATCTACCTAGAGAAGTTACAGAAGTTTACACAGAAAATTCCAAGAATAAGTAAAAGAAGATAAGAGAGACTTAGAAAACTGGTAAAACCTACATGGTTGATTGAGTTGGGAGTACTTAGTACTGTGAAAACAGCACTTTCGTAGAAAGAAATCTACTTCTCTAAGACCGGGAAACAGTGAAAAGAGAATGTATGAGTTTCTCAAGATTGGTAACAGATAGAAACAAGAGAAAGTACACAGTGATTCATCTACCTAGAGAAGTTACAGAGGTTTGCACAGAGAATTCCAAGTATAAGTACAAGAAAATAAGAGAGACTTAGAAAACTGGTAAAACCTACATTGTTGATAGAGTTGGGAGTACTTAGTACTGTGAAAACAGCCCTTTCGCAAAAGGAAATCTAGTTCTCTAACACCGGGAAACAGGGAACAGAGAATGTATGAGTTTCTCAAGATTGGTAACAGATAGAAACAAGAGAAAGTACACAGTGATTCATCTACCTAGAGAACTTACAGAGATTTACACAGAGAAATCCAAGTATAAGTATAGAAAATAAGAGAGACTTAGAAAACTGGTAAAACCTACATGGTTGATAGAGTTGACAGTACTTAGCACTGTGAAAACAGCACTTTCGCAGAAAGAAATCTACTTCTCTAACACCGGGAAAGATGGAACAGAGAATGTATGAGTTTCTCAAGATTGGTAACAGATAGAAACAAGAGAAAGTACACAGTGATTCATCTACCTAGAGAACTTACGGAGGTTTACACAGAGAATTCCAAGTATAAGTACAAGAAAATAAGAGAGACTTAGAAAACTGGTAAAACCTACATTGTTGATAGCGTTGAGAGTACTTAGCACTGTGAAAACAGCACTTTCGCAGAAAGAAATCTACTTCTCTAACACCGGGAAAGATGGAACAGAGAATGCATGAGTTTCTCAAGATTGGTAACAGATAGAAAGAAGAGAAAGTACACAGTGATTCATCTACTTAGAGAACTTACAGAGGTTTACACAGAGAATTCCAAGTATAAGTACAAGAAAATAAGAGAGACTTAGAAAACTGGTGAAACCTACATTGTTGATAGAGTTGGGAGTGCTTAGCACTGAGAAAACAGCACTTTCGCTGAAAGAAATCTACTTCTCTAAGACCGGAAAACAGTGAAAAGAGAATGTATGAGTTTCTCAAGATTGTTAACAGATAGAAACAAGAGAAAGTACACAGTGATTCATCTACCTAGAGAAGTTACAGAGGTTTACACAGAGAATTCCAAGTATAAGTACAAGAACATAAGGGAGAGTTAGAAAACTGGTAAAACCTACATTGTTGATAGAATTGGGAGTATTTAGCACTGTGAAAACAGCACTTTCGCGTAAAGAAATCTATTTCTCTAAGACCGGGAAACAGTGAACAGAGAATGTATGAGTTTCTCAAGATTGGTAACAGATAGAAACAAGAGAAAGTACACAGTGATTCATCTACCTGGAGAAGTTACAGAGGTTCACACAGAGAATTCCAAATATAAGTACAAGAAAATAAGAGAGACTTAGAAAACTGGTAAAACCTACATTGTTGAGAGAGTTGGGAGTACTTAGCACTGTGAAAACAGCACTTTCGCCGAAAGAAATCTACTTCTCTAAGACCGGGACACAGTGACCACAGAATGTATGAGTTTCTCAAGATTGGTAACAGATAGAAACAAGAGAAAGTACACAGTGATTCATCTACCTAGAGAACTTACAGAGGTTTACACAGAGAATTCCAAGTATAAGTACAAGAAAATAAGAGAGACTTAGAAAACTGGTAAAACCTACATTGTTGATAGAGTTGGGAGTACTTAGCACTGAGAAAGCAGCACGTTCGCCGAAAGAAATCTACTTCTCTAATACCGGAAAACAGTGAAAAGAGAATGTATGAGTTTCTCAACATTGGTAACAGATAGAAACAAGAGAAAGTACACAGTGATTCAACTACCTAGAGAAGTTACAGAGGTTTACACAGAGAATTCCAAGTAGAAGTACAAGAACATAAGGGAGACTTAGAAAACTGGTAAAACCCACATTGTTGATAGAGTTGGGAGTACTTAGCACTGTGAAAACAGCACTTTCGCCGAAACAAATTTACTTCTCTAACACCGGGAAACAGGGAACAGAGAATGTATGAGTTTCTCAAGATTGGTAACAGATAGAAACAACAAAAAGTACACAGTGATTCATCTACCTAGAGAAGTTACAGAGGTTTACACACAAAATTCGAAGTATAAGAAAAAGAAGTTAAGAAAGACTTAGAAAAATGGAAAAACTTACATTGTTGATTGAGTTGGGAGTACTTAGCACTGTGAAAACAGCACTTTCGCCGAAAGAAATCTACTTCTCTAAGACCGGGAAACAGTGAAAAGAGAATGTATGAGTTTCTCAAGATTGGTAACAGATAGAAACAATAGAAAGTACACAGTGATTCATCTACCTAGAGAAGTTACAGAGGTTCACACAGAGAATTCCAAGTATAAGTACAAGAAAATAAGAGAGACTTAGAAAACTGGTAAAACCTACATTGTTGATAGAGTTGGGAGTACTTAGCACTGTGAAAACAGCACTTTCGCCGAAAGAAATCTACTTCTCTAAGACCGGGACACAGTGACCACAGAATGTATGAGTTTCTCAAGATTGGTAACAGATAGAAACAAGAGAAAGTACACAGTGATTCATCTACCTAAAGAACTTACAGAGGTTTACACAGAGAATTCCAAGTATAAGTACAAGAAAATAAGAGAGACTTAGAAAACTGGTAAAACCTACATTGTTGATAGAGTTGGGAGTACTTAGCACTGTGAAAACAGCACTTTCGCCGAAAGAAATCTACTTCTCTAAGACCGGGAAACAGTGAAAAGAGAATGTATGAGTTTCTCAAGATTGGTAACAGATAGAAACAAGAGAAAGTAGACAGTGATTCATCTATCTAGAGAAGTTACAGAGGTTTACACAGAAAATTCCAAGTATTAGAAAAAGAAGATAAGAGAGACTTAGAAAACTGGTAAAAGTTACATTGTTGATTGAGTTGGGAATACTTAGCACTGTGAAAACAGCACTTTCGCCGAAAGAAATCTACTTCTCTAAGACCGGGAAACAGTGAACAGAGAATGTATGAGTTTCTCAAGATTGGTAACAGATAAAAACAAAAGAAGTACACAGTGATTCATCTACCTAGAGAAGTTACAGAGGTTTACACAGAAAATTCCAAGTATAAGTAAAATAAGACAAGAGAGACTTAGAAAACTGGTAAAACTTACACTGCTGATTGAGTTGGGAGTACTTAGCACTGTGAAAACAGCACTTTCGCCAAAAGAAATTTACTTCTCTAAGACGGGGAAACAGTAAAAAGAGAATGTATCAGTTTCTCAAGATTGGTAACAGATAGAAACAAGACAAAGTACACAGTGATTCATCTACCTAGAGAACTTACAGAGGTTTACATAGAGAATTCCAAGTATAAGTACAAGAAAATAAGAGAGACTTAGAAAACTGGTAAAACCTACATTGTTGATAGAGATGGGAGTACTTAGCACTGTGAAAACAGCACTTTCGCCGAAAGAAATCTACTTCTCTAAGACCGGGAAACAGTGAAAAGAGAATGTATGAGTTTCTCAAGATTGGTAACAGATAGAAACAAGAGAAAGTACACAGTGATTCATCTACCTAGAGAAGTTACAGAGGTTTACACAGAGAATTCCAAGTATAAGTACAAGAAAATAAGAGAGACTTAGAAAACTGGTAAAACCTACATTGTTGATGGAGTTGGGAGTACTTAGCACTGTGAAAACAGCACTTTCTCCGAAAGAAATCTACTTCTCTAAGACCGGGAAATAGAGAACAGAGAATATATGAGTTTCTCAAGATTGGTAACAGATAGAAACAAGAGAAAGTACACAGTGATTCATCCACCTAGAGAAGTTACAGATGTTTACACAGAGAATTCCAAGTATAAGTACAAGAAAATAAGAGAGACTTAGAAAACTGGTAAAACCTACATTGTTGATAGAGTTGGGAGTACTTAGCACTGTGAAAACAGCACTTTCGCCGAAAGAAATCTACTTTTTTAAGACTGGGAAACAGTGAAAAGAGAATGTATGAGTTTCTCAAGATTGGTAACAGATAGAAACAAGAGAAAGTACACAGTGATTCACCTACCTAGAGAAGTTACAGAAGTTTACACAGAGAATTCCAAGTATAGGTACAGGAAAATAAAAGAGACTTAGAAAACTGATGAAACCTACATTGTTGATAGAGTTGGGAGTACTTAGCACTGTGAAAACAGCACTTTTGTCGAAAGAAATCTACTTCTCTAAGACCGGGAAACAGTGAACAGAGAATGTATCAGTTTCTCAAGATTGGTAACAGATAGAAATAAGAGAAAGTACACAGTGATTCATCTACCTAGAGACGTTACAGAGGTTTACACAGAGACTTCCAAGTATAAGTACAAGAAAATAAGAGAGACTTAGAAAACTGGTAAAACCTACAATGCTGATAGAGTTGGGAGTACTCAGCACTGTGAAAACAGCACTTTCGCAGAAAGAAATCTACTTCTCTAACACCGGGAAACAGGGAACAGAGAATGTATGAGTTTCTCAAGATTGGTAACAGATAGAAACAAGAGAAAGTACACAGTGATTCACCTACCTAGAGAAGTTACAGAGTTTTACACAGAGAATTCCAAGTATAAGTACAAGAAAATAAGAGAGACTTAGAAGACTGGTAAAACGTACATTGTTGATACAGTTGGGAGTACTTAGCACTGTGAAAACAGCACTTTCGCCGAAAGAAATCTACCTCTCTAACACCGGGAAACAGTGGAAAGAGAATGTATGAGTTTCTCAAGATTGGAACAGATAGAAACAAGAGAAAGCACACAGTCATTCATCTACCTAGAGAAGTTACAGAGGTTTACACACATAATTACAAGTATAAGAAAAAGAAGTTAAGAGAGACTTAGAAAACTGGAAAAACTTACATTGTTGATTGAGTTGGGAGTACTTAGCACTGTGAAAACACCACTTTCGCCGAAAGAAATCTACTTCTCTAAGACTGGGAAACAGTGACCACAGAATGTATGAGTTTCTCAAGATTGGCAACAGATAGAAACAAGAGAAAGTACACAGTGATTCATCTGCCTAGAGAAGTTACAGTGGTTTACACAGAGAATTCCAAGTATAAGTACAAGAAAATAAGAGAGATTTAGAAATTTGGTAAAACCTATATTGTTGATAGAGTTGGGAGTACTTAGCACTGTGAAAGCAGCACTTTCGTAGAAAGAAATTTACTTCTCTAACACCGGGAAACAGGGAACAGAGAATGTATGAGTTTCTCAAGATTGATAACAGATAGAAACAAGAGAAAGTACACAGTGATTCAGCTACCTAGAGTACTTACAGAGGTTTACACAGAGAATTCCAAGTATAAGTACAAGAAAATAAGAGAGACTTAGAAAACTGGTAAAACCTACATCGTTGATAGAGTTGGGAGTACTTAGCACTGTGAAAACAGCACTTTCTCTGAATGAAATCTACTTCTCTAAGACCGGGACACAGTGAAAAGAGAATGTATGAGTTTCTCAAGATTGGTAACAGATAGAAACAACAGAAAGTACACAGTGATTCATCTACCTAGAGAACTTAGAGAGGTTTACACAGAGAATTCCAAGTATAAGTACAAGAAAATAAGAGAGACTTAGAATACTGGTAAAACCTACATTGTTGATAGAGTGGGGAGTACTTAGCACTGTGAAAACAGCACTTTCGCCGAAAGAAATCTACTTCTCTAAGACCGGGAAACAGTGAAAAGAGAATGTATGAATTTCTCAAGATTGGTAACAAATAGAAACAAGAGAAAGTACACAGTGATTCATCTACCTAGAGAAGTTACAGAGGTTTACACAGAGAATTCCAAGTATAAGTACAAGAAAATAAGAGAGACTTAGAAAACTGGTAAAACCTACATTGTTGATAGAGTTGGGAGTACTTAGCACTGTGAAAACAGCACTTTCGCAGAAAGAAATCTACTTCCCTAACACCGGGAAACAGGGAACAGAGAATTTATGAGTTTCTCAAGGTTGGTAACAGACAGAAACAAGAGAAAGTAAACCGTGATATATCTACCTAGAGAAGTTACAGAGGTTTACACAGAGAATTCCAAGTATAAGTACAAGAAAATAAGAGAGACTTAGAAAACTGGTAAAACCTACATTGCTGGTAGAGTTGGGAGTACTTAGCACTGTGAAAACAGCTCTTTCGAGAAAGAAATCTACTTCTCTAAGACCGGGAAACAGTGAACAGAGAATGTATGAGTTTCTCAAGATTGGTAACAGATAGAAACAAGAGAAAGTACACAGTGATTCATCTACCTAGAGAAGTTACAGAGTTCTCCACAGATGATTCCAAGTATAAGTACAAGAAAATAAGAGAGACTTAGAAAACTGGTAAAACCTGCATTGTTGATAGAGTTGGGAGTACTTAGCACTGTGAAAACAGCACTTTCACAGAAAGAAATCTATTTCTCTAAGACCAGGAAACAGGGAACAGAGAATGTATGAGTTTCTCAAGATTGGTAACAGATAGAAACAAGAGAAAGTACACAGCGATTCATCTAACTAGAGAAGTTACGGAGGTTTACACAGAGAATTGCAAGTAGAAATACAGGAAAATAAGAGAGACTTAGAAAACTAGTAAAACCTACACTGTTGATAGAGTTGGGAGTACTTAGCAATGTGAAAACAGCACTTTCGCCGAAGGAAATTTAGTTCTCTAAGTCCGTGAAACAGTGAACAGAGAATGTATGAGTTTCTCAAGATTGGTAACAGACAGAAACAAGAGAAAGTACACAGTGATTCATCTACCTAGAGAACTTAAAGAGGTTTACACAGAGAATTCCAAGTATAAGTAAAATAAGACAAGAGAGACTTAGAAAACTGGTAAAACTTACATTGCTTATAGGGTTGGGAGTACTTAGCACTGTGAAAACAGCACTTTCCCAGAAGGAAATCTACTTCTCTAAGACTGCGAAACAGTGAACAGAGAATGTATGAGTTTCTCAAGATTGGTAACAGATAGAAACAAGAGAAAGTACACAGTGATTCATCTACCTAGAGAATTTACAGAGGTTTACACAGAGAATTCCAAGTATAAGTACAAGAAAATAAGAGAGACTTAGAAAACTGGTAAAACCTACAATGTTGATAGAGTTGGGATTACTTAGTACTGTGAAAACAGCACTTTCCCAAAAAGAAATCTACTTCTCTAAGACCGCGAAACAGTGAACAGAGAATGTATGAGTTTCTCAAGATTGGTAACAGATAGAAACAAAAGAAGTACACAGTGATTCATCTACCTAGAGAAGTTACAGAGGTTTACACAGAGAATTCCAAGTATAAGTACAAGAAAATAAGAGACACTTAGAAAACTGGTGAAACCTACATTGTTGATAGAGTGGGGAGTACGTAGCACTGTGAAAACAGCACTTTCATCGAAAGAAATCTACTTCTCTAAGACCGGGAAACAGTGAACAGAGAATGTATCAGTTTCTCAAGACTGGTAACAGATAGAAACAAGAGAAAGTACACAGTGATTCATCAAGTTAGAGAAGTTACAGAGGTTGACACAGAGAATTCCAAGTATAAGTACAAGAAAATAAGGGAGACTTGGAAAACTGGTAAAACCTACATTGTTGATGGAGTTGGGAGTACTTACCACTGTGAAAACAGCACTTTCTCCGAAAGAAATCTACTTCTCTAAGACCGGGAAATAGAGAACAGAGAATATATGAGTTTCTCAAGATTGGTAACAGATAGAAACAAGAGAAAGTACACAGTGATTCATCCACCTAGAGAAGTTACAGATGTTTACACAGAGAATTCCAAGTATAAGTACAAGAAAATAAGAGAGACTTAGAAAACTGGTAAAACCTACATTGTTGATAGAGTTGGGAGTACTTAGCACTGTGAAAACAGCACTTTCGCCGAAAGAAATCTACTTTTTTAAGACTGGGAAACAGTGAAAAGAGAATGTATGAGTTTCTCAAGATTGGTAACAGATAGAAACAAGAGAAAGTACACAGTGATTCACCTACCTAGAGAAGTTACAGAAGTTTACACAGAGAATTCCAAGTATAGGTACAGGAAAATAAAAGAGACTTAGAAAACTGATGAAACCTACATTGTTGATAGAGTTGGGAGTACTTAGCACTGTGAAAACAGCACTTTTGTCGAAAGAAATCTACTTCTCTAAGACCGGGAAACAGTGAACAGAGAATGTATCAGTTTCTCAAGATTGGTAACAGATAGAAATAAGAGAAAGTACACAGTGATTCATCTACCTAGAGACGTTACAGAGGTTTACACAGAGACTTCCAAGTATAAGTACAAGAAAATAAGAGAGACTTAGAAAACTGGTAAAACCTACAATGCTGATAGAGTTGGGAGTACTCAGCACTGTGAAAACAGCACTTTCGCAGAAAGAAATCTACTTCTCTAACACCGGGAAACAGGGAACAGAGAATGTATGAGTTTCTCAAGATTGGTAACAGATAGAAACAAGAGAAAGTACACAGTGATTCACCTACCTAGAGAAGTTACAGAGTTTTACACAGAGAATTCCAAGTATAAGTACAAGAAAATAAGAGAGACTTAGAAGACTGGTAAAACGTACATTGTTGATACAGTTGGGAGTACTTAGCACTGTGAAAACAGCACTTTCGCCGAAAGAAATCTACCTCTCTAACACCGGGAAACAGTGGAAAGAGAATGTATGAGTTTCTCAAGTTTGGAACAGATAGAAACAAGAGAAAGCACACAGTCATTCATCTACCTAGAGAAGTTACAGAGGTTTACACACATAATTACAAGTATAAGAAAAAGAAGTTAAGAGAGACTTAGAAAACTGGAAAAACTTACATTGTTGATTGAGTTGGGAGTACTTAGCACTGTGAAAACACCACTTTCGCCGAAAGAAATCTACTTCTCTAAGACTGGGAAACAGTGACCACAGAATGTATGAGTTTCTCAAGATTGGCAACAGATAGAAACAAGAGAAAGTACACAGTGATTCATCTGCCTAGAGAAGTTACAGTGGTTTACACAGAGAATTCCAAGTATAAGTACAAGAAAATAAGAGAGATTTAGAAATTTGGTAAAACCTATATTGTTGATAGAGTTGGGAGTACTTAGCACTGTGAAAGCAGCACTTTCGTAGAAAGAAATTTACTTCTCTAACACCGGGAAACAGGGAACAGAGAATGTATGAGTTTCTCAAGATTGATAACAGATAGAAACAAGAGAAAGTACACAGTGATTCAGCTACCTAGAGTACTTACAGAGGTTTACACAGAGAATTCCAAGTATAAGTACAAGAAAATAAGAGAGACTTAGAAAACTGGTAAAACCTACATCGTTGATAGAGTTGGGAGTACTTAGCACTGTGAAAACAGCACTTTCTCTGAATGAAATCTACTTCTCTAAGACCGGGACACAGTGAAAAGAGAATGTATGAGTTTCTCAAGATTGGTAACAGATAGAAACAACAGAAAGTACACAGTGATTCATCTACCTAGAGAACTTACAGAGGTTTACACAGAGAATTCCAAGTATAAGTACAAGAAAATAAGAGAGACTTAGAAAACTGGTAAAACCTACATTGTTGATAGAGTTGGGAGTACTTAGCACTGTGAAAACAGCACTTTCGCAGAAAGAAATCTACTTCCCTAACACCGGGAAACAGGGAACAGAGAATTTATGAGTTTCTCAAGGTTGGTAACAGACAGAAACAAGAGAAAGTAAACCGTGATATATCTACCTAGAGAAGTTACAGAGGTTTACACAGAGAATTCCAAGTATAAGTACAAGAAAATAAGAGAGACTTAGAAAACTGGTAAAACCTACATTGCTGGTAGAGTTGGGAGTACTTAGCACTGTGAAAACAGCTCTTTCGAGAAAGAAATCTACTTCTCTAAGACCGGGAAACAGTGAACAGAGAATGTATGAGTTTCTCAAGATTGGTAACAGATAGAAACAAGAGAAAGTACACAGTGATTCATCTACCTAGAGAAGTTACAGAGTTCTCCACAGATGATTCCAAGTATAAGTACAAGAAAATAAGAGAGACTTAGAAAACTGGTAAAACCTGCATTGTTGATAGAGTTGGGAGTACTTAGCACTGTGAAAACAGCACTTTCACAGAAAGAAATCTATTTCTCTAAGACCAGGAAACAGGGAACAGAGAATGTATGAGTTTCTCAAGATTGGTAACAGATAGAAACAAGAGAAAGTACACAGCGATTCATCTAACTAGAGAAGTTACGGAGGTTTACACAGAGAATTGCAAGTAGAAATACAGGAAAATAAGAGAGACTTAGAAAACTAGTAAAACCTACACTGTTGATAGAGTTGGGAGTACTTAGCAATGTGAAAACAGCACTTTCGCCGAAGGAAATTTAGTTCTCTAAGTCCGTGAAACAGTGAACAGAGAATGTATGAGTTTCTCAAGATTGGTAACAGACAGAAACAAGAGAAAGTACACAGTGATTCATCTACCTAGAGAACTTAAAGAGGTTTACACAGAGAATTCCAAGTATAAGTAAAATAAGACAAGAGAGACTTAGAAAACTGGTAAAACTTACATTGCTTATAGGGTTGGGAGTACTTAGCACTGTGAAAACAGCACTTTCCCAGAAGGAAATCTACTTCTCTAAGACTGCGAAACAGTGAACAGAGAATGTATGAGTTTCTCAAGATTGGTAACAGATAGAAACAAGAGAAAGTACACAGTGATTCATCTACCTAGAGAATTTACAGAGGTTTACACAGAGAATTCCAAGTATAAGTACAAGAAAATAAGAGAGACTTAGAAAACTGGTAAAACCTACAATGTTGATAGAGTTGGGATTACTTAGTACTGTGAAAACAGCACTTTCCCAAAAAGAAATCTACTTCTCTAAGACCGCGAAACAGTGAACAGAGAATGTATGAGTTTCTCAAGATTGGTAACAGATAGAAACAAAAGAAGTACACAGTGATTCATCTACCTAGAGAAGTTACAGAGGTTTACACAGAGAATTCCAAGTATAAGTACAAGAAAATAAGAGAGACTTAGAAAACTGGTGAAACCTACATTGTTGATAGAGTGGGGAGTACGTAGCACTGTGAAAACAGCACTTTCATCGAAAGAAATCTACTTCTCTAAGACCGGGAAACAGTGAACAGAGAATGTATCAGTTTCTCAAGACTGGTAACAGATAGAAACAAGAGAAAGTACACAGTGATTCATCAAGTTAGAGAAGTTACAGAGGTTGACACAGAGAATTCCAAGTATAAGTACAAGAAAATAAGGGAGACTTGGAAAACTGGTAAAACCTACATTGTTGATGGAGTTGGGAGTACTTACCACTGTGAAAACAGCACTTTCTCCGAAAGAAATCTACTTCTCTAAGACCGGGAAATAGAGAACAGAGAATATATGAGTTTCTCAAGATTGGTAACAGATAGAAACAAGAGAAAGTACACAGTGATTCATCCACCTAGAGAAGTTACAGATGTTTACACAGAGAATTCCAAGTATAAGTACAAGAAAATAAGAGAGACTTAGAAAACTGGTAAAACCTACATTGTTGATAGAGTTGGGAGTACTTAGCACTGTGAAAACAGCACTTTCGCCGAAAGAAATCTACCTCTCTAACACCGGGAATCAGTGGAAAGAGAATGTATGAGTTTCTCAAGTTTGGAACAGATAGAAACAAGAGAAAGCACACAGTCATTCATCTACCTAGAGAAGTTACAGAGGTTTACACACATAATTACAAGTATAAGAAAAAGAAGTTAAGAGAGACTTAGAAAACTGGAAAAACTTACATTGTTGATTGAGTTGGGAGTACTTAGCACTGTGAAAACACCACTTTCGCCGAAAGAAATCTACTTCTCTAAGACTGGGAAACAGTGACCACAGAATGTATGAGTTTCTCAAGATTGGCAACAGATAGAAACAAGAGAAAGTACACAGTGATTCATCTGCCTAGAGAAGTTACAGTGGTTTACACAGAGAATTCCAAGTATAAGTACAAGAAAATAAGAGAGATTTAGAAATCTGGTAAAACCTATATTGTTGATAGAGTTGGGAGTACTTAGCACTGTGAAAGCAGCACTTTCGTAGAAAGAAATTTACTTCTCTAACACCGGGAAACACGGAACAGAGAATGTATGAGTTTCTCAAGATTGATAACAGATAGAAACAAGAGAAAGTACAGAGTGATTCAGCTACCTAGAGTACTTACAGAGGTTTACACAGAGAATTCCAAGTATAAGTACAAGAAAATAAGAGAGACTTAGAAAACTGGTAAAACCTACATCGTTGATAGAGTTGGGAGTACTTAGCACTGTGAAAACAGCACTTTCTCTGAAAGAAATCTACTTCTCTAAGACCGGGACACAGTGAAAAGAGAATGTATGAGTTTCTCAAGATTGGTAACAGATAGAAACAAGAGAAAGTACACAGCGATTCATCTAACTAGAGAAGTTACGGAGGTTTACACAGAGAATTGCAAGTAGAAATACAGGAAAATAAGAGAGACTTAGAAAACTAGTAAAACCTACACTGTTGATAGAGTTGGGAGTACTTAGCAATGTGAAAACAGCACTTTCGCCGAAGGAAATTTAGTTCTCTAAGTCCGTGAAACAGTGAACAGAGAATGTATGAGTTTCTCAAGATTGGTAACAGACAGAAACAAGAGAAAGTACACAGTGATTCATCTACCTAGAGAACTTAAAGAGGTTTACACAGAGAATTCCAAGTATAAGTAAAATAAGACAAGAGAGACTTAGAAAACTGGTAAAACTTACATTGCTTATAGGGTTGGGAGTACTTAGCACTGTGAAAACAGCACTTTCCCAGAAAGAAATCTACTTCTCTAAGACTGCGAAACAGTGAACAGAGAATGTATGAGTTTCTCAAGATTGGTAACAGATAGAAACAAGAGAAAGTACACAGTGATTCATCTACCTAGAGAATTTACAGAGGTTTACACAGAGAATTCCAAGTATAAGTACAAGAAAATAAGAGAGACTTAGAAAACTGGTAAAACCTACATTGTTGATAGAGTTGGGATTACTTAGTACTGTGAAAACAGCACTTTCCCAAAAAGAAATCTACTTCTCTAAGACCGCGAAACAGTGAACAGAGAATGTATGAGTTTCTCAAGATTGGTAACAGATAGAAACAAAAGAAGTACACAGTGATTCATCTACCTAGAGAAGTTACAGAGGTTTACACAGAGAATTCCAAGTATAAGTACAAGAAAATAAGAGAGACTTAGAAAACTGGTGAAACCTACATTGTTGATAGAGTGGGGAGTACGTAGCACTGTGAAAACAGCACTTTCATCGAAAGAAATCTACTTCTCTAAGACCGGGAAACAGTGAACAGAGAATGTATCAGTTTCTCAAGACTGGTAACAGATAGAAACAAGAGAAAGTACACAGTGATTCATCAAGTTAGAGAAGTTACAGAGGTTGACACAGAGAATTCCAAGTATAAGTACAAGAAAATAAGGGAGACTTGGAAAACTGGTAAAACCTACATTGGTGATAGAGTTGGGAGTACTCAGCACTGTGAAAACAGCACTTTCGCAGAAAGAAATCTACTTCTCTAACACCTGGAAACAGGGATCAGAGAATGTATGAGTTTCTCAAGATTGGTACCAGACAGAAACAAGAGAAAGTACACAGTGATTCAACTACCTAGAGAAGTTACAGAGTTTTACACAGAGAATTCCAAATATAAGTACAAGAAAATAAGAGAGACTTAGAAGACTGGTAAAACCTACATTGTTGATACAGTTGGCAGTACTTAGCACTGTGAAAACAGCACTTTCGCCGAAAGAAATCTACCTCTCTAAGACCGGGAAACAGTGAAAAGAGAATTATGAGTTTCTCAAGATTGGAACAGATAGAAACAAGAGAAAGTACACAGTCATTCATCTACATAGAGAAGTTACAGAGGTTTACACACAAAATTCGAAGTATAAGAAAAAGAAGTTAAGAGAGACTTAGAAAACTGGAAAAACTTACATTGTTGATTGAGTTGGGAGTACTTAGCACTGTGAAAACAGCACTTTCGTTGTAAGAAATCTACTTCTCTAAGACCGGGAAACAGTGAAAAGAGAATATATGAGTTTCTCAAGATTGGTGACAGATAGAAACAAGAGAAAGTACACAGTGATTCATCCACCTAGAGGAGTTAAAGAGGTTTACACAGAGAATTCCAAGTATAAGTACAAGAAAATAAGAGAGACTTAGAAAACTGGTAAAACCTAAATTGTTGATAGAGTTGGGAGTACTTAGCACTGTGAAAACAGCACTTTCGCCGAAACAAATTTATATCTCTAAAACCGGGAAACAGGGAACAGGGAATGTATGAGTTTCTCAAAATTGGTAACAGATAGAAACAAGAGAAAGTACACAGTGATTCATCTACCTAGAGAAGTTACATAGGTTTACACAGAGCATTCCAAGTATATGTACAAGAAAATAAGAGAGACTTAGAAAACTGGTAAATCCTACATTGTTGATAGAGTTGGGAGAACATAGCACTGTGAAAACAGCACTTTCCCAAAAAGAAATCTACTTCTCTAAGACCGCGAAACAGTCAACAGAGAATGTATTTGTTTCTCAAGATTGGTAACAGATAGAAACAAAAGAAGTACACAGTGATTCATCTACCTAGAGAAGTTACAGAGTTTTACACAGAAAATTCCAAGTATAAGTAAAATAAGATAAGAGAGACTTAGAAAAAACTAAAACTTACATTGTTGATTGAGTTGGGAGTACTTAGCACTGTGAAAATAGCACTTTCGAGAAAGAAATCTACTTCTCTAAGACCGGGAAACAGTGAACAGAGAATGTATGAGTTTCTCAAGATTGGTAACAGATAGAAACAAGAGAAAGTACACAGTGATTCATCTACCTAGAGAAGTTACAGAGTTCTCCACAGATAATTCCAAGTATAAGTACAAGAAAATAAGAGAGACTTAGAAAACTGGTAAAACCTGCATTGTTGATAGAGTTGGGAGTACTTAGCACTGTGAAAACAGCACTTTCACAGAAAGAAATCTATTTCTCTAAGACCAGGAAACAGGGAACAGAGAATGTATGAGTTTCTCAAGATTGGTAACAGATAGAAACAAGAGAAAGTACACAGCGATTCATCTAACTAGAGAAGTTACGGAGGTTTACACAGAGAATTGCAAGTAGAAATACAGGAAAATAAGAGAGACTTAGAAAACTAGTAAAACCTACACTGTTGATAGAGTTGGGAGTACTTAGCAATGTGAAAACAGCACTTTCGCCGAAGGAAATTTAGTTCTCTAAGTCCGTGAAACAGTGAACAGAGAATGTATGAGTTTCTCAAGATTGGTAACAGACAGAAACAAGAGAAAGTACACAGTGATTCATCTACCTAGAGAACTTAAAGAGGTTTACACAGAGAATTCCAAGTATAAGTAAAATAAGACAAGAGAGACTTAGAAAACTGGTAAAACTTACATTGCTTATAGGGTTGGGAGTACTTAGCACTGTGAAAACAGCACTTTCCCAGAAAGAAATCTACTTCTCTAAGACTGCGAAACAGTGAACAAAGAATGTATGAGTTTCTCAAGATTGGTAACAGATAGAAACAAGAGAAAGTACACAGTGATTCATCTACCTAGAGAATTTACAGAGGTTTACACAGAGAATTCCAAGTATAAGTACAAGAAAATAAGAGAGACTTAGAAAACTGGTAAAACCTACATTGTTGATAGAGTTGGGATTACTTAGTACTGTGAAAACAGCACTTTCCCAAAAAGAAATCTACTTCTCTAAGACCGCGAAACAGTGAACAGAGAATGTATGAGTTTCTCAAGATTGGTAACAGATAGAAACAAAAGAAGTACACAGTGATTCATCTACCTAGAGAAGTTACAGAGGTTTACACAGAGAATTCCAAGTATAAGTACAAGAAAATAAGAGAGACTTAGAAAACTGGTGAAACCTACATTGTTGATAGAGTGGGGAGTACGTAGCACTGTGAAAACAGCACTTTCATCGAAAGAAATCTACTTCTCTAAGACCGGGAAACAGTGAACAGAGAATGTATCAGTTTCTCAAGACTGGTAACAGATAGAAACAAGAGAAAGTACACAGTGATTCATCAAGTTAGAGAAGTTACAGAGGTTGACACAGAGAATTCCAAGTATAAGTACAAGAAAATAAGGGAGACTTGGAAAACTGGTAAAACCTACATTGGTGATAGAGTTGGGAGTACTCAGCACTGTGAAAACAGCACTTTCGCAGAAAGAAATCTACTTCTCTAACACCTGGAAACAGGGATCAGAGAATGTATGAGTTTCTCAAGATTGGTACCAGACAGAAACAAGAGAAAGTACACAGTGATTCAACTACCTAGAGAAGTTACAGAGTTTTACACAGAGAATTCCAAATATAAGTACAAGAAAATAAGAGAGACTTAGAAGACTGGTAAAACCTACATTGTTGATACAGTTGGCAGTACTTAGCACTGTGAAAACAGCACTTTCGCCGAAAGAAATCTACCTCTCTAAGACCGGGAAACAGTGAAAAGAGAATTATGAGTTTCTCAAGATTGGAACAGATAGAAACAAGAGAAAGTACACAGTCATTCATCTACATAGAGAAGTTACAGAGGTTTACACACAAAATTCGAAGTATAAGAAAAAGAAGTTAAGAGAGACTTAGAAAACTGGAAAAACTTACATTGTTGATTGAGTTGGGAGTACGTAGCACTGTGAAAACAGCACTTTCGCCGAAAGAAATCTACTTCTCTAAGACCGGGAAACAGTGAAAAGAGAATGTATGAGTTTCTCAAGCTTGGTAACAGATAGAAACAAGAGAAAGTACACCGTGATTCATCTGCCTAGAGAAGTTACAGAGGTTTACACAGAGCATTCCAAGTATAAGTACAAGAAAATAAGAGAGATTTAGAAATCTGGTAAAACCTATATTGTTGATAGAGTTGGGAGTACTTAGCACTGTGAAAGCAGCACTTTCGTAGAAAGAAATTTACTTCTCTAACACCGGGACACAGTGAAAAGAGAATGTATGAGTTTCTCAAGATTGGTAACAGGTAGAAACAACAGAAAGTACACAGTGATTCATCTACCTAGAGAACTTAGAGAGGTTTACACAGAGAATTCCAAGTATAAGTACAAGAAAATAAGAGAGACTTAGAAAACTGGTAAAACCTACATTGTTGATGGAGTTGGGAGTACTTCGCACTGTGAAAACAGCACTTTCGCCGAAAGAAATCTACTTCTCTAAGACCGGGAAAAGGTGAAAAGAGAATGTATGAGTTTCTCAAGATTGGTAACAGATAGAAACAAGAGAAAGTACACAGTGATTCATCTACCTAGAGAAGTTACAGAGGTTTACACAGAAAATTCCAAGTATAAGAAAAAGAAGATAAGAGAGACTTAGAAAACTGGTAAAACTTACATTGTTGATTGAGTTGGGAGTACTTAGTACTGTGAAAACAGCACTTTCGCCGAAAGAAATCTACTTCTCTAAGACCGGGAAACAGTGAACAGAGAATGTATGAGTTTCTTAAGATTGGTAACAGATAGAAACAAGAGAAAGTACACAGTGATTCATCTACCTAGAGAAGTTACAGAGGTTTACACAGAGAATTCCAAGTATAAGCACAAGAAAATAAGAGAGACTTAGAAAACTGGTAAAACCTAAATTGTTGATAGAGTTGGGAGTACTTAGCACTGTGAAAACAGCACTTTCGCCGAAAGAAATCTACTTCTCTAAGACCGGGAAACAGTGAAAAGAGAATATATGAGTTTCTCAAGATTGGTGACAGATAGAAACAAGAGAAAGTACACAGTGATTCATCCACCTAGAGGAGTTAAAGAGGTTTACACAGAGAATTCCAAGTATAAGTACAAGAAAATAAGAGAGACTTAGAAAACTGGTAAAACCTACATTGTTGATAGAGTTGGGATTACTTAGCACTGTGAAAACAGCACTTTCGCCGAAACAAATTTATATCTCTAAAACCGGGAAACAGGGAACAGGGAATGTATGAGTTTCTCAAAATTGGTAACAGATAGAAACAAGAGAAAGTACACAGTGATTCATCTACCTAGAGAAGTTACATAGGTTTACACAGAGCATTCCAGGTATATGTACAAGAAAATAAGAGAGACTTAGAAAACTGGTAAATCCTACATTGTTGATAGAGTTGGGAGAACATAGCACTGTGAAAACAGCACTTTCCCAAAAAGAAATCTACTTCTCTAAGACCGCGAAACAGTCAACAGAGAATGTATGAGTTTCTCAAGATTGGTAACAGATAGAAACAAAAGAAGTACACAGTGATTCATCTACCTAGAGAAGTTACAGAGTTTTACACAGAAAATTCCAAGTATAAGTAAAATAAGATAAGAGAGACTTAGAAAAAACTAAAACTTACATTGTTGATTGAGTTGGGAGTACTTAGCACTGTGAAAACAGCACTTTCGCCGAAAGAAATCTACTTCTCTAAGACCGGGAAACAGTGAAAAGAGAATGTATGAGTTTCTCAAGATTGGTAACAGATAGAAACAAGAGAAAGTACACAGTGATTCATCTACCTAGAGAACTTACAGAGTTTTACTCAGAGAATTCCAAGTATAAGTACAAGAAAATAAGAGAGATTTAGAAAACTGGTAAAACCTACATTGTTGATAGAGTTGGGAGTACTTAGCACTGTGAAAACAGCATTTTCGCCGAAAGAAATCTACTTCCCTAAGACCGGGAAACAGTGAAAAGAGAATGTATGAGTTTCTCAAGATTGGTAACAGATAGAAACAAGAGAAAGTACACAGTGATTCATCCACCTAGACAAGTTACAGAGGTTTACACAGAGAATTCCAAGTTTAAGAATGAGAAAATAAGAGAGACTTAGAGAACTGGTAAAACCTACATTGTTGATAGAGTTGGGAGTACTTAGCACTGTGAAAACCGCACTTTCGCAGAATGAAATCTACTTCTCTAAGACCGGGAAACAGGGAACAGAGAATGTATGAGTTTCTCCAGATTGGTAACAGATAAAAACAAGAGAAAGTACACAGTGATTCATCTACCTAGAGAACTTAGAGAGGTTTACACAGAGAATTCCAAGTATAAGTACAAGAAAATAAGAGAGACTTAGAAAACTGGTAAAACCTACATTGTTGATAGAGTTGGGAGTACTTAGCACTGTGAAAACAGCACTTTCGCCGAAAGAAACTGCTTCTCTAAGACCGGGAAACAGTGAAAAGGGAATGTATGAGTTTCTCAAGATTGGTAACAGATAGAAACAAGAGAAAGTACACAGTGATTCACCTACCTAGATATGTTACAGAGTTTTACTCAGAGAATTTCAAGTATAAGTACAAGAAAATAAGAGAGACTTAAAAGACTTGTAAAACCTACATTGTTGATACAGTTGGGAGTACTTAGCACTGTGAAAACAGCACTTTCGCTGAAAGAAATCTACCTCTCTAAGACCGGGAAACAGTGATAAGAGAATTATGAGTTTCTCAAGATTGGAACAGATAGAAACAAGAGAAAGTACACAGTCATTCATCTACCTAGAGACGTTACAGAGGTTTACACACAAAATTCGAAGTATAAGAAAAAGAAGTTAAGAGAGACGTAGAAAACTGAAAGAACTTAGATTGTTGATAGAGTTGGGAGAACATAGCACTGTGAAAACAGCACTTTCCCAAAAAGAAATCTACTTCTCTAAGACCGCGAAACAGTGAACAGAGAATGTATGAGTTTCTCAAGATTGGTAACAGATAGAAACAAAAGAAGTACACAGTGATTCATCTACCTAGAGAAGTTACAGAGGTTTACACAGAAAATTCCAAGTATAAGTAAAATAAGACAAGAGAGACTTAGAAAACTGGTAAAACTTACATTGTTGATTGAGTTGGGAGTACTTAGCACTGTGAAAACAGCACTTTCGCCGAAAGAAATCTACTTCTCTAAGACCGGGAAACAGTGAAAAGAGAATGTGGGAGTTTCTCAAGATTGGTAACAGATAGAAAGAAGAGAAAGTACACAGTGATTCATCTACCTAGAGAAGTTACATAGGTTTACACAGAGAATTCCAAGTATAAGTACAAGAAGATAAGAGAGACTTAGAAAACTGGTAAAACCTACATTGTTGATAGAGTTGGGAGTACTTAGCACTGTGAAAACAGCACTTTCGCCGAAAGAAATCTACTTCTCTAAGACCGGGAAACAGTGAACAGAGAATGTATGAGTTTCTCAAGATTGGTAACAGATAGAAACAAGGGAAAGTACACAGTGATTCTTCTACCTAGAGAAGTTACAGAGGTTTACACAGAGAATTCCAAGTATAAGTACAAGAAAATAAGAGAGACTTAGAAAACTGGTAAAACCTGCATTGTTGATAGAGTTGGGAGTACTTAGCACTGTGAGAACAGCACTTTCTCCGAAAGAAATCTACTTCTCTAAGACCGGGAAACAGTGAACAGAGAATATATGGGTTTCTCAAGATTGGTAACAGATAGAAACAAGAGAAAGTACACAGTGATTCATCCACCTAGAGAAGTTACAGAGGTTTACACAGAGAATTCCAAGTATAAGTAAAAAAAAATAAGACAGACTTAGAAAACTGGTAAAACCTACATTTTTAATAGAGTTGGGAGTACTTAGCTCTGTGAAAACAGCACTTTCGCAGAACGAATTCTACTTCTCTATGATCGGGAAACAGTGACCAGAGAATGTATCAGTTTCCCAAGATTGGTAACAGATAGAAACAAGAGAAAGTACACAGTGATTCATCTACCTAGAGAAGTTACAGAGGTTTACACAGAGAATTCCAAGTAAAAGTACAAGAAAATAAGAGAGACTTTGAAAACTGGTAAAACCTACATTGTTGATAGAGCTGGGAGTACTTAGCAGTGTGAAAACAGCACTTTCCCAAAAAGAAATCTACTTCTCTAAGACCGCGAAACAGTGAACAGAGAATGTATGAGTTTCTCAAGATTGGTGACAGATAGAAACAAAAGAAGTACACAGTGATTCATCTACCTAGAGAAGTTACAGAGGTCTACACAGAAAATTACAAGTATAAGTAAAGTAAAATAAGAGAGACTTAGAAAACTGGTACAACTTACATTGTTGATTGAGTTGGGTGTACTTAACACTGTGAAAACAGCACTTTCGCCGAAAGAAATCTACTTCTCTAAGACCGGGATACAGTGAACAGAGAATGTATCAGTTTCTCAAGATTGGTAACAGATAGAAATAAGAGAAAATACACAGTGATTCATCTACCTAGAGACGTTACAGAGGTTTACACAGAGAATTCCAAGTATAAGTACAAGAAAATAAGAGAGACTTAGAAAACTAGTAAAACCTACAATGCTGATAGAGTTGGGAGTACTCAGCACTGTGAAAACAGCACTTTCGCAGAAAGAAATCTACTTCTCTAACACCGGGAAACAGGGAACAGAGAATGTATGAGTTTCTCAAGATTAGTAACATATAGAAACAAGAGAAGGTACACAGTGATTCATCTACCTAGAGAAGGTACAGAGGTTTACACACAAAATTCCAAGTATAAGAAAAAGAAGTTAAGAGAGACTTAGAAAACTGGAAAAACTTACATTGTTGATTGAGTTGGGAGTACGTAGCACTGTGAAAACAGCACTTTCGCAGAAAGAAATCTACTTCTCTAAGACCGGGAAACAGTGACCACAGAATGTATGAGTTTCTCAAGATTAGTAACATATAGAAACAAGAGAAAGTACACCGTGATTCATCTGCCTAGAGAAGTTACAGAGGTTTACACAGAGCATACCAAGTATAAGTACAAGAAAATAAGAGAGATTTAGAAATCTGGTAAAACCTATATTGTTGATAGAGTTGGGAGTACTTAGCACTGTGAAAGCAGCACTTTCGTAGAAAGAAATTTACTTCTCTAACACCGGGACACAGTGAAAAGAGAATGTATGAGTTTCTCAAGATTGGTAACAGATAGAAACAACAGAAAGTACACAGTGATTCATCTACCTAGAGAACTTAGAGAGGTTTACACAGAGAATTCCAAGTATAAGTACAAGAAAATAAGGGAGACTTAGAAATCTGGTAAAACCTACATTGCTGATAGAGTTGGGAGTACTCAGCACTGTGAAAACAGGACTTTCGCAGAAAGAAATCTACTTCTCTAACAACGGCAAACAGGGATCAGAGAATGTATGAGTTTCTCAAGATTGGTAACAGATAAAAACAAGAGAAAGTACACAGTGATTCACCTACCTAGATAGGTTACAGCGTTTTACTCAGAGAATTTCAAGTATAAGTACAAGAAAATAAGAGAGACTTAAAAGACTTGTAAAACCTACATTGTTGATACAGTTGGGAGTACTTAGCACTGTGAAAACAGCACTCTCGCCGAAAGAAATCTACTTCTCTAAGACCGGGAAACAGAGAAAAGAGAATGTATGAGTTTCTCAAGATTGGTAACAGATAGAAACAAGAGAAAGTACACAGTGATTCATCCACCTAGAGAAGTTACAGAGGTTTACACAGAGAATTCCAAGGATAAGTACAAGAAAATAAGAGAGACTTAGAAAACTGGTAAAACCTACATTGTTGATAGAGTTGGGAGTACTTAGCACTGTGAAAACAGCACTTTCGCCGAAAGAAATCTACTTCTTTAAGACCGAGAAACCGTGAAAGAGAATGTATGAGTTTCTCAAGATTGGTAACAGATAGAAACAAGAGAAAGTACACAGTGATTCATCTACCTAAAGAAGTTACAGAGGTTTACACAGAAAATTCCAAGTATAAGTAAAGGAAGATAAGAGAAACTTAGAAAACTGGTAAACGTTACATTGTTGATTGAGTTGGGAGTACTTAGCACTGTGATAACAGCACTTTCGCCGAAAGAAATCTACTTCTCTAAGACCGGAAAACAGTGAAAAGAGAACTTATGAGTTTCTCAACATTGGTAACAGATAGAAACAAGAGGAAGTACACAGTGATTCATCTACCTAGAGAACTTACAGAGGTTTACACAGAGAATTCCAAGTATAAGTACACGAAAATAAGAGAGGCTTAGAAAACTGGTAAAACCTACATTGTTGATAGAGTTGGGAGTACTTAGCACTGTGAGAACAGCACTTTCGTAGAAAGAAATCTACTTCTCTATGACCGGGAAACAGTGAAAAGAGAATGTATGAGTTTCTCAAGATTGCTAACAGGTAGAAACAAGAGAAAGTACACAGTGATTCATCTACCTAGACAAGTTACAGAGGTTTCCACAGAGAATTCCAAGTAGAAATACAAGAAAATAAGAGATACTTAGAAAACTAGTAAAACCTACACTGTTGATAGAGTTGGGAGTACTTAGCACTGTGAAACAGCACTTTCGCAGAAAGAAATCTACTTCTCTAACACCGGGAAACAGGGAACACAGAATGTATGAGTTTCTCAAGATTAGTAACATATAGAAACAGGAGAAAGTACACAGTGATTCACCTACCTAGAGAAGTTACAGAGGTTTACACAGAAAATTCCAAGTATAAGTAAAAGAAGATAAGAGAGATTTAGAAAACTGGTGAAACCTACATTGTTGATAGAGTTGGGACTACTTAGCACTGAGAAAACAGCACTTTCGTAGAAAGAAATCTACTTCTCTAAGACCGGGAAACAGTGAAAAGAGAATGTATGATTTTCTCAAGATTGGTAACAGATAGAAACAAGAGAAAGTACACAGTGATTCATCTACCTAGAGAAGTTACAGAGGTTTCCACAGAGAATTCCAAGTATAAGTACAAGAGAATAAGAGAGACTTAGAAAACTGGTAAAACCTACATTGTTGATAGAGTTGGGAGTACTTAGCACTGTGAAAACAGCACTTTTGCAGAAAGAAATCTACTTCTCTAAGACCGGGAAACAGGGAACAGAGAATGTATGAATTTGTCAAAATTGGTAACAGATAGAAACAAGAGAAAGTACACAGTGATTCATCTACCGAAAGAAGTTACAGAGGTTTACACAGAAAATTCGAAGTATAAGTAAAGGAAGATAAGAGAACCTTAGAAAACTGGTAAACGTTACATTGTTGATTGAATTGGGAGTACTTAGCACTGTGAAAACAGCACTTTCGCCGAAAGAAATCTACTTCTCTAAGACCGGGAAACAGTGAAAAGTGAATGTATGAGTTTCTCAAGATTGGTAACAGATAGAAAGAAGAGAAAGTACACAGAGATTCATCTACCTAGAGAACTTACAGAGGTTTACACAGAGAATTCCAAGTATAACTACAAGAAAATAAGAGAGACTTAGAAAACTGGTAAAACCTACATTGTTGATAGAGTTGGGAGTACTTAGCACTGTGAAAACCGCATTTTCGCAGAAAGATATCTACTTCTCTAAGACCGGGAAACAGTGAACAGAGAATGTATCAGTTTCTCAAGATTGGTAACAGATAGAAACAAGAGAAAGTACACAGTGATTCATCTACCTAGAGAAGTTACAGAGGTTTACACAGAGAATTCCAAGTATAAGTACAAGAAAATAAGAGAGACTTAGAATACTGGTAAAACCTACATTGCTATTAGAATTGGGAGTACTTAGCACTGTGAAAACAGCACTTTCGCAGAAAGAAATCTACTTCTCTAACACCGGGAAGCTGGGAACAGAGAATGTATGAGTTTCTCAAGATTGGTAACAGATAGAAACAAGAGAAAGTACACAGTGATTCATCTACCTAGAGAAGTTACAGAGGTTTCAACAGAGAATTCCAAGCAGAAATACAAGAAAATAAGAGAGACTTAGAAAACTAGTAAAACCTACACTGTAGATAGAGTTGGGAGTACTTAGCACTGTGAAAACAGCACTTTCGCAGAAAGAAATCTATTTCTCTAACACCGGGAAACAGGGAACAGATAACGTATGAGTTTCTCAACATTGGTAACAGATAGAAACAAGAGGAAGTACACAGTGATTCATCTACCTAGATAGGTTACAGAGGTTTACACAGAGAATTCCAAGTATAAGTACAAGAACATAAGGGAGACTTAGAAAACTGGTAAAACCTATATTGTTGATAGAGTTGGGAGTACTTAGCACTGTGAAAATAGCACTTTTGCGGAAAGAAATCTACTTCTCTAAGACCGGGAAACAGTGAACAGAGAATGTATCCGTTTCTCAAGATTGGTAACAGATAGAAACAAGAGAAAGTACACAGTGATTCATCTACCTAGAGAAGTTACAGAGGTTTACACAGAGAATTCCAAGTATAAGTACAAGAAAATAAGAGAGACTTAGAAAACTGGTAAAACCTACATTGTTGATAGAGTTCGGAGTACTTAGCACTGTGAAAACAGCACTTTCGCAGATAGAAATCTACTTCTCTAAGACCGCGAAACAGTCAACGGAGAATGTATGAGTTTCTGAAGATTAGGAACAGATAGAAACAAAAGAAGTACACAGTGATTCATCTACCTAGAGAAGTTACAGAGGTTTACACAGAGAATTCCAAGTATCAGTACAAGAAAATAAGAGAGACTTAGAAGACTGGTAAAACCTACATTGTTAATAGAGTTGGGAGTACTTAGCACTGTGAAAACAGCACCTTCGCAGAAAGAAATCTACTTCTCTAAGACCGGGAAACAGTGAAAAGAGAATGTATGAGTTTCTCAAGATGGGTAACAGATAGAAACAAGAGAAAGTACACAGTGATTCATCAACCTAGAGAAATTACAGAGGTTTACACAGAGAATTCCAAGTATAAGTACAAGAAAATAAGAGAGACTTAGAAAACTGGTAAAACCTACATTGTTGATAGAGTTGGGAGTACTTAGCACTGAGAAAACAGCACTTTCGCCGAAAGAAATCTACTTCTCTAAGACCGGAAAACAGTGAAAAGAGAATGTATGAGTTTCTCAAGATTGGTAACAGACAGAAACAAGAGAAAGTACACAGTGATTCATCTACCTAGAGAAGTTACAGAGGTTTACACAGAGAATTCCAAGTATAAGTACAAGAACATGAGGGATACTTAGAAAACTGGTAAAACCTACATTGTTGATAGAGTTGGGACTACTTAGCACTGTGAAAACAGCACTTTCGCGGAAAGAAATCTACTTCTCTAAGACCGGGAAACAGTGAACAGAGAATGTATCAGTTTCTCAAGATTGGTAACAGATAGAAACAAGAGAAAGTACACAGTGATTCATCTACCTAGAGAAGTCACAGAGGTTTACACAGAGAATTCCAAGTATAAGTACAAAAAAATAAGAGAGACTTAGAAAACTGGTAAAACCTAAATTGCTGGTAGAGTTGGGAGTACTTCGTACTGTGAAAACAGCACTTTCGCAGAAAGAAATCTACTTCTCTAAGACCGGGAAACAGTGAACAGAGAATGTATCAGTTTCTCAAGATTGGTGTCAGATAGAAACAAGAGAAAGTACACAGTGATTCATCTACCTAGAGAACTTACAGAGGTTTACACAGAGAATTCCAAGTATAAGTACAGGAAAATAAGAGAGACTTAGAAAACTGGTAAAACCTACATTGTTGATAGAGTTGGGAGTACTTAGCACTGTGAAAACAGCACTTTCGCAGAAAGAAATCTACTTCTCTAAGACCGCGAAACAGTGAACGGAGAATGTATGAGTTTCTGAAGATTAGGAACAGATAGAAACAAAAGAAGTACACAGTGATTCATCTACCTAGAGAAGTTACAGAGGTTTACACAGAGAATTCCAAGTATCAGTACAAGAAACTAAGAGAGACTTAGAAGACTGGTAAAACCTACATTGTTAATAGAGTTGGGAGTACTTAGCACTGTGAAAACAGCACCTTCGCAGAAAGAAATCTACTTCTCTAAGACCGGGAAACAGTGAAAAGAGAATGTATGAGTTTCTCAAGATGGGTAACAGATAGAAACAAGAGAAAGTACACAGTGATTCATCAACCTAGAGAAATTACAGAGGTTTACACAGAGAATTCCAAGTATAAGTACAAGAAAATAAGAGAGACTTAGAAAACTGGTAAAACCTACATTGTTGATAGAGTTGGGAGTACTTAGCACTGAGAAAACAGCACTTTCGCCGAAAGAAATCTACTTCTCTAAGACCGGAAAACAGTGAAAAAAGAATGTATGAGTTTCTCAAGATTGGTAACAGACAGAAACAAGAGAAAGTACACAGTGATTCATCTACCTAGAGAAGTTACATAGGTTTACACAGAGAATTCCAAGTATAAGTACAAGAACATGAGGGATACTTAGAAAACTGGTAAAACCTACATTGTTGATAGAGTTGGGACTACTTAGCACTGTGAAAACAGCACTTTCGCGGAAAGAAATCTACTTCTCTAAGACCGGGAAACAGTGAACAGAGAATGTATCAGTTTCTCAAGATTGGTAACAGATAGAAACAAGAGAAAGTACACAGTGATTCATCTACCTAGAGAAATTACAGAGGTTTACACAGAGAATTCCAAGTATAAGTACAAAAAAATAAGAGAGACTTAGAAAACTGGTAAAACCTAAATTGCTGGTAGAGTTGGGAGTACTTCGTACTGTGAAAACAGCACTTTCGCAGAAAGAAATCTACTTCTCTAAGACCGGGAAACAGTGAACAGAGAATGTATCAGTTTCTCAAGATTGGTGTCAGATAGAAACAAGAGAAAGTACACAGTGATTCATCTACCTAGAGAACTTACAGAGGTTTACACAGAGAATTCCAAGTATAAGTACAGGAAAATAAGAGAGACTTAGAAAACTGGTAAAACCTACATTGTTGATAGAGTTGGGAGTACTTAGCACTGTGAAAACAGCACTTTCGCAGAAAGAAATCTACTTCTCTAAGACCGCGAAACAGTGAACGGAGAATGTATGCGTTTCTCAAGATTAGTAACAGATAGAAACAAAAGAAGTACACAGTGATTCATCTACCTAGAAAAGTTACAGAGGTTTACACAGAAAATTCCAAGTAGAAGTAAAAGAAGATAAGAGAGACTTAGAAAACTGGTAAAACCCACATGGTTGATTGAGTTGGGAGTACTTAGTACTGTGAAAACAGCACTTTCGCCGAAAGAAATCTACTTCTCTAAAACCGGGAAACAGTGAAAAGAGAATGTATGAGTTTCTCAAGATTGGTACCAGATAGAAACAAGAGAAAGTACACAGTGATTCATCTACCTAGAGAACTTACAGAGGTTTACACAGAGAATTCCAAGTATAAGTACAAGAAAATAAGAGAGACTTAGAAAACTGGTAAAACCTACATTGTTGATAGAGTTGGGAGTACTTAGTACTGTGAAAACAGCACTTTCGCAAAAAGAAATCTACTTCTCTAACACCGGGAAACAGGGAACAGAGAATGTATGAGTTTCTCAAGATTGGTAACAGATAGAAACAAGAGAAAGTACACAGTGATTCATCTACCTAGAGAACTTACAGAGGTTTACACAGAGAATTCCAAGTATCAGTACAAGAAAATAAGAGAGACTTAGAAGACTGGTAAAACCCACATTGTTAATACAGTTGGGAGTACTTAGCACTGTGAAAACAGCACTTTCGCAGAAAGAAATCTACTTCTCTAAGACCGGGAAACAGTGAAAACAGAATGTATGATTTTCTCAAGATTGGTAACAGATAGAAACAAGAGAAAGTACACAGTGATTCATCTACCTAGAGAAGTTACAGAGGTTTCCACAGAGAAATCCAAGTATAAGTGCAAGAAAATAAGAGAGACTTAGAAAACTGGTAAAACCTACATTGGTGATAGAGTTGGGAGTACTTAGCACTGTGAAAACAGCACTTTCGCAGAAAGAAATCTATTTCTCTAAGACCACGAAACAGGGAACAGAGAATGTATGAGTTTCTCAAGATTGGTAACAGATAGAAACAAGAGAAAATACACAGTGATTCATCTACCTAGAGAAGTTACAGAGGTTTACACAGAGAAATCCAAGTATAAGTACAGAAAATAAGAGAGACTGAGAAAACTGGTAAAACCTACATTGTTGATAGAGTTGGGAGTACTTAGCACTGTGAAAAAAGCACTTTTGCCGAAAGAAATCTACTTCTGTAAGACCGGGAAACAGTGAAAAGAGAATGTATGAGTTTCTCAAGATTGGTAACAGATTGAAACAAGAGAAAGTACACAGTGATTCATCTACCTAGAGAACTTACAGAGGTTTACACAGAGAATTCCAAGTATAAGTACAAGAAAATAAGAGAGACTTAGAAAACTAGTAAAACCTACATTGTTGATAGAGTTGGGAGTACTTACCACTGTGAAAACAGCACTTTCGCAGAAATAAATCTACTTCTCTAAGACCGCGAAACAGTGAACAGAGAATGTATGACTTTCTCAACTTTAGTAACAGATAGAAACAAAAGAAGTGCACAGTGATTCATCTACCTAGAGAAGTTGCAGAGGTTTACACAGAGAATTGCAAGTAGAAATACAGGAAAATAAGAGAGACTTAGAAAACTAGTAAAACCTACACTGTTGATAGAGTTGGGAGTACTTAGCAATGTGAAAACAGCACTTTCGCAGAAAGAAATCTACTTCCCTAACACCGGGAAACAGGGAACAGAGAATGTATGAGTTTCTCAAGATTAGTAACATATAGAAACAAGAGAAAGTACACAGTGATTCATCTACCTAGAGAAGTTACAGAGGTTTACACAGAGAATTCCAAGTATAAGTACAAGAAAATAAGAGAGATTTAGAAAACTGGTGAAACCTACCTTGTTGATAGAGTTGGGAGTACTAAGCACTGAGAAAGCAGCACTTTCGCCGAAAGAAATCTACTTCTCTAATACCGGAAAACAGTGAAAAGAGAATGTATGAGTTTCTCAACATTGGTAACAGATAGAAACAAGAGAAAGTACACAGTGATTCAACTACCTAGAGAAGTTACAGAGGTTTACACAGACAATTCCAAGTATAAGTACAAGAACATAAGGGAGCCTTAGAAAACTGGTAAAACCTACATTGTTGATAGAATTGGGAGTACTTAGCACTGTGAAAACAGCACTTTCGCGGAAATAAATCTACTTTTCTAAGACCGGGAAACAGTGAACAGAGAATGTATCAGTTTCTCAAGATTGGTAACAGATAGAAACAAGAGAAAGTACACAGTGATTCATCTACCTAGAGAAGTTACAGAGGTTTACACAGAGAATTCCAAGTATAAGTACAAGAAAATAAGAGAGACTTAGAAAACTGGTAAAATCTACATTGCTGGTAGAGTTGGGAATACTTAGCACTGTGAAAACAGCACTTTCGAGAAAGAAATCTACTTCTCTAAGACCGGGAAACAGTGAACAGAGAATGTATGAGTTTCTCAAGATTGGTAACAGATAGAAACAAGAGAAAGTACACAGTGATTCATATACCTAGAGAAGTTACAGAAGTTTACACAGAGAATTCCAAGTATAAGTACAAGAAAATAAGAGAGACTTAGAACACTGGTAAAACCTACATTGTTGATCGAGATGGGCGTACTTAGCACTGTGAAAACAGCAATTTCGCCGAAACAAATCTATTTCTCTAACACCGGGAAACAGGGAATAGAGAATGTATGAGTTTCTCAAGATTGGTAACAGATAGAAACAAGAGAAAGTACACAGTGATTAATCTACCTAGAGAAGTTACAGAGGTTTACACAGAGTAATCCACGTATAAGTACAGAAAATAAGGGAGACTTAGAAAACTGGTAAAACCTACATTGTTGATAGAGTTGGGAGTACTTAGCACTGTGAAAACAGCACTTTCGCAGAGAGAAATCTACTTCTCTAACACCGGGAAAGATGGAACAGAGAGTGCATGAGTTTCTCAAGTTTGGTAACAGATAGAAACAAGAGAAAGTACACAGTGATTCATCTACCTAGAGAAGTTACAGAGGTTTCCACAGATAATTCCAAGTATAAGTAGAGGAAAATAAGAGAGACTTAGAAAACTGGTAAAACCTACATTGTTGATAGAGTTGGGAATACTTAGCACTGTGAAAACAGCACTTTCGCAGAAAGAAATCTACTTCTCTAAGACCGCGAAACAGTGAACGGGGAATGTATGCGTTTCTCAAGATTAGTCACAGATAGAAACAAAAGAAGTACACAGTGATTCATCTACCTAGAGAAGTTACAGAGATTTATACAGAAAATTCCAAGTAGAAGTAAAAGAAGATAAGAGAGACTTAGAACACTGGTAAAACCTACATTGTTGATCGAGTTGGGAGTACTTAGCACTGTGAAAACAGCACTTTCGCCCAATCAAATCTACTTCTCTAACACCGGGAAACAGGGAAAAGAGAATGTATGACTTTCTCAAGATTTGTACCAGATAGAAACAAGAGAAAGTACACAGTGATTCATCAACCTAGAGAAGTTACAGAGGTTTACACAGAGAATTCCAAGTATAAGTACAAGAAAATAAGAGAGACTTAGAAAACTGGTAAAAGCTACTTTGTTGATAGAGTTGGGAGTACTTAGCACTGAGAAAACAGCACTTTCGCCGAAAGAAATCTACTTCTCTAAGACCGGAAAACAGTGAAAAGAGAATGTATGAGTTTCTCAAGATTGGTAACAGACAGAAACAAGAGAAAGTACACAGTGATTCATCTACCTAGAGAAGTTACAGAAGTTTACACAGAGAATTCCAAGTATAAGTACAAGAACATGAGGGATACTTAGAAAACTGGTAAAACCTACATTGTTGATAGAGTTGGGAGTACTTAGCACTGTGAAAACAGCACTTTCGCAGAAAGAAATCTACTTCTCTAAGACCGGGAAACAGTGAACAGAGAATGTATCAGTTTCTCAAGATTGGTAACAGATAGAAACAAGAGAAAGTACACAGTGATTCATATACCTAGAGAAGTTACAGAGGTTTACACAGAGAATTCCAAGTATAAGTACAAAAAAATAAGAGAGACTTAGAAAACTGGTAAAACCTAAATTGCTGGTAGAGTTGGGAGTACTTCGTACTGTGAAAACAGCACTTTCGCAGAAAGAAATCTACTTCTCTAAGACCGGGAAACAGTGAACAGAGAATGTATCAGTTTCTCAAGATTGGTAACAGATAGAAACAAGACAAAGTACACAGTGATTCATCTACCTAGAGAACTTACAGAGGTTTACACAGAGAATTCCAAGTATAAGTACAAGAAAATAAGAGAGACTTAGAAAACTGGTAAAACCTACATTGTTGATAGAGTTGGGAGTACTTAGCACTGTGAAAACAGCACTTTCGCAGAAAGAAATCTACTTCTCTAAGACCGCGAAACAGTGAACGGAGAATGTATGCGTTTCTCAAGATTAGTAACAGATAGAAACAAAAGAAGTACACAGTGATTCATCTACCTAGAAAAGTTACAGAGTTTTACACAGAAAATTCCAAGTAGAAGTAAAAGAAGATAAGAGAGACTTAGAAAACTGGTAAAACCCACATGGTTGATTGAGTTGGGAGTACTTAGTACTGTGAAAACAGCACTTTCGTAGAAAGAAATCTACTTCTCTAAAACCGGGAAACAGTGAAAAGAGAATGTATGAGTTTCTCAAGATTGGTAACAGATAGAAACAAGAGAAAGTACACAGTGATTCATGTACCTAAAGAACTTACTGAGGTTTACACAGAGAATTCCAAGTATCAGTACAAGAAAATAAGAGAGACTTAGAAGACTGGTAATACCCACATTGTTAATACAGTTGGGAGTACTTAGCACTGTGAAAACAGCACTTTCGCAGAAAGAAATCTACTTCTCTAAGACCGCGAAACAGTGAACGGAGAATGTATGCGTTTCTCAAGATTAGTAACAGATAGAAACAAAAGAAGTACACAGTGATTCATCTACCTAGAAAAGTTACAGAGGTTTACACAGAAAATTCCAAGTAGAAGTAAAAGAAGATAAGAGAGACTTAGAAAACTGGTAAAACCCACATGGTTGATTGAGTTGGGAGTACTTAGTACTGTGAAAACAGCACTTTCGCCGAAAGAAATCTACTTCTCTAAAACCGGGAAACAGTGAAAAGAGAATGTATGAGTTTCTCAAGATTGGTACCAGATAGAAACAAGAGAAAGTACACAGTGATTCATCTACCTAGAGAACTTACAGAGGTTTACACAGAGAATTCCAAGTATAAGTACAAGAAAATAAGAGAGACTTAGAAAACTGGTAAAACCTACATTGTTGATAGAGTTGGGAGTACTTAGTACTGTGAAAACAGCACTTTCGCAAAAAGAAATCTACTTCTCTAACACCGGGAAACAGGGAACAGAGAATGTATGAGTTTCTCAAGATTGGTAACAGATAGAAACAAGAGAAAGTACACAGTGATTCATCTACCTAGAGAACTTACAGAGGTTTACACAGAGAATTCCAAGTATCAGTACAAGAAAATAAGAGAGACTTAGAAGACTGGTAAAACCCACATTGTTAATACAGTTGGGAGTACTTAGCACTGTGAAAACAGCACTTTCGCAGAAAGAAATCTACTTCTCTAAGACCGGGAAACAGTGAAAACAGAATGTATGATTTTCTCAAGATTGGTAACAGATAGAAACAAGAGAAAGTACACAGTGATTCATCTACCTAGAGAAGTTACAGAGGTTTCCACAGAGAAATCCAAGTATAAGTGCAAGAAAATAAGAGAGACTTAGAAAACTGGTAAAACCTACATTGGTGATAGAGTTGGGAGTACTTAGCACTGTGAAAACAGCACTTTCGCAGAAAGAAATCTATTTCTCTAAGACCACGAAACAGGGAACAGAGAATGTATGAGTTTCTCAAGATTGGTAACAGATAGAAACAAGAGAAAATACACAGTGATTCATCTACCTAGAGAAGTTACAGAGGTTTACACAGAGAAATCCAAGTATAAGTACAGAAAATAAGAGAGACTGAGAAAACTGGTAAAACCTACATTGTTGATAGAGTTGGGAGTACTTAGCACTGTGAAAAAAGCACTTTTGCCGAAAGAAATCTACTTCTGTAAGACCGGGAAACAGTGAAAAGAGAATGTATGAGTTTCTCAAGATTGGTAACAGATTGAAACAAGAGAAAGTACACAGTGATACATCTACCTAGAGAACTTACAGAGGTTTACACAGAGAATTCCAAGTATAAGTACAAGAAAATAAGAGAGACTTAGAAAACTAGTAAAACCTACATTGTTGATAGAGTTGGGAGTACTTACCACTGTGAAAACAGCACTTTCGCAGAAATAAATCTACTTCTCTAAGACCGCGAAACAGTGAACAGAGAATGTATGACTTTCTCAACTTTAGTAACAGATAGAAACAAAAGAAGTGCACAGTGATTCATCTACCTAGAGAAGTTGCAGAGGTTTACACAGAGAATTGCAAGTAGAAATACAGGAAAATAAGAGAGACTTAGAAAACTAGTAAAACCTACACTGTTGATAGAGTTGGGAGTACTTAGCAATGTGAAAACAGCACTTTCGCAGAAAGAAATCTACTTCCCTAACACCGGGAAACAGGGAACAGAGAATGTATGAGTTTCTCAAGATTAGTAACATATAGAAACAAGAGAAAGTACACAGTGATTCATCTACCTAGAGAAGTTACAGAGGTTTACACAGAGAATTCCAAGTATAAGTACAAGAAAATAAGAGAGATTTAGAAAACTGGTGAAACCTACCTTGTTGATAGAGTTGGGAGTACTAAGCACTGAGAAAGCAGCACTTTCGCCGAAAGAAATCTACTTCTCTAATACCGGAAAACAGTGAAAAGAGAATGTATGAGTTTCTCAACATTGGTAACAGATAGAAACAAGAGAAAGTACACAGTGATTCAACTACCTAGAGAAGTTACAGAGGTTTACACAGACAATTCCAAGTATAAGTACAAGAACATAAGGGAGCCTTAGAAAACTGGTAAAACCTACATTGTTGATAGAATTGGGAGTACTTAGCACTGTGAAAACAGCACTTTCGCGGAAATAAATCTACTTTTCTAAGACCGGGAAACAGTGAACAGAGAATGTATCAGTTTCTCAAGATTGGTAACAGATAGAAACAAGAGAAAGTACACAGTGATTCATCTACCTAGAGAAGTTACAGAGGTTTACACAGAGAATTCCAAGTATAAGTACAAGAAAATAAGAGAGACTTAGAAAACTGGTAAAATCTACATTGCTGGTAGAGTTGGGAATACTTAGCACTGTGAAAACAGCACTTTCGAGAAAGAAATCTACTTCTCTAAGACCGGGAAACAGTGAACAGAGAATGTATGAGTTTCTCAAGATTGGTAACAGATAGAAACAAGAGAAAGTACACAGTGATTCATATACCTAGAGAAGTTACAGAAGTTTACACAGAGAATTCCAAGTATAAGTACAAGAAAATAAGAGAGACTTAGAACACTGGTAAAACCTACATTGTTGATCGAGATGGGCGTACTTAGCACTGTGAAAACAGCAATTTCGCCGAAACAAATCTATTTCTCTAACACCGGGAAACAGGGAATAGAGAATGTATGAGTTTCTCAAGATTGGTAACAGATAGAAACAAGAGAAAGTACACAGTGATTCATCTACCTAGAGAAGTTACAGAGGTTTACACAGAGTAATCCACGTATAAGTACAGAAAATAAGGGAGACTTAGAAAACTGGTAAAACCTACATTGTTGATAGAGTTGGGAGTACTTAGCACTGTGAAAACAGCACTTTCGCAGAGAGAAATCTACTTCTCTAACACCGGGAAAGATGGAACAGAGAGTGCATGAGTTTCTCAAGTTTGGTAACAGATAGAAACAAGAGAAAGTACACAGTGATTCATCTACCTAGAGAAGTTACAGAGGTTTCCACAGATAATTCCAAGTATAAGTAGAGGAAAATAAGAGAGACTTAGAAAACTGGTAAAACCTACATTGTTGATAGAGTTGGGAATACTTAGCACTGTGAAAACAGCACTTTCGCAGAAAGAAATCTACTTCTCTAAGACCGCGAAACAGTGAACGGGGAATGTATGCGTTTCTCAAGATTAGTCACAGATAGAAACAAAAGAAGTACACAGTGATTCATCTACCTAGAGAAGTTACAGAGATTTATACAGAAAATTCCAAGTAGAAGTAAAAGAAGATAAGAGAGACTTAGAACACTGGTAAAACCTACATTGTTGATCGAGTTGGGAGTACTTAGCACTGTGAAAACAGCACTTTCGCCCAATCAAATCTACTTCTCTAACACCGGGAAACAGGGAAAAGAGAATGTATGACTTTCTCAAGATTTGTACCAGATAGAAACAAGAGAAAGTACACAGTGATTCATCAACCTAGAGAAGTTACAGAGGTTTACACAGAGAATTCCAAGTATAAGTACAAGAAAATAAGAGAGACTTAGAAAACTGGTAAAAGCTACTTTGTTGATAGAGTTGGGAGTACTTAGCACTGAGAAAACAGCACTTTCGCCGAAAGAAATCTACTTCTCTAAGACCGGAAAACAGTGAAAAGAGAATGTATGAGTTTCTCAAGATTGGTAACAGACAGAAACAAGAGAAAGTACACAGTGATTCATCTACCTAGAGAAGTTACAGAAGTTTACACAGAGAATTCCAAGTATAAGTACAAGAACATGAGGGATACTTAGAAAACTGGTAAAACCTACATTGTTGATAGAGTTGGGAGTACTTAGCACTGTGAAAACAGCACTTTCGCAGAAAGAAATCTACTTCTCTAAGACCGGGAAACAGTGAACAGAGAATGTATCAGTTTCTCAAGATTGGTAACAGATAGAAACAAGAGAAAGTACACAGTGATTCATATACCTAGAGAAGTTACAGAGGTTTACACAGAGAATTCCAAGTATAAGTACAAAAAAATAAGAGAGACTTAGAAAACTGGTAAAACCTAAATTGCTGGTAGAGTTGGGAGTACTTCGTACTGTGAAAACAGCACTTTCGCAGAAAGAAATCTACTTCTCTAAGACCGGGAAACAGTGAACAGAGAATGTATCAGTTTCTCAAGATTGGTAACAGATAGAAACAAGACAAAGTACACAGTGATTCATCTACCTAGAGAACTTACAGAGGTTTACACAGAGAATTCCAAGTATAAGTACAAGAAAATAAGAGAGACTTAGAAAACTGGTAAAACCTACATTGTTGATAGAGTTGGGAGTACTTAGCACTGTGAAAACAGCACTTTCGCAGAAAGAAATCTACTTCTCTAAGACCGCGAAACAGTGAACGGAGAATGTATGCGTTTCTCAAGATTAGTAACAGATAGAAACAAAAGAAGTACACAGTGATTCATCTACCTAGAAAAGTTACAGAGTTTTACACAGAAAATTCCAAGTAGAAGTAAAAGAAGATAAGAGAGACTTAGAAAACTGGTAAAACCCACATGGTTGATTGAGTTGGGAGTACTTAGTACTGTGAAAACAGCACTTTCGTAGAAAGAAATCTACTTCTCTAAAACCGGGAAACAGTGAAAAGAGAATGTATGAGTTTCTCAAGATTGGTAACAGATAGAAACAAGAGAAAGTACACAGTGATTCATGTACCTAAAGAACTTACTGAGGTTTACACAGAGAATTCCAAGTATCAGTACAAGAAAATAAGAGAGACTTAGAAGACTGGTAATACCCACATTGTTAATACAGTTGGGAGTACTTAGCACTGTGAAAACAGCACTTTCGCAGAAAGAAATCTACTTCTCTAAGACCGGGAAACAGTGAAAAGAGAATGTATGATTTTCTCAAGATTGGTAACAGATAGAAACAAGAGAAAGTACACAGTGATTCATCTACCTAGAGAAGTTACAGAGGTTTCCACAGAGAAATCCAAGTATAAGAGCAAGAAAATAAGAGAGACTTAGAAAACTGGTAAAACCTACATTGTTGATAGAGTTGGGAGTACTTAGCACTGTGAAAACAGCACTTTCGCAGAAAGAAATCTATTTCTCTAAGACCAGGAAACAGGGAACAGAGAATGTATGAGTTTCTCAAGATTGGTAACAGATAGAAACAAGAGAAAATACACAGTGATTCATCTACCTAGAGAAGTTACAGAGGTTTACACAGAGAAATCCAAGTATAAGTACAGAAAATAAGAGAGACTGAGAAAACTGGTAAAACCTACATTGTTGATAGAGTTGGGAGTACTTAGCACTGTGAAAACAGCACTTTTGCCGAAAGAAATCTACTTCTGTAAGACCGGGAAACAGTGAAAAGAGAATGTATGACTTTCTCAAGATTGGTAACAGATTGAAACAAGAGAAAGTACACAGTGATTCATCTACCTAGAGAACTTACAGAGGTTTACACAGAGAATTCCAAGTATAAGTACAAGAAAATAAGAGAGACTTAGAAAACTGGTAAAACCTACATTGTTGATAGAGTTGGGAGTACTTACCACTGTGAAAACAGCACTTTCGCAGAAATAAATCTACTTCTCTAAGACCGCGAAACAGTGAACAGAGAATGTATGAGTTTCTCAACTTTAGTAACAGATAGAAACAAAAGAAGTGCACAGTGATTCATCTACCTAGAGAAGTTGCAGAGGTTTACACAGAAAATTCCAAGTATAAGTAAAAGAAGATAAGAGAGCCTTAGAAAACTGGTAAAACCTACATTGTTGATAGAGTTGGGAGTACTTAGCACTGTGAAAACAGCACTTTCGCGGAAAGAAATCTATTTCTCTAAGACCGGGAAACAGTGAACAGAGAATGTATCAGTTTCTCAAGATTGGTAACAGATAGAAACAAGAGAAAGTACACAGTGATTCATCTACCTAGAGAACTTACAGAGGTTAACACAGACAATTCGAAGTATAAGAACAAGAGAATAAGAGAGACTTAGAAAACTGGTAAAACCTACATTTTTGATAGAGTTGGGAGTACTTAGCAGTGTGAAAACAGCACTTTTGCAGAAAGAAATCTACTTGTCTAAGACCGGGAAACAGGGAACAGAGAATGTATGAGTTTCTCAAGATTGGTAACAGATTCAAACAAGAGAAAGTACACAGTGATTCATCTAACTAGAGAAGTTACAGAGGTTTACACAGAGAATTGCAAGTAGAAATACAGGAAAATAAGAGAGACTTAGAAAACTAGTAAAACCTACACTGTTGATAGAGTTGGGAGTACTTAGCAATGTGAAAACAGCACTTTCGCAGAAAGAAATCTACTTCCCTAACACCGGGAAACAGGGAACAGAGAATGTATGAGTTTCTCAAGAATAGTAACATATAGAAACAAGAGAAAGTACACAGTGATTCATCTACCTAGAGAAGTTACAGAGGTTTACACAGAGAATTCCAAGTATAAGTACAAGAAAATAAGAGAGATTTAGAAAACTGGTGAAACCTACCTTGTTGATAGAGTTGTGAGTACTAAGCACTGAGAAAGCAGCACTTTCGCCGAAAGAAATCTACTTCTCTAATACCGGAAAACAGTGAAAAGAGAATGTATGAGTTTCTCAACATTGGTAAGAGATAGAAACAAGAGAAAGTACACAGTGATTCAACTACCTAGAGAAGTTACAGAGGTTTACACAGACAATTCCAAGTATAAGTACAAGAACATAAGGGAGCCTTAGAAAACTGGTAAAACCTACATTGTTGATAGAGTTGGGAGTACTTAGCACTGTGAAAACAGCACTTTCGCGGAAAGAAATCCACTTTTCTAAGACCGGGAAACAGTGAACAGAGAATGTATCAGTTTCTCAAGATTGGTAACAGATAGAAACAAGAGAAAGTACACAGTGATTCATCTACCTAGAGAAGTTACAGAGGTTTACACAGAGAATTCCAAGTATAAGTACAAGAAAATAAGAGAGACTTAGAAAACTGGTAAAATCTACATTGCTGGTAGAGTTGGGAATACTTAGCACTGTGAAAACAGCACTTTCGAGAAAGAAATCTACTTCTCTAAGACCGGGAAACAGTGAACAGAGAATGTATGAGTTTCTCAAGATTGGCAACAGATAGAAACAAGAGAAAGTACACAGTGATTAATATACCTAGAAAAGTTACAGAAGTTTACACAGAGAATTCCAAGTATAAGTACAAGAAAATAAGAGAGACTTAGAACACTGGTAAAACCTACATTGTTGATCGAGATGGGCGTACTTAGCACTGTGAAAACAGCAATTTCGCCGAAACAAATCTACTTCTCTAACACCGGGAAACAGGGAACAGAGAATGTATGAGTTTCTCAAGATTGGTAACAGATAGAAACAAGAGAAAGTACACAGTGATTCATCTACCTAGAGAAGTTACAGAGGTTTACACAGAGTAATCCACGTATAAGTACAGAAAATAAGGGAGACTTAGAAAACTGGTAAAACCTACATTGTTGATAGAGTTGGGAGTACTTAGCACTGTGAAAACAGCACTTTCGCAGAGAGAAATCTACTTCTCTAACACCGGGAAAGATGGAACAGAGAGTGCATGAGTTTCTCAAGTTTGGTAACAGATAGAAACAAGAGAAAGTACACAGTGATTCATCTACCTAGAGAAGTTACAGAGGTTTCCACAGATAATTCCAAGTATAAGTAGAGGAAAATAAGAGAGACTTAGAAAACTGGTAAAACCTACATTGTTGATAGAGTTGGGAATACTTAGCACTGTGAAAACAGCACTTTCGCAGAAAGAAATCTACTTCTCTAAGACCGCGAAACAGTGAACGGGGAATGTATGCGTTTCTCAAGATTAGTCACAGATAGAAACAAAAGAAGTACACAGTGATTCATCTACCTAGAGAAGTTACAGAGATTTACACAGAAAATTCCAAGTAGAAGTAAAAGAAGATAAGAGAGACTTAGAACACTGGTAAAACCTACATTGTTGATCGAGTTGGGAGTACTTAGTACTGTGAAAACAGCACTTTCGTAGATAGAAATCTACTTCTCTAAGACCGGGAAACAGTGAAAAGAGAATGTATGAGTTTCTCAAGATTGGTAACAGATAGAAACAAGAGAAAGTACACAGTGATTCATCTACCTAGAGAAGTTACAGAGGTTTGTACAGAGAATTCCAAGTACAAGTACAAGAAAATAAGAGAGACTTAGAAAACTGGTAAAACCTACATTGTTGATAGAGTTGGGAGTACTTAGTACTGTGAAAACAGCCCTTTAGCAAAAGGAAATCTAGTTCTCTAACACCGGGAAACAGGGAACAGAGAATGTAAGAGTTTCTCAAGATTGGTAACAGATAGAAACAAGAGAAAGTACACAGTGATTCATCTACCTAGAGAACTTACAGAGGTTTACACAGAGAAATCCAAGTATAAGTATAGAAAATAAGAGAGACTTAGAAAACTGGTAAAACCTACATTGTTGATAGAGTTGAGAGTACTTAGCACTGTGAAAACAGCACTTTCGCAGAAAGAAATCTACTTCTCTAACACCGGGAAAGATGGAACAGAGAATGTATGAGTTTCTCAAGATTGGTAACAGATAGAAACAAGAGAAAGTACACAGTAATTCATCTACCTAGAGAACTTACAGAGGTTTACACAGAGAATTCCAAGTATAAGTACAAGAAAATAAGAGAGACTTAGAAAACTGGTAAAACCTACATTGTTGATAGAGTTGAGAGTACTTAGCACTGTGAAAACAGCACTTTCGCAGAAAGAAATCTACTTCTCTAACACCGGGAAAGATGGAACAGAGAATGCATGAGTTCCTCAAGATTGGTAACAGATAGAAAGAAGAGAAAGTACACAGTGATTCATCTACTTAGACAACTTACAGAGGTTTACACAGAGAATTCCAAGTATAAGTACAAGAAAATAAGAGAGACTTAGAAAACTGGTGAAACCTACATTGTTGATAGAGTTGGGAGTGCTTAGCACTGAGAAAACAGCACTTTCGCCGAAAGAAATCTACTTCTCTAAGACCGGAAAACAGTGAAAAGAGAATGTATGAGTTTCTCAAGATTGGTAACAGATAGAAACAAGAGAAAGTACACAGTGATTCATCTACCTAGAGAAGTTACAGAGGTTTACACAGAGAATTCCAAGTATAAGTACAAGAACATAAGGGAGAGTTAGAAAACTGGTAAAACCTACATTGTTGATAGAATTGGGAGTATTTAGCACTGTGAAAACAGCACTTTTACGTAAAGAAATCTATTTCTCTAAGACCGGGAAACAGTGAACAGAGAATGTATGGGTTTCTCAAGATTGGTAACAGATAGAAACAAGAGAAAATACACAGTGATTCATCTACCTAGAGAAGTTACAGAGGTTTACACAGAGAAATCCAAGTATAAGTACAGAAAATAAGAGAGACTGAGAAAACTGGTAAAACCTACATTGTTGATAGAGTTGGGAGTACTTAGCACTGTGAAAACAGCACTTTTGCCGAAAGAAATCTACTTCTGTAAGACCGGGAAACAGTGAAAAGAGAATGTATGAGTTTCTCAAGATTGGTAACAGATTGAAACAAGAGAAAGTACACAGTGATTCATCTACCTAGAGAAGTTACATAGGTTTACACAGAGAATTCCAAGTATAAGTGCAAGAAAATAAGAGAGATTTAGAAAACTGGTGAAACCTACCTTGTTGATAGAGTTGGGAGTACTAAGCACTGAGAAAGCAGCACTTTCGCCGAAAGAAATCTACTTCTCTAATACCGGAAAACAGTGAAAAGAGAATGTATGAGTTTCTCAACATTGGTAACAGATAGAAACAAGAGAAAGTACACAGTGATTCAACTACCTAGAGAAGTTACAGAGGTTTACACAGACAATTCCAAGTATAAGTACAAGAACATAAGGGAGCCTTAGAAAACTGGTAAAACCTACATTGTTGATAGAGTTGGGAGTACTTAGCACTGTGAAAACAGCACTTTCGCGGAAATAAATCTACTTTTCTAAGACCGGGAAACAGTGAACAGAGAATGTATCAGTTTCTCAAGATTGGTAACAGATAGAAACAAGAGAAAGTACACAGTGATTCATCTACCTAGAGAAGTTACAGAGGTTTACACAGAGAATTCCAAGTATAAGTACAAGAAAATAAGAGAGACTTAGAAAACTGGTAAAATCTACATTGCTGGTAGAGTTGGGAATACTTAGCACTGTGAAAACAGCACTTTCGAGAAAGAAATCTACTTCTCTAAGACCGGGAAACAGTGAACAGAGAATGTATGAGTTTCTCAAGATTGGTAACAGATAGAAACAAGAGAAAGTACACAGTAATTCATATACCTAGTGAAGTTACAGAAGTTTACACAGAGAATTCCAAGTATAAGTACAAGAAAATAAGAGAGACTTAGAACACTGGTAAAACCTACATTGTTGATCGAGATGGGCGTACTTAGCACTGTGAAAACAGCACTTTCGCCGAAACAAATCTACTTCTCTAACACCGGGAAACAGGGAACAGAGAATGTATGAGTTTCTCAAGATTGGTACCAGATAAAAACAAGAGAAAGTACACAGTGATTCATCTACCTAGAGAAGTTACAGAGGTTTCCACAGAGAATTCCAAGTATAAGTACAAGAAAATAAGAGAGACTTCGAAAACTGGTAAAACCTACATTGTTGATAGAGTTGGGAGTACTTAGCACTGTGAAAACAGCACTTTCGCAGAAAGAAATCTACTTCTCTAAGACCGCGAAACAGTGAACGGAGAATGTATGAGTTTCTCAAGATTAGTAACACATAGAAACAAAAGAAGTACACAGTGACTCATCTACCTAGAGAAGTTACAGAGGTTTACACAGAAAATTCCAAGAATAAGTAAAAGAAGATAAGAGAGACTTAGAAAACTGGTAAAACCTACATTGTTGATAGAGTTGGGAGTACTTAGCACTGTGAAAACAGCACTTTCGCAGAAAGAAATCTACTTCTCTAACACCGGGAAACAGGGAACAGAGAATGTATGAGTTTCTCAAGATTGGTAACAGATAGAAACAAGAGAAAGTACACAGTGATTCATCTACCTAGAGAAGTTACAGAGGTTTACACAGAGTAATCCACGTATAAGTACAGAAAATAAGAGAGACTTAGAAAACTGGTAAAACCTACATTGTTGATAGAGTTGGGAGTACTTAGCACTGTGAAAACAGCACTTTCGCAGAGAGAAATCTACTTCTCTAACACCGGGAAAGATGGAACAGAGAGTGCATGAGTTTCTCAATTTGGTAACAGATAGAAACAAGAGAAAGTACACAGTGATTCATCTACCTAGAGAAGTTACAGAGGTTTCCACAGATAATTCCAAGTATAAGTAGAGAAAAATAAGAGAGACTTAGAAAACTGGTAAAACCTACCTTGTTGATAGAGTTGGGAGTACTTAGCACTGTGAAAACAGCACATTTGCGGAAAGAAATCTACTTCTCTCAGACCGGGAAACAGTGAACAGAGAATGTATCAGTTTCTCAAGATTGGTAACAGATAGAAACAAGAGAAAGTACACAGTGATTCATCTGCCCAGAGAACTTACAGAAGTTTACACAGAGAATTCCAAGTATAAGTGCAAGAAAATAAGAGAGACTTAGAAAACTGGTAAAACCTACATTGCTGGTAGAGTTGGGTGTACTTCGCACTGTGAAAACAGCACTTTCACAGAAAGAAATCTACTTCTCTAACACCGGGAAACAGGGAACAGAGAATGTATGAGTTTCTCAAGATTGGTAACAGATAGAAACAAGAGAAAGTACACAGTGATTCATCTACCTAGAGAAGTTACAGAGGTTTACACAGAGAATTCCAAGTATAAGTACAAGAAAATAATAGAGACTTAGAACACTGGTAAAAATTACATTGTTGATCGAGATGGGAGTACTTAGTACTGTGAAACAGCACTTTCGCCGAAACAAATCTACTTCTCTAACACCGGGAAACAGGGAACAGAGAATGTATGAGTTTCTCAAGATTGGTACCAGATAGAAGCAAGAGAAAGTACACAGTGATTCATCTACCTAGAGAAGTTACAGAGGTTTACACAGAGAATTCCAAGTATAAGTACAAGAAAATAAGAGAGACTTAGAAAACTGATAAAACCTACATTGTTGATAGAGTTGGGAGTACTTAGCACTGTGAAAACAGCACTTTCGCAGAAAGAAATCTATTTCTCTAACACCAGGAAACAGGGAACAGAGAATGTATGTGTTTCTCAAGATTGGTAACAGATAGAAACAAGAGAAAGTACACAGTGATTCATCTACCTAGAGAAGTTACAGAGGTTTACACAGAGAATTCCAAGTATAAGTACAGTAAATAAGAGAGACTTCGAAAACTGGTAAAACCTACATTGTTGATAGAGTTGGGAGTACTTAGCACTGTGAAAACAGCACTTTCGCAGAAAGAAATCTACTTATCTAACACCGGGAAACAGTGAACGGAGAATGTATTAGTTTCTTAAGATTAGTAACAGATAGAAACAAAAGAAGTACACAGTGACTCATCTACCTAGAGAAGTTACAGAGGTTTACACAGAAAATTCCAAGAATAAGTAAAAGAAGATAAGAGAGACTTAGAAAACTGGTAAAACCTACATTGCTGATAGAGTTGGGAGTACTTAGTACTGTGAAAACAGCCCTTTCGCAAAAGGAAATCTAGTTCTCTAACACCGGGAAACAGGGAACAGAGAATGTAAGAGTTTCTCAAGATTGGTAACAGATAGAAACAAGAGAAAGTACACAGTGATTGATCTACCTAGAGAACCTCCAGAGGTTTACACAGAGAAATCCAAGTATAAGTATAGAAAATAAGAGAGACTTAGAAAACTAGTAAAACCTACACTGTTGATAGAGTTGGGAGTACTTAGCACTGTGAAAACAGCACTTTCGCAGAAAGAAATCTACTTCTCTAACACCGGGAAACAGGGAACAGAGAACGTATGAGTTTCTCAACATTGGTAACAGATAGAAAAAAGAGGAAGTACACAGTGATTCATCTACCTAGAGAAGTTACAGAGGTTTACACAGAGAATTCCAAGTATAAGAACAAGAAAATAAGAGAGACTTAGAAAACTGGTAAAACCTACATTGTTGATAGAGTTGGGAGTACTTAGCACTGTGAAAACAGCACTTTCGCCGAAAGAAATCTACTTCTCTAAGACCGCGAAACACTGAACGGAGAATGTATGAGTTTCTCAAGATTAGTAACAGATAGAAACAAAAGAAGTACCCAGTGATTCATCTACCTAGAGAAGTTCCGGAGGTTTACACAGAAAATTCCAAGTATAAGTAAAAGAAGATAAGAGAGACTTAGAAAACTGTTAAACCTACATGGTTGATTGAGTTGGGAGTACTTAGTACTGTGAAAACAGCACTTTCGTAGAAAGAAATCCACTTCTCTAAGACCGGGAAACAGTGAAAAGAGAATGTATGAGTTTCTCAAGATGGGTAACAGATAGAAACAAGAGAAAGTACACAGTGATTCATCAACCTAGAGAAGTTACAGAGGTTTCCACAGAGAATTCCAAGTATAAGTACAAGAAAATAAGAGAGACTTAGAAAACTGGTAAAACCTACATTGTTGATAGAGTTGGGAGTACTTAGCACTGTGAAAACAGCAATTTCGCTGAAAGAAATCTACTTCTCTAACACTGGGAAAGATGGAACAGAGAATGCATGAGTTTCTCAAGATTGGTAACAGATAGAAACAAGAGAAAGTACACAGTGATTCATCTACCTAGAGAACTTACAGAGGTTTACACAGAGAATTCCAAGTATAAGTAGAAGAAAATAAGAGAGACTTAGAAAACTGGTAAAACCTACATTGTTGATAGAGTTGGGAGTACTTAGCCCTGTGAAAACAGCACATTCGCAGAAAAAAATCTACTTCTCTAAGACCGCGAAACAGTGAACGGAGAATGTATGCGTTTCTCAAGATTAGTAACAGATAGAAACAAAAGAAGTACACAGTGATTCTTCTACCTAGAGAAGTTACAGAGGTTTACACAGAAAATTCCAAGTACAAGTAAAAGAGGATAAGAGAGACTTAGAACACTGGTAAAACCTACATTGTTGATCGAGTTGGGAGTACTTAGCACTGTGAAAACAGCACTTTCGTCCAATCAAATCTACTTCTCTAACACCGGGAAACAGGGAAAAGAGAATGTATGACTTTCTCAAGATTGGTACCAGATAGAAACAAGAGAAAGTACACAGTGATTCATCTACCTAGAGAAGTTACAGAGGTTTACACAGAGAATTCCAAGTATAAGTACAAGAAAATAAGACAGACTTAGAATACTGGTAAAACCTACATTGCTATTAGAATTGGGAGTACTTAGCACTGTGAAAACAGCACTTTCGCAGAAAGAAATCTACTTCTCTAACACCGGGAAACAGGGAACAGAGAACGTATGAGTTTCTCAACATTGGTAACAGATAGAAACAAGAGGAAGTACACAGTGATTCATCTACCTAGAGAGGTTACAGAGGTTTACACAGAGAATTCCAAGTATAAGTACAAGAACATAAGGGAGACTTAGAAAACTGGTAAAACCTACATTGTTGATAGAGTTGGGAGTACTTAGCACTGTGAAAACAGCACTTTTGCGGAAAGACATCTACTTCTCTAAGACCGGGAAACAGTGAACAGAGAATGTATCAGTTTCTCAAGATTGGTAACAGATAGAAACAAGAGAAAGTACACAGTGATTCATCTACCTAGAGAAGTTACAGAGGTTTACACAGAGAATTCCAAGTATAAGTACAAGACAATAAGAGAGACTTAGGAAATTGGTAAAACCTACATTGTTGATAGAGTTGGGAGTACTTAGCACTGTGAAAACAGCACTTTCGCAGATAGAAATCTACTTCTCTAAGACCGCGAAGCAGTGAACGGAGAATGTATGAGTTTCTGAAGATTAGGAACAGATAGAAACAAAAGAAGTACACAGTGATTCATCTACCTAGAGAAGTTACAGAGGTTTACACAGAGAATTCCAAGTATCAGTACAAGAAAATAAGAGAGACTTAGAAGACTGGTAAAACCTACATTGTTAATAGAGTTGGGAGTACTTAGCACTGTGAAAACAGCACCTTCGCAGAAAGAAATCTACTTCTCTAAGACCGGGAAACAGTGAAAAGAGAATGTATGATTTTCTCAAGATTGGTAACAGATAGAAACAAGAGAAAGTACACAGTGATTCATCTACCTAGAGAAGTTACAGAGGTTCACACAGAGAATTCCAAGTATAAGTACAAGAGAATAAGAGAGACTTAGAAAACTGGTAAAACCTACATTGTTGATAGAGTTGGGAGTACTTAGCACTGTGAAAACAGCACTTTTGCAGAAAGAAATCTACTTGTCTAAGACCGGGAAACAGGGAACAGAGAATGTATGAATTTGTCAAGATTGGTAACAGAAACAAGAGAAAGTACACAGTGATTCATCTACCTAGAGAAGTTACAGAGGTTTACACAGAGAATTCCACGTATAAGTACAAGAAAATAAGAGAGACTTCGAAAACTGGTAAAACCTACATTGCTGGTAGAGTTGAGTGTATTTCGCACTGTGAAAACAGCACTTTCACAGAAAGAAATCTACTTCTCTAACACCGGGAAACAGGGAACAGAGAATGTTTGAGTTTCTCAAGATTGGTAACAGATAGAAACAAGAGAAAGTACACAGTGATTCATCTACCTAGAGAAGTTACAGAGGTTTGCACAGAGAATTCCAAGTATAAGTACAAGAAAATAAGAGAGACTTAGAAAACTGGTAAAACCTACATTGTTGATAGAGTTGGGAGTACTTAGCACTGTGAAAACAGCACTTTCGCCGAAAGAAATCTACCTCTCTAAGACCGGAAAACAGTCAAAAGAGAATGTATGAGTTTCTCAAGATTGGAACAGATAGAAACAAGAGAAAGTACACAGTCATTCATCTACCTAGAGAAGTTACGGAGGTTTACACACAAAATTCGAAGTATAAGAAAAAGAAGTTAAGAGAGACTTAGAAAACTGGAAAAACTTACATTGTTTATTGAGTTGGGACTACTTAGCACTGTGAAAACAGCGCTTTCGCCGAAAGAAATCTACTTCTCTAAGACCAGGAAACAGTGAACAGAGAATCTATGAGTTTCTCAAGATTGGTAACAGATAGAAACAAGACAAAGTACACAGTGATTCATCTACCTAGAGAAGTTACAGAGGTTTACACAGAGAATTCCAAGTATAAGTACAAGAAAATAAGAGAGACTTAGAAAACTGGTAAAACCTACCTTGTTGATAGAGTTGGGAGTACTTAGCACTGTGAAAACAGCACTTTCGCCGAAAGAAATCTACTTCTCTGAGACCGGGAAACAGTGAAAAAAGAATGTATGAGTTTCTCAAGATTGGTAACAGATAGAAACAAGAGAAAGTACACAGTGATTCATCTGCCCAGACAACTTACAGAGGTTTACACAGAGAATTCCAAGTAGAAATAGAGGAAAATAAGAGAGACTTAGAAAACTAGTAAAACCTACACTGTTGATAGAGTTGGGAGTACTTAGCAATGTGAAAACAGCACTTTCGCAGAAAGAAATCTACTTCTCTAACACCGGGAAACAGGGAACAAAGAATGTATAAGTTTCTCAAGATTAGTAACATATAGAAACAAGAGAAAGTACACAGTGATTCATCTACCTAGAGAAGTTACAGACGTTTACACAGAGAATTCCAAGTATGAGTACAAGAACATAAGGGAGACTTAGAAAACTGGTAAAACCTACACTGTTGATAGAGTTGGGAGTACTTAGCACTGTCAAAACAGCACTTTTGCGGAAAGAAATCTACTTCTCTAAGACCGGGAAACAGTGAACAGAGAATGTATCAGTTTCTCAAGATTGGTAACAGATAGAAACAAGAGAAAGTACACAGTGATTCATCTACCTAGAGAAGTTACAGAGATTTACACAGAGAATTCCGAGTATAAGTACAAGAAAATAAGAGAGACTTAGAAAACTGGTAAAACCTACATTGCTGGTAGAGTTGGGAGTACTTAGCACTGTGAAAACAGCACTTTCGAGAAAGAAATCTACTTCTCTAAGACCGGGAAACAGGGAACAGAGAATGTATGAGTTTCTCAAGATTGGTAACAGATAGAAACAAGAGAAAGTACACAGTGATTCATCTACCTAGAGAAGTTACAGAGGTTTACACAGAGAATTCCAAGTATAAGTACAAGAAAATAATAGAGACTTAGAACACTGGTAAAAATTACATTGTTGATCGAGATGGGAGTACTTAGCACTGTGAAACAGCACTTTCGCCGAAACAAATCTACTTCTCTAACACCGTGAAACAGGGAACAGAGAATGTATGAGTTTCTCAAGATTGGTACCAGATAGAAACAAGAGAAAGTACACAGTGATTCATCTACCTAGAGAAGTTACAGAGGTTTACACAGAGAATTCCAAGTATAAGTACAGTAAATAAGAGAGACTTCGAAAACTGGTAAAACCTACATTGTTGATAGAGTTGGGAGTACTTGGCACTGTGAAAACAGCACTTTCGCAGAAAGAAATCTACTTATCTAACACCGGGAAACAGTGAACGGAGAATGCATGAGTTTCTTAAGATTAGTAACAGATAGAAACAAAAGAAGTACACAGTGACTCATCTACCTAGAGAAGTTACAGAGGTTTACACAGAAAATTCCAAGAATAAGTAAAAGAAGATAAGAGAGACTTAGAAAACTGGTAAAACCTACATGGTTGATTGAGTTGGGAGTACTTAGTACTGTGAAAACAGCACTTTCGTAGAAAGATATCTACTTCTCTAAGACCGGGAAACAGTGAAAAGAGAATGTATGAGTTTCTCAAGATTGGTAACAGATAGAAACAAGAGAAAGTACACTGTGATTCATCTACCTAGAGAAGTTACAGAGGTTTGCACAGAGAATTCCAAGTATAAGTACAAGAAAATAAGAGAGACTTAGAAAACTGGTAAAACCTACATTGTTGATAGAGTTGGGAGTACTTAGTACTGTGAAAACAGCCCTTTCGCAAAAGGAAATCTAGTTCTCTAACACCGGGAAACAGGGAACAGAGAATGTAAGAGTTTCTCAAGATTGGTAACAGATAGAAACAAAAGAAAGTACACAGTGATTCATCTACCTAGAGAACTTACAGAGGTTTACACAGAGAAATCCAAGTATAAGTATAGAAAATAAGAGAGACTTAGAAAACTGGTAAAACCTACATGGTTGATAGAGTTGAGAGTACTTAGCACTGTGAAAACAGCACTTTCGCAGAAAGAAATCTACTTCTCTAACACCGGGAAAGATGGAACAGAGAATGTATGAGTTTCTCAAGATTGGTAACAGATAGAAACAAGAGAAAGTACACAGTGATTCATCTACCTAGAGAACTTACAGAGGTTTACACAGAGAATTCCAAGTATAAGTACAAGAAAATAAGAGAGACTTAGAAAACTGGTAAAACCTACATTGTTGATAGAGTTGAGAGTGCTTAGCACTGTGAAAACAGCACCTTCGCAGAAAGAAATCTACTTCTCTAACACCGGGAAAGATGGAAAAGAGAATGCATGAGTTTCACAAGATTGGTAACAGATAGAAAGAAGAGAAAGTACACACTGATTCATCTACTTAGAGAACTTACAGAGGTTTACACAGAGAATTCCAAGTATAAGTACAAGAAAATAAGAGAGACTTAGAAAACTGGTGAAACCTACATTGTTGATAGAGTTGGGAGTGCTTAGCACTGAGAAAACAGCACTTTCGCCGAAAGAAATCTACTTCTCTAAGACCGGAAAACAGTGAAAAGAGAATGTATGAGTTTCTCAAGATTGGTAACAGATAGAAACAAGAGAAAGTACACAGTATTTCATCTACCTAGAGAAGTTACAGAGGTTTACACAGAGAATTCCAAGTATAAGTACAAGAACATAAGGGAGAGTTAGAAAACTGGTAAAACCTACATTGTTGATAGAATTGGGAGTATTTAGCACTGTGAAAACAGCACTTTCGCGTAAAGAAATCTATTTCTCTAAGACCGGGAAACAGTGAACAGAGAATGTATGAGTTTCTCAAGATTGGTAACAGATAGAAACAAGAGAAAGTACACAGTGATTCATCTACCTAGAGAAGTTACAGAGGTTCACACAGAGAATTCCAAGTATAAGTACAAGAAAATAAGAGAGACTTAGAAAACTGGTAAAACCTACATTGTTGATAGAGTTGGGAGTACTTAGTACTGTGAAAACAGCCCTTTCGCAAAAGGAAATCTAGTTCTCTAACACCGGGAAACAGGGAACAGAGAATGTAAGAGTTTCTCAAGATTGGTAACAGATAGAAACAAGAGAAAGTACACAGTGATTCATCTACCTAGAGAACTTACAGAGGTTTACACAGAGAAATCCATGTATAAGTATAGAAAATAAGAGAGACTTAGAAAACTGGTAAAACCTACATTGTTGATAGAGTTGAGAGTACTTAGCACTGTGAAAACAGCACTTTCGCAGAAAGAAATCTACTTCTCTAACACCGGGAAAGATGGAACAGAGAATGCATGAGTTCCTCAAGATTGGTAACAGATAGAAAGAAGAGAAAGTACACAGTGATTCATCTACCTAGAGAAGTTACAGAGGTTTACACAGAGAATTCCAAGTATAAGTACAAGAACATAAGGGAGAGTTAGAAAACTGGTAAAACCTACATTGTTGATAGAATTGGGAGTATTTAGCACTGTGAAAACAGCACTTTCGCGTAAAGAAATCTATTTCTCTAAGACCGGGAAACAGTGAACAGAGAATGTATGAGTTTCTCAAGATTGGTAACAGATAGAAACAAGAGAAAATACACAGTGATTCATCTACCTAGAGAAGTTACAGAGGTTTACACAGAGAAATCCAAGTATAAGTACAGAAAATAAGAGAGACTGAGAAAACTGGTAAAACCTACATTGTTGATAGAGTTGGGAGTACTTAGCACTGTGAAAACAGCACTTTTGCCGAAAGAAATCTACTTCTGTAAGACCGGGAAACAGTGAAAAGAGAATGTATGAGTTTCTCAAGATTGGTAACAGATTGAAACAAGAGAAAGTACACAGTGATTCATCTACCTAGAGAACTTACAGAGGTTTACACAGAGAATTCCAAGTATAAGTACAAGAAAATAAGAGAGACTTAGAAAACTGGTAAAACCTACATTGTTGATAGAGTTGGGAGTACTTACCACTGTGAAAACAGCACTTTCGCAGAAATAAATCTACTTCTCTAAGACCGCGAAACAGTGAACAGAGAATGTATGACTTTCTCAACTTTAGTAACAGATAGAAACAAAAGAAGTGCACAGTGATTCATCTACCTAGAGAAGTTGCAGAGGTTTACACAGAGAATTGCAAGTAGAAATACAGGAAAATAAGAGAGACTTAGAAAACTAGTAAAACCTACACTGTTGATAGAGTTGGGAGTACTTAGCAATGTGAAAACAGCACTTTCGCAGAAAGAAATCTACTTCCCTAACACCGGGAAACAGGGAACAGAGAATGTATGAGTTTCTCAAGATTAGTAACATATAGAAACAAGAGAAAGTACACAGTGATTCATCTACCTAGAGAAGTTACAGAGGTTTACACAGAGAATTCCAAGTATAAGTACAAGAAAATAAGAGAGATTTAGAAAACTGGTGAAACCTACCTTGTTGATAGAGTTGGGAGTACTAAGCACTGAGAAAGCAGCACTTTCGCCGAAAGAAATCTACTTCTCTAATACCGGAAAACAGTGAAAAGAGAATGTATGAGTTTCTCAAGATTGGTAACAGATAGAAACAAGAGAAAGTACACAGTGATTCAACTACCTAGAGAAGTTACAGAGGTTTACACAGACAATTCCAAGTATAAGTACAAGAACATAAGGGAGCCTTAGAAAACTGGTAAAACCTACATTGTTGATAGAGTTGGGAGTACTTAGCACTGTGAAAACAGCACTTTCGCGGAAATAAATGTACTTTTCTAAGACCGGGAAACAGTGAACAGAGAATGTATCAGTTTCTCAAGATTGGTAACAGATAGAAACAAGAGAAAGTACACAGTGATTCACCTACCTAGAGAAGTTACAGAGGTTTACACAGAGAATTCCAAGTATAAGTACAAGAACATGAGGGATACTTAGAAAACTGGTAAAACCTACATTGTTGATAGAGTTGGGACTACTTAGCACTGTGAAAACAGCACTTTCGCGGAAAGAAATCTACTTCTCTAAGACCGGGAAACAGTGAACAGAGAATGTATCAGTTTCTCAAGATTGGTAACAGATAGAAACAAGAGAAAGTACACAGTGATTCATCTACCTAGAGAAGTTACAGAGGTTTACACAGAGAATTCCAAGTATAAGTACAAAAAAATAAGAGAGACTTAGAAAACTGGTAAAACCTAAATTGCTGGTAGAGTTGGGAGTACTTCGTACTGTGAAAACAGCACTTTCGCAGAAAGAAATCTACTTCTCTAAGACCGGGAAACAGTGAACAGAGAATGTATCAGTTTCTCAAGATTGGTAACAGATAGAAACAAGAGAAAGTACACAGTGATTCATCTACCTAAGAACTTACAGAGGTTTACACAGAGAATTCCAAGTATAAGTACAGGAAAATAAGAGAGACTTAGAAAACTGGTAAAACCTACATTGTTGATAGAGTTGGGATTACTTAGCACTGTGAAAACAGCACTTTCGCAGAAAGAAATCTACTTCTCTAAGACCGCGAAACAGTGAACGGAGAATGTATGCGTTTCTCAAGATTAGTAACAGATAGAAACAAAAGAAGTACACAGTGATTCATCTACCTAGAGAAGTTACAGAGGTTTCCACAGAGAAATCCAAGTATAAGAGCAAGAAAATAAGAGAGACTTAGAAAACTGGTAAAACCTACATTGTTGATAGAGTTGGGAGTACTTAGCACTGTGGAAACAGCACTTTCGCAGAAAGGAATCTATTTCTCTAAGACCAGGAAACAGGGAACAGAGAATGTATGAGTTTCTCAAGATTGGTAACAGATAGAAACAAGAGAAAATACACAGTGATTCATCTACCTAGAGAAGTTACAGAGGTTTACACAGAGAAATCCAAGTATAAGTACAGAAAATAAGAGAGACTGAGAAAACTGGTAAAACCTACATTGTTGATAGAGTTGGGAGTACTTAGCACTGTGAAAACAGCACTTTTGCCGAAAGAAATCTACTTTTGTAAGACCGGGAAACAGTGAAAAGAGAATGTATGAGTTTCTCAAGATTGGTAACAGATTGAAACAAGAGAAAGTACACAGTGATTCATCTACCTAGAGAACTTACAGAGGTTTACACAGAGAATTCCAAGTATAAGTACAAGAAAATAAGAGAGACTTAGAAAACTGGTAAAACCTACATTGTTGATAGAATTGGGAGTACTTACCACTGTGAAAACAGCACTTTCGCAGAAATAAATCTACTTCTCTAAGACCGCGAAACAGTGAACGGAGAATGCATGAGTTTCTTAAGATTAGTAACAGATAGAAACAAAAGAAGTACACAGTGACTCATCTACCTAGAGAAGTTACAGAGGTTTACACAGAAAATTCCAAGAATAAGTAAAAGAAGATAAGAGAGACTTAGAAAACTGGTAAAACCTACATGGTTGATTGAGTTGGGAGTACTTAGTACTGTGAAAACAGCACTTTCGTAGAAAGAAATCTACTTCTCTAAGACCGGGAAACAGTGAAAAGAGAATGTATGAGTTTCTCAAGATTGGTAACAGATAGAAACAAGAGAAAGTACACAGTGATTCATCTACCTAGAGAAGTTACAGAGGTTTGCACAGAGAATTCCAAGTATAAGTACAAGAAAATAAGAGAGACTTAGAAAACTGGTAAAACCTACATTGTTGATAGAGTTGGGAGTACTTAGTACTGTGAAAACAGCCCTTTTGCAAAAGGAAATCTAGTTCTCTAACACCGGGAAACAGGGAACAGAGAATGTAAGAGTTTCTCAAGATTGGTAACAGATAGAAACAAAAGAAAGTACACAGTGATTCATCTACCTAGAGAACTTACAGAGGTTTACACAGAGAAATCCAAGTATAAGTATAGAAAATAAGAGAGACTTAGAAAACTGGTAAAACCTACATGGTTGATAGAGTTGAGAGTACTTAGCACTGTGAAAAGAGCACTTTCGCAGAAAGAAATCTACTTCTCTAACACCGTGAAAGATGGAACAGAGAATGTATGAGTTTCTCAAGATTGGTAACAGATAGAAACAAGAGAAAGTACACAGAGATTCATCTACCTAGAGAAGTTACAGAGGTTTCCACAGAGAATTCCAAGTATAAGTACAAGAAAATAAGAGAGACTTAGAAAACTGGTAAAACCTACATTGTTGATAGAGTTGGGAGTACTTAGCACTGTGAAAACCGCAATTTCGCTGAAAGAAATCTACTTCTCTAACACCTAGAAAGATGGAACAGAGAATGCATGAGTTTCTCAAGATTTGTAACAGATAGAAACAAGAGAAAGTACACAGTGATTCATCTACCTAGAGAACTTACAGAGGTTTACACAGAGAATTCCAAGTATAAGTAGAAGAAAATAAGAGAGACTTAGAAAACTGGTAAAACCTACATTGTTGATAGAGTTGGGAGTACTTAGCCCTGTGAAAACAGCACTTTCGCAGAAAGAAATCTACTTCTCTAAGACCGCGAAACAGTGAACGGAGAATGTATGCGTTTCTCAAGATTAGTAACAGATAGAAACAAAAGAAGTACACAGTGATTCATCTACCTAGAGAAGTTACAGAGGTTTACACAGAAAATTCCAAGCACAAGTAAAAGAAGATAAGAGAGACTTAGAACACTGGTAAAACCTACATTGTTGATCGAGTTCGGAGTACTTAGCACTGTGAAAACAGCACTTTCGCCCAATCAAATCTACTTCTCTAACACCGGGAAACAGGGAAAAGAGAATGTATGACTTTCTCAAGATTGGTACAAGATAGAAACAAGAGAAAGTACACAGTGATTCATCTACCTAGAGAAGTTACAGAGGTTTACACAGAGAATTCCAAGTATAAGTACAAGAAAATAAGACAGACTTAGAATACTGGTAAAACCTACATTGCTATTAGAATTGGGAGTACTTAGCACTGTGAAAACAGCACTTTCGCAGAAAGAAATCTACTTCTCTAACACCGGGAAACAGGGAACAGAGAACGTATGAGTTTCTCAACATTGGTAACAGATAGAAACAAGAGGAAGTACACAGTGATTCATCTACCTAGAGAGGTTACAGAGGTTTACACAGAGAATTCCAAGTATAAGTACAAGAACATAAGGGAGACTTAGAAAACTGGTAAAACCTACATTGTTGATAGAGTTGGGAGTACTTAGCACTGTGAAAACAGCACTTTTGCGGAAAGAAATCTACTTCTCTAAGACCGCGAAACAGTGAACGGAGATGTATGAGTTTCTGAAGATTAGGAACAGATAGAAACAAAAGAAGTACACAGTGATTCATCTACCTAGAGAAGTTACAGAGGTTTACACAGAGAATTCCAAGTATCAGTACAAGAAAATAAGAGAGACTTAGAAGACTGGTAAAACCTACATTGTTAATAGAGTTGGGAGTACTTAGCACTGTGAAAACAGCACCTTCGCAGAAAGAAATCTACTTCTCTAAGACCGGGAAACAGTGAAAAGAGAATGTATGAGTTTCTCAAGATTGGTAACAGATAGAAACAAGAGAAAGTACACAGTGATTCATCTACCTAGAGAAGTTACAGAGGTTTACACAGAGAATTCCAAGGATAAGTACAAGAGAATAAGAGAGACTTAGAAAACTGGTAAAACCTACATTGTTGATAGAGTTGGGAGTACTTAGCACTGTGAAAACAGCACTTTTGCAGAAAGAAATCTACTTCTCTAAGACCGGGAAACAGGGAACAGAGAATGTATGAATTTGTCAAGATTGGTAACAGAAACAACAGAAAGTACACAGTGATTCATCTACCTAGAGAAGTTACAGAGGTTTGCACAGAGAATTCCAAGTAGAAATACAAGAACATAAGGCAGACTTAGAAAACTGGTAAAACCTACATTGTTGATAGAGTTGGGAGTACATAGCACTGTGAAAACAGCACTTTCTCGGAAAGAAATCTACTTCTCTAATACCGGGAAACAGTGAACAGAGAATGTATCAGTTTCTCAAGATTGGTAACAGATAGAAACAAGAGAAAGTACACAGTGATTCATCTACCTAGAGAAGTTACAGAGGTTTACACAGAGAATTCCAAGTATAAGTACAAGAAAATAAGAGAGACTTAGAAAACTGGTAAAACCTAAATTGCTGGCAGAGTTGGGAGTACTTAGCACTGTGAAAACAGCACTTTCGAGAAAGAAATATACTTCTCTAAGACCGGGAAACAGTGAACAGAGAATGTATTAGTTTCTCAAGATTGGTAACAGATAGAAACAAGAGAAAGTACACAGTGATTCATCTACCTAGAGAAGTTACAGAGGTTTACACAGAGAATTCCAAGTATAAGTACAAGAAAATAAGAGAGACTTAGAACACTGGTAAAACCTACATTGTTGATCGAGTTGGGAGTACTTACCACTGTGAAAACAGCACTTTCGCCCCAACAAATCTACTTCTCTAACACCGGGAAACAGGGAACAGAGAATGTATGAGTTTCTCAAGATTGGTACCAGATAGAAACAAGAGAAAGTACACAGTGATTCATCTACCTAGAGAACTTACAGAGGTTTACACAGAGAATTCCAAGTATAAGTACAAGAAAATAAGACAGACTTAGAAAACTGGTAAAACCTACATTGTTGATAGAGTTGGGAGTACTTAGCCCTGTGAAAACAGCACTTTCGCAGAAAGAAATCTACTTCTCTAAGACCGCGAAACAGTGAACGGAGAATGTATGCGTTTCTCAAGATTAGTAACAGATAGAATCAAAAGAAGTACACAGTGATTGATCTACCTAGAGAAGTTACAGAGGTTTACACAGAAAATTCCAAGTAGAAGTAAAAGAAAATAAGAGAGACTTAGAAACCTTGTAAAACCCACATGGTTGATTGAGTTGGGAGTACTTAGTACTGTGAAAACAGCACTTTCGTAGAAAGAAATCTACTTCTCTAAGACCGGGAAACAGTGAAAAGAGAATGTATGAGTTTCTCAAGATGGGTAACAGATAGAAACAAGAGAAAGTACACAGTGATTCATCAACCTAGAGAAGTTACAGAGGTTTACACAGAGAATTCCAAGTATAAGTACAAGAAAATAAGAGAGACTTAGAAAACTGGTAAAACCTACATTGTTGATAGAGTTGGGAGTACTTTGCACTGAGAAAACAGCACTTTCGCAGAAAGAAATCTACTTCTCTAAGACCGGAAAACAGTGAAAAGAGAATGTATGAGTTTCTCAAGATTGGTAACAGACAGAAACAAGAGAAAGTACACAGTGATTCATCTACCTAGAGAAGTTACAGAGGTTTACACAGAGAATTCCAAGTATAAGTACAAGAACATGAGGGATACTTAGAAAACTGGTAAAACCTACATTGTTGATAGAGTTGGGACTACTTAGGACTGTGAAAACAGCACTTTCGCGGAAAGAATTCTACTTCTCTAAGACCGGGAAACAGTGAACAGAGAATGTATCAGTTTCTCAAGATTGGTAACAGATAGAAACAAGAGAAAGTACACAGTGATTCATCTACCTAGAGAAGTTACAGAGGTTTACACAGAGAATTCCAAGTATAAGTACAAAAAAATAAGAGAGACTTAGAAAACTGGTAAAACCTAAATTGCTGGTAGAGTTGGGAGTACTTCGTACTGTGAAAACATCACTTTCGCAGAAAGAAATCTACTTCTCTAAGACCGGGAAACAGTGAACAGAGAATGTATCAGTTTCTCAAGATTGGTAACAGATAGAAACAAGAGAAAGTACACAGTGATTCATCTACCTAGAGAACTTACAGAGGTTTACACAGAGAATTCCAAGTATAAGTACAGGAAAATAAGAGAGACTTAGAAACCTGGTAAAACCTACATTGTTGATAGAGTTGGGATTACTTAGCACTGTGAAAACAGCACTTTCGAAGAAAGAAATCTACTTCTCTAAGACCGCGAAACAGTGAACGGAGAATGTATGCGTTTCTCAAGATTAGTAACAGATAGAAACAAAAGAAGTACACAGTGATTCATCTACCTAGAGAAGTTACAGAGGTTTCCACAGAGAAATCCAAGTATAAGAGCAAGAAAATAAGAGAGACTTAGAAAACTGGTAAAACCTACATTGTTGATAGAGTTGGGAGTACTTAGCACTGTGGAAACAGCACTTTCGCAGAAAGGAATCTATTTCTCTAAGACCAGGAAACAGGGAACAGAGAATGTATGAGTTTCTCAAGATTGGTAACAGATAGAAACAAGAGAAAATACACAGTGATTCATCTACCTAGAGAAGTTACAGAGGTTTACACAGAGAAATCCAAGTATAAGTACAGAAAATAAGAGAGACTGAGAAAACTGGTAAAACCTACATTGTTGATAGAGTTGGGAGTACTTAGCACAGTGAAAACAGCACTTTCGCCGAAAGAAATCTACTTCTCTAAGACCGCGAAACACTGAACGGAGAATGTATGAGTTTCTCAAGATTAGTAACAGATAGAAACAAAAGAAGTACACAGTGATTCATCTACCTAGAGAAGTTCCGGAGGTTTACACAGAAAATTCCAAGTATAAGTAAAAGAAGATAAGAGAGACTTAGAAAACTGTTAAACCTACATGGTTGATTGAGTTGGGAGTACTTAGTACTGTGAAAACAGCACTTTCGTAGAAAGAAATCTACTTCTCTAAGACCGCGAAACAGTGAACGGAGAATGTATGCGTTTCTCAAGATTAGTAACAGATAGAAACAAAAGAAGTACACAGTGATTGATCTACCTAGAGAAGTTACAGAGGTTTACACAGAAAATTCCAAGTAGAAGTAAAAGAAGATAAGAGAGACTTAGAAACCTTGTAAAACCCACATGGTTGATTGAGTTGGGAGTACTTAGTACTGTGAAAACAGCACTTTCGTAGAAAGAAATCTACTTCTCTAAGACCGGGAAACAGTGAAAAGAGAATGTATGAGTTTCTCAAGATGGGTAACAGATAGAAACAAGAGAAAGTACACAGTGATTCATCAACCTAGAGAAGTTACAGAGGTTTACACAGAGAATTCCAAGTATAAGTACAAGAAAATAAGAGAGACTTAGAAAACTGGTAAAACCTACATTGTTGATAGAGTTGGGAGTACTTAGCACTGAGAAAACAGCACTTTCGCCGAAAGAAATCTACTTCTCTAAGACCGGAAAACAGTGAAAAGAGAATGTATGAGTTTCTCAAGATTGGTAACAGACAGAAACAAGAGAAAGTACACAGTGATTCATCTACCTAGAGAAGTTACAGAGGTTTACACAGAGAATTCCAAGTATAAGTACAAGAACATGAGGGATACTTAGAAAACTGGTAAAACCTACATTGTTGATAGAGTTGGGACTACTTAGCACTGAGAAAACAGCACTTTCGCGGAAAGAAATCTACTTCTCTAAGACCGGGAAACAGTGAACAGAGAATGTATCAGTTTCTCAAGATTGGTAACAGATAGAAACAAGAGAAAGTACACAGTGATTCATCTACCTAGAGAAGTTACAGAGGTTTACACAGAGAATTCCAAGTATAAGTACAAAAAAATAAGAGAGACTTAGAAAACTGGTAAAACCTAAATTGCTGGTAGAGTTGGGAGTACTTCGTACTGTGAAAACAGCACTTTCGCAGAAAGAAATCTACTTCTCTAAGACCGGGAAACAGTGAACAGAGAATGTATCAGTTTCTCAAGATTGGTAACAGATAGAAACAAGAGAAAGTACACAGTGATTCATCTACCTAGAGAACTTACAGAGGTTTACACAGAGAATTCCAAGTATAAGTACAGCAAAATAAGAGAGACTTAGAAAACTGGTAAAACCTACATTGTTGATAGAGTTGGGATTACTTAGCACTGTGAAAACAGCACTTTCGCAGAAAGAAATCTACTTCTCTAAGACCGCGAAACAGTGAACGGAGAATGTATGCGTTTCTCAAGATTAGTAACAGATAGAAACAAAAGAAGTACACAGTGATTCATCTACCTAGAGAAGTTACAGAGGTTTCCACAGAGAAATCCAAGTATAAGAGCAAGAAAATAAGAGAGACTTAGAAAACTGGTAAAACCTACATTGTTGATAGAGTTGGGAGTACTTAGCACTGTGGAAACAGCACTTTCGCAGAAAGGAATCTATTTCTCTAAGACCAGGAAACAGGGAACAGAGAATGTATGAGTTTCTCAAGATTGGTAACAGATAGAAACAAGAGAAAATACACAGTGATTCATCTACCTAGAGAAGTTACAGAGGTTTACACAGAGAAATCCAAGTATAAGTACAGAAAATAAGAGAGACTGAGAAAACTGGTAAAACCTACATTGTTGATAGAGTTGGGAGTACTTAGCACTGTGAAAACAGCACTTTTGCCGAAAGAAATCTACTTCTGTAAGACCGGGAAACAGTGAAAAGAGAATGTATGAGTTTCTCAAGATTGGTAACAGATTGAAACAAGAGAAAGTACACAGTGATTCATCTACCTAGAGAACTTACAGAGGTTTACACAGAGAATTCCAAGTATAAGTACAAGAAAATAAGAGAGACTTAGAAAACTGGTAAAACCTACATTGTTGATAGAGTTGGGAGTACTTAGCACTGTGAAAACAGCACTTTCGCGGAAAGAAATCTATTTCTCTAAGACCGGGAAACAGTGAACAGAGAATGTATCAGTTTCTCAAAATTGGTAACAGATAGAAACAAGAGAAAGTACACAGTGATTCATCTACCTAGAGAAGTTACAGAGGTTTACACAGAGAATTCCACGTATAAGTACAAGAAAATAAGAGAGACTTCGAAAACTGGTAAAACCTACATTGCTGGTAGAGTTGAGTGTATTTCGCACTGTGAAAACAGCACTTTCACAGAAAGAAATCTACTTCTCTAACACCGGGAAACAGGGAACAGAGAATGTTTGAGTTTGTCAAGATTGGTAACAGATAGAAACAAGAGAAAGTACACAGTGATTCATCTACCTAGAGAACTTACAGAGGTTTACACAGACAATTCGAAGTATAAGTACAAGAGAACAAGAGAGACTTAGAAAACTGGTAAAACCAACATTTTTGATAGAGTTGGGAGTACTTAGCAGTGTGAAAACAGCACTTTTGCAGAAAGAAATCTACTTGTCTAAGACCGGGAAACAGGGAACAGAGAATGTATGAGTTTCTCAAGATTGGTAACAGATTCAAACAAGAGAAAGTACACAGTGATTCGTCTAACTAGAGAAGATACAGAGGTTTACACAGAGAATTGCAAGTAGAAATACAGGAAAATAAGAGAGACTTAGAAAACTAGTAAAACCTACACTGTTGATAGAGTTGGGAGTACTTAGCAATGTGAAAACAGCACTTTCGCAGAAAGAAATATACTTCCCTAACACTGGGAAACAGGGAACAGAGAATGTATGAGTTTCTCAAGAATAGTAACATATAGAAACAAGAGAAAGTACACAGTGATTCATCTACCTAGAGAAGTTACAGAGGTTTACACAGAGAATTCCAGGTATAAGTACAAGAAAATAAGAGAGATTTAGAAAACTGGTGAAACCTACCTTGTTGATAGAGTTGGGAGTACTAAGCACTGAGAAAGCAGCACTTTCGCCGAAAGAAATCTACTTCTCTAATACCGGAAAACAGTGAAAAGAGAATTTATGAGTTTCTCAACATTGGTAACAGATAGAAACAAGAGAAAGTACACAGTGATTCAACTACCTAGAGAAGTTACAGAGGTTTACACAGACAATTCCAAGTATAAGTACAGGAACATAAGGGAGCCTTAGAAAACTGGTAAAACCTACATTGTTGATAGAGTTCGAGTACTTAGCACTGTGAAAACAGCACTTTCGCGGAAAGAAATCCACTTTTCTAAGACCGGGAAACAGTGAACAGAGAATGTATCAATTTCTCAAGATTGGTAACAGATAGAAACAAGAGAAAGTACACAGTGATTCATCTACCTAGAGAAGTTACAGAGGTTTACACAGAGAATTCCAAGTATCAGTACAAGAAAATAAGAGAGACTTAGAAAACTGGTAAAATCTACATTGCTGGTAGAGTTGGGAATACTTAGCACTGTGAAAACAGCACTTTCGCCGAAACAAATCTACTTCTCTAAGACCGGGAAACAGTGAACAGAGAATGTATGAGTTTCTCAAGATTGGCAACAGATAGAAACAAGAGAAAGTACACAGTGATTCATATACCTAGAGAAGTTACAGAAGTTTACACAGAGAATTCCAAGTATAAGTACAAGAAAATAAGAGAGACTTAGAACACTGGTAAAACCTACATTGTTGATCGAGATGGGCGTACTTAGCACTGTGAAAACAGCACTTTCGCCGAAACAAATCTACTTCTCTAACACCGGGAAACAGGGAACAGAGAATGTATGAGTTTCTCAAGATTGGTACCAGATAGAAACAAGAGAAAGTACACAGTGATTCATCTACCTAGAGAAGTTACAGAGGTTTCCACAGAGAATTCCAAGTATAAGTACAAGAAAATAAGAGAGACTTAGAAAACTGGTAAAACCTACATTGTTGATAGAGTTGGGAGTACTTAGCACTGTGAAAACAGCACTTTCGCAGAAAGAAATCTACTTCTCTAAGACCGCGAAACAGTGAACGGAGAATGTATGAGTTTCTCAAGATTAGTAACAGATAGAAACAAAAAAAGTACGCAGTGACTCATCTACCTAGAGAAGTTACAGAGGTTTACACAGAAAATTCCAAGAATAAGTAAAAGAAGATAAGAGAGACTTAGAAAACTGGTAAAACCTACATTGTTGATTGAGTTGGGAGTACTTAGTACTGTGAAAACAGCACTTTCGTAGATAGAAATCTACTTCTCTAAGACCGGGAAACAGTGAAAAGAGAATGTATGAGTTTCTCAAGATTGGTAACAGATAGAAACAAGAGAAAGTACACAGTGATTCATCTACCTAGAGAAGTTACAGAGGTTTGCACAGAGAATTCCAAGTATAAGTACAAGAAAATAAGAGAGACTTAGAAAACTGGTAAAACCTACATTGTTGATAGAGTTGGGAGTACTTAATACTGTGAAAACAGCCCTTTCACAAAAAGAAATCTAGTTCTCTACCACCGGGAAACAGGGAACAGAGAATGTACGAGTTTCTCAAGATTGGTACCAGATAGAAACAAGAAAAAATACACAGTGATTCATCTACCTAGAGAAGTTACAGATGTTTACACAGAGAATTACAAGTATAAGTACAAGACAATAAGAGAGACTTAGGAAACTGGTAAAACCTACATTGTTGATAGAGTTGGGAGTACTTAGCACTGTGAAAACAGCACTTTCGAGAAAGAAATCTACTTCTCTAAGACCGGGAAAGAGTGAACAGAGAATGTATGAGTTTCTCAAGATTGGAACAGATAGAAACAAGAGAAAGTACACAGTCATTCACCTACCTAGAGAAGTTACGGAGGTTTACACACAAAATTCGAAGTATAAGAAAAAGAAGTTAAGAGAGACTTAGAAAACTGGAAAAACTTACATTGTTTATTGAGTTGGGAGTACTTAGCACTGTGAAAACAGCGCTTTCGCCGAAAGAAATCTACTTCTCTAAGACCAGGAAACAGTGAACAGAGAATCTATGAGTTTCTCAAGATTGGTAACAGATAGAAACAAGACAAAGTACACAGTGATTCATCTACCTAGAGAAGTTACAGAGGTTTACACAGAGAATTCCAAGTATAAGTACAAGAAAATAAGAGAGACTTAGAAAACTGATAAAACCTACATTGTTGATAGAGTTGGGAGTACTTAGCACTGTGAAAACAGCACTTTCGCAGAAAGAAATCTATTTCTCTAACACCAGGAAACAGGGAACAGAGAATGTATGAGTTTCTCAAGATTGGTAACAGATAGAAACAAGAGAAAGTACACAGTGATTCATCTACCTAGAGAAGTTACAGAGGTTTACACAGAGAATTCCAAGTATAAGTACAGTAAATAAGAGAGACTTCGAAAACTGGTAAAACCTACATTGTTGATAGAGTTGGGAGTACTTAGCACTGTGAAAACAGCACTTTTGCAGAAAGAAATCTACTTATCTAACACCGGGAAACAGTGAACGGAGAATGTATCAGTTTCTTAAGATTAGTAACAGATAGAAACAAAAGAAGTACACAGTGACTCATCTACCTAGAGAAGTTACAGAGGTTTACACAGAAAATTCCAAGAATAAGTAAAAGAAGATAAGAGAGACTTAGAAAACTGGTAAAACCTACATTGTTGATAGAGTTGGGAGTACTTAGTACTGTGAAAACAGCCCTTTCGCAAAAGGAAATCTAGTTCTCTAACACCGGGAAACAGGGAACAGAGAATGTAAGAGTTTCTCAAGATTGGTAACAGATAGAAACAAGAGAAAGTACACAGTGATTCATCTACCTAGAGAACTTACAGAGGTTTACACAGAGAAATCCAAGTATAAGTATAGAAAATAAGAGAGACTTAGAAAACTGGTAAAACCTACATTGTTGATAGAGTTTAGAGTACTTAGCACTGTGAAAACAGCACTTTCGCAGAAAGAAATCTACTTCTCTAACACCGGTAAAGATTGGACAGAGAATGTATGAGTTTCTCAAGATTGGTAACAGATAGAAACAAGAGAAAGTACACAGTAATTCATCTACCTAGAGAACTTACAGAGGTTTACACAGAAAATTCCAAGAATAAGTAAAAGAAGATAAGAGAGACTTAGAAAACTGGTAAATCCTACATTGTTGATAGAGTTGGGAGTACTTAGCACTGTGAAAACAGCACTTTCGCAGAAAGAAATCTACTTCTCTAACACCGGGAAAGAGGGAACAGAGAATGTATGAGTTTCTCAAGATTGGTAACAGATAGAAACAAGAGAAAGTACACAGTGATTCATCTACCTAGAGAAGTTACAGAGGTTTACACAGAGTAATCCACGTATAAGTACAGAAAATAAGAGAGACTTAGAAAACTGGTAAAACCTACATTGTTGATAGAGTTGGGAGTACTTAGCACTGTGAAAACAGCACTTTCGCAGAAAGAAATCTACTTCTCTAAGACCGCGAAACAGTGAACGGAGAATGTATGAGTTTCTCAAGATTAGTAACAGATAGAAACAAAAGAAGTACACAGTGACTCATCTACCTAGAGAAGTTACAGAGGTTTACACAGAAAATTCCAAGAATAAGTAAAAGAAGATAAGAGAGACTTAGAAAACTGGTAAAACCTACATTGTTGATAGAGTTGGGAGTACTTAGCACTCTGAAAACAGCAATTTCGCTGAAAGAAATCTACTTCTCTAACACTGGGAAAGATGGAACAGAGAATGCATGAGTTTCTCAAGATTGGTAACAGATAGAAACAAGAGAAAGTACACAGTGATTCATCTACCTAGAGAACTTACAGAGGTTTACACAGAGAATTCCAAGTATAAGTAGAAGAAAATAAGAGAGACTTAGAAAACTGGTAAAACCTACATTGTTGATAGAGTTGGGAGTACTTAGCCCTGTGAAAACAGCACTTTCGCAGAAAGAAATCTACTTCTCTAAGACCGCGAAACAGTGAACGGAGAATGTATGCGTTTCTCAAGATTAGTAACAGATAGAAACAAAAGAAGTACACAGTGATTCATCTACCTAGAGAAGTTACAGAGGTTTACACAGAAAATTCCAAGTACAAGTAAAAGAAGATAAGAGAGACTTAGAACACTGGTAAAACCTACATTGTTGATCGAGTTGGGAGTACTTAGCACTGTGAAAACAGCACTTTCGCCCAATCAAATCTACTTCTCTAACACCGGGAAACAGGGAAAAGAGAATGTATGACTTTCTCCAGATTGGTACCAGATAGAAACAAGAGAAAGTACACAGTGATTCATCTACCTAGAGAAGTTACAGAGGTTTACACAGAGAATTCCAAGTATAAGTACAAGAAAATAAGACAGACTTAGAATACTGGTAAAACCTACATTGCTATTAGAATTGGGAGTACTTAGCACTGTGAAAACAGCACTTTCGCAGAAAGAAATCTACTTCTCTAACACCGGGAAACAGGGAACAGAGAACGTATGAGTTTCTCAAGATTGGTAACAGATAGAAACAAGAGGAAGTACACAGTGATTCATCTACCTAGAGAGGTTACAGAGGTTTACACAGAGAATTCCAAGTATAAGTACAAGAACATAAGGGAGACTTAGAAAACTGGTAAAACCTACATTGTTGATAGAGTTGGGAGTACTTAGCACTGTGAAAACAGCACTTTTGCGGAAAGAAATCTACTTCTCTAAGACCGGGAAACAGTGAACAGAGAATGTATGAGTTTCTCAAGATTGGTAACAGATAGAAACAAGAGAAAGTACACAGTGATTCATCTACCTAGAGAAGTTACAGAGGTTTACACAGAGAATTCCAAGTATAAGTACAAGAAAATAAGAGAGACTTAGAAAACTGGTAAAACCTACATTGTTGATAGAGTTGGGAGTACTTAGCACTGTGAAAACAGCACTTTCGCAGATAGAAATCTACTTCTCTAAGACCGCGAAACAGTGAACGGAGAATGTATGAGTTTCTGAAGATTAGGAACAGATAGAAACAAAAGAAGTACACAGTGATTCATCTACCTAGAGAAGTTACAGAGGTTTATACAGGAAATTCCAAGTATAAGTAAAATAAGATTACAGAGACTTAGAAAACTGGTAAAACCTACATTGCTGATGGAGCTGGGAGTACTTAGCACTGTGAAAACAGCACTTTCTCCGAAAGAAATCTACTTCTCTAAGACCGGGAAATAGAGAACAGAGAATATATGAGTTTCTCAAGATTGGTAACAGATAGAAACAAGAGAAAGTACACAGTGATTCATCCACCTAGAGAAGTTACAGAGGTTTACACAGAGAATTCCAAGTATAAGTACAAGAAAATAAGAGAGACTTAGAAAACTGGTAAAACCTACATTGTTGATAGAGTTGGGAGTACTTAGCACTGTGAAAACAGCACTTTCGCCGAAAGAAATCTACTTCTTTAAGACCGGGAAACAGTGAAAAGAGAATGTATGAGTTTCTCAAGATTGGTAACAGATAGAAACAAGAGAAAGTACACAGTGATTCACCTACCTAGAGAAGTTACAGAGGTTTACACAGAGAATTCCAAGTATAATTACAAGAAAATAAAAGAGACTTAGAAAACTGATGAAACCTACATTGTTGATAGCGTTGGGAGTACTTAGCAATGTGAAAACAGCACTTTTGTCGAAAGAAATCTACTTCTCTAAGACCGGGAAACAGTGAACAGAGAATGTATGAGTTTCTCAAGATTGGTAACAGATAGAAACAAGAGAAAGTACTCAGTGATTCATCTACCTAGAGAAGTTACAGAGGTTTACACAGAAAATTCCAAGTATAAGAAAAAGAAGATAAGAGAGACTTAGAAAACTGGTAAAACTTACATTGTTGATTGAGTTGGGAGTACTTAGTACTGTGAAAACAGCACTTTCTCCGAAAGAAATCTACTTCTCTAAGACCGGGAAACAGTGAACAGAGAATGTATGAGTTTCTCAAGATTGGTAACAGACAGAAACAAGAGAAAGTACACAGTGCTTCATCTACCTAGAGAAGTTACAGAGGTTTACAAAGAGAATTCCAAGTATAAGTACAAGAAAATAAGAGAGACTTAGAAAACTGGTAAAACCTAAATTGTTGATAGAGTTGGGAGTACTTAGCACTGTGAAAACAGCACTTTCGCAGAATGAAATCTACTTCTCTAAGACCGGGAAACAGGGAACAGAGAATGTATGAGTTTCTCCAGATTGGTAACAGATAAAAACAAGAGAAAGTACACAGTGATTCATCTACCTAGAGAACTTAGAGAGGTTTACACAGAGAATTCCAAGTAAAAGTACAAGAAAATAAGAGAGACTTAGAAAACTGTTAAAACCTACATTGTTGATAGAGTTGGGAGTACTTAGCACTGTGAAAACAGCACTTTCGCCGAAAGAAATCTACTTCTTTAAGACCGAGAAACCGTGAAAGAGAATGTATGAGTTTCTCAAGATTGGTAACAGATAGAAACAAGAGAAAGTACACAGTGATTCACCTACCTAGAGAAGTTACAGAGTTTTACACAGAGAATTACAAGTATAAGTACAAGAAAATAAGAGAGACTTAGAAGACTGGTAAAACGTACATTGTTGATACAGTTGGGAGTACTTAGCACTGTGAAAACAGCACTTTCGCCGAAAGAAATCCACTTCTCTAAGACCGGGAAACAGGGAAAAGAGAATGTATGAGTTTCTCAAGATTGGTAACAGATAGAAACAAGAGAAAGTACACAGAGATTCATCTGCCTAGAGAAATTACAGAGGTTTACACAGAGAATTCCAAGTATAAGTAAAAGAAAATAAGACAGACTTAGAAAACTGGTAAAACGTACATTTTTGATAGAGTTGGGAGTACTTAGCTCTGTGAAAACAGCACTTTCGCAGAAAGAATTCTACTTCTCTAAGACCGGGAAACAGTGACCAGAGAATGTATCAGTTTCCCAATATTGGTAACAGATAGAAATAAGAGAAAGTACACAATGATTCATCTACCTAGAGAAATTACAGAGGTTTACACAGAAAATTCCAAGTAAAAGTACAAGAAAATAAGAGAGACTTAGAAAACTGGTAAAACCTACATTGCTGATAGAGTTGGGAGTACTTAGCACTGTGAAAACAGCACTTTCGCAGAAAGAAATCTACTTCTCTAACACCGGGAAACAGGGAACAGAGAATGTATGAGTTTCTCAAGATTGGTAACAGATAGAAACAAGAGAAAGTACACAGTGATTCATCTACCTAGAGAACTTAGAGAGTTTTACACAGAGAATTCCAAGTATAAGTACAAGAAAATAAGAGAGACTTAGAAAACTGGTAAAACCTATATTGTTGATAGAGTTGGGATTACTTAGCACTGTGAAAACAGCACTTTCGCCGAAAGAAATCTACTTCTCTAAGACTGGGACACAGTGAAAAGAGAATGTATGAGTTTCTCAAGATTGGTAACAGATAGAAACAAGAGAAAGTACACAGTGATTCATCTACCTAGAGAACTTACAGAGGTTTACAAAGAGAATTCCAAGTATAAGTACAAGAAAATAAGAGAGACTTAGAAAACTAGTAAAACCTACATTGTTGTTAGAGCTGGGAGTACTTAGCACTGTGAAAACAGCACTTTCCCAAAAAGAAATCTACTTCTATAAGACCGCGAAACAGTGAATAGAGAATGAATGAGTTTCTCAAAATTGGTAACAGATAGAAACAAGAGAAAGTACACAGTGATTCATCGACCTTGAGAAGTTACAGAGGTTTACACAGAGAATTCCAAGTATAAGTACAAGAAAATAAGAGAGACTTAGAAAACTGGCAAAACCTACATTGTTGATAGAGTTGGGAGTACTTAGCACTGTGAAAACAGCACTTTCGCCGAAAGAAATCTACTTCTTTAAGACCGAGAAACCGTGAAAGAGAATGTATGAGTTTCTCAAGATTGTTAACAGATAGAAACAAGAGAAAGTACACAGTGATTCACCTACCTAGAGAAGTTACAGAGGTTTACACAGAGAATTCCAAGTATAGGTACAAGAAGATAAAAGAGACTTAGAAAACTGGTGAAACCTACATTGTTGATAGAGTTGGGAGTACTTAGCACTGTGAAAACAGCACTTTCGCCGAAAGAAATCTACTTCTCTAAGACCGGGAAACAGTGAAAAGAGAATGTATGAATTTCTCAAGATTGGTAACAGATAGAAACAATAGAAAGTACACAGTGATTCATCAATCTAGAGAAGTTACAGAGGTTTACACAGAAAATTCCAAGTATAAGAAAAAGAAGATAAGAGAGACTTAGAAGACTGGTAAAACATACATTGTTGATACAGTTGGGAGTACTTAGCACTGTGAAAACAGCACTTTCGCCGAAAGAAATCCACTTCTCTAAGACAGGGAAACAGGGAAAAGAGAATGTATGAGTTTCTCAAGATTGGTAACAGATAGAAACAAGAGAAAGTACACAGAGATTCACCTGCCTAGAGAAATTACAGAGGTTTACACAGAGAATTCCAAGTATAAGTAAAAGAAAATAAGACAGACTTAGAAAACTGGTAAAACCTACATTTTTAATAGAGTTGGGAGTACTTAGCTCTGTGAAAACAGCACTTTCGCAGAAAGAATTCTACTTCTCTAAGACCGGGAAGCAGTGACCAGAGAATGTATCAGTTTCCCAAGATTGGTAACAGATAGAAACAAGAGAAAGTACACAGTGATTCATCTACCTAGAGAAGTTACAGAGGTTTACACAGAGAATTCCAAGTAAAACTACAAGAAAATAAGAGAGACTTAGAAAACTGGTAAAACCTACATTGTTGATAGAGCTGGGAGTACTTAGCACTGTGAAAACAGCACTTTCCCAAAAAGAAATCTACTTCTCTAACAGCGCGAAACAGTGAACAGAGGATGAATGAGTTTCTCAAAATTGGTAACAGATAGAAACAAAAGAAGTACACAGTGATTCATCTACCTAGAGAAGTTACAGAGGTTTACACAGGAAATTCCAAGTATAAGTAAAATAAGATAAGAGAGACTTAGAAAACTGGTAAAACTTACATTGTTGATTGAGTTGGGATTACTTAGCACTGTGAAAACAGCACTTTCGCCGAAAGAAATCTACTTCTCGAAGACCGAGAAACAGTGAAAAGAGAATGTATGAGTTTCTCAAGATTGGTAACAGATAGAAACAAGAGAAAGTACACAGTGATTCATCGACCTTGAGAAGTTACAGAGGTTTACACAGAGAATTCCAAGTATAAGTACAAGAAAATAAGAGAAACTTAGAAAACTGGTAAAACCTACATTGTTGATAGATTTGGGAGTACTTAGCACTGTGAAAACAGCACTTTCGCCGAAAGAAATCTACTTCTCTAAGACCGGGAAACAGTGAAAAGGGAATGTATGAGTTTCTCAAGATTGGACCAGATAGAAACAAGAGAAAGTACACAGTCATTCATCTACCTAGAGAAGTTACAGAGGTTTACGCACAAAATTCGAAGTATAAGAAAAAGAAGTTAAGAGAGACTTAGAAAAATGGAAAAAGTTACATTGTTGATTGAGTTGGGATTACTTAGCACTGTGAAAACAGCACTTTCGCCGAAAGAAATCTACTTCTCTAAGACCGGGAAACAGTGAAAAGAGAATGTATGAGTTTCTCAAGATTGGTAACAGATAGAAACAAGAGAAAGTACACAGTGATTCATCTACCTTGAGAAGTTACAGAGGTTTACACAGAGAATTCCAAGTATAAGTACAAGAAAATAAGAGAGACTTAGAAAACTGGTAAAACCTACATTGTTGATAGAGTTGGGAGTACTTAGCACTGTGAAAACAGTACTTTCGTCGAAAGAAATCTACTTCTCTAAGACCGGGAAACAGTGAAAAGAGAATGTATGAGTTTCTCAAGATTGGTAACAGATAGAAACAAGAGAAAGTATACAGTGATTCATCTACCTAGAGAACTTACAGAGGTTTACACAGAGAATTCAAAGTATAAGTACAAGAAAATAAGAGAGACTTAGAAAACTGGTAAAACCTACATTGTTGATAGAGTTGGGAGTACTTAGCACTGTGAAAACAGCACTTTCCCAAAAAGAAATCTACTTCTCTAAGACCGCGAAACAGTGAACAGAGAATGTATGAGTTTCTCAAGATTGGTAACAGATAGAAGCAAAAGAAGTACACAGTGATTCATCTACCGAGAGAAGTTACAGAGGTTTACACAGAAAATTCCAAGTATAAGTAAAATAAGACAAGAGAGACTTAGAAAACTGGTAAAACTTACATTGTTGATTGAGTTGGGAGTACTTAGCACTGTGAAAACAGCACTTTCGCCGAAAGAAATCTACTTCTCTAAGACCGGGAAACAGTGAAAAGAGAATGTATGAGTTTCTCAAGATTGGTAACAGATAGAAACAAGAGAAAGTACACAGTGATTCATCTACCTAGAGAAGTTACAGAGGTTCACACAGAGAATTCCAAGTATAAGTACAAGAAAATAAGAGAGACTTAGAAAACTGGTAAAACCTACATTGTTGATAGAGTTGAGAGTACTTAGCACTGTGAAAACAGCACTTTCGCCGAAAGAAATCTACTTCTCTAAGACCGGGACACAGTGACCACAGAATGTATGAGTTTCTCAAGATTGGTAACACATAGAAACAAGAGAAAGTACACAGTGATTCATCTACCTAGAGAACTTACAGAGGTTTACACAGAGAATTCCAAGTATAAGTACAAGAAAATAAGAGAGACTTAGAAAACTGGTAAAACCTACATTGTTGATAGAGTTGGGAGTACTTAGCACTGTGAAAACAGCACTTTCGCCGAAAGAAATCTACTTCTCTAAGACCGGGAAACAGTGAAAAGAGAATGTATGAGTTTCTCAAGATTGGTAACAGATAGAAACAAGAGAAAGTAGACAGTGATTCATCTATCTAGAGAAGTTACAGAGGTTTACACAGAAAATTCCAAGTATTAGAAAAAGAAGATAAGAGAGACTTAGAAAACTGGTAAAACTTACATAGTTGATTGAGTTGGGAATACTTAGCACTGTGAAAACAGCACTTTCGCCGAAAGAAATCTACTTCTCTAAGACCGGGAAACAGTGAACAGAGAATGTATGAGTTTCTCAAGATTGGTAACAGATAGAAACAAGAGAAACTACACAGTGATTCATCTACCTAGAGAACTTACAGAGGTTTACACAGAGAATTACAAGTATAAGTACAAGAAAATAAGAGAGACTTAGAAAACTGGTAAAACCTACATTGTTGATAGAGTTGGGAGTACTTAGCACTGTGAAAACAGCACTTTCCCAAAAAGAAATCTAGTTCTCTAAGACCGCGAAACAGTGAACAGAGAATGTATGAGTTTCTCAAGATTGGTAACAGATAAAAACAAAAGAAGTACACAGTGATTCATCTACCTAGAGAAGTTACAGAGGTTTACACAGAAAATTCCAAGTATAAGTAAAATAAGACAAGAGAGACTTAGAAAACTGGTAAAACTTACACTGCTGATTGAGTTGGGAGTACTTAGCACTGTGAAAACAGCACTTTCTCCGAAAGAAATCTACTTCTCTAAGACCGGGAAATAGAGAACAGAGAATATATGAGTTTCTCAAGATTGGTAACAGATAGAAACAAGAGAATGTACACAGTGATTCATCCACCTAGAGCAGTTACAGAGGTTTACACAGAGAATTCCAAGTATAAGTACAAGAAAATAAGAGAGACTTAGAAAACTGGTAAAACCTACATTGTTGATAGAGTTGGGAGTACTTAGCACTGTGAAAACAGCACTTTCGCCGAAAGAAATCTACATTTTTAAGACTGGGAAACAGTGGAAAGAGAATGTATGAGTTTCTCAAGATTGGTAACAGATAGAAACAAGAGAAAGTACACAGTGATTCACCTACCTAGAGAAGTTACAGAAGTTTACACAGAGAATTCCAAGTATAGGTACAGGAAAATAAAAGAGACTTAGGAAACTGATGAAACCTACATTGTTGATAGAGTTGGGAGTACTTAGCACTGTGAAAACAGCACTTTTGTCGAAAGAAATCTACTTCTCTAAGACCGGGAAACAGTGAACAGAGAATGTATCAGTTTCTCAAGATTGGTAACAGATAGAAATAAGAGAAAGTACACAGTGATTCATCTACCTAGAGACGTTACAGAGGTTTACACAGAGAATTCCAAGTATAAGTACAAGAAAATAAGAGAGACTTAGAAAACTGGTAAAACCTACAATGCTGATAGAGTTGGGAGTACTCAGCACTGTGAAAACAGCACTTTCGCAGAAAGAAATCTACTTCCCTAACACCGGAAACAGGGAACAGAGAATTTATGAGTTTCTCAAGGTTGGTAACAGACAGAAACAAGAGAAAGTAAACCGTGATATATCTACCTAGAGAAGTTACAGAGGTTTACACAGAGAATTCCAAGTATAAGTACAAGAAAATAAGAGAGACTTAGAAAACTGGTAAAACCTACATTGTTGATAGAGTTGGAAGTACTTAGCACTGTGAAAACAGCACTTTCGCCGAAAGAAATCTACTTCTCTAAGACCGGGAAACAGTGAAAAGAGAATGTATGAGTTTCTCAAGATTGGTAACAGATAGAAACAAGAGAAAGTACACAGTGATTCACCTACCTAGATAAGTTACAGAGTTTTACTCAGAGAATTTCAAGTATAAGTACAAGAAAATAAGAGAGACTTAAAAGACTGTTAAAACCTACATTGTTGATACAGTTGGGAGTACTTAGCATTGTGAAAACAGCACTTTCACTGAAAGAAATCTACCTCTCTAAGACCGGGAAACAGTGAAAAGAGAATTATGAGTTTCTCAAGATTGGAACAGATAGAAACAAGAGAAAGTACACAGTCATTCATCTACCTAGAGAAGTTACAGAGGTTTACACACAAAATTCGAAGTATAAGAAAAAGAAGTTAAGAGAGACTTAGAAAACTGGAAAAACTTACATTTTTGATTGAGTTGGGAGTACTTAGCACTGTGAAAACAGCACTTTCGCCGAAAGAAATCTACTTCTCTAATACCGGAAAACAGTGAAAAGAGAATGTATGAGTTTCTCAACATTGGTAACAGATAGAAACAAGAGAAAGTACACAGTGATTCAACTACCTAGAGAAGTTACAGAGGTTTACACAGAGAATTCCAAGTATAAGTACAAGAACATAAGGGAGACTTAGAAAACTGGTAAAACCTACATTGTTGATATTGTTGGGAGTACTTAGCACTCTGAAAACAGCACTTTCGCGGAAAGAAATCTACTTCTCTAAGACAACGATACAGTCAACACAGAAAGTATTAATTTGTTAGCATTGAGAACAGATAGAAGCAAGGGAAAGTACACAGTGATTCATCGACCCAGAGAAGTTACAGAGGTTTACACAGAGAACTTCACATATAACTATAAGAAAATAAGAGAGACATAGAAAACTGGCAAAATCTATCCTGTGGATGGAGTTGGGAGTACTTAGCATTCTGAAAACATTACTTTCACAGAAAGAAAACAATTCTCTAAGACAACGATACAGTGAACAGAGAAAGTATTAGTTTCTTAAGATTGAGAACAGATACAAGCTAGAGAAAGTACACAGTGATTCATCTACCCAGAGAAATTACAGAGGTTTACACAGAGAACTTCAGGTAAAACTACAAGAAAATAATAGAGACATAGATAACTCGCAAAATCTACGTTGTTCATGGAGTTGGGTGTACTTAGCATTCTGAAAATATAACTTTCGCAGAAATAAATCAATTCTCTAAGACAACGATACAGTGAACAGAGAAAGAATTAGTTTCTTAAGATTGAGAACAGATAGAAGCGAGAGAAAGTACACAGTGATTCATCTACCCAGAGAAGTTACAGAGGTTTACACAGAGAACTTCATGTATAACCTCAAGAATGTAAGACAGACTTAGATAATTGGCAAAATCTACGTTGTTCATGGAGTTGGGAGTACTTAGCACTGTGAAAACAGCTCTTTCGCAGAAAGAAATCTACTTCTCTAAGACGAGAGAGTGAAATGAGAAAGTGTGAGTTTCCTAAGATTAAGAACAGAAAGAAACAAGAGAAAGTACACAGTGATTCATCTACCCAGAGTAGTTACAGAGGTTTACACAGAGAACTTCAGGTATAACTACAAGAAAGTAAGAGAGACTTAGATAACTCGCAAGATCTACAGTGTTCATGGAGTTGGGAGTAGCATTCTGAAAACACCACTTTCGCAGAAAGAAATCAATTCTCTAAGACAACGATACTGTGAACAGAGAATGTATTAGTTTCTTAAGAGTTAGAACAGATAGAAGCCAGAAAAACTACAGAGTGATTCATCTACCCAGAGAAGTTACAGAGGTTACACAGAGAACTTCACCTATAACTACAAGATAATAAGAGACACATAGAAAACTGGGAAAATCTACTCTGTTGATGGAGTTGGGAATAATAAGCATTGTGAAAACATCACTTTCACAGAACGAAATCTACTACTCTAAGACAACGATACAGTGAATAGAGAAAATATTACTTTCTTAAGATTGAGAACAGATAGAAACAAGAGAAAGTACACAGTGATTCATCTACCCAGAGAAGTTACAGAGGTTTACACAGAGAACTTCATGTATAACTGCAAGAAAGTAAGAGAGACTTAGATAACTGTCAAAATCTACGTTGTTCATGGAGTTGAGGGTACTTAGCACTGTGAAAACATCACTTTTGCAGAAAGAAATCTACTTCTCTAAGACGAGGCAGTGAAATGAGAAAGTGTGAGTTTTCTAAGATTAGGAACAGAAAGAAAGAAGAGAAAGTACACAGTGATTCATCTACCCGGAGAAGTTACAGAAATTTACACAGAGAACTTCAGGTATAACTACAAGAAAGTAAGAGAGACTTAGATAACTGGCAAAACCTACGTTGTTCATGGAGTTGGGAGTACTTAGGACTCTGAAAACATCACTTTCGCCAAATGGAATGTACTCCTCTACGAAAACAAGACTGTGAAATGAGAAAGTGTGAGTTTCTTAAGATTAAGAACAGAGAGAAACAAGAGAAAGTACATCCTGATTCATCTACCTAGAGAAGTTACAGAGGTTTACATAGAGAACTTCAGGTATAACTACAAGAAAGTAAGAGAGACTTCGATAGCTGCCCAAATATATGTTGTTCATGGAGTTGGGAGTACTTAGCACTGTGAAAACATCACTTTCACAGAAAGAAACCTACTTCTCTAAGACGAGACAGTGAAATGAGAAAGTGTGAGCATCCTAAGATTAAGAACAGAAAGAAACAAGAGAAAGTACACAGTGATTCAGCTACCCAGAGTAGTTACAGAGGTTTACACAGAGAACTTCAGGTATAACTACAAGAAAGTAAGAGAGAGTTAGATAACTCGAAAATTTAAATTGTTCATGGAGTTGGGAGTGCTTAGCATTCTGAAAACACAACTTTCGCAGAAAGAAATCTACTTCTCTAAGACAACGATACAGTCATCAGAGAAAGTAGAATTTTCTTAGGATTGAGAACAGATAGAAGCAAGAGAAAGTACACAGTGATTCATCGACTCAGAGAAGTTACAGAGGTTTACACGGAGAGCTTCACCTATAACTACAAGAAAATACGAGAGACATAGAAAACTGGCAAAATCTACTCTGTTGATGGACTTGGGAGTACTAAGCACTGTGAAAACAATACTTTCCCAGAAAGAAAACTACTTCTCTAAGATGAGACAGTGAAATGAGAAAGTGTGAGTTTCCTAGGATTAAAAACAGAAACAAGAGTAAGTACACAGTGATTCATCTACCCAGAGAAGTTACAGAGGTTTACATACAGAACTTCAGGTATAGCAACAAGAAAGTAAGAGAGACTTAGATAACTCGCAAAATCTACTTTGTTCATGGAGTTGGGAGTAGTTAGCATTCTGAAAACATCACTTTCGCAGAAAGAAATCTACTTCTCTCAGACAGCGATACAGTCAACAGAGAAAGCAATAGTTTCTTAAGATTGGGAAGAGATAGAAGCAAGAGAAAGTACACAGTGATTCATCTACCAAGGAACTGACAGAGGTTGACACAGAGAACTTCAGGTATAACTACAATAAAATAATAGAGACATAGATAATTAGCAAAATCTACGTGGTTCATGGAGTTGGGAGCACTTAGCATTCTGAAAACATCACTTTCGCAGAAAGAAATCAATTCTCTAAGACAACGATACAGTGAACAGAGAAAATAGTAGTTTCTTAAGATTGAGAACAGATACAACCAAGACAAAGTACACAGTGATTCATCTACCCAGAGAAATTGCAGAGGTGTACCCAGAGAACTCCTAGCTACAACTACAAGAAACTAAGAGAGAGTTAGATAACTGGCAAAATCTACGTTGTTCACGGAGTTGGGAGTACTTAACACTGTGAAAACGTCACTTTCCCATAAAGAAATCTACTTCTCTAAGGCAACGAGACAGTGAAATGAGAAAGTGTGAGTTTCTTCAGATTAAGAACAGATAGAAACAACAGAAAGTACATAGTGATTCATCTACCCAGAGAAGTTACAGTGGTTTACACAGAGAACTCTAGCTATAACTACAATAATCTAAGAGAGTCTTAGATAACTGGCAGAATCTACATTGTTCATGGTGTTGGGAGTACTTAGTACTGTGAAAACATCACTTTCAGAGAAAGAAATCTACTTCTCCAAGACAACTAGGCCATCAAACGAGAAAGTGTGAGTTTCTTAAGATTATCAACAGATAGACGCAAGAGAAAGTACATAGTGATTCATCTACCCAGAGAAGTTACAGAGGTTTACACAGAGAACTCCAACTATAAGTACCAGAAACTAAGAGAGACTTAGATAACTGTCAAAATATACGTTGTTCATGGAGTTGCGAGTACTTAACACTGTGAAAACATCACTTTTGCAGAAGGAAATATACTTCTCTAAGACAACGAGACAGTGAAATGAGAAAGTGTGAGTTTCTTAAGATTAAGAATAGAAACAAGAGAAAGTACATAGTGATTCATCTACCTTGAGAAGTTACAGAGGTTTACACAGAGAACTCCAGCAATAACTACAATAAACTAAGAGAGACTAAGATAACCTCCAAATATACATTCTTCGTGGGTTGGTAGTACTTAGCAGTGTGAAAACATCACTTTCGCAGAAAGAAATCTACTTCTCTAAGACAATGAGACAGTGAAAGGAGAAAGTGTGAGTTTCGTAAGATTAAGAACAGTTAGAAACAAGAGAAAGTACATAGTGATTCAACTACCCAGAGATGTTACAGAGTTGTACACAGAGAACTACTACCTATAACTACAAGAAACTAAGAGAGACTTAGATAACTGGCAAAATCTACGTTGTTCACGGAGTTGTTAATACTTAGCATTGTGAAAACATCAGTTTCACAGAAAGAAATGTATTTCTCCAAGACAACTAGGCAGTCAAACGAGAATGTGTGAGTTTCTTAAGATTAACAACAGATAGAAAGAAGAGAAAGTACATAGTGATTCCTCTACTCAGAGAAGTTACAGAGGTTTACACAGAGATCTCCAGCTATAACAACAAGAAACTAAGAGAGACTTACATAACTGGCAAAATCTACATTGTTCACGGAGTTGGGAGTACTTAGAACTGTGAAAACATCACTTTCACAGAAAGAAATCTACTTCTCTAAGACAACGAGACAATGAAATGAGAAAGTGTGAGTTTCTTAAGATTAAGAAGAAATAGAAACAAGAGAAAGTACATAGTGATTCATCTACCCAGAGAAGTTACATGGGTTTACAAAGAGAACTCCCAGCTTCAACTACAAGAAACTAAGAGAGAGTTAGATTACTGGTACAATCTACGTTGTTCATGGAGTTGGGAGTACTTAGCACTGTGAAAACATCATTTTCGCAGAAAGAAATCTACTTCTCTAAGTCAACGAGACAGTGAAATGGGAAAGTGTGAGTTTCTTCAGATTAAGAACAGATAGAAATAAGAGAAAGTACATAGTGATTCATCAACCCAAAGAAGTTACAGAGGTTTACACAGAGAACTCTAGCTATAAGTACAATAAACTAAGAGAGACTTAGGTAAGTAGCAAAATCTACGTTGTTCATGGAGTTGGGAGTACTTAGCATTGTGAAAACATAAGTTTCACAGAAAGAAATCTGCTTCTCTAAGACAACTAGGCAGTGAAAAGAGAAAGTATGAGTTTCTTAAGCTTAAGAACACATAGAAACAAGAGAAAGTACATAGTGATTCATCTACCCAGAGAAGTTACAGAGGTTTAAAAAGAGAATTCCCAGCTTCAACTACAAGAAACTAAGAGAGAGTTAGATAACTAGCAAAATTTACGTTATTCACGGAGTTGGGAGTACTTAGCACTGTGAAAACATCACTTTCGCAGAAAGAAATCTACTTCTCCAAGACAACTAGGCAGTCAAACGAGAAAGTATGAGTATCTTAAGATTAACAACAGATAGAAACAAGAGAAAGTACGTAGTGATTCATCTACACTGAGAAGTTACAGAGGTTTACACAGAGAACTCCAGCTATAACTACAATAAACTAAGAGAGACTAAGATAACTTCCAAATATACATTCTTCGTGGGTTGGTAGTAGTTAGCACTGTGAAAACATCATGTTCGCAGAAAGAAATCTACTTCTCCAAGACAATGAGACAGTGAAATGAGAAAGTGTGAGTTGCTTAAGATTAACCACAGATAGAAACAACAGAAAGTACATAGTGATTCATCTACCCAGGGTAGATACAGAGGTTTACACAGAGAACAGTAGTTATAAATACAATACACTAAGATTGACTTAGATAACTGGTAAAATCTACGTTGTTCCTGGAGTTGGGAGTATTTAGCACTGTGAAAACATTACTTTCGCAGAAAGAAATCTACATCTCTAAGACCACGAGACAGTGAAATGAGAATGTGTGAGTTTCTTAAGTTTAAGAACACATAGAAACAAGAGAAAGTATATAGTGATTCATCTACCCAGAGAAGTTACAGAGGTTTACACAGAGAACTCCAGCTATAACTACAAGAAACCAAGAGAGACTTACATAACTTGCAAAATCTACATTGTTCACGGAGTTGGGAGTACTTAGCACTGTGAAAACATCACTTCGCAGAAAGAAATCTACTCCTCTAAGACAACGAGACAGTGAAATGAGAAAGTGTGAATTTCTTAAGATTAAGAACAGATATAAATAAGGGAAAGTACATATTGATTCATCTACCCAGAGAAGTTACAGAGGTTTACACAGAGAACTCCAGCTATAACTACAAGAAACTAAGAGAGACTAAGATAACTTCCAAATAAACATTCTTCGTGCGTTGGTAGTACTTAGCACTGTGAAAACATCACTTTCGCAGAAAGAAATCTACTTCTTTAAGAAAACGAGACAGTGCAATGAGAAAGTTTCAGTTTCTGAAGATTAAGATCAGAGAAACAAGAGAAAGTAAATAGTGTTTCAGCTAACCAGAGAAGTTACACAGGTTTACACAGAGAACTCCCAGCTTCAACTAAAAGAAACTAAGAGAGTGTTAGATAACTGGCAAAATCTACGTTGTTCATGGAGTTGGGAGTACTTAGCACTGTGAAAACATCACTTTCACAGAAAGAAATCTACTTCTCTAAGGCGACGAGACAGTGAAATGAGAAAGTGTGAGTTTCTAAAGGTTAATAACAGATAGAAACAAGAGAAAGTACATAGTGATTTATCTACCCAGAGAAATTACAGTGGTTTACACAGAAAACTCTAGCGATAACTACAATAATCTAAGAGAGACTTAGATAACGGGCAAAATCTACATTGTTCATGGAGTTGGGAGTACTTAGCACTGTGAAACATGACTTTCACAGAAAGAAATCTACTTCTCCAAGACAACTAGGCCGTCAAACGGGAAAGTGTGAGTTTCTAAAGGTTAACAACAGATAGAAACAAGAGAAAGTAAACAGTAATTCATCTACCCAGAGAAGTTACAGAGGTTTACACAGAGAACTCCAGCTATAACTACAAGAAACTAAGAAAGACTTAGATAACTGGCAAAATATACGTTGTTCATGGAGTTGGGAGTACTTAACACTGTGAAAACATCACTTTCGCAGAAGGAAATCTACTTCTCTAAGACAACGATACAGTGAAATGAGAAAGTGTGAGTTTCTTAAGATTAAGAATAGAAACAAGAGAAAGTACATAGTGATTCATCTACCCAACGAAGTTACAGAGGTTTACACAGAGAACTCCAGCTATAACTACAAAAACTAAGAGAGACATAGATAACTGGCAAAATATACGTTGTTCATGGAGTTTGGAGTACTTAGCACTGTGAAAACATCACTTTCGCAGAAAGAAGTCTACTTCTCTAAGGCAAGAGACAGTGAAATGAGAAAGTGTGAGTTTCTTAAGATTAATAACAGATGGAAAGAAGAGAAAGTACATAGTGATTCATCTACCCAGAAAAGTTACAGAGGTGTACACAGAGAACTCCTAGCTATAACTAAAAGAAACTAAGAGAGACTTAGATAACTGGCAAAATCTACATTTTTCACAGAGTTGGGTGTACTTAGAACTGTGAAAACATCACTTTCGCAGAAAAAATCTATTTCTCCAAGACAACAAGGCAGTCAAACTGGAAAGTGTGAGTTTCTTAAGATTAAGAACAGATAGAAACCAGAGAAAGTACATAGTGATTCATCTACCCAGAGAAGTTACAGAGTTTTCAAAAGGGAACTCCCAGCTTCAACTACAAGAAACTAAGAGAGAGTTAGATAACTGGCAAAATGTACGTTGTTCACGGCGTTGGGAGTTCTTAACACTGTGAAAACATCACTTTCGCAGAAAGAAATCTACTTCTCTAAGACAATTAGGCAGTGAAACGAGAAAGTGTGAGTTTCTTAAGATTAAGAACAGATAGAAACAAGAGAAGGTACATAGTGATTCATCTACTCAGAGAAGTTACAGAGGTGTACACAGAGAACTCCTAGCTATAACTACAAGAAAGGAAGAGGGACTTAGATAACTGGCAAAGTCTGTTGTTCACGGAGTTGGGAGTAATTAGCACTGTGAAAACATCACTTCTGCAGAAAGAAATCTACTTCTCTAAGACCACTAGGCAGTGAAACTAGAAAGTGTGGGTATCTTAAGATTAAGAACAGATAGAAAAAAGAGAAAATACATAGTGATTCATCTACCCAGAGAAGTTACAGAGGTTTACACGGAGAACTCCTACTATAACTACCATAAACTAAGAGAGACTTATGTAACTGGCAAATTCTATATTGTTCATGGAGTTGGGAGTACTTAGCACTGTGAAAACATCACTTTTGCAGAAAGAAATGTACATCTCTAAGACCACGAGACAGTGAAACGACAAAGGGTGAGTTTTTTAAGATTAAGAACAGATAGAAACAAGAGAAAGTACATAGTGATTCATCTACCCACAAAAGTTACAGAGGTGTACACAGAGATCTCCTCGCTATAACTACAAGAAAGTAAGAGAGACTTAGATAACTGGAAAAATCTACGTTGTTCACGGAGCTGGGAGTACTCAGCACTGTGAAAACATCAGTTTCGCAGAAAGAAATCTATTTCTCCAAGAGAACTGGGCAGTGAATCTAGACAGTGTGAGTTTCTTTAGATTAAGAACAGATAGAAACAAGAGAAAGTACATAGTGATTCATCTACCCAGAGAAGTTACAGAGGTTTTCACAGAGAAATCCAGTTATTAACTACAAGAAACTAGGAGAGACATAGATAACTGGCAAAATGTACATTGTTCACGGAGTTGGGAGTACTTAGCACTGTGAAAACATCACTTTCGCAGAAAGAAATCTACTTCTCTAAGGCAACGAGACAGTGAAATGGGAAAGTGTGAGTTTCTTCATATTAAGAACAGATAGAAACAAGAAAAAGTACACAGTGATTCATCTACCCAGAGAACTTACAGAGGTTTACACAGAGAACTGTAGCTATAAATATATTAATCTAAGAGAGACTTAGATAACTTCCAAAATCTACGTTGTTCATTGAGTTGGGAGTACTTAGCACTGTGAAAACATCACTTTCGCAGAAAGAAATCTACTTCTCTAAGATAACTAGGCTGTGAAATGAGAAAGTGTGAGTTTCTTAAGAGTAAGAACAGATAGAAACAAGAGAAAGTACATAGTGATTCATCTACCCAGAGAAGATACAGAAGTTTACACAGAGAACTCACAGCTTCCACTACAAGAAACTAAGAGAGAGATAGATAACTGGCAAAATCTACGTTGTTCACGGGTTTGGGAGTACTTAGCACTGTGAAAACTTCACTTTCGCAGAAAGAAATCTACTTCTCTAAGACGAAGAAACAGTGAAATGAGAAAGTGTGAGTTTCTTAAGATTAAGAACACATAGAAAAAGAGAAAGTACATAGTGATTCATCTACCCAGAGAAATTACAGAGGTTTACACAGAGAACTCTAGCTATAACTACAATAATCTAAGAGAGACTTAGATAACTGGCAAAATCTACATTGTTCATTAAGTAGGGAGTACTTAGCATTGTGAAAACGTCACTTTCGCAGAAAGAAATCTACTTCTCGAAGACAACTAGGCCGTCAAACGAGAAAGTGTGAGTTTCTTAAGATTATCAACAGATAAAAGCAAGAGAAAGTACGTAGTGATTCATCTACCCAGAGAAGTTACAGAGGTTTAGACAGAGAACTCCAACTATAAGTATCGGAAACTAAGAGAGACTTAGATAACTGGCAAAATATTCGTTGTTCATGGAGTTGGGTATACTTAGCATTGTGGAAACGTCACTTTCGCAGAAAAAAATCTACTTCTCTAAGACAACTAGGCAGTGAAACGAGAAAGTGTGAGATTCTTAAGAGTAAGAACAGATAGAAACAACAGAAGGTACATAGTGATTCATCTACCCAGAGAAGTTACAGAGGTGTACACAGAGAACTCCGAGCTATAACTACAAGAAAGTAAGAGAGAGTTAGATAACTGGCAAAGTCTATGTTGTTCACGGAGTTCGGAGTACTTAACACTGTGAAAACATCACTTTCGCAGAAAGAAATTTACTTCTCTAAGACAACGAGACAGTGAAATGAGAAAGTGTGAGTTTCTTAAGACTCAGAACAGATAGAAACAAGAGAAAGTACATACTGACTGATCTACCCAGAGAAGTTACAGAGGTTTACACAGAGAACTCCAGCTTCAACTACAAGAAACTAAGAGAGAGCTAGATAACTGGGAAATTCTACGTTGTTCATGGAATTGGGAGTTCTTTGCAATGTGAAAACATCACTTTCACAGAAAGAAATCTACTTCTATAAGGCAACGAGACAGTGAAATTAGAAAGTGTGACTTTCTAAAGATTAATAACAGATAGAAACAAGAGAAAGTACATAGTGATTTATCTACTCAGAGAAGTTACAGTAGTTTACACAGAGAACTCTAGCTATAACTACAATAATCTAAGAGAGACTTAGATTTTTGGGAAAATCTACATTGTTCATGGTTTTTGGAGTACTTAGCACTGTGAAAATATAACTTTCGTAGAAAGAAATCTACTTCTCCAAGACAACTAGGCCGTCAAACGAGAAAGTGTGAGTTTCTTAAGATTATCAACAGATAGAAGCAAGAGAAAGTACAGACTGATTCACTCACCCACTGAAGTTACAGAGGTTTAAACAGAGAACTCTAACGATAACTACAATAAACTAAGAGAGACTTAGATAACTCACAAATTCCACGTTGTCCATGGAGTTGGGAGTACTTAGCACTGTGAAAACATCACTTTCGCAGAAAGAAATCTACTTCTCTAAGACAACTGGGCAGTGAAACCAGAAAGTATGATTTTCTTAAGATTAGGAACACATAGAAACAAGAGAAAGTACATAGTGATTTATCTACCCAGAGAAGTTAAACAGGTTTACACAGAGAACTCCCTTCTTCAACTACAAGAAACTAAGAGAGAGCTAGATAACTGGCAAAATCTACGTTGTTCATGAAGTTGGGTGTTCTTAGCACTGTGAAAACATCACTTTCGCAGAAAGAAATCTAATTCTCTAAGGCAACGAGACAGTGAAGTGAGAAAGTGTGAGTTTCTAAAGATTAATAACAGATAGAAAGAAGAGAAAGTACATAGTGATTCAATTATCCACAAAAGTTACAGAGGTTTACACAGAGAACTCCAACTATAAGTACCAGAAACGAAGAGAGACTTAGATAACTGGGAAAATCTACATTGTTCATGGAGTTGGGAGTACTTGGCACTGTGAAAATATGACTTTCGCAGAAAGAAATCTACTTCTCTAAGATCACGAGACAGTGAAATGAGAAAGCGTGAGTTTCCTAAGATAAAGAACAGATAGAAACAAGAGAAAGTACATAGTGATTCATCTACCCAGAAAAGTTACACAGATTTACAGAGAGAACTCCCAGCTTCAACTACAGGAAACTAAGAGAGAGTTAGATAACTGGCAAAATCTTTCTTGTTCATGGTGTTGGGAGTACTTAGCACTGTGAAAACATCACTTTCGCAGAAAGAAATGAACTTCTCTAAGACCATGAAACAGTGAAATGAGAAAGTGTGAGTTTTTAAAGACTAAGAACAGATAGAAACAAGAGAAAGTACATAATGATTCAACTACCCAGAGAATTTACAGAGGTTTACACAGAGAACTTCAGCTATAACTAGAAGAAACTAAGAGAGACTTAGATAACTGGCAAAATCTACGTTGTTCATGGAGTTGGGAGTACTTAGCACTGTGAAAACATCACTTTCTCAGAAAGAAATCTATTTCTCTAAGACAACTAGGCAGTGAAACGAGAAAGTGTGAGTTTCTAAAGATTAATAACAGATAGAAACAAGAGAAAGTACATAGTGATTTATCTACCCAGAGAAGTTACAATGGTTTACACAGAAAACTCTAGCTATAACTACAATAATCTAAGAGAGACTTAGATAACTGGCAAAATCTACATTGTTCATCGAGGTGGGAGTACTTAGCACTGTGAAAATATCACTTTCGCAGAAGAAATCTACTTCTCCAAGACAACTACGCTGTCAAACGAGAAAGTGTGAGTTTCTTAAGATTATCAACAGATAGAAGCAAGAGAATGTACATAGTGATTCATCTACCCAGAGAAGTTACAGAGGTTTACACAGAGAACTCCAATTATAATTACCAGAAACTAAAAGAAACTTAGATAACTGGCAAAATCTACATTGTTCACGGAGTTGGGAGTACTTGGCACTGTGAAAACAACACTTTTGCAGAAAGAAATCTACTTATCTAAGACCACGAGACAGTGAAATGAGAAAGCGTGAGTTTCTTAAGATGAAGAACAGATAGAAGCAAGAGAAAGTACATAGTGATTCATCTACCCAGAGAAGTTACAGAGGTTTCCACAGAGAACTCCAACTATAATTACCAGAAACTAAAAGAAACTTAGATAACTGGCAAAATCTACATTGTTCACGGAGTTGGGAGTACTTGGCACTGTGAAAACATCACTTTTGCAGAAAGAAATCTACTTCTCTAAGGCAAGGAGACAGTGAAATGGGAAAGTGTGAGTTTCTTCATATTAAGAACAGATAGAAACAAGAGAAAGTACACAGTGATTCATCTACCCAGAGAAGTTACAGAGGTTTACACAGAGAACCCTAGCTATAACTACAATAATGTAAGAAAGACTTAGACAACTGGCAAAATCTACATTGTTCATGGAGTAGGGAGTACTTAGCACTGTGAAAACATCACTTTCGCAGAAAGAAATCTACTTCTCTAAGACAACGAGACAGTGAAATGAGAAAGTGTGAGTTTCTTAAGATTAAGAACAGATAGAAACAAGAAAAAGTACATAGTGATTCATCTACCCAGAGAAGTTACAGAGACTGACACAGAGATTTCCAGCTATAACTACAAGAAATTAAGAGATACTTAGATAACTGGCAAAGTCTACGTTATTCACGGAGTTGGGACTACCTAGCACTGTGAAAACATCACTTTCGCAGAGAGAAATCTACTTCTCCAAGACAATTACGCAGTCAAACGAGAAAGTGTGAGTTTCTTAAGATTAAGAAGAAATAAAAACAAGAGAAAGTACATAGTGATTCATCTATCCAGAGAAGTTACAAAGGTTTACACAGAGAACTCGCAGCTTCAACTACAAGAAACTGAGAGAGAGTTAGATAACTGGCAAAATCTACGTTGTTCATGGAGTTGGGAGTACTTAGCACAGTGAAAACATCACTTCCGCAGAAAGATATCTACTTCTCTAAGGCAACGAGACAGTGAAATGAGAAAGTTTGAGTTTCTTAAGATGAAGAACAGATAGAAACTATAGAAAGTACATAGTGATTCATCTACTCAGACAAGTTACAGAGGTGTACACAGAGAACTCCTCGCTATAACTACAAGAAAGTAAGAGAGACTTAGATAACTGGCAAAATCTACGTTGTTCACGGAGTTGAGAGTACTTCACACTGTGAAAACATCACTTTCGCGGAAAGAAATATACTTCTCTAAGGCAACGAGACACTGAAATGAGAAATTGTGAGTTTCCTAAGTTTAAGAACAAATAGAAACAAGAGAAAGTACTTAGTGATTTATCCACCCACAGAACTTACAGAGGTTTACACAGAGAACTCTAGCTATAAATACAATAAACTAAGAGAGACTTAGATAACTGGCAAAATCTACGTTGTTCATGGAGTTGGGAGTACTTAGCAGTGTGAAAGCATCACTTTCGCAGAAAGAAATCTACTTCTCTAAGATAACGAGACAGTAAAATGAGAAAGTTTCAGTTTCTGAAGATTAAGATCAGATAGGAACAACAGAAAGTACATAGTGATTCATCTACCCAGAGACGTTACACAAGTTTACACAGAGAACTCCCAGCTTCAGCTACTGGAAACTAAGAGAGAGTTAGATAACTGACAAAATCTACGTTCTTCATGGAGTTGGGAGTATTTAGCACTGTGAAAACATCACTTTTGCAGAAATAAATATACTTCTCTAAGACCATGAGACAGTGAAATGGAAAGTATGAGTTTCTTAAGATTAAGAACAGATAGAAACAAGAGAAAGTACATAGTGATTCATCTTCCCATAGAAGTTACAGAGGTTTACACAGAGAACTCGAGCTGTAACTACAATACAGTAAGAGAGACTTAGATAAGTGGCAAAATCTACTTTGTTCATGGACTTGGTAGTACTTAGCACAGTGAAAACATCACTTTTGCAGAAAGAAATCTACTTCTCTAAGACAACGAGAGAGTGAAATGAGAAAGTGTGAGTTTCTTAAGATTAACAACAGATAGAAACAAGAGAAAGTAAATAGTCATTCATCTACCCAGAAATGTTACAGAGGTGTACCCAGAGAACTCCTAGCTATAACTACAAGAAACTAAGAGAGACTTAGATAACTGGCAAATTCCACGATGTTCATGGAATTGGGAGTACTTAGCACTGTGAAAACATCACTTTCGCAGAAAGAAATCTACTTTTTTAAGACAAGGAGACAGTGAAATGAGAAAGTGTGAGTTTCTTAAGATTGAGAAGGAACAGAAACAACAGAAAGTACATAGTGATTCATCAACCCAGATAAGTTACACAGGTTTACACAGAGAACTCCCACCTTCAACTACAAGAAACTAAGACAGAGTTAGATACCTGGCAAATTCTACGATGTTCATGGAATTGGGAGTACTTAGCACTGTGAAAAGATCACCTTCGCAGAAAGAAATCTACTTCTCTAAGACAACGAGACAGAGAAATGAGAAGTCTGAGTTTCTTAAGATTAAGAACAGATAGAAACAGGAGAAAGTACATAGTGATTCATCTTCCCAGAGAAACTACAGAGGTTTACACAGAGAACTCCAGGTTTAACACCAAGAAACTAAGAGAGACTTAGATAACTGGCAAAATCTACATTGTTCACAAAGTTGGGAGTACTTAGAACTGTGAAAACATCAGTTTCACCGAAAGAAATCTACTTCTCTAAGACAACGAGACAGTGAAATGAGAAAGTGTAAGTTTCTTAAGATTAAGAAGAAATAGAAACAAGTGAAAGTACATAGTGATTCATCTACCCAGAGAAGTTACAGAGGTTTACAGAGAGAACTCCAGCTATAACTACAAGAATCTAAGAGAGACTTAAATAACTGGCAAAATCTACATTGTTCAAGGAGTTGGGAGTACCTAGCACTGTGAAAACATCACTCTTTCAGAAAGAAATCTACTTCTCTAAGACAACGGGACAGTGAAAGGAGAAATTTTCAGTTTCTGAAGACTAAGATCAGATAGAAACAAGAGAAAGAAAATAGTGATTCATCTACACAGAGAAGTTACACAGGTATACACAGAACTCCCAGCTTCAACTACAAGAAACTAAGAGAGAGTTAGATAACTGGCAAAATCTACGTTGTTCATGGAGTTGTGAGTACATAGCACTGTGAAAACATCACTTTCGCAGAAAGAAATCTACTTCTCCAAGACAACTAGGCAGTCAAACGAGAAAGTGTGAGTTTCCTAAGATTAACAACAGATAGAAACAAGAGAAAGTACACAGTGATTCATCTACCCAGATAAGTTACAGATGTTTACCCAGAGAACTCGAGGTATAACTACAAGAAAATTAAAAGACACTTAGAGAAAGGGCAAAATCTACGTTGTTCATGGAGTTGGGAGTACTTAGCACTGTGAAAACAACAATTTCGCAGAAACAAATCTACTTCACTAAGTCAACGAGACAGTGAAATGAGAAAGTGTGAGTTTCTTAAGATTAAGAAGAAATAGAAACAAGAGAAAGTACATAGTGATTCATCTACCCAGAGAAGTTACACAGAATTACACAGAGAACTCCCGGCTTACACTAGAAGAAACTAACAAAGAGTTAGATAACTGGCAAAATCTACGTTGTTCATGGAGTTGGGAGTACTTAGCACTGTGAAAACATCACTTTCGCAGAAAGAAGTCTACTTCTCTAAGACCACGAGACGGGGAAATGAGAAAGAATGAGTTTCTTAAGGTTAAGAACAGATAGAAACTAGAGAAAGTATATAGTGATTCATCTACCTAGAGAAGTTACAGAGGTTTACACAGAGAAGTCCAACTATAAGTACAAGAAAATAAAAGAGACTTAGAACACTGGTAAAACCTACATTATTCATAGAGTTGGGAATACTTAGCACTGAGAAAACAGCACTTTCGCACAAAGAAATCTACTACTGTAATACAGAGAAACAGTGAACAGAGAATGTATGTGTTTCTCAAGATTGGTAACAGATAGGAAGAAGAGAAATTACAGAGTGATTCATCAACCTAGAGAAATTACAGAGGTTTACACAGAGAATTCCAAGTATAGGTAGAAGAAAATGAGAGACACTTATATAAATGGTAAAACCTACAATGTTTACAGAGTTGGGAGTACTTAGCACTGTGAAAACAGCACTTTCGCAGAAAGAAATCTACTTCGCTATGACGGGGAAACAGTGAACAGAGAATGTAAGAGTTTCTCTAGATTGGTAACAGATGGAAACAAGAGAAAGTACACAGTGATTCATCTACCTAGAGAAGTTACAGAGATTTATACAGAGAAGTCCAAGTATAAGTACAAGAAAATAAGAGACACTGATATAACTGGTAAAACCTTCATTGTTGATAGAATTGGCAGTACTTAGCACTGTGAAAACAGCACTTTCGCAGAAAGAAATCTACTTCTCTAACACCGGGAAACAGGGAACAGAGAATGTATGAGTTTCTCAAGATTGGTAACAGATAGAAACAAGAGAAAGTACACAGTGATTCATCTACCTAGAGAAGTTACAGAGGTTTACACAGAGTAATCCACGTATAAGTACAGAAAATAAGAGAGACTTAGAAAACTGGCAAAACCTACATTGTTGATAGAGTTGGGAGTACTTAGCACTGTGAAAACAGCACTTTCGCAGAGAGAAATCTACTTCTCTAACACCGGGAAAGATGGAACAGAGAGTGCATGAGTTTCTCAAGTTTGGTAACAGATAGAAACAAGAGAAAGTACACAGTGATTCATCTACCTAGAGAAGTTACAGAGGTTTCCACAGATAATTCCAAGTATAAGTAGAGGAAAATAAGAGAGACTTAGAAAACTGGTAAAACCTACATTGTTGATAGAGTTGGGAATACTTAGCACTGTGAAAACAGCGCTTTCGCAGAAAGAAATCTACTTCTCTAAGACCGCGAAACAGTGAACGGAGAATGTATGCGTTTCTCAAGATTAGTAACAGATAGAAACAAAAGAAGTACACAGTGATTCATCTACCTAGAGAAGTTACAGAGATTTACACAGAAAATTCCAAGTAGAAGTAAAAGAAGATAAGAGAGACTTAGAACACTGGTAAAACCTACATTGTTGATCGAGTTGGGAGTACTTAGCACTGTGAAAACAGCACTTTCGCCCAATTAAATCTACTTCTCTAACACCGGGAAACAGGGAAAAGAGAATGTATGACTTTCTCAAGATTGGTACCAGATAGAAACAAGAGAAAGTACACAGTGATTCATCAACCTAGAGAAGTTACAGAGGTTTACACAGAGAATTCCAAGTATAAGTACAAGAAAATAAGAGAGACTTAGAAAACTGGTAAAAGCTACATTGTTGATAGAGTTGGGAGTACTTAGCATTGAGAAAACAGCACTTTCACCGAAAGAAATCTACTTCTCTAAGACCGGAAAACAGTGAAAAGAGAATGTATGAGTTTCTCAAGATTGGTAACAGACAGAAACAAGAGAAAGTACACAGTGATTCATCTACCTAGAGAAGTTACAGAGGTTTACACAGAGAATTCCAAGTATAAGTACAAGAAAATAATAGAGACTTAGAACACTGGTAAAAATTACATTGTTGATCGAGATGGGGGTACTTAGCACTGTGAAACAGCACTTTCGCCGAAACAAATCTACTTCTCTAACACCGGGAAACAGGGAACAGAGAATGTATGAGTTTCTCAAGATTGGTACCAGATAGAAACAAGAGAAAGTACACAGTGATTCATCTACCTAGAGAAGTTACAGAGGTTTACACAGAGAATTCCAAGTATAAGTACAGTAAATAAGAGAGACTTCGAAAACTGGTAAAACCTACATTGTTGATAGAGTTGGGAGTACTTAGCACTGTGAAAACAGCACTTTCGCAGAAAGAAATCTACTTATCTAACACCGGGAAACAGTGAACGGAGAATGTATGAGTTTCTTAAGATTAGTAACAGATAGAAACAAAAGAAGTACACAGTGACTCATCTACCTAGAGAAGTTACAGAGGTTTACACAGAAAATTCCAAGAATAAGTAAAAGAAGATAAGAGAGACTTAGAAAACTGGTAAAAGCTACATTGTTGATAGAGTTGGGAGTACTTAGTACTGTGAAAACAGCCCTTTCGCAAAAGGAAATCTAGTTCTCTAACACCGGGAAACAGGGAACAGAGAATGTAAGACTTTCTCAAGATTGGTAACAGATAGAAACAAGAGAAAGTACACAGTGATTCATCTACCTAGAGAACTTACAGAGGTTTACACAGAGAAATCCAAGTATAAGTATAGAAAATAAGAGAGACTTAGAAAACTGGTAAAACCTACATTGTTGATAGAGTTGAGAGTACTTAGCACTGTGAAAACAGCACTTTCGCAGAAAGAAATCTACTTCTCTAACACCGGGAAAGATGGAACAGAGAATGTATGAGTTTCTCAAGATTGGTAACAGATAGAAACAAGAGAAAGTACACAGTGATTCATCTACCTAGAGAAGTTACAGAGGTTTACACAGAGAATTCCAAGTATAAGTACAAGAACATAAGGGAGAGTTAGAAAACTGGTGAAACCTACCTTGTTGATAGAGTTGGGAGTACTAAGCACTGAGAAAGCAGCACTTTCGCCGAAAGAAATCTACGTCTCTAATACCGGAAAACAGTGAAAAGAGAATGTATGAGTTTCTCAACATTGGTAACAGATAGAAACAAGAGAAAGTGCACAGTGATTCAACTACCTAGAGAAGTTACAGAGGTTTACACAGACAATTCCAAGTATAAGTACAAGAACATAAGGGAGCCTTAGAAAACTGGTAAAACCTACATTGTTGATAGAGTTGGGAGTACTTAGCACTGTGAAAACAGCACTTTCGCGGAAATAAATCTACTTTTCTAAGACCGGGAAACAGTGAACAGAGAATGTATCAGTTTCTCAAGATTGGTAACAGATAGAAACAAGAGAAAGTACACAGTGATTCATCTACCTAGAGAAGTTACAGAGGTTTACACACAAAATTCGAAGTATAAGAAAAAGAAGTTAAGAGAGACTTAGAAAACTGGAAAAACTTACATTGTTTATTGAGTTGGGAGTACTTAGCACTGTGAAAACAGCACTTTCGCCGAAAGAAATCTACTTCTCTAAGACCAGGAAACAGTGAACAGAGAATCTATGAGTTTCTCAAGATTGGTAACAGATAGAAACAAGACAAAGTACACAGTGATTCATCTACCTAGAGAAGTTACAGAGGTTTACACAGGGAATTCCAAGTATAAGTACAAGAAAATAAGAGAGACTTAGAAAACTGGTAAAACCTACCTTGTTGATAGAGTTGGGAGTACTTAGCACTGTGAAAACAGCACTTTCGCCGAAAGAAAGCTACTTCTCTGAGACCGGGAAACAGTGAAAAAAGAATGTATGAGTTTCTCAAGATTGGTAACAGATAGAAACAAGAGAAAGTACACAGTGATTCATCTGCCCAGAGAACTTACAGAGGTTTACACAGAGAATTCCAAGTATAAGTACAAGAAAATAAGAGAGACTTAGAAAACTGGTAAAACCTACATTGCTGGTAGAGTTGGGTGTACTTCGCACTGTGAAAACAGCACTTTCACAGAAAGAAATCTACTTCTCTAACACCGGGAAACAGGGAACAGAGAATGTATGAGTTTCTCAAGATTGGTAACAGATAGAAACAAGAGAAAGTACACAGTGATTCATCTACCTAGAGCACTTACAGAGGTTTACACAGACAATTCGAAGTATAAGTACAATAGAATAAGAGAGACTTAGAAAACTGGTAAAACCTACATTTTTGATAGAGTTGGGAGTACTTAGCACTGTGAAAACAGCACTTTTGCAGAAAGAAATCTACTTGTCTAAGACCGGGAAACAGGGAACAGGGAATATATGAGTTTCTCAAGATTGGTAACAGATAGAAACAAGAGAAAGTACACAGTGATTCATCTACCTAGAGAAGTTACAGACGTTTACACAGAGAATTCCAAGTATAAGTACAAGAACATAAGGGAGACTTAGAAAACTGATAAAACCTACATTGTTGATAGAGTTGGGAGTACTTAGCACTGTGAAAACAGCACTTTTGCGGAAAGAAATCTACTTCTCTAAGACCGGGAAACAGTGAACAGAGAATGTATCAGTTTCTCAAGATTGGTAACAGATAGAAACAAGAGAAAGTACACAGTGATTCATTTACCTAGAGAAGTTACAGAGATTTACACAGAGAATTCCGAGTATAAGTACAAGAAAATAAGAGAGACTTAGAAAACTGGTAAAACCTACATTGCTGGTAGAGTTGGGAGTACTTAGCACTGTGAAAACAGCACTTTCGAGAAAGAAATCTACTTCTCTAAGACCGGGAAACAGGGAACAGAGAATGTATGAGTTTCTCAAGATTGGTAACAGATAGAAACAAGAGAAAGTACACAGTGATTCATCTACCTAGAGAAGTTACAGAGGTTTACACAGAGAATTCCAAGTATAAGTACAAGAAAATAAGAGAGACTTAGAACACTGGTAAAAATTACATTGTTGATCGAGATGGGAGTACTTAGCACTGTGAAACAGCACTTTCGCCGAAACAAATCTACTTCTCTAACACCGGGAAACAGGGAACAGAGAATGTATGAGTTTCTCAAGATTGGTACCAGATAGAAACAAGAGAAAGTACACAGTGATTCATCTACCTAGAGAAGTTACAGAGGTTTACACAGAGAATTCCAAGTATAAGTACAAGAAAATAAGAGAGACTTAGAAAACTGATAAAACCTACATTGTTGATAGAGTTGGGAGTATTTAGCACTGTGAAAACAGCACTTTCGCAGAAAGAAATCTATTTCTCTAACACCAGGAAACAGGGAACAGAGAATGTATGAGTTTCTCAAGATTGGTAACAGATAGAAACAAGAGAAAGTACACAGTGATTCATCTACCTAGAGAAGTTACAGAGGTTTACACAGAGAATTCCAAGTATAAGTACAGTAGATAAGAGAGACTTCGAAAACTGGTAAAACCTACATTGTTGATAGAGTTGGGAGTACTTAGCACTGTGAAAACAGCACTTTCGCAGAAAGAAATCTACTTATCTAACACCGGGAAACAGTGAACGGAGAATGTATGAGTTTCTTAAGATTAGTAACAGATAGAAACAAAAGAAGTACACAGTGACTCATCTACCTAGAGAAGTTACAGAGGTTTACACAGAAAATTCCAAGAATAAGTAAAAGAAGATAAGAGAGACTTAGAAAACTGGTAAAAGCTACATTGTTGATAGAGTTGGGAGTACTTAGTACTGTGAAAACAGCCCTTTCGCAAAAGGAAATCTAGTTCTCTAACACCGGGAAACAGGGAACAGAGAATGTAAGACTTTCTCAAGATTGGTAACAGATAGAAACAAGAGAAAGTACACAGTGATTCATCTACCTAGAGAACTTACAGAGGTTTACACAGAGAAATCCAAGTATAAGTATAGAAAATAAGAGAGACTTAGAAAACTGGTAAAACCTACATTGTTGATAGAGTTGAGAGTACTTAGCACTGTGAAAACAGCACTTTCGCAGAAAGAAATCTACTTCTCTAACACCGGGAAAGATGGAACAGAGAATGTATGAGTTTCTCAAGATTGGTAACAGATAGAAACAAGAGAAAGTACACAGTGATTCATCTACCTAGAGAACTTACAGAGGTTTACACAGAGAATTCCAAGTATAAGTACAAGAAAATAAGAGAGACTTAGAAAACTGGTAAAACCTACATTGTTGATAGAGTTGAGAGTACTTAGCACTGTGAAAACAGCACTTTCGCAGAAAGAAATCTACTTCTCTAACACCGGGAAAGATGGAACAGAGAATGCATGAGTTTCTCAAGATTGGTAACAGATAGAAAGAAGAGAAAGTACACAGTGATTCATCTACTTAGAGAACTTACAGAGGTTTACACAGAGAATTCCAAGTATAAGTACAAGAAAATAAGAGAGACTTAGAAAACTGGTGAAACCTACATTGTTGATAGGGTTGGGAGTGCTTAGCACTGAGAAAACAGCACTTTCGCCGAAAGAAATCTACTTCTCTAAGACCGGAAAACAGTGAAAAGAGAATGTATGAGTTTCTCAAGATTGGTAACAGATAGAAACAAGAGAAAGTACACAGTGATTCATCTACCTAGAGAAGTTACAGAGGTTTACACAGAGAATTCCAAGTATAAGTACAAGAACATAAGGGAGAGTTAGAAAACTGGTAAAACCTACATTGTTGATAGAATTGGGAGTATTTAGCACTGTGAAAACAGCACTTTCGCGTAAAGAAATCTATTTCTCTAAGACCGGGAAACAGTGAACAGAGAATGTATGAGTTTCTCAAAATTGGTAACAGATAGAAACAAGAGAAAGTACACAGTGATTCATCTACCTAGAGAAGTTACAGAGTTTTACACAGAGAATTCCAAGTATAAGTACAAGAAAATAAGAGAGACTTAGAAAACTGGTAAAACCTACATTGCTGGTAGAGTTGGGTGTACTTCGCACTGTGAAAACAGCACTTTCACAGAAAGAAATCTACTTCTCTAACTCCGGGAAACAGGGAACAGAGAATATATGAGTTTCTCAAGATTGGTAACAGATAGAAACAAGAGAAAGGACAAAGTGATTCATCTACCTAGAGAACTTACAGAGGTTTACACAGACAATTCGAAGTTTAAGTACAAGAGAATAAGAGAGACTTAGAAAACTGATAAAACCTACATTTTTGATAGAGTTGGGAGTACTTAGCACTGTGAAAACAGCACTTTTGCAGAAAGAAATCTACTTGTCTAAGACCGGGAAACAGTCAAAAGAGAATGTATGAGTTTCTCAAGATTGGAACAGATAGAAACAAGAGAAAGTACACAGTCATTCATCTACCTAGAGAAGTTACAGAGGTTTACACACAAAATTCGAAGTATAAGAAAAAGAAGTTAAGAGAGACTTAGAAAACTGGAAAAACTTACATTGTTTATTGAGTTGGGAGTACTTAGCACTGTGAAAACAGCACTTTCGAGAAAGAAATCTACTTCTCTAAGACCGGGAAACAGGGAACAGAGAATGTATGAGTTTCTCAAGATTGGTAACAGATAGAAACAAGAGAAAGTACACAGTGATTCATCTACCTAGAGACGTTATAGAGGTTTACACAGAGAATTCCAAGTATAAGTACAAGAAAATAATAGAGACTTAGAACACTGGTAAAAATTACATTGTTGATCGAGATGGGAGTACTTAGCACTGTGAAACAGCACTTTCGCCGAAACAAATCTACTTCTCTAACACCGGGAAACAGGGAACAGAGAATGTATGAGTTTCTCAAGATTGGTACCAGATAGAAACAAGAGAAAGTACACAGTGATTCATCTACCTAGAGAAGTTACAGAGGTTTACACAGAGAATTCCAAGTATAAGTACAAGAAAATAAGAGAGACTTAGAAAACTGATAAAACCTACATTGTTGATAGAGTTGGGAGTACTTAGCACTGTGAAAACAGCACTTTCGTAGAAAGAAATCTATTTCTCTAACACCAGGAAACAGGGAACAGAGAATGTATGAGTTTCTCAAGATTGGTAACAGATAGAAACAAGAGAAAGTACACAGTGATTCATCTACCTAGAGAAGTTACAGAAGTTTACACAGAGAATTCCAAGAATAAGTAAAAGAAGATAAGAGAGACTTAGAAAACTGGTAAAACCTACATTGTTGATAGAGTTGGGAGTACTTGGCACTGTGAAAAGAGCACTTTCGCAGAAAGAAATCTACTTATCTAACACCGGGAAACAGTGAACGGAGAATGCATGAGTTTCTTAAGATTAGTAACAGATAGAAACAAAAGAAGTACACAGTGACTCATCTACCTAGAGAAGTTACAGAAGTTTACACAGAGAATTCCAAGAATAAGTAAAAGAAGATAAGAGAGACTTAGAAAACTGGTAAAACCTACATGGTTGATTGAGTTGGGAGTACTTAGTACTGTGAAAACAGCACTTTCGTAGAAAGAAATCTACTTCTCTAAGACCGGGAAACAGTGAAAAAAGAATGTATGAGTTTCTCAAGATTGGTAACAGATAGAAAGAAGAGAAAGTACACAGTGATTCATCTACCTAGAGAAGTTACAGAGGTTTGCACAGAGAATTCCAAGTATAAGTACAAGAAAATAAGAGAGACTTAGAAAACTGGTAAAACCTACATTGTTGATAGAGTTGGGAGTACTTAGTACTGTGAAAACAGCCCTTTCGCATAAGGAAATCTAGTTCTCTAACACCGGGAAACAGGGAACAGAGAATGTATGAGTTTCTCAAGATTGGTAACAGATAGAAACAAGAGAAAGTACACAGTGATTCATCTACCTAGAGAACTTACAGAGATTTACACAGAGAAATCCAAGTATAAGTATAGAAAATAAGAGAGACTTAGAAAACTGGTAAAACCTACATGGTTGCTAGAGTTGAGAGTACTTAGCACTGTGAAAACAGCACTTTCGCAGAAAGAAATCTACTTCTCTAACACCGGGAAAGATGGAACAGAGAATGTATGAGTTTCTCAAGATTGGTAACAGATAGAAACAAGAGAAAGTACACAGTGATTCATCTACCTAGAGAACTTACAGAGGTTTACACAGAGAATTCCAAGTATAAGTACAAGAAAATAAGAGAGACTTAGAAAACTGGTAAAACCTACATTGTTGATAGAGTTGGGAGTACTTAGCACTGAGAACGCAGCACGTTCGCCGAAAGAAATCTACTTCTCTAATACCGGAAAACAGTGAAAAGAGAATGTATGAGTTTCTCAACATTGGTAACAGATAGAAACAAGAGAAAGTACACAGTGATTCAACTACCTAGAGAAGTTACAGAGGTTTACACAGAGAATTCCAAGTAGAAGTACAAGAACATAAGGGAGACTTAGAAAACTGGTAAAACCTACATTGTTGATAGAGTTGGGAGTACTTAGCACTGTGAAAACAGCACTTTCGCCGAAACAAATTTACTTCTCTAACACCGGGAAACAGGGAACAGAGAATGTATGAGTTTCTCAAGATTGGTAACAGATAGAAACAACAAAAAGTACACAGTGATTCATCTACCTAGAGAAGTTACAGAGGTTTACACACAAAATTCGAAGTATAAGAAAAAGAAGTTAAGAAAGACTTAGAAAAATGGAAAAACTTACATTGTTGATTGAGTTGAGAGTACTTAGCACTGTGAAAACAGCACTTTCGCAGAAAGAAATCTACTTCTCTAACACCGGGAAAGATGGAACAGAGAATGTATGAGTTTCTCAAGATTGGTAACAGATAGAAACAAGAGAAAGTACACAGTGATTCATCTACCTAGAGAACTTACCGAGGTTTACACAGAGAATTCCAAGTATAAGTACAAGAAAATAAGAGAGACTTAGAAAACTGGTAAAACCTACATTGTTGATAGCGTTGAGAGTACTTAGCACTGTGAAAACAGCACTTTCGCAGAAAGAAATCTACTTCTCTAACACCGGGAAAGATGGAACAGAGAATGCATTAGTTTCTCAAGATTGGTAACAGATAGAAAGAAGAGAAAGTACACAGTGATTCATCTACTTAGAGAACTTACAGAGGTTTACACAGAGAATTCCAAGTATAAGTACAAGAATATAAGAGAGACTTAGAAAACTGGTGAAACCTACATTGTTGATAGAGTTGGGAGTGCTTAGCACTGAGAAAACAGCACTTTCGCTGAAAGAAATCTACTTCTCTAAGACCGGAAAACAGTGAAAAGAGAATGTATGAGTTTCTCAAGATTGTTAACAGATAGAAACAAGAGAAAGTACACAGTGATTCATCTACCTAGAGAAGTTACAGAGGTTTACACAGAGAATTCCAAGTATAAGTACAAGAACATAAGGGAGAGTTAGAAAACTGGTAAAACCTACATTGTTGATAGAATTGGGAGTATTTAGCACTGTGAAAACAGCACTTTCGCGTAAAGAAATCTATTTCTCTAAGACCGGGAAACAGTGAACAGAGAATGTATGAGTTTCTCAAGATTGGTAACAGATAGAAACAAGAGAAAGTACACAGTGATTCATCTACCTAGAGAAGTTACAGAGGTTCACACAGAGAATTCCAAATATAAGTACAAGAAAATAAGAGAGACTTAGAAAACTGGTAAAACCTACATTGTTGAGAGAGTTGGGAGTACTTAGCACTGTGAAAACAGCACTTTCGCCGAAAGAAATCTACTTCTCTAAGACCGGGACACAGTGACCACAGAATGTATGAGTTTCTCAAGATTGGTAACAGATAGAAACAAGAGAAAGTACACAGTGATTCATCTACCTAGAGAACTTACAGAGGTTTACACAGAGAATTCCAAGTATAAGTACAAGAAAATAAGAGAGACTTAGAAAACTGGTAAAACCTACATTGTTGATAGAGTTGGGAGTACTTAGCACTGAGAAAGCAGCACGTTCGCCGAAAGAAATCTACTTCTCTAATACCGGAAAACAGTGAAAAGAGAATGTATGAGTTTCTCAACATTGGTAACAGATAGAAACAAGAGAAAGTACACAGTGATTCAACTACCTAGAGAAGTTACAGAGGTTTACACAGAGAATTCCAAGTAGAAGTACAAGAACATAAGGGAGACTTAGAAAACTGGTAAAACCTACATTGTTGATAGAGTTGGGAGTACTTAGCACTGTGAAAACAGCACTTTCGCCGAAACAAATTTACTTCTCTAACACCGGGAAACAGGGAACAGAGAATGTATGAGTTTCTCAAGATTGGTAACAGATAGAAACAACAAAAAGTACACAGTGATTCATCTACCTAGAGAAGTTACAGAGGTTTACACACAAAATTCGAAGTATAAGAAAAAGAAGTTAAGAAAGACTTAGAAAAATGGAAAAACTTACATTGTTGATTGAGTTGGGAGTACTTAGCACTGTGAAAACAGCACTTTCGCCGAAAGAAATCTACTTCTCTAAGACCGGGAAACAGTGAAAAGAGAATGTATGAGTTTCTCAAGATTGGTAACAGATAGAAACAAGAGAAAGTACACAGTGATTCATCTACCTAGAGAAGTTACAGAGGTTCACACAGAGAATTCCAAGTATAAGTACAAGAAAATAAGAGAGACTTAGAAAACTGGTAAAACCTACATTGTTGATAGAGTTGGGAGTACTTAGCACTGTGAAAACAGCACTTTCGCCGAAAGAAATCTACTTCTCTAAGACCGGGACACAGTGACCACAGAATGTATGAGTTTCTCAAGATTGGTAACAGATAGAAACAAGAGAAAGTACACAGTGATTCATCTACCTAAAGAACTTACAGAGGTTTACACAGAGAATTCCAAGTATAAGTACAAGAAAATAAGAGAGACTTAGAAAACTGGTAAAAGTTACATTGTTGATTGAGTTGGGAATACTTAGCACTGTGAAAACAGCACTTTCGCCGAAAGAAATCTACTTCTCTAAGACCGGGAAACAGTGAACAGAGAATGTATGAGTTTCTCAAGATTGGTAACAGATAGAAACAAGAGAAACTACACAGTGATTCATCTACCTAGAGAACTTACAGAGGTTTACACAGAGAATTACAAGTATAAGTACAAGAAAATAAGAGAGACTTAGAAAACTGGTAAAACCTACATTGTTGACAGAGTTGGGAGTACTTAGCACTGTGAAAACAGCACTTTCCCAAAAAGAAATCTACTTCTCTAAGACCGCGAAACAGTGAACAGAGAATGTATGAGTTTCTCAAGATTGGTAACAGATAAAAAAAAAAGAAGTACACAGTGATTCATCTACCTAGAGAAGTTACAGAGGTTTACACAGAAAATTCCAAGTATAAGTAAAATAAGACAAGAGAGACTTAGAAAACTGGTAAAACTTACACTGCTGATTGAGTTGGGAGTACTTAGCAATGTGAAAACAGCACTTTCGCCGAAAGAAATCTACTTCTCTAAGACGGGGAAACAGTAAAAAGAGAATGTATCAGTTTCTCAAGATTGGTAACAGATAGAAACAAGACAAAGTACACAGTGATTCATCTACCTAGAGAACTTACAGAGGTTTACATAGAGAATTCCAAGTATAAGTACAAGAAAATAAGAGAGACTTAGAAAACTGGTAAAACCTACATTGTTGATAGAGTTGGGAGTACTTAGCACTGTGAAAACAGCACTTTCCCCGAAAGAAATCTACTTCTCTAAGACCGGGTAACAGTGAAAAGAGAATGTATGAGTTTCTCAAGATTGGTAACAGATAGAAACAAGAGAAAGTACACAGTGATTCATCTACCTAGAGAAGTTACAGAGGTTTACACAGAGAATTCCAAGTATAAGTACAAGAAAATAAGAGAGACTTAGAAAACTGGTAAAACCTACATTGTTGATGGAGTTGGGAGTACTTAGCACTGTGAAAACAGCACTTTCTCCGAAAGGAATCTACTTCTCTAAGACCGGGAAATAGAGAACAGAGAATATATGAGTTTCTCAAGATTGGTAACAGATAGAAACAAGAGAAAGTACACAGTGATTCATCCACCTAGAGAAGTTACAGAGGTTTACACAGAGAATTCCAAGTATAAGTACGAGAAAATAAGAGAGACTTAGAAAACTGGTAAAACCTACATTGTTGATAGAGTTGGGAGTACTTAGCACTGTGAAAACAGCACTTTCGCCGAAAGAAATCTACTTTTTTAAGACTGGGAAACAGTGAAAAGAGAATGTATGAGTTTCTCAAGATTGGTAACAGATAGAAACAAGAGAAAGTACACAGTGATTCACCTACCTAGAGAAGTTACAGAAGTTTACACAGAGAATTCCAAGTATAGGTACAGGAAAATAAAAGAGACTTAGAAAACTGATGAAACCTACATTGTTGATAGAGTTGGGAGTACTTAGCACTGTGAAAACAGCACTTTTGTCGAAAGAAATCTACTTCTCTAAGACCGGGAAACAGTGAACAGAGAATGTATCAGTTTCTCAAGATTGGAACAGATAGAAACAAGAGAAAGCACACAGTCATTCATCTACCTAGAGAAGTTACAGAGGTTTACACACATAATTACAAGTATAAGAAAAAGAAGTTAAGAGAGACTTAGAAAACTGGAAAAACTTACATTGTTGATTGAGTTGGGAGTACTTAGCACTGTGAAAACACCACTTTCGCCGAAAGAAATCTACTTCTCTAAGACTGGGAAACAGTGACCACAGAATGTATGAGTTTCTCAAGATTGGCAACAGATAGAAACAAGAGAAAGTACACAGTGATTCATCTGCCTAGAGAAGTTACAGTGGTTTACACAGAGAATTCCAAGTATAAGTACAAGAAAATAAGAGAGACTTAGAAAACTGATAAAACCTACATTGTTGATAGAGTTGGGAGTACTTAGCACTGTGAAAACAGCACTTTCGCAGAAAGAAATCTATTTCTCTAACACCAGGAAACAGGGAACAGAGAATGTATGAGTTTCTCAAGATTGGTAACAGATAGAAACAAGAGAAAGTACACAGTGATTCATCTACCTAGAGAAGTTACAGAGGTTTACACAGAGAATTCCAAGTATAAGTACAGTAAATAAGAGAGACTTCGAAAACTGGTAAAACCTACATTGTTGATAGAGTTGGGAGTACTTGGCACTGTGAAAACAGCACTTTCGCAGAAAGAAATCTACTTATCTAACACCGGGAAACAGTGAACGGAGAATGCATGAGTTTCTTAAGATTAGTAACAGATAGAAACAAAAGAAGTACACAGTGACTCATCTACCTAGAGAAGTTACAGAAGTTTACACAGAAAATTCCAAGAATAAGTAAAAGAAGATAAGAGAGACTTAGAAAACTGGTAAAACCTACATGGTTGATTGAGTTGGGAGTACTTAGTACTGTGAAAACAGCACTTTCGTAGAAAGAAATCTACTTCTCTAAGACCGGGAAACAGTGAAAAGAGAATGTATGAGTTTCTCAAGATTGGTAACAGATAGAAACAAGAGAAAGTACACAGTGATTCATCTACCTAGAGAAGTTACAGAGGTTTGCACAGAGAATTCCAAGTATAAGTACAAGAAAATAAGAGAGACTTAGAAAACTGGTAAAACCTACATTGTTGATAGAGTTGGGAGTACTTAGTACTGTGAAAACAGCCCTTTCGCAAAAGGAAATCTAGTTCTCTAACACCGGGAAACAGGGAACAGAGAATGTATGAGTTTCTCAAGATTGGTAACAGATAGAAACAAGAGAAAGTACACAGTGATTCATCTACCTAGAGAACTTACAGAGATTTACACAGAGAAATCCAAGTATAAGTATAGAAAATAAGAGAGACTTAGAAAACTGGTAAAACCTACATGGTTGATAGAGTTGAGAGTACTTAGCACTGTGAAAACAGCACTTTCGCAGAAAGAAATCTACTTCTCTAACACCGGGAAAGATGGAACAGAGAATGTATGAGTTTCTCAAGATTGGTAACAGATAGAAACAAGAGAAAGTACACAGTGATTCATCTACCTAGAGAACTTACGGAGGTTTACACAGAGAATTCCAAGTATAAGTACAAGAAAATAAGAGAGACTTAGAAAACTGGTAAAACCTACATTGTTGATAGCGTTGAGAGTACTTAGCACTGTGAAAACAGCACTTTCGCAGAAAGAAATCTACTTCTCTAACACCGGGAAAGATGGAACAGAGAATGCATGAGTTTCTCAAGATTGGTAACAGATAGAAAGAAGAGAAAGTACACAGTGATTCATCTACTTAGAGAACTTACAGAGGTTTACACAGAGAATTCCAAGTATAAGTACAAGAAAATAAGAGAGACTTAGAAAACTGGTGAAACCTACATTGTTGATAGAGTTGGGAGTGCTTAGCACTGAGAAAACAGCACTTTCGCTGAAAGAAATCTACTTCTCTAAGACCGGAAAACAGTGAAAAGAGAATGTATGAGTTTCTCAAGATTGTTAACAGATAGAAACAAGAGAAAGTACACAGTGATTCATCTACCTAGAGAAGTTACAGAGGTTTACACAGAGAATTCCAAGTATAAGTACAAGAACATAAGGGAGAGTTAGAAAACTGGTAAAACCTACATTGTTGATAGAATTGGGAGTATTTAGCACTGTGAAAACAGCACTTTCGCGTAAAGAAATCTATTTCTCTAAGACCGGGAAACAGTGAACAGAGAATGTATGAGTTTCTCAAGATTGGTAACAGATAGAAACAAGAGAAAGTACACAGTGATTCATCTACCTGGAGAAGTTACAGAGGTTCACACAGAGAATTCCAAATATAAGTACAAGAAAATAAGAGAGACTTAGAAAACTGGTAAAACCTACATTGTTGAGAGAGTTGGGAGTACTTAGCACTGTGAAAACAGCACTTTCGCCGAAAGAAATCTACTTCTCTAAGACCGGGACACAGTGACCACAGAATGTATGAGTTTCTCAAGATTGGTAACAGATAGAAACAAGAGAAAGTACACAGTGATTCATCTACCTAGAGAACTTACAGAGGTTTACACAGAGAATTCCAAGTATAAGTACAAGAAAATAAGAGAGACTTAGAAAACTGGTAAAACCTACATTGTTGATAGAGTTGGGAGTACTTAGCACTGAGAAAGCAGCACGTTCGCCGAAAGAAATCTACTTCTCTAATACCGGAAAACAGTGAAAAGAGAATGTATGAGTTTCTCAACATTGGTAACAGATAGAAACAAGAGAAAGTACACAGTGATTCAACTACCTAGAGAAGTTACAGAGGTTTACACAGAGAATTCCAAGTAGAAGTACAAGAACATAAGGGAGACTTAGAAAACTGGTAAAACCTACATTGTTGATAGAGTTGGGAGTACTTAGCACTGTGAAAACAGCACTTTCGCCGAAACAAATTTACTTCTCTAACACCGGGAAACAGGGAACAGAGAATGTATGAGTTTCTCAAGATTGGTAACAGATAGAAACAACAAAAAGTACACAGTGATTCATCTACCTAGAGAAGTTACAGAGGTTTACACACAAAATTCGAAGTATAAGAAAAAGAAGTTAAGAAAGACTTAGAAAAATGGAAAAACTTACATTGTTGATTGAGTTGGGAGTACTTAGCACTGTGAAAACAGCACTTTCGCCGAAAGAAATCTACTTCTCTAAGACCGGGAAACAGTGAAAAGAGAATGTATGAGTTTCTCAAGATTGGTAACAGATAGAAACAATAGAAAGTACACAGTGATTCATCTACCTAGAGAAGTTACAGAGGTTCACACAGAGAATTCCAAGTATAAGTACAAGAAAATAAGAGAGACTTAGAAAACTGGTAAAACCTACATTGTTGATAGAGTTGGGAGTACTTAGCACTGTGAAAACAGCACTTTCGCCGAAAGAAATCTACTTCTCTAAGACCGGGACACAGTGACCACAGAATGTATGAGTTTCTCAAGATTGGTAACAGATAGAAACAAGAGAAAGTACACAGTGATTCATCTACTAAAGAACTTACAGAGGTTTACACAGAGAATTCCAAGTATAAGTACAAGAAAATAAGAGAGACTTAGAAAACTGGTAAAACCTACATTGTTGATAGAGTTGGGAGTACTTAGCACTGTGAAAACAGCACTTTCGCCAAAAGAAATTTACTTCTCTAAGACGGGGAAACAGTAAAAAGAGAATGTATCAGTTTCTCAAGATTGGTAACAGATAGAAACAAGAGAAAGTAGACAGTGATTCATCTATCTAGAGAAGTTACAGAGGTTTACACAGAAAATTCCAAGTATTAGAAAAAGAAGATAAGAGAGACTTAGAAAACTGGTAAAAGTTACATTGTTGATTGAGTTGGGAATACTTAGCACTGTGAAAACAGCACTTTCGCCGAAAGAAATCTACTTCTCTAAGACCGGGAAACAGTGAACAGAGAATGTATGAGTTTCTCAAGATTGGTAACAGATAAAAACAAAAGAAGTACACAGTGATTCATCTACCTAGAGAAGTTACAGAGGTTTACACAGAAAATTCCAAGTATAAGTAAAATAAGACAAGAGAGACTTAGAAAACTGGTAAAACTTACACTGCTGATTGAGTTGGGAGTACTTAGCACTGTGAAAACAGCACTTTCGCCAAAAGAAATTTACTTCTCTAAGACGGGGAAACAGTAAAAAGAGAATGTATGAGTTTCTCAAGATTGGTAACAGATAGAAACAAGACAAAGTACACAGTGATTCATCTACCTAGAGAACTTACAGAGGTTTACATAGAGAATTCCAAGTATAAGTACAAGAAAATAAGAGAGACTTAGAAAACTGGTAAAACCTACATTGTTGATAGAGATGGGAGTACTTAGCACTGTGAAAACAGCACTTTCGCCGAAAGAAATCTACTTCTCTAAGACCGGGAAACAGTGAAAAGAGAATGTATGAGTTTCTCAAGATTGGTAACAGATAGAAACAAGAGAAAGTACACAGTGATTCATCTACCTAGAGAAGTTACAGAGGTTTACACAGAGAATTCCAAGTATAAGTACAAGAAAATAAGAGAGACTTAGAAAACTGGTAAAACCTACATTGTTGATGGAGTTGGGAGTACTTAGCACTGTGAAAACAGCACTTTCTCCGAAAGAAATCTACTTCTCTAAGACCGGGAAATAGAGAACAGAGAATATATGAGTTTCTCAAGATTGGTAACAGATAGAAACAAGAGAAAGTACACAGTGATTCATCCACCTAGAGAAGTTACAGATGTTTACACAGAGAATTCCAAGTATAAGTACAAGAAAATAAGAGAGACTTAGAAAACTGGTAAAACCTACATTGTTGATAGAGTTGGGAGTACTTAGCACTGTGAAAACAGCACTTTCGCCGAAAGAAATCTACTTTTTTAAGACTGGGAAACAGTGAAAAGAGAATGTATGAGTTTCTCAAGATTGGTAACAGATAGAAACAAGAGAAAGTACACAGTGATTCACCTACCTAGAGAAGTTACAGAAGTTTACACAGAGAATTCCAAGTATAGGTACAGGAAAATAAAAGAGACTTAGAAAACTGATGAAACCTACATTGTTGATAGAGTTGGGAGTACTTAGCACTGTGAAAACAGCACTTTTGTCGAAAGAAATCTACTTCTCTAAGACCGGGAAACAGTGAACAGAGAATGTATGAGTTTCTCAAGATTGGTAACAGATAGAAACAAGAGAAAGTACACAGTGATTCATCTACCTAGAGAAGTTACAGAGTTCTCCACAGATGATTCCAAGTATAAGTACAAGAAAATAAGAGAGACTTAGAAAACTGGTAAAACCTGCATTGTTGATAGAGTTGGGAGTACTTAGCACTGTGAAAACAGCACTTTCACAGAAAGAAATCTATTTCTCTAAGACCAGGAAACAGGGAACAGAGAATGTATGAGTTTCTCAAGATTGGTAACAGATAGAAACAAGAGAAAGTACACAGCGATTCATCTAACTAGAGAAGTTACGGAGGTTTACACAGAGAATTGCAAGTAGAAATACAGGAAAATAAGAGAGACTTAGAAAACTAGTAAAACCTACACTGTTGATAGAGTTGGGAGTACTTAGCAATGTGAAAACAGCACTTTCGCCGAAGGAAATTTAGTTCTCTAAGTCCGTGAAACAGTGAACAGAGAATGTATGAGTTTCTCAAGATTGGTAACAGACAGAAACAAGAGAAAGTACACAGTGATTCATCTACCTAGAGAACTTAAAGAGGTTTACACAGAGAATTCCAAGTATAAGTAAAATAAGACAAGAGAGACTTAGAAAACTGGTAAAACTTACATTGCTTATAGGGTTGGGAGTACTTAGCACTGTGAAAACAGCACTTTCCCAGAAGGAAATCTACTTCTCTAAGACTGCGAAACAGTGAACAGAGAATGTATGAGTTTCTCAAGATTGGTAACAGATAGAAACAAGAGAAAGTACACAGTGATTCATCTACCTAGAGAATTTACAGAGGTTTACACAGAGAATTCCAAGTATAAGTACAAGAAAATAAGAGAGACTTAGAAAACTGGTAAAACCTACAATGTTGATAGAGTTGGGATTACTTAGTACTGTGAAAACAGCACTTTCCCAAAAAGAAATCTACTTCTCTAAGACCGCGAAACAGTGAACAGAGAATGTATGAGTTTCTCAAGATTGGTAACAGATAGAAACAAAAGAAGTACACAGTGATTCATCTACCTAGAGAAGTTACAGAGGTTTACACAGAGAATTCCAAGTATAAGTACAAGAAAATAAGAGAGACTTAGAAAACTGGTGAAACCTACATTGTTGATAGAGTGGGGAGTACGTAGCACTGTGAAAACAGCACTTTCATCGAAAGAAATCTACTTCTCTAAGACCGGGAAACAGTGAACAGAGAATGTATCAGTTTCTCAAGACTGGTAACAGATAGAAACAAGAGAAAGTACACAGTGATTCATCAAGTTAGAGAAGTTACAGAGGTTGACACAGAGAATTCCAAGTATAAGTACAAGAAAATAAGGGAGACTTGGAAAACTGGTAAAACCTACATTGTTGATGGAGTTGGGAGTACTTAGCACTGTGAAAACAGCACTTTCTCCGAAAGAAATCTACTTCTCTAAGACCGGGAAATAGAGAACAGAGAATATATGAGTTTCTCAAGATTGGTAACAGATAGAAACAAGAGAAAGTACACAGTGATTCATCCACCTAGAGAAGTTACAGATGTTTACACAGAGAATTCCAAGTATAAGTACAAGAAAATAAGAGAGACTTAGAAAACTGGTAAAACCTACATTGTTGATAGAGTTGGGAGTACTTAGCACTGTGAAAACAGCACTTTCGCCGAAAGAAATCTACTTTTTTAAGACTGGGAAACAGTGAAAAGAGAATGTATGAGTTTCTCAAGATTGGTAACAGATAGAAACAAGAGAAAGTACACAGTGATTCACCTACCTAGAGAAGTTACAGAAGTTTACACAGAGAATTCCAAGTATAGGTACAGGAAAATAAAAGAGACTTAGAAAACTGATGAAACCTACATTGTTGATAGAGTTGGGAGTACTTAGCACTGTGAAAACAGCACTTTTGTTGAAAGAAATCTACTTCTCTAAGACCGGGAAACAGTGAACAGAGAATGTATCAGTTTCTCAAGATTGGTAACAGATAGAAATAAGAGAAAGTACACAGTGATTCATCTACCTAGAGACGTTACAGAGGTTTACACAGAGACTTCCAAGTATAAGTACAAGAAAATAAGAGAGACTTAGAAAACTGGTAAAACCTACAATGCTGATAGAGTTGGGAGTACTCAGCACTGTGAAAACAGCACTTTCGCAGAAAGAAATCTACTTCTCTAACACCGGGAAACAGGGAACAGAGAATGTATGAGTTTCTCAAGATTGGTAACAGATAGAAACAAGAGAAAGTACACAGTGATTCACCTACCTAGAGAAGTTACAGAGTTTTACACAGAGAATTCCAAGTATAAGTACAAGAAAATAAGAGAGACTTAGAAGACTGGTAAAACGTACATTGTTGATACAGTTGGGAGTACTTAGCACTGTGAAAACAGCACTTTCGCCGAAAGAAATCTACCTCTCTAACACCGGGAAACAGTGGAAAGAGAATGTATGAGTTTCTCAAGTTTGGAACAGATAGAAACAAGAGAAAGCACACAGTCATTCATCTACCTAGAGAAGTTACAGAGGTTTACACACATAATTACAAGTATAAGAAAAAGAAGTTAAGAGAGACTTAGAAAACTGGAAAAACTTACATTGTTGATTGAGTTGGGAGTACTTAGCACTGTGAAAACACCACTTTCGCCGAAAGAAATCTACTTCTCTAAGACTGGGAAACAGTGACCACAGAATGTATGAGTTTCTCAAGATTGGCAACAGATAGAAACAAGAGAAAGTACACAGTGATTCATCTGCCTAGAGAAGTTACAGTGGTTTACACAGAGAATTCCAAGTATAAGTACAAGAAAATAAGAGAGATTTAGAAATTTGGTAAAACCTATATTGTTGATAGAGTTGGGAGTACTTAGCACTGTGAAAGCAGCACTTTCGTAGAAAGAAATTTACTTCTCTAACACCGGGAAACAGGGAACAGAGAATGTATGAGTTTCTCAAGATTGATAACAGATAGAAACAAGAGAAAGTACACAGTGATTCAGCTACCTAGAGTACTTACAGAGGTTTACACAGAGAATTCCAAGTATAAGTACAAGAAAATAAGAGAGACTTAGAAAACTGGTAAAACCTACATCGTTGATAGAGTTGGGAGTACTTAGCACTGTGAAAACAGCACTTTCTCTGAATGAAATCTACTTCTCTAAGACCGGGACACAGTGAAAAGAGAATGTATGAGTTTCTCAAGATTGGTAACAGATAGAAACAACAGAAAGTACACAGTGATTCATCTACCTAGAGAACTTAGAGAGGTTTACACAGAGAATTCCAAGTATAAGTACAAGAAAATAAGAGAGACTTAGAATACTGGTAAAACCTACATTGTTGATAGAGTGGGGAGTACTTAGCACTGTGAAAACAGCACTTTCGCCGAAAGAAATCTACTTCTCTAAGACCGGGAAACAGTGAAAAGAGAATGTATGAATTTCTCAAGATTGGTAACAAATAGAAACAAGAGAAAGTACACAGTGATTCATCTACCTAGAGAAGTTACAGAGGTTTACACAGAGAATTCCAAGTATAAGTACAAGAAAATAAGAGAGACTTAGAAAACTGGTAAAACCTACATTGTTGATAGAGTTGGGAGTACTTAGCACTGTGAAAACAGCACTTTCGCAGAAAGAAATCTACTTCCCTAACACCGGGAAACAGGGAACAGAGAATTTATGAGTTTCTCAAGGTTGGTAACAGACAGAAACAAGAGAAAGTAAACCGTGATATATCTACCTAGAGAAGTTACAGAGGTTTACACAGAGAATTCCAAGTATAAGTACAAGAAAATAAGAGAGACTTAGAAAACTGGTAAAACCTACATTGCTGGTAGAGTTGGGAGTACTTAGCACTGTGAAAACAGCTCTTTCGAGAAAGAAATCTACTTCTCTAAGACCGGGAAACAGTGAACAGAGAATGTATGAGTTTCTCAAGATTGGTAACAGATAGAAACAAGAGAAAGTACACAGTGATTCATCTACCTAGAGAAGTTACAGAGTTCTCCACAGATGATTCCAAGTATAAGTACAAGAAAATAAGAGAGACTTAGAAAACTGGTAAAACCTGCATTGTTGATAGAGTTGGGAGTACTTAGCACTGTGAAAACAGCACTTTCACAGAAAGAAATCTATTTCTCTAAGACCAGGAAACAGGGAACAGAGAATGTATGAGTTTCTCAAGATTGGTAACAGATAGAAACAAGAGAAAGTACACAGCGATTCATCTAACTAGAGAAGTTACGGAGGTTTACACAGAGAATTGCAAGTAGAAATACAGGAAAATAAGAGAGACTTAGAAAACTAGTAAAACCTACACTGTTGATAGAGTTGGGAGTACTTAGCAATGTGAAAACAGCACTTTCGCCGAAGGAAATTTAGTTCTCTAAGTCCGTGAAACAGTGAACAGAGAATGTATGAGTTTCTCAAGATTGGTAACAGACAGAAAGAAGAGAAAGTACACAGTGATTCATCTACCTAGAGAACTTAAAGAGGTTTACACAGAGAATTCCAAGTATAAGTAAAATAAGACAAGAGAGACTTAGAAAACTGGTAAAACTTACATTGCTTATAGGGTTGGGAGTACTTAGCACTGTGAAAACAGCACTTTCCCAGAAGGAAATCTACTTCTCTAAGACTGCGAAACAGTGAACAGAGAATGTATGAGTTTCTCAAGATTGGTAACAGATAGAAACAAGAGAAAGTACACAGTGATTCATCTACCTAGAGAATTTACAGAGGTTTACACAGAGAATTCCAAGTATAAGTACAAGAAAATAAGAGAGACTTAGAAAACTGGTAAAACCTACAATGTTGATAGAGTTGGGATTACTTAGTACTGTGAAAACAGCACTTTCCCAAAAAGAAATCTACTTCTCTAAGACCGCGAAACAGTGAACAGAGAATGTATGAGTTTCTCAAGATTGGTAACAGATAGAAACAAAAGAAGTACACAGTGATTCATCTACCTAGAGAAGTTACAGAGGTTTACACAGAGAATTCCAAGTATAAGTACAAGAAAATAAGAGAGACTTAGAAAACTGGTGAAACTTACATTGTTGATAGAGTGGGGAGTACGTAGCACTGTGAAAACAGCACTTTCATCGAAAGAAATCTACTTCTCTAAGACCGGGAAACAGTGAACAGAGAATGTATCAGTTTCTCAAGACTGGTAACAGATAGAAACAAGAGAAAGTACACAGTGATTCATCAAGTTAGAGAAGTTACAGAGGTTGACACAGAGAATTCCAAGTATAAGTACAAGAAAATAAGGGAGACTTGGAAAACTGGTAAAACCTACATTGTTGATGGAGTTGGGAGTACTTAGCACTGTGAAAACAGCACTTTCTCCGAAAGAAATCTACTTCTCTAAGACCGGGAAATAGAGAACAGAGAATATATGAGTTTCTCAAGATTGGTAACAGATAGAAACAAGAGAAAGTACACAGTGATTCATCCACCTAGAGAAGTTACAGATGTTTACACAGAGAATTCCAAGTATAAGTACAAGAAAATAAGAGAGACTTAGAAAACTGGTAAAACCTACATTGTTGATAGAGTTGGGAGTACTTAGCACTGTGAAAACAGCACTTTCGCCGAAAGAAATCTACCTCTCTAACACCGGGAAACAGTGGAAAGAGAATGTATGAGTTTCTCAAGTTTGGAACAGATAGAAACAAGAGAAAGCACACAGTCATTCATCTACCTAGAGAAGTTACAGAGGTTTACACACATAATTACAAGTATAAGAAAAAGAAGTTAAGAGAGACTTAGAAAACTGGAAAAACTTACATTGTTGATTGAGTTGGGAGTACTTAGCACTGTGAAAACACCACTTTCGCCGAAAGAAATCTACTTCTCTAAGACTGGGAAACAGTGACCACAGAATGTATGAGTTTCTCAAGATTGGCAACAGATAGAAACAAGAGAAAGTACACAGTGATTCATCTGCCTAGAGAAGTTACAGTGGTTTACACAGAGAATTCCAAGTATAAGTACAAGAAAATAAGAGAGATTTAGAAATCTGGTAAAACCTATATTGTTGATAGAGTTGGGAGTACTTAGCACTGTGAAAGCAGCACTTTCGTAGAAAGAAATTTACTTCTCTAACACCGGGAAACAGGGAACAGAGAATGTATGAGTTTCTCAAGATTGATAACAGATAGAAACAAGAGAAAGTACAGAGTGATTCAGCTACCTAGAGTACTTACAGAGGTTTACACAGAGAATTCCAAGTATAAGTACAAGAAAATAAGAGAGACTTAGAAAACTGGTAAAACCTACATCGTTGATAGAGTTGGGAGTACTTAGCACTGTGAAAACAGCACTTTCTCTGAAAGAAATCTACTTCTCTAAGACCGGGACACAGTGAAAAGAGAATGTATGAGTTTCTCAAGATTGGTAACAGATAGAAACACCAGAAAGTACACAGTGATTCATCTACCTAGAGAACTTAGAGAGGTTTACACAGAGAATTCCAAGTATAAGTACAAGAAAATAAGAGAGACTTAGAAAACTGGTAAAACCTACATTGTTGATAGAGTGGGGAGTACTTAGCACTGTGAAAACAGCACTTTCGCCGAAAGAAATCTACTTCTCTAAGACCGGGAAACAGTGAAAAGAGAATGTATGAATTTCTCAAGATTGGTAACAAATAGAAACAAGAGAAAGTACACAGTGATTCATCTACCTAGAGAAGTTACAGAGGTTTACACAGAGAATTCCAAGTATAAGTACAAGAAAATAAGAGAGACTTAGAAAACTGGTAAAACCTACATTGTTGATAGAGTTGGGAGTACTTAGCACTGTGAAAACAGCACTTTCGCAGAAAGAAATCTACTTCCCTAACACCGGGAAACAGGGAACAGAGAATTTATGAGTTTCTCAAGGTTGGTAACAGACAGAAACAAGAGAAAGTAAACCGTGATATATCTACCTAGAGAAGTTACAGAGGTTTACACAGAGAATTCCAAGTATAAGTACAAGAAAATAAGAGAGACTTAGAAAACTGGTAAAACCTACATTGCTGGTAGAGTTGGGAGTACTTAGCACTGTGAAAACAGCTCTTTCGAGAAAGAAATCTACTTCTCTAAGACCGGGAAACAGTGAACAGAGAATGTATGAGTTTCTCAAGATTGGTAACAGATAGAAACAAGAGAAAGTACACAGTGATTCATCTACCTAGAGAAGTTACAGAGTTCTCCACAGATGATTCCAAGTATAAGTACAAGAAAATAAGAGAGACTTAGAAAACTGGTAAAACCTGCATTGTTGATAGAGTTGGGAGTACTTAGCACTGTGAAAACAGCACTTTCACAGAAAGAAATCTATTTCTCTAAGACCAGGAAACAGGGAACAGAGAATGTATGAGTTTCTCAAGATTGGTAACAGATAGAAACAAGAGAAAGTACACAGCGATTCATCTAACTAGAGAAGTTACGGAGGTTTACACAGAGAATTGCAAGTAGAAATACAGGAAAATAAGAGAGACTTAGAAAACTAGTAAAACCTACACTGTTGATAGAGTTGGGAGTACTTAGCAATGTGAAAACAGCACTTTCGCCGAAGGAAATTTAGTTCTCTAAGTCCGTGAAACAGTGAACAGAGAATGTATGAGTTTCTCAAGATTGGTAACAGACAGAAACAAGAGAAAGTACACAGTGATTCATCTACCTAGAGAACTTAAAGAGGTTTACACAGAGAATTCCAAGTATAAGTAAAATAAGACAAGAGAGACTTAGAAAACTGGTAAAACTTACATTGCTTATAGGGTTGGGAGTACTTAGCACTGTGAAAACAGCACTTTCCCAGAAAGAAATCTACTTCTCTAAGACTGCGAAACAGTGAACAGAGAATGTATGAGTTTCTCAAGATTGGTAACAGATAGAAACAAGAGAAAGTACACAGTGATTCATCTACCTAGAGAATTTACAGAGGTTTACACAGAGAATTCCAAGTATAAGTACAAGAAAATAAGAGAGACTTAGAAAACTGGTAAAACCTACATTGTTGATAGAGTTGGGATTACTTAGTACTGTGAAAACAGCACTTTCCCAAAAAGAAATCTACTTCTCTAAGACCGCGAAACAGTGAACAGAGAATGTATGAGTTTCTCAAGATTGGTAACAGATAGAAACAAAAGAAGTACACAGTGATTCATCTACCTAGAGAAGTTACAGAGGTTTACACAGAGAATTCCAAGTATAAGTACAAGAAAATAAGAGAGACTTAGAAAACTGGTGAAACCTACATTGTTGATAGAGTGGGGAGTACGTAGCACTGTGAAAACAGCACTTTCATCGAAAGAAATCTACTTCTCTAAGACCGGGAAACAGTGAACAGAGAATGTATCAGTTTCTCAAGACTGGTAACAGATAGAAACAAGAGAAAGTACACAGTGATTCATCAAGTTAGAGAAGTTACAGAGGTTGACACAGAGAATTCCAAGTATAAGTACAAGAAAATAAGGGAGACTTGGAAAACTGGTAAAACCTACATTGGTGATAGAGTTGGGAGTACTCAGCACTGTGAAAACAGCACTTTCGCAGAAAGAAATCTACTTCTCTAACACCTGGAAACAGGGATCAGAGAATGTATGAGTTTCTCAAGATTGGTACCAGACAGAAACAAGAGAAAGTACACAGTGATTCAACTACCTAGAGAAGTTACAGAGTTTTACACAGAGAATTCCAAATATAAGTACAAGAAAATAAGAGAGACTTAGAAGACTGGTAAAACCTACATTGTTGATACAGTTGGCAGTACTTAGCACTGTGAAAACAGCACTTTCGCCGAAAGAAATCTACCTCTCTAAGACCGGGAAACAGTGAAAAGAGAATTATGAGTTTCTCAAGATTGGAACAGATAGAAACAAGAGAAAGTACACAGTCATTCATCTACATAGAGAAGTTACAGAGGTTTACACACAAAATTCGAAGTATAAGAAAAAGAAGTTAAGAGAGACTTAGAAAACTGGAAAAACTTACATTGTTGATTGAGTTGGGAGTACTTAGCACTGTGAAAACAGCACTTTCGTTGTAAGAAATCTACTTCTCTAAGACCGGGAAACAGTGAAAAGAGAATATATGAGTTTCTCAAGATTGGTGACAGATAGAAACAAGAGAAAGTACACAGTGATTCATCCACCTAGAGGAGTTAAAGAGGTTTACACAGAGAATTCCAAGTATAAGTACAAGAAAATAAGAGAGACTTAGAAAACTGGTAAAACCTAAATTGTTGATAGAGTTGGGAGTACTTAGCACTGTGAAAACAGCACTTTCGCCGAAACAAATTTATATCTCTAAAACCGGGAAACAGGGAACAGGGAATGTATGAGTTTCTCAAAATTGGTAACAGATAGAAACAAGAGAAAGTACACAGTGATTCATCTACCTAGAGAAGTTACATAGGTTTACACAGAGCATTCCAAGTATATGTACAAGAAAATAAGAGAGACTTAGAAAACTGGTAAATCCTACATTGTTGATAGAGTTGGGAGAACATAGCACTGTGAAAACAGCACTTTCCCAAAAAGAAATCTACTTCTCTAAGACCGCGAAACAGTCAACAGAGAATGTATTTGTTTCTCAAGATTGGTAACAGATAGAAACAAAAGAAGTACACAGTGATTCATCTACCTAGAGAAGTTACAGAGTTTTACACAGAAAATTCCAAGTATAAGTAAAATAAGATAAGAGAGACTTAGAAAAAACTAAAACTTACATTGTTGATTGAGTTGGGAGTACTTAGCACTGTGAAAATAGCACTTTCGAGAAAGAAATCTACTTCTCTAAGACCGGGAAACAGTGAACAGAGAATGTATGAGTTTCTCAAGATTGGTAACAGATAGAAACAAGAGAAAGTACACAGTGATTCATCTACCTAGAGAAGTTACAGAGTTCTCCACAGATAATTCCAAGTATAAGTACAAGAAAATAAGAGAGACTTAGAAAACTGGTAAAACCTGCATTGTTGATAGAGTTGGGAGTACTTAGCACTGTGAAAACAGCACTTTCACAGAAAGAAATCTATTTCTCTAAGACCAGGAAACAGGGAACAGAGAATGTATGAGTTTCTCAAGATTGGTAACAGATAGAAACAAGAGAAAGTACACAGCGATTCATCTAACTAGAGAAGTTACGGAGGTTTACACAGAGAATTGCAAGTAGAAATACAGGAAAATAAGAGAGACTTAGAAAACTAGTAAAACCTACACTGTTGATAGAGTTGGGAGTACTTAGCAATGTGAAAACAGCACTTTCGCCGAAGGAAATTTAGTTCTCTAAGTCCGTGAAACAGTGAACAGAGAATGTATGAGTTTCTCAAGATTGGTAACAGACAGAAACAAGAGAAAGTACACAGTGATTCATCTACCTAGAGAACTTAAAGAGGTTTACACAGAGAATTCCAAGTATAAGTAAAATAAGACAAGAGAGACTTAGAAAACTGGTAAAACTTACATTGCTTATAGGGTTGGGAGTACTTAGCACTGTGAAAACAGCACTTTCCCAGAAAGAAATCTACTTCTCTAAGACTGCGAAACAGTGAACAGAGAATGTATGAGTTTCTCAAGATTGGTAACAGATAGAAACAAGAGAAAGTACACAGTGATTCATCTACCTAGAGAATTTACAGAGGTTTACACAGAGAATTCCAAGTATAAGTACAAGAAAATAAGAGAGACTTAGAAAACTGGTAAAACCTACATTGTTGATAGAGTTGGGATTACTTAGTACTGTGAAAACAGCACTTTCCCAAAAAGAAATCTACTTCTCTAAGACCGCGAAACAGTGAACAGAGAATGTATGAGTTTCTCAAGATTGGTAACAGATAGAAACAAAAGAAGTACACAGTGATTCATCTACCTAGAGAAGTTACAGAGGTTTACACAGAGAATTCCAAGTATAAGTACAAGAAAATAAGAGAGACTTAGAAAACTGGTGAAACCTACATTGTTGATAGAGTGGGGAGTACGTAGCACTGTGAAAACAGCACTTTCATCGAAAGAAATCTACTTCTCTAAGACCGGGAAACAGTGAACAGAGAATGTATCAGTTTCTCAAGACTGGTAACAGATAGAAACAAGAGAAAGTACACAGTGATTCATCAAGTTAGAGAAGTTACAGAGGTTGACACAGAGAATTCCAAGTATAAGTACAAGAAAATAAGGGAGACTTGGAAAACTGGTAAAACCTACATTGGTGATAGAGTTGGGAGTACTCAGCACTGTGAAAACAGCACTTTCGCAGAAAGAAATCTACTTCTCTAACACCTGGAAACAGGGATCAGAGAATGTATGAGTTTCTCAAGATTGGTACCAGACAGAAACAAGAGAAAGTACACAGTGATTCAACTACCTAGAGAAGTTACAGAGTTTTACACAGAGAATTCCAAATATAAGTACAAGAAAATAAGAGAGACTTAGAAGACTGGTAAAACCTACATTGTTGATACAGTTGGCAGTACTTAGCACTGTGAAAACAGCACTTTCGCCGAAAGAAATCTACCTCTCTAAGACCGGGAAACAGTGAAAAGAGAATTATGAGTTTCTCAAGATTGGAACAGATAGAAACAAGAGAAAGTACACAGTCATTCATCTACATAGAGAAGTTACAGAGGTTTACACACAAAATTCGAAGTATAAGAAAAAGAAGTTAAGAGAGACTTAGAAAACTGGAAAAACTTACATTGTTGATTGAGTTGGGAGTACGTAGCACTGTGAAAACAGCACTTTCGCCGAAAGAAATCTACTTCTCTAAGACCGGGAAACAGTGAAAAGAGAATGTATGAGTTTCTCAAGCTTGGTAACAGATAGAAACAAGAGAAAGTACACCGTGATTCATCTGCCTAGAGAAGTTACAGAGGTTTACACAGAGCATTCCAAGTATAAGTACAAGAAAATAAGAGAGATTTAGAAATCTGGTAAAACCTATATTGTTGATAGAGTTGGGAGTACTTAGCACTGTGAAAGCAGCACTTTCGTAGAAAGAAATTTACTTCTCTAACACCGGGACACAGTGAAAAGAGAATGTATGAGTTTCTCAAGATTGGTAACAGGTAGAAACAACAGAAAGTACACAGTGATTCATCTACCTAGAGAACTTAGAGAGGTTTACACAGAGAATTCCAAGTATAAGTACAAGAAAATAAGAGAGACTTAGAAAACTGGTAAAACCTACATTGTTGATGGAGTTGGGAGTACTTCGCACTGTGAAAACAGCACTTTCGCCGAAAGAAATCTACTTCTCTAAGACCGGGAAAAGGTGAAAAGAGAATGTATGAGTTTCTCAAGATTGGTAACAGATAGAAACAAGAGAAAGTACACAGTGATTCATCTACCTAGAGAAGTTACAGAGGTTTACACAGAAAATTCCAAGTATAAGAAAAAGAAGATAAGAGAGACTTAGAAAACTGGTAAAACTTACATTGTTGATTGAGTTGGGAGTACTTAGTACTGTGAAAACAGCACTTTCGCCGAAAGAAATCTACTTCTCTAAGACCGGGAAACAGTGAACAGAGAATGTATGAGTTTCTTAAGATTGGTAACAGATAGAAACAAGAGAAAGTACACAGTGATTCATCTACCTAGAGAAGTTACAGAGGTTTACACAGAGAATTCCAAGTATAAGCACAAGAAAATAAGAGAGACTTAGAAAACTGGTAAAACCTAAATTGTTGATAGAGTTGGGAGTACTTAGCACTGTGAAAACAGCACTTTCGCCGAAAGAAATCTACTTCTCTAAGACCGGGAAACAGTGAAAAGAGAATATATGAGTTTCTCAAGATTGGTGACAGATAGAAACAAGAGAAAGTACACAGTGATTCATCCACCTAGAGGAGTTAAAGAGGTTTACACAGAGAATTCCAAGTATAAGTACAAGAAAATAAGAGAGACTTAGAAAACTGGTAAAACCTACATTGTTGATAGAGTTGGGATTACTTAGCACTGTGAAAACAGCACTTTCGCCGAAACAAATTTATATCTCTAAAACCGGGAAACAGGGAACAGGGAATGTATGAGTTTCTCAAAATTGGTAACAGATAGAAACAAGAGAAAGTACACAGTGATTCATCTACCTAGAGAAGTTACATAGGTTTACACAGAGCATTCCAGGTATATGTACAAGAAAATAAGAGAGACTTAGAAAACTGGTAAATCCTACATTGTTGATAGAGTTGGGAGAACATAGCACTGTGAAAACAGCACTTTCCCAAAAAGAAATCTACTTCTCTAAGACCGCGAAACAGTCAACAGAGAATGTATGAGTTTCTCAAGATTGGTAACAGATAGAAACAAAAGAAGTACACAGTGATTCATCTACCTAGAGAAGTTACAGAGTTTTACACAGAAAATTCCAAGTATAAGTAAAATAAGATAAGAGAGACTTAGAAAAAACTAAAACTTACATTGTTGATTGAGTTGGGAGTACTTAGCACTGTGAAAACAGCACTTTCGCCGAAAGAAATCTACTTCTCTAAGACCGGGAAACAGTGAAAAGAGAATGTATGAGTTTCTCAAGATTGGTAACAGATAGAAACAAGAGAAAGTACACAGTGATTCATCTACCTAGAGAACTTACAGAGTTTTACTCAGAGAATTCCAAGTATAAGTACAAGAAAATAAGAGAGATTTAGAAAACTGGTAAAACCTACATTGTTGATAGAGCTGGGAGTACTTAGCACTGTGAAAACAGCATTTTTGCCGAAAGAAATCTACTTCCCTAAGACCGGGAAACAGTGAAAAGAGAATGTATGAGTTTCTCAAGATTGGTAACAGATAGAAACAAGAGAAAGTACACAGTGATTCATCCACCTAGACAAGTTACAGAGGTTTACACAGAGAATTCCAAGTTTAAGAATGAGAAAATAAGAGAGACTTAGAGAACTGGTAAAACCTACATTGTTGATAGAGTTGGGAGTACTTAGCACTGTGAAAACCGCACTTTCGCAGAATGAAATCTACTTCTCTAAGACCGGGAAACAGGGAACAGAGAATGTATGAGTTTCTCCAGATTGGTAACAGATAAAAACAAGAGAAAGTACACAGTGATTCATCTACCTAGAGAACTTAGAGAGGTTTACACAGAGAATTCCAAGTATAAGTACAAGAAAATAAGAGAGACTTAGAAAACTGGTAAAACCTACATTGTTGATAGAGTTGGGAGTACTTAGCACTGTGAAAACAGCACTTTCGCCGAAAGAAACTGCTTCTCTAAGACCGGGAAACAGTGAAAAGGGAATGTATGAGTTTCTCAAGATTGGTAACAGATAGAAACAAGAGAAAGTACACAGTGATTCACCTACCTAGATATGTTACAGAGTTTTACTCAGAGAATTTCAAGTATAAGTACAAGAAAATAAGAGAGACTTAAAAGACTTGTAAAACCTACATTGTTGATACAGTTGGGAGTACTTAGCACTGTGAAAACAGCACTTTCGCTGAAAGAAATCTACCTCTCTAAGACCGGGAAACAGTGATAAGAGAATTATGAGTTTCTCAAGATTGGAACAGATAGAAACAAGAGAAAGTACACAGTCATTCATCTACCTAGAGACGTTACAGAGGTTTACACACAAAATTCGAAGTATAAGAAAAAGAAGTTAAGAGAGACGTAGAAAACTGAAAGAACTTAGATTGTTGATAGAGTTGGGAGAACATAGCACTGTGAAAACAGCACTTTCCCAAAAAGAAATCTACTTCTCTAAGACCGCGAAACAGTGAACAGAGAATGTATGAGTTTCTCAAGATTGGTAACAGATAGAAACAAAAGAAGTACACAGTGATTCATCTACCTAGAGAAGTTACAGAGGTTTACACAGAAAATTCCAAGTATAAGTAAAATAAGACAAGAGAGACTTAGAAAACTGGTAAAACTTACATTGTTGATTGAGTTGGGAGTACTTAGCACTGTGAAAACAGCACTTTCGCCGAAAGAAATCTACTTCTCTAAGACCGGGAAACAGTGAAAAGAGAATGTGGGAGTTTCTCAAGATTGGTAACAGATAGAAAGAAGAGAAAGTACACAGTGATTCATCTACCTAGAGAAGTTACATAGGTTTACACAGAGAATTCCAAGTATAAGTACAAGAAGATAAGAGAGACTTAGAAAACTGGTAAAACCTACATTGTTGATAGAGTTGGGAGTACTTAGCACTGTGAAAACAGCACTTTCGCCGAAAGAAATCTACTTCTCTAAGACCGGGAAACAGTGAACAGAGAATGTATGAGTTTCTCAAGATTGGTAACAGATAGAAACAAGGGAAAGTACACAGTGATTCTTCTACCTAGAGAAGTTACAGAGGTTTACACAGAGAATTCCAAGTATAAGTACAAGAAAATAAGAGAGACTTAGAAAACTGGTAAAACCTGCATTGTTGATAGAGTTGGGAGTACTTAGCACTGTGAGAACAGCACTTTCTCCGAAAGAAATCTACTTCTCTAAGACCGGGAAACAGTGAACAGAGAATATATGGGTTTCTCAAGATTGGTAACAGATAGAAACAAGAGAAAGTACACAGTGATTCATCCACCTAGAGAAGTTACAGAGGTTTACACAGAGAATTCCAAGTATAAGTAAAAAAAAATAAGACAGACTTAGAAAACTGGTAAAACCTACATTTTTAATAGAGTTGGGAGTACTTAGCTCTGTGAAAACAGCACTTTCGCAGAACGAATTCTACTTCTCTATGATCGGGAAACAGTGACCAGAGAATGTATCAGTTTCCCAAGATTGGTAACAGATAGAAACAAGAGAAAGTACACAGTGATTCATCTACCTAGAGAAGTTACAGAGGTTTACACAGAGAATTCCAAGTAAAAGTACAAGAAAATAAGAGAGACTTTGAAAACTGGTAAAACCTACATTGTTGATAGAGCTGGGAGTACTTAGCAGTGTGAAAACAGCACTTTCCCAAAAAGAAATCTACTTCTCTAAGACCGCGAAACAGTGAACAGAGAATGTATGAGTTTCTCAAGATTGGTGACAGATAGAAACAAAAGAAGTACACAGTGATTCATCTACCTAGAGAAGTTACAGAGGTCTACACAGAAAATTACAAGTATAAGTAAAGTAAAATAAGAGAGACTTAGAAAACTGGTACAACTTACATTGTTGATTGAGTTGGGTGTACTTAACACTGTGAAAACAGCACTTTCGCCGAAAGAAATCTACTTCTCTAAGACCGGGAAACAGTGAACAGAGAATGTATCAGTTTCTCAAGATTGGTAACAGATAGAAATAAGAGAAAATACACAGTGATTCATCTACCTAGAGACGTTACAGAGGTTTACACAGAGAATTCCAAGTATAAGTACAAGAAAATAAGAGAGACTTAGAAAACTAGTAAAACCTACAATGCTGATAGAGTTGGGAGTACTCAGCACTGTGAAAACAGCACTTTCGCAGAAAGAAATCTACTTCTCTAACACCGGGAAACAGGGAACAGAGAATGTATGAGTTTCTCAAGATTAGTAACATATAGAAACAAGAGAAGGTACACAGTGATTCATCTACCTAGAGAAGGTACAGAGGTTTACACACAAAATTCCAAGTATAAGAAAAAGAAGTTAAGAGAGACTTAGAAAACTGGAAAAACTTACATTGTTGATTGAGTTGGGAGTACGTAGCACTGTGAAAACAGCACTTTCGCAGAAAGAAATCTACTTCTCTAAGACCGGGAAACAGTGACCACAGAATGTATGAGTTTCTCAAGATTAGTAACATATAGAAACAAGAGAAAGTACACCGTGATTCATCTGCCTAGAGAAGTTACAGAGGTTTACACAGAGCATACCAAGTATAAGTACAAGAAAATAAGAGAGATTTAGAAATCTGGTAAAACCTATATTGTTGATAGAGTTGGGAGTACTTAGCACTGTGAAAGCAGCACTTTCGTAGAAAGAAATTTACTTCTCTAACACCGGGACACAGTGAAAAGAGAATGTATGAGTTTCTCAAGATTGGTAACAGATAGAAACAACAGAAAGTACACAGTGATTCATCTACCTAGAGAACTTAGAGAGGTTTACACAGAGAATTCCAAGTATAAGTACAAGAAAATAAGGGAGACTTAGAAATCTGGTAAAACCTACATTGCTGATAGAGTTGGGAGTACTCAGCACTGTGAAAACAGGACTTTCGCAGAAAGAAATCTACTTCTCTAACAACGGCAAACAGGGATCAGAGAATGTATGAGTTTCTCAAGATTGGTAACAGATAAAAACAAGAGAAAGTACACAGTGATTCACCTACCTAGATAGGTTACAGCGTTTTACTCAGAGAATTTCAAGTATAAGTACAAGAAAATAAGAGAGACTTAAAAGACTTGTAAAACCTACATTGTTGATACAGTTGGGAGTACTTAGCACTGTGAAAACAGCACTCTCGCCGAAAGAAATCTACTTCTCTAAGACCGGGAAACAGAGAAAAGAGAATGTATGAGTTTCTCAAGATTGGTAACAGATAGAAACAAGAGAAAGTACACAGTGATTCATCCACCTAGAGAAGTTACAGAGGTTTACACAGAGAATTCCAAGGATAAGTACAAGAAAATAAGAGAGACTTAGAAAACTGGTAAAACCTACATTGTTGATAGAGTTGGGAGTACTTAGCACTGTGAAAACAGCACTTTCGCCGAAAGAAATCTACTTCTTTAAGACCGAGAAACCGTGAAAGAGAATGTATGAGTTTCTCAAGATTGGTAACAGATAGAAACAAGAGAAAGTACACAGTGATTCATCTACCTAAAGAAGTTACAGAGGTTTACACAGAAAATTCCAAGTATAAGTAAAGGAAGATAAGAGAAACTTAGAAAACTGGTAAACGTTACATTGTTGATTGAGTTGGGAGTACTTAGCACTGTGATAACAGCACTTTCGCCGAAAGAAATCTACTTCTCTAAGACCGGAAAACAGTGAAAAGAGAACTTATGAGTTTCTCAACATTGGTAACAGATAGAAACAAGAGGAAGTACACAGTGATTCATCTACCTAGAGAACTTACAGAGGTTTACACAGAGAATTCCAAGTATAAGTACACGAAAATAAGAGAGGCTTAGAAAACTGGTAAAACCTACATTGTTGATAGAGTTGGGAGTACTTAGCACTGTGAGAACAGCACTTTCGTAGAAAGAAATCTACTTCTCTATGACCGGGAAACAGTGAAAAGAGAATGTATGAGTTTCTCAAGATTGCTAACAGGTAGAAACAAGAGAAAGTACACAGTGATTCATCTACCTAGAGAAGTTACAGAGGTTTCCACAGAGAATTCCAAGTATAAGTACAAGAGAATAAGAGAGACTTAGAAAACTGGTAAAACCTACATTGTTGATAGAGTTGGGAGTACTTAGCACTGTGAAAACAGCACTTTTGCAGAAAGAAATCTACTTCTCTAAGACCGGGAAACAGGGAACAGAGAATGTATGAATTTGTCAAAATTGGTAACAGATAGAAACAAGAGAAAGTACACAGTGATTCATCTACCGAAAGAAGTTACAGAGGTTTACACAGAAAATTCGAAGTATAAGTAAAGGAAGATAAGAGAACCTTAGAAAACTGGTAAACGTTACATTGTTGATTGAATTGGGAGTACTTAGCACTGTGAAAACAGCACTTTCGCCGAAAGAAATCTACTTCTCTAAGACCGGGAAACAGTGAAAAGTGAATGTATGAGTTTCTCAAGATTGGTAACAGATAGAAAGAAGAGAAAGTACACAGAGATTCATCTACCTAGAGAACTTACAGAGGTTTACACAGAGAATTCCAAGTATAACTACAAGAAAATAAGAGAGACTTAGAAAACTGGTAAAACCTACATTGTTGATAGAGTTGGGAGTACTTAGCACTGTGAAAACCGCATTTTCGCAGAAAGATATCTACTTCTCTAAGACCGGGAAACAGTGAACAGAGAATGTATCAGTTTCTCAAGATTGGTAACAGATAGAAACAAGAGAAAGTACACAGTTGTTCATCTACCTAGAGAAGTTACAGAGGTTTACACAGAGAATTCCAAGTATAAGTACAAGAAAATAAGAGAGACTTAGAATACTGGTAAAACCTACATTGCTATTAGAATTGGGAGTACTTAGCACTGTGAAAACAGCACTTTCGCAGAAAGAAATCTACTTCTCTAACACCGGGAAGCTGGGAACAGAGAATGTATGAGTTTCTCAAGATTGGTAACAGATAGAAACAAGAGAAAGTACACAGTGATTCATCTACCTAGAGAAGTTACAGAGGTTTCAACAGAGAATTCCAAGCAGAAATACAAGAAAATAAGAGAGACTTAGAAAACTAGTAAAACCTACACTGTAGATAGAGTTGGGAGTACTTAGCACTGTGAAAACAGCACTTTCGCAGAAAGAAATCTATTTCTCTAACACCGGGAAACAGGGAACAGAGAACGTATGAGTTTCTCAACATTGGTAACAGATAGAAACAAGAGGAAGTACACAGTGATTCATCTACCTAGATAGGTTACAGAGGTTTACACAGAGAATTCCAAGTATAAGTACAAGAACATAAGGGAGACTTAGAAAACTGGTAAAACCTATATTGTTGATAGAGTTGGGAGTACTTAGCACTGTGAAAATAGCACTTTTGCGGAAAGAAATCTACTTCTCTAAGACCGGGAAACAGTGAACAGAGAATGTATCCGTTTCTCAAGATTGGTAACAGATAGAAACAAGAGAAAGTACACAGTGATTCATCTACCTAGAGAAGTTACAGAGGTTTACACAGAGAATTCCAAGTATAAGTACAAGAAAATAAGAGAGACTTAGAAAACTGGTAAAACCTACATTGTTGATAGAGTTCGGAGTACTTAGCACTGTGAAAACAGCACTTTCGCAGATAGAAATCTACTTCTCTAAGACCGCGAAACAGTCAACGGAGAATGTATGAGTTTCTGAAGATTAGGAACAGATAGAAACAAAAGAAGTACACAGTGATTCATCTACCTAGAGAAGTTACAGAGGTTTACACAGAGAATTCCAAGTATCAGTACAAGAAAATAAGAGAGACTTAGAAGACTGGTAAAACCTACATTGTTAATAGAGTTGGGAGTACTTAGCACTGTGAAAACAGCACCTTCGCAGAAAGAAATCTACTTCTCTAAGACCGGGAAACAGTGAAAAGAGAATGTATGAGTTTCTCAAGATGGGTAACAGATAGAAACAAGAGAAAGTACACAGTGATTCATCAACCTAGAGAAATTACAGAGGTTTACACAGAGAATTCCAAGTATAAGTACAAGAAAATAAGAGAGACTTAGAAAACTGGTAAAACCTACATTGTTGATAGAGTTGGGAGTACTTAGCACTGAGAAAACAGCACTTTCGCCGAAAGAAATCTACTTCTCTAAGACCGGAAAACAGTGAAAAGAGAATGTATGAGTTTCTCAAGATTGGTAACAGACAGAAACAAGAGAAAGTACACAGTGATTCATCTACCTAGAGAAGTTACAGAGGTTTACACAGAGAATGCCAAGTATAAGTACAAGAACATGAGGGATACTTAGAAAACTGGTAAAACCTACATTGTTGATAGAGTTGGGACTACTTAGCACTGTGAAAACAGCACTTTCGCGGAAAGAAATCTACTTCTCTAAGACCGGGAAACAGTGAACAGAGAATGTATCAGTTTCTCAAGATTGGTAACAGATAGAAACAAGAGAAAGTACACAGTGATTCATCTACCTAGAGAAGTCACAGAGGTTTACACAGAGAATTCCAAGTATAAGTACAAAAAAATAAGAGAGACTTAGAAAACTGGTAAAACCTAAATTGCTGGTAGAGTTGGGAGTACTTCGTACTGTGAAAACAGCACTTTCGCAGAAAGAAATCTACTTCTCTAAGACCGGGAAACAGTGAACAGAGAATGTATCAGTTTCTCAAGATTGGTGTCAGATAGAAACAAGAGAAAGTACACAGTGATTCATCTACCTAGAGAACTTACAGAGGTTTACACAGAGAATTCCAAGTATAAGTACAGGAAAATAAGAGAGACTTAGAAAACTGGTAAAACCTACATTGTTGATAGAGTTGGGAGTACTTAGCACTGTGAAAACAGCACTTTCGCAGAAAGAAATCTACTTCTCTAAGACCGCGAAACAGTGAACGGAGAATGTATGAGTTTCTGAAGATTAGGAACAGATAGAAACAAAAGAAGTACACAGTGATTCATCTACCTAGAGAAGTTACAGAGGTTTACACAGAGAATTCCAAGTATCAGTACAAGAAACTAAGAGAGACTTAGAAGACTGGTAAAACCTACATTGTTAATAGAGTTGGGAGTACTTAGCACTGTGAAAACAGCACCTTCGCAGAAAGAAATCTACTTCTCTAAGACCGGGAAACAGTGAAAAGAGAATGTATGAGTTTCTCAAGATGGGTAACAGATAGAAACAAGAGAAAGTACACAGTGATTCATCAACCTAGAGAAATTACAGAGGTTTACACAGAGAATTCCAAGTATAAGTACAAGAAAATAAGAGAGACTTAGAAAACTGGTAAAACCTACATTGTTGATAGAGTTGGGAGTACTTAGCACTGAGAAAACAGCACTTTCGCCGAAAGAAATCTACTTCTCTAAGACCGGAAAACAGTGAAAAAAGAATGTATGAGTTTCTCAAGATTGGTAACAGACAGAAACAAGAGAAAGTACACAGTGATTCATCTACCTAGAGAAGTTACATAGGTTTACACAGAGAATTCCAAGTATAAGTACAAGAACATGAGGGATACTTAGAAAACTGGTAAAACCTACATTGTTGATAGAGTTGGGACTACTTAGCACTGTGAAAACAGCACTTTCGCGGAAAGAAATCTACTTCTCTAAGACCGGGAAACAGTGAACAGAGAATGTATCAGTTTCTCAAGATTGGTAACAGATAGAAACAAGAGAAAGTACACAGTGATTCATCTACCTAGAGAAATTACAGAGGTTTACACAGAGAATTCCAAGTATAAGTACAAAAAAATAAGAGAGACTTAGAAAACTGGTAAAACCTAAATTGCTGGTAGAGTTGGGAGTACTTCGTACTGTGAAAACAGCACTTTCGCAGAAAGAAATCTACTTCTCTAAGACCGGGAAACAGTGAACAGAGAATGTATCAGTTTCTCAAGATTGGTGTCAGATAGAAACAAGAGAAAGTACACAGTGATTCATCTACCTAGAGAACTTACAGAGGTTTACACAGAGAATTCCAAGTATAAGTACAGGAAAATAAGAGAGACTTAGAAAACTGGTAAAACCTACATTGTTGATAGAGTTGGGAGTACTTAGCACTGTGAAAACAGCACTTTCGCAGAAAGAAATCTACTTCTCTAAGACCGCGAAACAGTGAACGGAGAATGTATGCGTTTCTCAAGATTAGTAACAGATAGAAACAAAAGAAGTACACAGTGATTCATCTACCTAGAAAAGTTACAGAGGTTTACACAGAAAATTCCAAGTAGAAGTAAAAGAAGATAAGAGAGACTTAGAAAACTGGTAAAACCCACATGGTTGATTGAGTTGGGAGTACTTAGTACTGTGAAAACAGCACTTTCGCCGAAAGAAATCTACTTCTCTAAAACCGGGAAACAGTGAAAAGAGAATGTATGAGTTTCTCAAGATTGGTACCAGATAGAAACAAGAGAAAGTACACAGTGATTCATCTACCTAGAGAACTTACAGAGGTTTACACAGAGAATTCCAAGTATAAGTACAAGAAAATAAGAGAGACTTAGAAAACTGGTAAAACCTACATTGTTGATAGAGTTGGGAGTACTTAGTACTGTGAAAACAGCACTTTCGCAAAAAGAAATCTACTTCTCTAACACCGGGAAACAGGGAACAGAGAATGTATGAGTTTCTCAAGATTGGTAACAGATAGAAACAAGAGAAAGTAGACAGTGATTCATTTACCTAGAGAACTTACAGAGGTTTACACAGAGAATTCCAAGTATCAGTACAAGAAAATAAGAGAGACTTAGAAGACTGGTAAAACCCACATTGTTAATACAGTTGGGAGTACTTAGCACTGTGAAAACAGCACTTTCGCAGAAAGAAATCTACTTCTCTAAGACCGGGAAACAGTGAAAACAGAATGTATGATTTTCTCAAGATTGGTAACAGATAGAAACAAGAGAAAGTACACAGTGATTCATCTACCTAGAGAAGTTACAGAGGTTTCCACAGAGAAATCCAAGTATAAGTGCAAGAAAATAAGAGAGACTTAGAAAACTGGTAAAACCTACATTGGTGATAGAGTTGGGAGTACTTAGCACTGTGAAAACAGCACTTTCGCAGAAAGAAATCTATTTCTCTAAGACCACGAAACAGGGAACAGAGAATGTATGAGTTTCTCAAGATTGGTAACAGATAGAAACAAGAGAAAATACACAGTGATTCATCTACCTAGAGAAGTTACAGAGGTTTACACAGAGAAATCCAAGTATAAGTACAGAAAATAAGAGAGACTGAGAAAACTGGTAAAACCTACATTGTTGATAGAGTTGGGAGTACTTAGCACTGTGAAAAAAGCACTTTTGCCGAAAGAAATCTACTTCTGTAAGACCGGGAAACAGTGAAAAGAGAATGTATGAGTTTCTCAAGATTGGTAACAGATTGAAACAAGAGAAAGTACACAGTGATTCATCTACCTAGAGAACTTACAGAGGTTTACACAGAGAATTCCAAGTATAAGTACAAGAAAATAAGAGAGACTTAGAAAACTAGTAAAACCTACATTGTTGATAGAGTTGGGAGTACTTACCACTGTGAAAACAGCACTTTCGCAGAAATAAATCTACTTCTCTAAGACCGCGAAACAGTGAACAGAGAATGTATGACTTTCTCAACTTTAGTAACAGATAGAAACAAAAGAAGTGCACAGTGATTCATCTACCTAGAGAAGTTGCAGAGGTTTACACAGAGAATTGCAAGTAGAAATACAGGAAAATAAGAGAGACTTAGAAAACTAGTAAAACCTACACTGTTGATAGAGTTGGGAGTACTTAGCAATGTGAAAACAGCACTTTCGCAGAAAGAAATCTACTTCCCTAACACCGGGAAACAGGGAACAGAGAATGTATGAGTTTCTCAAGATTAGTAACATATAGAAACAAGAGAAAGTACACAGTGATTCATCTACCTAGAGAAGTTACAGAGGTTTACACAGAGAATTCCAAGTATAAGTACAAGAAAATAAGAGAGATTTAGAAAACTGGTGAAACCTACCTTGTTGATAGAGTTGGGAGTACTAAGCACTGAGAAAGCAGCACTTTCGCCGAAAGAAATCTACTTCTCTAATACCGGAAAACAGTGAAAAGAGAATGTATGAGTTTCTCAACATTGGTAACAGATAGAAACAAGAGAAAGTACACAGTGATTCAACTACCTAGAGAAGTTACAGAGGTTTACACAGACAATTCCAAGTATAAGTACAAGAACATAAGGGAGCCTTAGAAAACTGGTAAAACCTACATTGTTGATAGAATTGGGAGTACTTAGCACTGTGAAAACAGCACTTTCGCGGAAATAAATCTACTTTTCTAAGACCGGGAAACAGTGAACAGAGAATGTATCAGTTTCTCAAGATTGGTAACAGATAGAAACAAGAGAAAGTACACAGTGATTCATCTACCTAGAGAAGTTACAGAGGTTTACACAGAGAATTCCAAGTATAAGTACAAGAAAATAAGAGAGACTTAGAAAACTGGTAAAATCTACATTGCTGGTAGAGTTGGGAATACTTAGCACTGTGAAAACAGCACTTTCGAGAAAGAAATCTACTTCTCTAAGACCGGGAAACAGTGAACAGAGAATGTATGAGTTTCTCAAGATTGGTAACAGATAGAAACAAGAGAAAGTACACAGTGATTCATATACCTAGAGAAGTTACAGAAGTTTACACAGAGAATTCCAAGTATAAGTACAAGAAAATAAGAGAGACTTAGAACACTGGTAAAACCTACATTGTTGATCGAGATGGGCGTACTTAGCACTGTGAAAACAGCAATTTCGCCGAAACAAATCTATTTCTCTAACACCGGGAAACAGGGAATAGAGAATGTATGAGTTTCTCAAGATTGGTAACAGATAGAAACAAGAGAAAGTACACAGTGATTCATCTACCTAGAGAAGTTACAGAGGTTTACACAGAGTAATCCACGTATAAGTACAGAAAATAAGGGAGACTTAGAAAACTGGTAAAACCTACATTGTTGATAGAGTTGGGAGTACTTAGCACTGTGAAAACAGCACTTTCGCAGAGAGAAATCTACTTCTCTAACACCGGGAAAGATGGAACAGAGAGTGCATGAGTTTCTCAAGTTTGGTAACAGATAGAAACAAGAGAAAGTACACAGTGATTCATCTACCTAGAGAAGTTACAGAGGTTTCCACAGATAATTCCAAGTATAAGTAGAGGAAAATAAGAGAGACTTAGAAAACTGGTAAAACCTACATTGTTTATAGAGTTGGGAATACTTAGCACTGTGAAAACAGCACTTTCGCAGAAAGAAATCTACTTCTCTAAGACCGCGAAACAGTGAACGGGGAATGTATGCGTTTCTCAAGATTAGTCACAGATAGAAACAAAAGAAGTACACAGTGATTCATCTACCTAGAGAAGTTACAGAGATTTATACAGAAAATTCCAAGTAGAAGTAAAAGAAGATAAGAGAGACTTAGAACACTGGTAAAACCTACATTGTTGATCGAGTTGGGAGTACTTAGCACTGTGAAAACAGCACTTTCGCCCAATCAAATCTACTTCTCTAACACCGGGAAACAGGGAAAAGAGAATGTATGACTTTCTCAAGATTTGTACCAGATAGAAACAAGAGAAAGTACACAGTGATTCATCAACCTAGAGAAGTTACAGAGGTTTACACAGAGAATTCCAAGTATAAGTACAAGAAAATAAGAGAGACTTAGAAAACTGGTAAAAGCTACTTTGTTGATAGAGTTGGGAGTACTTAGCACTGAGAAAACAGCACTTTCGCCGAAAGAAATCTACTTCTCTAAGACCGGAAAACAGTGAAAAGAGAATGTATGAGTTTCTCAAGATTGGTAACAGACAGAAACAAGAGAAAGTACACAGTGATTCATCTACCTAGAGAAGTTACAGAAGTTTACACAGAGAATTCCAAGTATAAGTACAAGAACATGAGGGATACTTAGAAAACTGGTAAAACCTACATTGTTGATAGAGTTGGGAGTACTTAGCACTGTGAAAACAGCACTTTCGCAGAAAGAAATCTACTTCTCTAAGACCGGGAAACAGTGAACAGAGAATGTATCAGTTTCTCAAGATTGGTAACAGATAGAAACAAGAGAAAGTACACAGTGATTCATATACCTAGAGAAGTTACAGAGGTTTACACAGAGAATTCCAAGTATAAGTACAAAAAAATAAGAGAGACTTAGAAAACTGGTAAAACCTAAATTGCTGGTAGAGTTGGGAGTACTTCGTACTGTGAAAACAGCACTTTCGCAGAAAGAAATCTACTTCTCTAAGACCGGGAAACAGTGAACAGAGAATGTATCAGTTTCTCAAGATTGGTAACAGATAGAAACAAGACAAAGTACACAGTGATTCATCTACCTAGAGAACTTACAGAGGTTTACACAGAGAATTCCAAGTATAAGTACAAGAAAATAAGAGAGACTTAGAAAACTGGTAAAACCTACATTGTTGATAGAGTTGGGAGTACTTAGCACTGTGAAAACAGCACTTTCGCAGAAAGAAATCTACTTCTCTAAGACCGCGAAACAGTGAACGGAGAATGTATGCGTTTCTCAAGATTAGTAACAGATAGAAACAAAAGAAGTACACAGTGATTCATCTACCTAGAAAAGTTACAGAGTTTTACACAGAAAATTCCAAGTAGAAGTAAAAGAAGATAAGAGAGACTTAGAAAACTGGTAAAACCCACATGGTTGATTGAGTTGGGAGTACTTAGTACTGTGAAAACAGCACTTTCGTAGAAAGAAATCTACTTCTCTAAAACCGGGAAACAGTGAAAAGAGAATGTATGAGTTTCTCAAGATTGGTAACAGATAGAAACAAGAGAAAGTACACAGTGATTCATGTACCTAAAGAACTTACTGAGGTTTACACAGAGAATTCCAAGTATCAGTACAAGAAAATAAGAGAGACTTAGAAGACTGGTAATACCCACATTGTTAATACAGTTGGGAGTACTTAGCACTGTGAAAGCAGCACTTTCGCAGAAAGAAATCTACTTCTCTAAGACCGGGAAACAGTGAAAAGAGAATGTATGATTTTCTCAAGATTGGTAACAGATAGAAACAAGAGAAAGTACACAGTGATTCATCTACCTAGAGAAGTTACAGAGGTTTCCACAGAGAAATCCAAGTATAAGAGCAAGAAAATAAGAGAGACTTAGAAAACTGGTAAAACCTACATTGTTGATAGAGTTGGGAGTACTTAGCACTGTGAAAACAGCACTTTCGCAGAAAGAAATCTATTTCTCTAAGACCAGGAAACAGGGAACAGAGAATGTATGAGTTTCTCAAGATTGGTAACAGATAGAAACAAGAGAAAATACACAGTGATTCATCTACCTAGAGAAGTTACAGAGGTTTACACAGAGAAATCCAAGTATAAGTACAGAAAATAAGAGAGACTGAGAAAACTGGTAAAACCTACATTGTTGATAGAGTTGGGAGTACTTAGCACTGTGAAAACAGCACTTTTGCCGAAAGAAATCTACTTCTGTAAGACCGGGAAACAGTGAAAAGAGAATGTATGACTTTCTCAAGATTGGTAACAGATTGAAACAAGAGAAAGTACACAGTGATTCATCTACCTAGAGAACTTACAGAGGTTTACACAGAGAATTCCAAGTATAAGTACAAGAAAATAAGAGAGACTTAGAAAACTGGTAAAACCTACATTGTTGATAGAGTTGGGAGTACTTACCACTGTGAAAACAGCACTTTCGCAGAAATAAATCTACTTCTCTAAGACCGCGAAACAGTGAACAGAGAATGTATGAGTTTCTCAACTTTAGTAACAGATAGAAACAAAAGAAGTGCACAGTGATTCATCTACCTAGAGAAGTTGCAGAGGTTTACACAGAAAATTCCAAGTATAAGTAAAAGAAGATAAGAGAGCCTTAGAAAACTGGTAAAACCTACATTGTTGATAGAGTTGGGAGTACTTAGCACTGTGAAAACAGCACTTTCGCGGAAAGAAATCTATTTCTCTAAGACCGGGAAACAGTGAACAGAGAATGTATCAGTTTCTCAAGATTGGTAACAGATAGAAACAAGAGAAAGTACACAGTGATTCATCTACCTAGAGAAGTTACAGAGGTTTACACAGAGAATTCCAAGTATAAGTACAAGAAAATAAGAGAGACTTCGAAAACTGGTAAAACCTACATTGCTGGTAGAGTTGAGTGTACTTCGCACTGTGAAAACAGCACTTTCACAGAAAGAAATCTACTTCTCTAACACCGGGAAACAGGGAACAGAGAATGTTTGAGTTTGTCAAGATTGGTAACAGATAGAAACAAGAGAAAGTACACAGTGATTCATCTACCTAGAGAACTTACAGAGGTTTACACAGACAATTCGAAGTATAAGAACAAGAGAATAAGAGAGACTTAGAAAACTGGTAAAACCTACATTTTTGATAGAGTTGGGAGTACTTAGCAGTGTGAAAACAGCACTTTTGCAGAAAGAAATCTACTTGTCTAAGACCGGGAAACAGGGAACAGAGAATGTATGAGTTTCTCAAGATTGGTAACAGATTCAAACAAGAGAAAGTACACAGTGATTCATCTAACTAGAGAAGTTACAGAGGTTTACACAGAGAATTGCAAGTAGAAATACAGGAAAATAAGAGAGACTTAGAAAACTAGTAAAACCTACACTGTTGATAGAGTTGGGAGTACTTAGCAATGTGAAAACAGCACTTTCGCAGAAAGAAATCTACTTCCCTAACACCGGGAAACAGGGAACAGAGAATGTATGAGTTTCTCAAGAATAGTAACATATAGAAACAAGAGAAAGTACACAGTGATTCATCTACCTAGAGAAGTTACAGAGGTTTACACAGAGAATTCCAAGTATAAGTACAAGAAAATAAGAGAGATTTAGAAAACTGGTGAAACCTACCTTGTTGATAGAGTTGTGAGTACTAAGCACTGAGAAAGCAGCACTTTCGCCGAAAGAAATCTACTTCTCTAATACCGGAAAACAGTGAAAAGAGAATGTATGAGTTTCTCAACATTGGTAAGAGATAGAAACAAGAGAAAGTACACAGTGATTCATCTACCTAGAGAACTTACAGAGGTTTACACAGAGAAATCCAAGTATAAGTATAGAAAATAAGAGAGACTTAGAAAACTGGTAAAACCTACATTGTTGATAGAGTTGAGAGTACTTAGCACTGTGAAAACAGCACTTTCGCAGAAAGAAATCTACTTCTCTAACACCGGGAAAGATGGAACAGAGAATGTATGAGTTTCTCAAGATTGGTAACAGATAGAAACAAGAGAAAGTACACAGTAATTCATCTACCTAGAGAACTTACAGAGGTTTACACAGAGAATTCCAAGTATAAGTACAAGAAAATAAGAGAGACTTAGAAAACTGGTAAAACCTACATTGTTGATAGAGTTGAGAGTACTTAGCACTGTGAAAACAGCACTTTCGCAGAAAGAAATCTACTTCTCTAACACCGGGAAAGATGGAACAGAGAATGCATGAGTTCCTCAAGATTGGTAACAGATAGAAAGAAGAGAAAGTACACAGTGATTCATCTACTTAGACAACTTACAGAGGTTTACACAGAGAATTCCAAGTATAAGTACAAGAAAATAAGAGAGACTTAGAAAACTGGTGAAACCTACATTGTTGATAGAGTTGGGAGTGCTTAGCACTGAGAAAACAGCACTTTCGCCGAAAGAAATCTACTTCTCTAAGACCGGAAAACAGTGAAAAGAGAATGTATGAGTTTCTCAAGATTGGTAACAGATAGAAACAAGAGAAAGTACACAGTGATTCATCTACCTAGAGAAGTTACAGAGGTTTACACAGAGAATTCCAAGTATAAGTACAAGAACATAAGGGAGAGTTAGAAAACTGGTAAAACCTACATTGTTGATAGAATTGGGAGTATTTAGCACTGTGAAAACAGCACTTTTACGTAAAGAAATCTATTTCTCTAAGACCGGGAAACAGTGAACAGAGAATGTATGGGTTTCTCAAGATTGGTAACAGATAGAAACAATAGAAAATACACAGTGATTCATCTACCTAGAGAAGTTACAGAGGTTTACACAGAGAAATCCAAGTATAAGTACAGAAAATAAGAGAGACTGAGAAAACTGGTAAAACCTACATTGTTGATAGAGTTGGGAGTACTTAGCACTGTGAAAACAGCACTTTTGCCGAAAGAAATCTACTTCTGTAAGACCGGGAAACAGTGAAAAGAGAATGTATGAGTTTCTCAAGATTGGTAACAGATTGAAACAAGAGAAAGTACACAGTGATTCATCTACCTAGAGAAGTTACATAGGTTTACACAGAGAATTCCAAGTATAAGTACAAGAAAATAAGAGAGATTTAGAAAACTGGTGAAACCTACCTTGTTGATAGAGTTGGGAGTACTAAGCACTGAGAAAGCAGCACTTTCGCCGAAAGAAATCTACTTCTCTAATACCGGAAAACAGTGAAAAGAGAATGTATGAGTTTCTCAACATTGGTAACAGATAGAAACAAGAGAAAGTACACAGTGATTCAACTACCTAGAGAAGTTACAGAGGTTTACACAGACAATTCCAAGTATAAGTACAAGAACATAAGGGAGCCTTAGAAAACTGGTAAAACCTACATTGTTGATAGAGTTGGGAGTACTTAGCACTGTGAAAACAGCACTTTCGCGGAAATAAATCTACTTTTCTAAGACCGGGAAACAGTGAACAGAGAATGTATCAGTTTCTCAAGATTGGTAACAGATAGAAACAAGAGAAAGTACACAGTGATTCATCTACCTAGAGAAGTTACAGAGGTTTACACAGAGAATTCCAAGTATAAGTACAAGAAAATAAGAGAGACTTAGAAAACTGGTAAAATCTACATTGCTGGTAGAGTTGGGAATACTTAGCACTGTGAAAACAGCACTTTCGAGAAAGAAATCTACTTCTCTAAGACCGGGAAACAGTGAACAGAGAATGTATGAGTTTCTCAAGATTGGTAACAGATAGAAACAAGAGAAAGTACACAGTAATTCATATACCTAGTGAAGTTACAGAAGTTTACACAGAGAATTCCAAGTATAAGTACAAGAAAATAAGAGAGACTTAGAACACTGGTAAAACCTACATTGTTGATCGAGATGGGCGTACTTAGCACTGTGAAAACAGCACTTTCGCCGAAACAAATCTACTTCTCTAACACCGGGAAACAGGGAACAGAGAATGTATGAGTTTCTCAAGATTGGTACCAGATAGAAACAAGAGAAAGTACACAGTGATTCATCTACCTAGAGAAGTTACAGAGGTTTCCACAGAGAATTCCAAGTATAAGTACAAGAAAATAAGAGAGACTTCGAAAACTGGTAAAACCTACATTGTTGATAGAGTTGGGAGTACTTAGCACTGTGAAAACAGCACTTTCGCAGAAAGAAATCTACTTCTCTAAGACCGCGAAACAGTGAACGGAGAATGTATGAGTTTCTCAAGATTAGTAACACATAGAAACAAAAGAAGTACACAGTGACTCATCTACCTAGAGAAGTTACAGAGGTTTACACAGAAAATTCCAAGAATAAGTAAAAGAAGATAAGAGAGACTTAGAAAACTGGTAAAACCTACATTGTTGATAGAGTTGGGAGTACTTAGCACTGTGAAAACAGCACTTTCGCAGAAAGAAATCTACTTCTCTAACACCGGGAAACAGGGAACAGAGAATGTATGAGTTTCTCAAGATTGGTAACAGATAGAAACAAGAGAAAGTACACAGTGATTCATCTACCTAGAGAAGTTACAGAGGTTTACACAGAGTAATCCACGTATAAGTACAGAAAATAAGAGAGACTTAGAAAACTGGTAAAACCTACATTGTTGATAGAGTTGGGAGTACTTAGCACTGTGAAAACAGCACTTTCGCAGAGAGAAATCTACTTCTCTAACACCGGGAAAGATGGAACAGAGAGTGCATGAGTTTCTCAATTTGGTAACAGATAGAAACAAGAGAAAGTACACAGTGATTCATCTACCTAGAGAAGTTACAGAGGTTTCCACAGATAATTCCAAGTATAAGTAGAGAAAAATAAGAGAGACTTAGAAAACTGGTAAAACCTACCTTGTTGATAGAGTTGGGAGTACTTAGCACTGTGAAAACAGCACATTTGCGGAAAGAAATCTACTTCTCTCAGACCGGGAAACAGTGAACAGAGAATGTATCAGTTTCTCAAGATTGGTAACAGATAGAAACAAGAGAAAGTACACAGTGATTCATCTGCCCAGAGAACTTACAGAAGTTTACACAGAGAATTCCAAGTATAAGTACAAGAAAATAAGAGAGACTTAGAAAACTGGTAAAACCTACATTGCTGGTAGAGTTGGGTGTACTTCGCACTGTGAAAACAGCACTTTCACAGAAAGAAATCTACTTCTCTAACACCGGGAAACAGGGAACAGAGAATGTATGAGTTTCTCAAGATTGGTAACAGATAGAAACAAGAGAAAGTACACAGTGATTCATCTACCTAGAGAAGTTACAGAGGTTTACACAGAGAATTCCAAGTATAAGTACAAGAAAATAATAGAGACTTAGAACACTGGTAAAAATTACATTGTTGATCGAGATGGGAGTACTTAGTACTGTGAAACAGCACTTTCGCCGAAACAAATCTACTTCTCTAACACCGGGAAACAGGGAACAGAGAATGTATGAGTTTCTCAAGATTGGTACCAGATAGAAGCAAGAGAAAGTACACAGTGATTCATCTACCTAGAGAAGTTACAGAGGTTTACACAGAGAATTCCAAGTATAAGTACAAGAAAATAAGAGAGACTTAGAAAACTGATAAAACCTACATTGTTGATAGAGTTGGGAGTACTTAGCACTGTGAAAACAGCACTTTCGCAGAAAGAAATCTATTTCTCTAACACCAGGAAACAGGGAACAGAGAATGTATGTGTTTCTCAAGATTGGTAACAGATAGAAACAAGAGAAAGTACACAGTGATTCATCTACCTAGAGAAGTTACAGAGGTTTACACAGAGAATTCCAAGTATAAGTACAGTAAATAAGAGAGACTTCGAAAACTGGTAAAACCTACATTGTTGATAGAGTTGGGAGTACTTAGCACTGTGAAAACAGCACTTTCGCAGAAAGAAATCTACTTATCTAACACCGGGAAACAGTGAACGGAGAATGTATTAGTTTCTTAAGATTAGTAACAGATAGAAACAAAAGAAGTACACAGTGACTCATCTACCTAGAGAAGTTACAGAGGTTTACACAGAAAATTCCAAGAATAAGTAAAAGAAGATAAGAGAGACTTAGAAAACTGGTAAAACCTACATTGCTGATAGAGTTGGGAGTACTTAGTACTGTGAAAACAGCCCTTTCGCAAAAGGAAATCTAGTTCTCTAACACCGGGAAACAGGGAACAGAGAATGTAAGAGTTTCTCAAGATTGGTAACAGATAGAAACAAGAGAAAGTACACAGTGATTGATCTACCTAGAGAACCTCCAGAGGTTTACACAGAGAAATCCAAGTATAAGTATAGAAAATAAGAGAGACTTAGAAAACTAGTAAAACCTACACTGTTGATAGAGTTGGGAGTACTTAGCACTGTGAAAACAGCACTTTCGCAGAAAGAAATCTACTTCTCTAACACCGGGAAACAGGGAACAGAGAACGTATGAGTTTCTCAACATTGGTAACAGATAGAAAAAAGAGGAAGTACACAGTGATTCATCTACCTAGAGAAGTTACAGAGGTTTACACAGAGAATTCCAAGTATAAGAACAAGAAAATAAGAGAGACTTAGAAAACTGGTAAAACCTACATTGTTGATAGAGTTGGGAGTACTTAGCACTGTGAAAACAGCACTTTCGCCGAAAGAAATCTACTTCTCTAAGACCGCGAAACACTGAACGGAGAATGTATGAGTTTCTCAAGATTAGTAACAGATAGAAACAAAAGAAGTACCCAGTGATTCATCTACCTAGAGAAGTTCCGGAGGTTTACACAGAAAATTCCAAGTATAAGTAAAAGAAGATAAGAGAGACTTAGAAAACTGTTAAACCTACATGGTTGATTGAGTTGGGAGTACTTAGTACTGTGAAAACAGCACTTTCGTAGAAAGAAATCCACTTCTCTAAGACCGGGAAACAGTGAAAAGAGAATGTATGAGTTTCTCAAGATGGGTAACAGATAGAAACAAGAGAAAGTACACAGTGATTCATCAACCTAGAGAAGTTACAGAGGTTTCCACAGAGAATTCCAAGTATAAGTACAAGAAAATAAGAGAGACTTAGAAAACTGGTAAAACCTACATTGTTGATAGAGTTGGGAGTACTTAGCACTGTGAAAACAGCAATTTCGCTGAAAGAAATCTACTTCTCTAACACTGGGAAAGATGGAACAGAGAATGCATGAGTTTCTCAAGATTGGTAACAGATAGAAACAAGAGAAAGTACACAGTGATTCATCTACCTAGAGAACTTACAGAGGTTTACACAGAGAATTCCAAGTATAAGTAGAAGAAAATAAGAGAGACTTAGAAAACTGGTAAAACCTACATTGTTGATAGAGTTGGGAGTACTTAGCCCTGTGAAAACAGCACATTCGCAGAAAAAAATCTACTTCTCTAAGACCGCGAAACAGTGAACGGAGAATGTATGCGTTTCTCAAGATTAGTAACAGATAGAAACAAAAGAAGTACACAGTGATTCTTCTACCTAGAGAAGTTACAGAGGTTTACACAGAAAATTCCAAGTACAAGTAAAAGAGGATAAGAGAGACTTAGAACACTGGTAAAACCTACATTGTTGATCGAGTTGGGAGTACTTAGCACTGTGAAAACAGCACTTTCGTCCAATCAAATCTACTTCTCTAACACCGGGAAACAGGGAAAAGAGAATGTATGACTTTCTCAAGATTGGTACCAGATAGAAACAAGAGAAAGTACACAGTGATTCATCTACCTAGAGAAGTTACAGAGGTTTACACAGAGAATTCCAAGTATAAGTACAAGAAAATAAGACAGACTTAGAATACTGGTAAAACCTACATTGCTATTAGAATTGGGAGTACTTAGCACTGTGAAAACAGCACTTTCGCAGAAAGAAATCTACTTCTCTAACACCGGGAAACAGGGAACAGAGAACGTATGAGTTTCTCAACATTGGTAACAGATAGAAACAAGAGGAAGTACACAGTGATTCATCTACCTAGAGAGGTTACAGAGGTTTACACAGAGAATTCCAAGTATAAGTACAAGAACATAAGGGAGACTTAGAAAACTGGTAAAACCTACATTGTTGATAGAGTTGGGAGTACTTAGCACTGTGAAAACAGCACTTTTGCGGAAAGACATCTACTTCTCTAAGACCGGGAAACAGTGAACAGAGAATGTATCAGTTTCTCAAGATTGGTAACAGATAGAAACAAGAGAAAGTACACAGTGATTCATCTACCTAGAGAAGTTACAGAGGTTTACACAGAGAATTCCAAGTATAAGTACAAGACAATAAGAGAGACTTAGGAAATTGGTAAAACCTACATTGTTGATAGAGTTGGGAGTACTTAGCACTGTGAAAACAGCACTTTCGCAGATAGAAATCTACTTCTCTAAGACCGCGAAGCAGTGAACGGAGAATGTATGAGTTTCTGAAGATTAGGAACAGATAGAAACAAAAGAAGTACACAGTGATTCATCTACCTAGAGAAGTTACAGAGGTTTACACAGAGAATTCCAAGTATCAGTACAAGAAAATAAGAGAGACTTAGAAGACTGGTAAAACCTACATTGTTAATAGAGTTGGGAGTACTTAGCACTGTGAAAACAGCACCTTCGCAGAAAGAAATCTACTTCTCTAAGACCGGGAAACAGTGAAAAGAGAATGTATGATTTTCTCAAGATTGGTAACAGATAGAAACAAGAGAAAGTACACAGTGATTCATCTACCTAGAGAAGTTACAGAGGTTCACACAGAGAATTCCAAGTATAAGTACAAGAGAATAAGAGAGACTTAGAAAACTGGTAAAACCTACATTGTTGATAGAGTTGGGAGTACTTAGCACTGTGAAAACAGCACTTTTGCAGAAAGAAATCTACTTGTCTAAGACCGGGAAACAGGGAACAGAGAATGTATGAATTTGTCAAGATTGGTAACAGAAACAAGAGAAAGTACACAGTGATTCATCTACCTAGAGAAGTTACAGAGGTTTACACAGAGAATTCCACGTATAAGTACAAGAAAATAAGAGAGACTTCGAAAACTGGTAAAACCTACATTGCTGGTAGAGTTGAGTGTATTTCGCACTGTGAAAACAGCACTTTCACAGAAAGAAATCTACTTCTCTAACACCGGGAAACAGGGAACAGAGAATGTTTGAGTTTCTCAAGATTGGTAACAGATAGAAACAAGAGAAAGTACACAGTGATTCATCTACCTAGAGAAGTTACAGAGGTTTGCACAGAGAATTCCAAGTATAAGTACAAGAAAATAAGAGAGACTTAGAAAACTGGTAAAACCTACATTGTTGATAGAGTTGGGAGTACTTAGCACTGTGAAAACAGCACTTTCGCCGAAAGAAATCTACCTCTCTAAGACCGGAAAACAGTCAAAAGAGAATGTATGAGTTTCTCAAGATTGGAACAGATAGAAACAAGAGAAAGTACACAGTCATTCATCTACCTAGAGAAGTTACGGAGGTTTACACACAAAATTCGAAGTATAAGAAAAAGAAGTTAAGAGAGACTTAGAAAACTGGAAAAACTTACATTGTTTATTGAGTTGGGACTACTTAGCACTGTGAAAACAGCGCTTTCGCCGAAAGAAATCTACTTCTCTAAGACCAGGAAACAGTGAACAGAGAATCTATGAGTTTCTCAAGATTGGTAACAGATAGAAACAAGACAAAGTACACAGTGATTCATCTACCTAGAGAAGTTACAGAGGTTTACACAGAGAATTCCAAGTATAAGTACAAGAAAATAAGAGAGACTTAGAAAACTGGTAAAACCTACCTTGTTGATAGAGTTGGGAGTACTTAGCACTGTGAAAACAGCACTTTCGCCGAAAGAAATCTACTTCTCTGAGACCGGGAAACAGTGAAAAAAGAATGTATGAGTTTCTCAAGATTGGTAACAGATAGAAACAAGAGAAAGTACACAGTGATTCATCTGCCCAGAGAACTTACAGAGGTTTACACAGAGAATTCCAAGTAGAAATAGAGGAAAATAAGAGAGACTTAGAAAACTAGTAAAACCTACACTGTTGATAGAGTTGGGAGTACTTAGCAATGTGAAAACAGCACTTTCGCAGAAAGAAATCTACTTCTCTAACACCGGGAAACAGGGAACAAAGAATGTATAAGTTTCTCAAGATTAGTAACATATAGAAACAAGAGAAAGTACACAGTGATTCATCTACCTAGAGAAGTTACAGACGTTTACACAGAGAATTCCAAGTATGAGTACAAGAACATAAGGGAGACTTAGAAAACTGGTAAAACCTACACTGTTGATAGAGTTGGGAGTACTTAGCACTGTCAAAACAGCACTTTTGCGGAAAGAAATCTACTTCTCTAAGACCGGGAAACAGTGAACAGAGAATGTATCAGTTTCTCAAGATTGGTAACAGATAGAAACAAGAGAAAGTACACAGTGATTCATCTACCTAGAGAAGTTACAGAGGTTCACACAGAGAATTCCAAGTATAAGTACAAGAAAATAAGAGAGACTTAGAAAACTGGTAAAACCTACATTGTTGATAGAGTTGGGAGTACTTAGTACTGTGAAAACAGCCCTTTCAAAAAAAGAAATCTAGTTCTCTAATACCGGGAAACAGGGAACAGAGAATGTACGAGTTTCTCAAGATTGGTACCAGATAGAAACAAGAAAAAATACACAGTGATTCATCTACCTAGAGAAGTTACAGATGTTTACACAGAGAATTACAAGTATAAGTACAAGACAATAAGAGAGACTTAGGAAATTGGTAAAACCTACATTGTTGATAGAGTTGGGAGTACTTAGCACTGTGAAAACAGCACTTTCGCCGAAAGAAATCTACCTCTCTAAGACCGGGAAACAGTCAAAAGAGAATGTATGAGTTTCTCAAGATTGGAACAGATAGAAACAAGAGAAACTACACAGTCATTCTTCTACCTAGAGAAGTTACAGAGGTTTACACACAAAATTCGAAGTATAAGAAAAAGAAGTTAAGAGAGACTTAGAAAACTGGAAAAACTTACATTGTTTATTGAGTTGGGAGTACTTAGCACTGTGAAAACAGCACTTTCGCCGAAAGAAATCTACTTCTCTAAGACCAGGAAACAGTGAACAGAGAATCTATGAGTTTCTCAAGATTGGTAACAGATAGAAACAAGACAAAGTACACAGTGATTCATCTACCTAGAGAAGTTACAGAGGTTTACACAGAGAATTCCAAGTATAAGTACAAGAAAATAAGAGAGACTTAGAAAACTGGTAAAACCTACCTTGTTGATAGAGTTGGGAGTACTTAGCACTGTGAAAACAGCACTTTCGCCGAAAGAAATCTACTTCTCTGAGACCGGGAAACAGTGAAAAAAGAATGTATGAGTTTCTCAAGATTGGTAACAGATAGAAACAAGAGAAAGTACACAGTGATTCATCTGCCCAGAGAACTTACAGAGGTTTACACAGAGAATTCCAAGTATAACTACAAGAAAATAAGAGAGACTTAGAAAACTGGTAAAACCTACATTGCTGGTAGAGTTGGGAGTACTTCGCACTGTGAAAACAGCACTTTCACAGAAAGAAATCTACTTCTCTAACACCGGGAAACAGGGAACAGAGAATGTATGAGTTTCTCAAGATTGGTAACAGATAGAAACAAGAGAAAGTACACAGTGATTCATCTACCTAGAGCACTTACAGAGGTTTACACAGACAATTCGAAGTATAAGTACAGTAAATAAGAGAGACTTCGAAAACTGGTAAAACCTACATTGTTGATAGAGTTGGGAGTACTTAGCACTGTGAAAACAGCACTTTTGCAGAAAGAAATCTACTTATCTAACACCGGGAAACAGTGAACGGAGAATGTATGAGTTTCTTAAGATTAGTAACAGATAGAAACAAAAGAAGTACACAGTGACTCATCTACCTAGAGAAGTTACAGAGGTTTACACAGAAAATTCCAAGAATAAGTAAAAGAAGATAAGAGAGACTTAGAAAACTGGTAAAACCTACATTGTTGATAGAGTTGGGAGTACTTAGTACTGTGAAAACAGCCCTTTCGCAAAAGGAAATCTAGTTCTCTAACACCGGGAAACAGGGAACAGAGAATGTAAGAGTTTCTCAAGATTGGTAACAGATAGAAACAAGAGAAAGTACACAGTGATTCATCTACCTAGAGAACTTACAGAGGTTTACACAGAGAAATCCATGTATAAGTATAGAAAATAAGAGAGACTTAGAAAACTGGTAAAACCTACATTGTTGATAGAGTTGAGAGTACTTAGCACTGTGAAAACAGCACTTTCGCAGAAAGAAATCTACTTCTCTAACACCGGGAAAGATGGAACAGAGAATGCATGAGTTCCTCAAGATTGGTAACAGATAGAAAGAAGAGAAAGTACACAGTGATTCATCTACCTAGAGAAGTTACAGAGGTTTACACAGAGAATTCCAAGTATAAGTACAAGAACATAAGGGAGAGTTAGAAAACTGGTAAAACCTACATTGTTGATAGAATTGGGAGTATTTAGCACTGTGAAAACAGCACTTTCGCGTAAAGAAATCTATTTCTCTAAGACCGGGAAACAGTGAACAGAGAATGTATGAGTTTCTCAAGATTGGTAACAGATAGAAACAAGAGAAAATACACAGTGATTCATCTACCTAGAGAAGTTACAGAGGTTTACACAGAGAAATCCAAGTATAAGTACAGAAAATAAGAGAGACTGAGAAAACTGGTAAAACCTACATTGTTGATAGAGTTGGGAGTACTTAGCACTGTGAAAACAGCACTTTTGCCGAAAGAAATCTACTTCTGTAAGACCGGGAAACAGTGAAAAGAGAATGTATGAGTTTCTCAAGATTGGTAACAGATTGAAACAAGAGAAAGTACACAGTGATTCATCTACCTAGAGAACTTACAGAGGTTTACACAGAGAATTCCAAGTATAAGTACAAGAAAATAAGAGAGACTTAGAAAACTGGTAAAACCTACATTGTTGATAGAGTTGGGAGTACTTACCACTGTGAAAACAGCACTTTCGCAGAAATAAATCTACTTCTCTAAGACCGCGAAACAGTGAACAGAGAATGTATGACTTTCTCAACTTTAGTAACAGATAGAAACAAAAGAAGTGCACAGTGATTCATCTACCTAGAGAAGTTGCAGAGGTTTACACAGAGAATTGCAAGTAGAAATACAGGAAAATAAGAGAGACTTAGAAAACTAGTAAAACCTACACTGTTGATAGAGTTGGGAGTACTTAGCAATGTGAAAACAGCACTTTCGCAGAAAGAAATCTACTTCCCTAACACCGGGAAACAGGGAACAGAGAATGTATGAGTTTCTCAAGATTAGTAACATATAGAAACAAGAGAAAGTACACAGTGATTCATCTACCTAGAGAAGTTACAGAGGTTTACACAGAGAATTCCAAGTATAAGTACAAGAAAATAAGAGAGATTTAGAAAACTGGTGAAACCTACCTTGTTGATAGAGTTGGGAGTACTAAGCACTGAGAAAGCAGCACTTTCGCCGAAAGAAATCTACTTCTCTAATACCGGAAAACAGTGAAAAGAGAATGTATGAGTTTCTCAAGATTGGTAACAGATAGAAACAAGAGAAAGTACACAGTGATTCAACTACCTAGAGAAGTTACAGAGGTTTACACAGACAATTCCAAGTATAAGTACAAGAACATAAGGGAGCCTTAGAAAACTGGTAAAACCTACATTGTTGATAGAGTTGGGAGTACTTAGCACTGTGAAAACAGCACTTTCGCGGAAATAAATGTACTTTTCTAAGACCGGGAAACAGTGAACAGAGAATGTATGAGTTTCTCAAGATTGGTAACAGATAGAAACAAGAGAAAGTACACAGTGATTCACCTACCTAGAGAAGTTACAGAGGTTTACACAGAGAATTCCAAGTATAAGTACAAGAACATGAGGGATACTTAGAAAACTGGTAAAACCTACATTGTTGATAGAGTTGGGACTACTTAGCACTGTGAAAACAGCACTTTCGCGGAAAGAAATCTACTTCTCTAAGACCGGGAAACAGTGAACAGAGAATGTATCAGTTTCTCAAGATTGGTAACAGATAGAAACAAGAGAAAGTACACAGTGATTCATCTACCTAGAGAAGTTACAGAGGTTTACACAGAGAATTCCAAGTATAAGTACAAAAAAATAAGAGAGACTTAGAAAACTGGTAAAACCTAAATTGCTGGTAGAGTTGGGAGTACTTCGTACTGTGAAAACAGCACTTTCGCAGAAAGAAATCTACTTCTCTAAGACCGGGAAACAGTGAACAGAGAATGTATCAGTTTCTCAAGATTGGTAACAGATAGAAACAAGAGAAAGTACACAGTGATTCATCTACCTAGAGAACTTACAGAGGTTTACACAGAGAATTCCAAGTATAAGTACAGGAAAATAAGAGAGACTTAGAAAACTGGTAAAACCTACATTGTTGATAGAGTTGGGATTACTTAGCACTGTGAAAACAGCACTTTCGCAGAAAGAAATCTACTTCTCTAAGACCGCGAAACAGTGAACGGAGAATGTATGCGTTTCTCAAGATTAGTAACAGATAGAAACAAAAGAAGTACACAGTGATTCATCTACCTAGAGAAGTTACAGAGGTTTCCACAGAGAAATCCAAGTATAAGAGCAAGAAAATAAGAGAGACTTAGAAAACTGGTAAAACCTACATTGTTGATAGAGTTGGGAGTACTTAGCACTGTGGAAACAGCACTTTCGCAGAAAGGAATCTATTTCTCTAAGACCAGGAAACAGGGAACAGAGAATGTATGAGTTTCTCAAGATTGGTAACAGATAGAAACAAGAGAAAATACACAGTGATTCATCTACCTAGAGAAGTTACAGAGGTTTACACAGAGAAATCCAAGTATAAGTACAGAAAATAAGAGAGACTGAGAAAACTGGTAAAACCTACATTGTTGATAGAGTTGGGAGTACTTAGCACTGTGAAAACAGCACTTTTGCCGAAAGAAATCTACTTTTGTAAGACCGGGAAACAGTGAAAAGAGAATGTATGAGTTTCTCAAGATTGGTAACAGATTGAAACAAGAGAAAGTACACAGTGATTCATCTACCTAGAGAACTTACAGAGGTTTACACAGAGAATTCCAAGTATAAGTACAAGAAAATAAGAGAGACTTAGAAAACTGGTAAAACCTACATTGTTGATAGAATTGGGAGTACTTACCACTGTGAAAACAGCACTTTCGCAGAAATAAATCAACTTCTCTAAGACCGCGAAACAGTGAACGGAGAATGCATGAGTTTCTTAAGATTAGTAACAGATAGAAACAAAAGAAGTACACAGTGACTCATCTACCTAGAGAAGTTACAGAGGTTTACACAGAAAATTCCAAGAATAAGTAAAAGAAGATAAGAGAGACTTAGAAAACTGGTAAAACCTACATGGTTGATTGAGTTGGGAGTACTTAGTACTGTGAAAACAGCACTTTCGTAGAAAGAAATCTACTTCTCTAAGACCGGGAAACAGTGAAAAGAGAATGTATGAGTTTCTCAAGATTGGTAACAGATAGAAACAAGAGAAAGTACACAGTGATTCATCTACCTAGAGAAGTTACAGAGGTTTGCACAGAGAATTCCAAGTATAAGTACAAGAAAATAAGAGAGACTTAGAAAACTGGTAAAACCTACATTGTTGATAGAGTTGGGAGTACTTAGTACTGTGAAAACAGCCCTTTTGCAAAAGGAAATCTAGTTCTCTAACACCGGGAAACAGGGAACAGAGAATGTAAGAGTTTCTCAAGATTGGTAACAGATAGAAACAAAAGAAAGTACACAGTGATTCATCTACCTAGAGAACTTACAGAGGTTTACACAGAGAAATCCAAGTATAAGTATAGAAAATAAGAGAGACTTAGAAAACTGGTAAAACCTACATGGTTGATAGAGTTGAGAGTACTTAGCACTGTGAAAAGAGCACTTTCGCAGAAAGAAATCTACTTCTCTAACACCGTGAAAGATGGAACAGAGAATGTATGAGTTTCTCAAGATTGGTAACAGATAGAAACAAGAGAAAGTACACAGAGATTCATCTACCTAGAGAAGTTACAGAGGTTTCCACAGAGAATTCCAAGTATAAGTACAAGAAAATAAGAGAGACTTAGAAAACTGGTAAAACCTACATTGTTGATAGAGTTGGGAGTACTTAGCACTGTGAAAACCGCAATTTCGCTGAAAGAAATCTACTTCTCTAACACCTAGAAAGATGGAACAGAGAATGCATGAGTTTCTCAAGATTTGTAACAGATAGAAACAAGAGAAAGTACACAGTGATTCATCTACCTAGAGAACTTACAGAGGTTTACACAGAGAATTCCAAGTATAAGTAGAAGAAAATAAGAGAGACTTAGAAAACTGGTAAAACCTACATTGTTGATAGAGTTGGGAGTACTTAGCCCTGTGAAAACAGCACTTTCGCAGAAAGAAATCTACTTCTCTAAGACCGCGAAACAGTGAACGGAGAATGTATGCGTTTCTCAAGATTAGTAACAGATAGAAACAAAAGAAGTACACAGTGATTCATCTACCTAGAGAAGTTACAGAGGTTTACACAGAAAATTCCAAGCACAAGTAAAAGAAGATAAGAGAGACTTAGAACACTGGTAAAACCTACATTGTTGATCGAGTTCGGAGTACTTAGCACTGTGAAAACAGCACTTTCGCCCAATCAAATCTACTTCTCTAACACCGGGAAACAGGGAAAAGAGAATGTATGACTTTCTCAAGATTGGTACAAGATAGAAACAAGAGAAAGTACACAGTGATTCATCTACCTAGAGAAGTTACAGAGGTTTACACAGAGAATTCCAAGTATAAGTACAAGAAAATAAGACAGACTTAGAATACTGGTAAAACCTACATTGCTATTAGAATTGGGAGTACTTAGCACTGTGAAAACAGCACTTTCGCAGAAAGAAATCTACTTCTCTAACACCGGGAAACAGGGAACAGAGAACGTATGAGTTTCTCAACATTGGTAACAGATAGAAACAAGAGGAAGTACACAGTGATTCATCTACCTAGAGAGGTTACAGAGGTTTACACAGAGAATTCCAAGTATAAGTACAAGAACATAAGGGAGACTTAGAAAACTGGTAAAACCTACATTGTTGATAGAGTTGGGAGTACTTAGCACTGTGAAAACAGCACTTTTGCGGAAAGAAATCTACTTCTCTAAGACCGCGAAACAGTGAACGGAGATGTATGAGTTTCTGAAGATTAGGAACAGATAGAAACAAAAGAAGTACACAGTGATTCATCTACCTAGAGAAGTTACAGAGGTTTACACAGAGAATTCCAAGTATCAGTACAAGAAAATAAGAGAGACTTAGAAGACTGGTAAAACCTACATTGTTAATAGAGTTGGGAGTACTTAGCACTGTGAAAACAGCACCTTCGCAGAAAGAAATCTACTTCTCTAAGACCGGGAAACAGTGAAAAGAGAATGTATGATTTTCTCAAGATTGGTAACAGATAGAAACAAGAGAAAGTACACAGTGATTCATCTACCTAGAGAAGTTACAGAGGTTTACACAGAGAATTCCAAGGATAAGTACAAGAGAATAAGAGAGACTTAGAAAACTGGTAAAACCTACATTGTTGATAGAGTTGGGAGTACTTAGCACTGTGAAAACAGCACTTTTGCAGAAAGAAATCTACTTCTCTAAGACCGGGAAACAGGGAACAGAGAATGTATGAATTTGTCAAGATTGGTAACAGAAACAACAGAAAGTACACAGTGATTCATCTACCTAGAGAAGTTACAGAGGTTTGCACAGAGAATTCCAAGTAGAAATACAAGAACATAAGGCAGACTTAGAAAACTGGTAAAACCTACATTGTTGATAGAGTTGGGAGTACATAGCACTGTGAAAACAGCACTTTCTCGGAAAGAAATCTACTTCTCTAATACCGGGAAACAGTGAACAGAGAATGTATCAGTTTCTCAAGATTGGTAACAGATAGAAACAAGAGAAAGTACACAGTGATTCATCTACCTAGAGAAGTTACAGAGGTTTACACAGAGAATTCCAAGTATAAGTACAAGAAAATAAGAGAGACTTAGAAAACTGGTAAAACCTAAATTGCTGGCAGAGTTGGGAGTACTTAGCACTGTGAAAACAGCACTTTCGAGAAAGAAATATACTTCTCTAAGACCGGGAAACAGTGAACAGAGAATGTATTAGTTTCTCAAGATTGGTAACAGATAGAAACAAGAGAAAGTACACAGTGATTCATCTACCTAGAGAAGTTACAGAGGTTTACACAGAGAATTCCAAGTATAAGTACAAGAAAATAAGAGAGACTTAGAACACTGGTAAAACCTACATTGTTGATCGAGTTGGGAGTACTTACCACTGTGAAAACAGCACTTTCGCCCCAACAAATCTACTTCTCTAACACCGGGAAACAGGGAACAGAGAATGTATGAGTTTCTCAAGATTGGTACCAGATAGAAACAAGAGAAAGTACACAGTGATTCATCTACCTAGAGAACTTACAGAGGTTTACACAGAGAATTCCAAGTATAAGTACAAGAAAATAAGACAGACTTAGAAAACTGGTAAAACCTACATTGTTGATAGAGTTGGGAGTACTTAGCCCTGTGAAAACAGCACTTTCGCAGAAAGAAATCTACTTCTCTAAGACCGCGAAACAGTGAACGGAGAATGTATGCGTTTCTCAAGATTAGTAACAGATAGAATCAAAAGAAGTACACAGTGATTGATCTACCTAGAGAAGTTACAGAGGTTTACACAGAAAATTCCAAGTAGAAGTAAAAGAAAATAAGAGAGACTTAGAAACCTTGTAAAACCCACATGGTTGATTGAGTTGGGAGTACTTAGTACTGTGAAAACAGCACTTTCGTAGAAAGAAATCTACTTCTCTAAGACCGGGAAACAGTGAAAAGAGAATGTATGAGTTTCTCAAGATGGGTAACAGATAGAAACAAGAGAAAGTACACAGTGATTCATCAACCTAGAGAAGTTACAGAGGTTTACACAGAGAATTCCAAGTATAAGTACAAGAAAATAAGAGAGACTTAGAAAACTGGTAAAACCTACATTGTTGATAGAGTTGGGAGTACTTTGCACTGAGAAAACAGCACTTTCGCAGAAAGAAATCTACTTCTCTAAGACCGGAAAACAGTGAAAAGAGAATGTATGAGTTTCTCAAGATTGGTAACAGACAGAAACAAGAGAAAGTACACAGTGATTCATCTACCTAGAGAAGTTACAGAGGTTTACACAGAGAATTCCAAGTATAAGTACAAGAACATGAGGGATACTTAGAAAACTGGTAAAACCTACATTGTTGATAGAGTTGGGACTACTTAGGACTGTGAAAACAGCACTTTCGCGGAAAGAAATCTACTTCTCTAAGACCGGGAAACAGTGAACAGAGAATGTATCAGTTTCTCAAGATTGGTAACAGATAGAAACAAGAGAAAGTACACAGTGATTCATCTACCTAGAGAAGTTACAGAGGTTTACACAGAGAATTCCAAGTATAAGTACAAAAAAATAAGAGAGACTTAGAAAACTGGTAAAACCTAAATTGCTGGTAGAGTTGGGAGTACTTCGTACTGTGAAAACATCACTTTCGCAGAAAGAAATCTACTTCTCTAAGACCGGGAAACAGTGAACAGAGAATGTATCAGTTTCTCAAGATTGGTAACAGATAGAAACAAGAGAAAGTACACAGTGATTCATCTACCTAGAGAACTTACAGAGGTTTACACAGAGAATTCCAAGTATAAGTACAGGAAAATAAGAGAGACTTAGAAACCTGGTAAAACCTACATTGTTGATAGAGTTGGGATTACTTAGCACTGTGAAAACAGCACTTTCGAAGAAAGAAATCTACTTCTCTAAGACCGCGAAACAGTGAACGGAGAATGTATGCGTTTCTCAAGATTAGTAACAGATAGAAACAAAAGAAGTACACAGTGATTCATCTACCTAGAGAAGTTACAGAGGTTTCCACAGAGAAATCCAAGTATAAGAGCAAGAAAATAAGAGAGACTTAGAAAACTGGTAAAACCTACATTGTTGATAGAGTTGGGAGTACTTAGCACTGTGGAAACAGCACTTTCGCAGAAAGGAATCTATTTCTCTAAGACCAGGAAACAGGGAACAGAGAATGTATGAGTTTCTCAAGATTGGTAACAGATAGAAACAAGAGAAAATACACAGTGATTCATCTACCTAGAGAAGTTACAGAGGTTTACACAGAGAAATCCAAGTATAAGTACAGAAAATAAGAGAGACTGAGAAAACTGGTAAAACCTACATTGTTGATAGAGTTGGGAGTACTTAGCACTGTGAAAACAGCACTTTCGCCTAAAGAAATCTACTTCTCTAAGACCGCGAAACACTGAACGGAGAATGTATGAGTTTCTCAAGATTGGTAACAGATAGAAACAAAAGAAGTACACAGTGATTCATCTACCTAGAGAAGTTCCGGAGGTTTACACAGAAAATTCCAAGTATAAGTAAAAGAAGATAAGAGAGACTTAGAAAACTGTTAAACCTACATGGTTGATTGAGTTGGGAGTACTTAGTACTGTGAAAACAGCACTTTCGTAGAAAGAAATCTACTTCTCTAAGACCGCGAAACAGTGAACGGAGAATGTATGCGTTTCTCAAGATTAGTAACAGATAGAAACAAAAGAAGTACACAGTGATTGATCTACCTAGAGAAGTTACAGAGGTTTACACAGAAAATTCCAAGTAGAAGTAAAAGAAGATAAGAGAGACTTAGAAACCTTGTAAAACCCACATGGTTGATTGAGTTGGGAGTACTTAGTACTGTGAAAACAGCACTTTCGTAGAAAGAAATCTACTTCTCTAAGACCGGGAAACAGTGAAAAGAGAATGTATGAGTTTCTCAAGATGGGTAACAGATAGAAACAAGAGAAAGTACACAGTGATTCATCAACCTAGAGAAGTTACAGAGGTTTACACAGAGAATTCCAAGTATAAGTACAAGAAAATAAGAGAGACTTAGAAAACTGGTAAAACCTACATTGTTGATAGAGTTGGGAGTACTTAGCACTGAGAAAACAGCACTTTCGCCGAAAGAAATCTACTTCTCTAAGACCGGAAAACAGTGAAAAGAGAATGTATGAGTTTCTCAAGATTGGTAACAGACAGAAACAAGAGAAAGTACACAGTGATTCATCTACCTAGAGAAGTTACAGAGGTTTACACAGAGAATTCCAAGTATAAGTACAAGAACATGAGGGATACTTAGAAAACTGGTAAAACCTACATTGTTGATAGAGTTGGGACTACTTAGCACTGAGAAAACAGCACTTTCGCGGAAAGAAATCTACTTCTCTAAGACCGGGAAACAGTGAACAGAGAATGTATCAGTTTCTCAAGATTGGTAACAGATAGAAACAAGAGAAAGTACACAGTGATTCATCTACCTAGAGAAGTTACAGAGGTTTACACAGAGAATTCCAAGTATAAGTACAAAAAAATAAGAGAGACTTAGAAAACTGGTAAAACCTAAATTGCTGGTAGAGTTGGGAGTACTTCGTACTGTGAAAACAGCACTTTCTCAGAAAGAAATCTACTTCTCTAAGACCGGGAAACAGTGAACAGAGAATGTATCAGTTTCTCAAGATTGGTAACAGATAGAAACAAGAGAAAGTACACAGTGATTCATCTACCTAGAGAACTTACAGAGGTTTACACAGAGAATTCCAAGTATAAGTACAGCAAAATAAGAGAGACTTAGAAAACTGGTAAAACCTACATTGTTGATAGAGTTGGGATTACTTAGCACTGTGAAAACAGCACTTTCGCAGAAAGAAATCTACTTCTCTAAGACCGCGAAACAGTGAACGGAGAATGTATGCGTTTCTCAAGATTAGTAACAGATAGAAACAAAAGAAGTACACAGTGATTCATCTACCTAGAGAAGTTACAGAGGTTTCCACAGAGAAATCCAAGTATAAGAGCAAGAAAATAAGAGAGACTTAGAAAACTGGTAAAACCTACATTGTTGATAGAGTTGGGAGTACTTAGCACTGTGGAAACAGCACTTTCGCAGAAAGGAATCTATTTCTCTAAGACCAGGAAACAGGGAACAGAGAATGTATGAGTTTCTCAAGATTGGTAACAGATAGAAACAAGAGAAAATACACAGTGATTCATCTACCTAGAGAAGTTACAGAGGTTTACACAGAGAAATCCAAGTATAAGTACAGAAAATAAGAGAGACTGAGAAAACTGGTAAAACCTACATTGTTGATAGAGTTGGGAGTACTTAGCACTGTGAAAACAGCACTTTTGCCGAAAGAAATCTACTTCTGTAAGACCGGGAAACAGTGAAAAGAGAATGTATGAGTTTCTCAAGATTGGTAACAGATTGAAACAAGAGAAAGTACACAGTGATTCATCTACCTAGAGAACTTACAGAGGTTTACACAGAGAATTCCAAGTATAAGTACAAGAAAATAAGAGAGACTTAGAAAACTGGTAAAACCTACATTGTTGATAGAGTTGGGAGTACTTAGCACTGTGAAAACAGCACTTTCGCGGAAAGAAATCTATTTCTCTAAGACCGGGAAACAGTGAACAGAGAATGTATCAGTTTCTCAAAATTGGTAACAGATAGAAACAAGAGAAAGTACACAGTGATTCATCTACCTAGAGAAGTTACAGAGGTTTACACAGAGAATTCCACGTATAAGTACAAGAAAATAAGAGAGACTTCGAAAACTGGTAAAACCTACATTGCTGGTAGAGTTGAGTGTATTTCGCACTGTGAAAACAGCACTTTCACAGAAAGAAATCTACTTCTCTAACACCGGGAAACAGGGAACAGAGAATGTTTGAGTTTGTCAAGATTGGTAACAGATAGAAACAAGAGAAAGTACACAGTGATTCATCTACCTAGAGAACTTACAGAGGTTTACACAGACAATTCGAAGTATAAGTACAAGAGAACAAGAGAGACTTAGAAAACTGGTAAAACCAACATTTTTGATAGAGTTGGGAGTACTTAGCAGTGTGAAAACAGCACTTTTGCAGAAAGAAATCTACTTGTCTAAGACCGGGAAACAGGGAACAGAGAATGTATGAGTTTCTCAAGATTGGTAACAGATTCAAACAAGAGAAAGTACACAGTGATTCATCTAACTAGAGAAGATACAGAGGTTTACACAGAGAATTGCAAGTAGAAATACAGGAAAATAAGAGAGACTTAGAAAACTAGTAAAACCTACACTGTTGATAGAGTTGGGAGTACTTAGCAATGTGAAAACAGCACTTTCGCAGAAAGAAATATACTTCCCTAACACTGGGAAACAGGGAACAGAGAATGTATGAGTTTCTCAAGAATAGTAACATATAGAAACAAGAGAAAGTACACAGTGATTCATCTACCTAGAGAAGTTACAGAGGTTTACACAGAGAATTCCAGGTATAAGTACAAGAAAATAAGAGAGATTTAGAAAACTGGTGAAACCTACCTTGTTGATAGAGTTGGGAGTACTAAGCACTGAGAAAGCAGCACTTTCGCCGAAAGAAATCTACTTCTCTAATACCGGAAAACAGTGAAAAGAGAATTTATGAGTTTCTCAACATTGGTAACAGATAGAAACAAGAGAAAGTACACAGTGATTCAACTACCTAGAGAAGTTACAGAGGTTTACACAGACAATTCCAAGTATAAGTACAGGAACATAAGGGAGCCTTAGAAAACTGGTAAAACCTACATTGTTGATAGAGTTCGAGTACTTAGCACTGTGAAAACAGCACTTTCGCGGAAAGAAATCCACTTTTCTAAGACCGGGAAACAGTGAACAGAGAATGTATCAATTTCTCAAGATTGGTAACAGATAGAAACAAGAGAAAGTACACAGTGATTCATCTACCTAGAGAAGTTACAGAGGTTTACACAGAGAATTCCAAGTATCAGTACAAGAAAATAAGAGAGACTTAGAAAACTGGTAAAATCTACATTGCTGGTAGAGTTGGGAATACTTAGCACTGTGAAAACAGCACTTTCGCCGAAACAAATCTACTTCTCTAAGACCGGGAAACAGTGAACAGAGAATGTATGAGTTTCTCAAGATTGGCAACAGATAGAAACAAGAGAAAGTACACAGTGATTCATATACCTAGAGAAGTTACAGAAGTTTACACAGAGAATTCCAAGTATAAGTACAAGAAAATAAGAGAGACTTAGAACACTGGTAAAACCTACATTGTTGATCGAGATGGGCGTACTTAGCACTGTGAAAACAGCACTTTCGCCGAAACAAATCTACTTCTCTAACACCGGGAAACAGGGAACAGAGAATGTATGAGTTTCTCAAGATTGGTACCAGATAGAAACAAGAGAAAGTACACAGTGATTCATCTACCTAGAGAAGTTACAGAGGTTTCCACAGAGAATTCCAAGTATAAGTACAAGAAAATAAGAGAGACTTAGAAAACTGGTAAAACCTACATTGTTGATAGAGTTGGGAGTACTTAGCACTGTGAAAACAGCACTTTCGCAGAAAGAAATCTACTTCTCTAAGACCGCGAAACAGTGAACGGAGAATGTATGAGTTTCTCAAGATTAGTAACAGATAGAAACAAAAAAAGTACGCAGTGACTCATCTACCTAGAGAAGTTACAGAGGTTTACACAGAAAATTCCAAGAATAAGTAAAAGAAGATAAGAGAGACTTAGAAAACTGGTAAAACCTACATTGTTGATTGAGTTGGGAGTACTTAGTACTGTGAAAACAGCACTTTCGTAGATAGAAATCTACTTCTCTAAGACCGGGAAACAGTGAAAAGAGAATGTATGAGTTTCTCAAGATTGGTAACAGATAGAAACAAGAGAAAGTACACAGTGATTCATCTACCTAGAGAAGTTACAGAGGTTTGCACAGAGAATTCCAAGTATAAGTACAAGAAAATAAGAGAGACTTAGAAAACTGGTAAAACCTACATTGTTGATAGAGTTGGGAGTACTTAATACTGTGAAAACAGCCCTTTCACAAAAAGAAATCTAGTTCTCTACCACCGGGAAACAGGGAACAGAGAATGTACGAGTTTCTCAAGATTGGTACCAGATAGAAACAAGAAAAAATACACAGTGATTCATCTACCTAGAGAAGTTACAGATGTTTACACAGAGAATTACAAGTATAAGTACAAGACAATAAGAGAGACTTAGGAAACTGGTAAAACCTACATTGTTGATAGAGTTGGGAGTACTTAGCACTGTGAAAACAGCACTTTCGAGAAAGAAATCTACTTCTCTAAGACCGGGAAAGAGTGAACAGAGAATGTATGAGTTTCTCAAGATTGGAACAGATAGAAACAAGAGAAAGTACACAGTCATTCACCTACCTAGAGAAGTTACGGAGGTTTACACACAAAATTCGAAGTATAAGAAAAAGAAGTTAAGAGAGACTTAGAAAACTGGAAAAACTTACATTGTTTATTGAGTTGGGAGTACTTAGCACTGTGAAAACAGCGCTTTCGCCGAAAGAAATCTACTTCTCTAAGACCAGGAAACAGTGAACAGAGAATCTATGAGTTTCTCAAGATTGGTAACAGATAGAAACAAGACAAAGTACACAGTGATTCATCTACCTAGAGAAGTTACAGAGGTTTACACAGAGAATTCCAAGTATAAGTACACGAAAATAAGAGAGACTTAGAAAACTGATAAAACCTACATTGTTGATAGAGTTGGGAGTACTTAGCACTGTGAAAACAGCACTTTCGCAGAAAGAAATCTATTTCTCTAACACCAGGAAACAGGGAACAGAGAATGTATGAGTTTCTCAAGATTGGTAACAGATAGAAACAAGAGAAAGTACACAGTGATTCATCTACCTAGAGAAGTTACAGAGGTTTACACAGAGAATTCCAAGTATAAGTACAGTAAATAAGAGAGACTTCGAAAACTGGTAAAACCTACATTGTTGATAGAGTTGGGAGTACTTAGCACTGTGAAAACAGCACTTTTGCAGAAAGAAATCTACTTATCTAACACCGGGAAACAGTGAACGGAGAATGTATCAGTTTCTTAAGATTAGTAACAGATAGAAACAAAAGAAGTACACAGTGACTCATCTACCTAGAGAAGTTACAGAGGTTTACACAGAAAATTCCAAGAATAAGTAAAAGAAGATAAGAGAGACTTAGAAAACTGGTAAAACCTACATTGTTGATAGAGTTGGGAGTACTTAGTACTGTGAAAACAGCCCTTTCGCAAAAGGAAATCTAGTTCTCTAACACCGGGAAACAGGGAACAGAGAATGTAAGAGTTTCTCAAGATTGGTAACAGATAGAAACAAGAGAAAGTACACAGTGATTCATCTACCTAGAGAACTTACAGAGGTTTACACAGAGAAATCCAAGTATAAGTATAGAAAATAAGAGAGACTTAGAAAACTGGTAAAACCTACATTGTTGATAGAGTTTAGAGTACTTAGCACTGTGAAAACAGCACTTTCGCAGAAAGAAATCTACTTCTCTAACACCGGTAAAGATTGGACAGAGAATGTATGAGTTTCTCAAGATTGGTAACAGATAGAAACAAGAGAAAGTACACAGTAATTCATCTACCTAGAGAACTTACAGAGGTTTACACAGAGAATTCCAAGTATAAGTACAAGAAAATAAGAGAGACTTAGAAAACTGGTAAAACCTACATTGTTGATAGAGTTGAGAGTACTTAGCACTGTGAAAACAGCACTTTCGCAGAAAGAAATCTACTTCTCTAACACCGGGAAAGATGGAACAGAGAATGCATGAGTTCCTCAAGATTGGTAACAGATAGAAAGAAGAGAAAGTACACAGTGATTCATCTACTTAGAGAACTTACAGAGGTTTACACAGAGAATTCCAAGTATAAGTACAAGAAAATAAGAGAGACTTAGAAAACTGGTGAAACCTACATTGTTGATAGAGTTGGGAGTGCTTAGCACTGAGAAAACAGCACTTTCGCCGAAAGAAATCTACTTCTCTAAGACCGGAAAACAGTGAAAAGAGAATGTATGAGTTTCTCAAGATTGGTAACAGATAGAAACAAGAGAAAGTACACAGTGATTCATCTACCTAGAGAAGTTACAGAGGTTTACACAGAGAATTCCAAGTATAAGTACAAGAACATAAGGGAGAGTTAGAAAACTGGTAAAACCTACATTGTTGATAGAATTGGGAGTATTTAGCACTGTGAAAACAGCACTTTTGCGTAAAGAAATCTATTTCTCTAAGACCGGGAAACAGTGAACAGAGAATGTATGAGTTTCTCAAGATTGGTAACAGATAGAAACAAGAGAAAATACACAGTGATTCATCTACCTAGAGAAGTTACAGAGGTTTACACAGAGAAATCCAAGTATAAGTACAGAAAATAAGAGAGACTGAGAAAACTGGTAAAACCTACATTGTTGATAGAGTTGGGAGTACTTAGCACTGTGAAAACAGCACTTTTGCCGAAACAAATCTACTTCTGTAAGACCGCGAAACAGTGAAAAGAGAATGTATGAGTTTCTCAAGATTGGTAACAGATTGAAACAAGAGAAAGTACACAGTGATTCATCTACCTAGAGAACTTACAGAGGTTTACACAGAGAATTCCATGTATAAGTACAAGAAAATAAGAGAGTCTTAGAAAACTGGTAAAACCTACATTGTTGATAGAGTTGGGAGTACTTACCACTGTGAAAACAGCACTTTCGCAGAAATAAATCTACTTCTCTAAGACCGCGAAACAGTGAACAGAGAATGTATGACTTTCTCAACTTTAGTAACAGATAGAAACAAAAGAAGTGCACAGTGATTCATCTACCTAGAGAAGGTGCAGAGGTTTACACAGAGAATTGCAAGTAGAAATACAGGAAAATAAGAGAGACTTAGAAAACTAGTAAAACCTACACTGTTGATAGAGTTGGGAGTACTTAGCAATGTGAAAACAGCACTTTCGCAGAAAGAAATCTACTTCCCTAACACCGGGAAACAGGGAACAGAGAATGTATGAGTTTCTCAAGATTAGTAACATATAGAAACAAGAGAAAGTACACAGTGATTCATCTACCTAGAGAAGTTACAGAGGTTTACACAGAGAATTCCAAGTATAAGTACAAGAAAATAAGAGAGATTTAGAAAACTGGTGAAACCTACCTTCTTGATAGAGTTGGGAGTACTAAGCACTGAGAAAGCAGCACTTTCGCCGAAAGAAATCTACTTCTCTAATACCGGAAAACAGTGAAAAGAGAATTATGAGTTTCTCAACATTGGTAACAGATAGAAACAAGAGAAAGTACACAGTGATTCAACTACCTAGAGAAGTTACAGAGGTTTACACAGACAATTCCAAGTATAAGTACAAGAACATAAGGGAGCCTTAGAAAACTGGTAAAACCTACATTGTTGATAGAGTTGGGAGTACTTAGCACTGTGAAAACAGCACTTTCGCGGAAATAAATCTACTTTTCTGAGACCGGGAAACAGTGAACAGAGAATGTATCAGTTTCTCAAGATTGGTAACAGATAGAAACAAGAGAAAGTACACAGTGATTCATCTACCTAGAGAAGTTACAGAGGTTTACACAGAGAATTCCAAGTATAAGTACAAGAAAATAAGACAGACTTAGAAAACTGGTAAAATGTACATTGCTGGTAGAGTTGGGAATACTTAGCACTGTGAAAACAGCACTTTCGAGAAAGAAATCTACTTCTCTAAGACCGGGAAACAGTGAACAGAGAATGTATGAGTTTCTCAAGATTGGTAACAGATAGAAACAAGAGAAAGTACACAGTGATTCATATACCTAGAGAAGTTACAGAAGTTTACACAGAGAATTCCAAGTATAAGTACAAGAAAAGAAGAGAGACTTAGAACACTGGTAAAACCTACATTGTTGATCGAGATGGGCGTACTTAGCACTGTGAAAACAGCACTTTCGCCGAAACAAATCTACTTCTCTAACACCGGGAAACAGGGAACAGAGAATGTATGAGTTTCTCAAGATTGGTACCAGATAGAAACAAGAGAAAGTACACAGTGATTCATCTACCTAGAGAAGTTACAGAGGTTTCCACAGAGAATTCCAAGTATAAGTACAAGAAAATAAGAGAGACTTAGAAAACTGGTAAAACCTGCATTGTTGATAGAGTTGGGAGTACTTAGCACTGTGAAAACAGCACTTTCGCAGAAAGAAATCTACTTCTCTAAGACCGCGAAACAGTGAACGGAGAATGTATGAGTTTCTCAAGATTAGTAACAGATAGAAACAAAAGAAGTACACAGTGACTCATCTACCTAGAGAAGTTACAGAGGTTTACACAGAAAATTCCAAGAATAAGTAAAAGAAGATAAGAGAGACTTAGAAAACTGGTAAATCCTACATTGTTGATAGAGTTGGGAGTACTTAGCACTGTGAAAACAGCACTTTCGCAGAAAGAAATCTACTTCTCTAACACCGGGAAAGAGGGAACAGAGAATGTATGAGTTTCTCAAGATTGGTAACAGATAGAAACAAGAGAAAGTACACAGTGATTCATCTACCTAGAGAAGTTACAGAGGTTTACACAGAGTAATCCACGTATAAGTACAGAAAATAAGAGAGACTTAGAAAACTGGTAAAACCTACATTGTTGATAGAGTTGGGAGTACTTAGCACTGTGAAAACAGCACTTTCGCAGAGAGAAATCTACTTCTCTAACACCGGGAAAGATGGAACAGAGAGTGCATGAGTTTCTCAAGTTTGGTAACAGATAGAAACAAGAGAAAGTACACAGTGATTCATCTACCTAGACAAGTTACAGAGGTTTCCACAGATAATTCCAAGTATAAGTAGAGAAAAATAAGAGAGACTTAGAAAACTGGTAAAACCTACCTTGTTGATAGAGTTGGGAGTACTTAGCACTGTGAAAACAGCACTTTCGAGAAAGAAATCTACTTCTCTAAGACCGGGAAACAGTGAACAGAGAATGTATGAGTTTCTCAAGATTGGTAACAGATAGAAACAAGAGAAAGTACACAGTGATTCATATACCTAGAGAAGTTACAGAAGTTTACACAGAGAATTCCAAGTATAAGTACAAGAAAATAAGAGAGACTTAGAACACTGGTAAAACCTACTTTGTTGATCGAGATGGGCGTACTTAGCACTGTGAAAACAGCACTTTCGCCGAAACAAATCTACTTCTCTAACACCGGGAAACAGGGAACAGAGAATGTATGAGTTTCTCAAGATTGGTACCAGATAGAAACAAGAGAAAGTACACAGTGATTCATCTACCTAGAGAAGTTACAGAGGTTTCCACAGAGAATTCCAAGTATAAGTACAGAAAATAAGAGAGACTTAGAAAACTGGTAAAACCTACATTGTTGATAGAGTTGGGAGTACTTAGCACTGTGAAAACAGCACTTTCGCAGAAAGAAATCTACTTCTCTAAGACCGCGAAACAGTGAACGGAGAATGTATGAGTTTCTCAAGATTAGTAACAGATAGAAACAAAAGAAGTACACAGTGACTCCTCTACCTAGAGAAGTTACAGAGGTTTACACAGAAAATTCCAAGAATAAGTAAAAGAAGATAAGAGAGACTTAGAAAACTGGTAAAACCTACATTGTTGATAGAGTTGGGAGTACTTAGCACTCTGAAAACAGCAATTTCGCTGAAAGAAATCTACTTCTCTAACACTGGGAAAGATGGAACAGAGAATGCATGAGTTTCTCAAGATTGGTAACAGATAGAAACAAGAGAAAGTACACAGTGATTCATCTACCTAGAGAACTTACAGAGGTTTACACAGAGAATTCCAAGTATAAGTAGAAGAAAATAAGAGAGACTTAGAAAACTGGTAAAACCTACATTGTTGATAGAGTTGGGAGTACTTAGCCCTGTGAAAACAGCACTTTCGCAGAAAGAAATCTACTTCTCTAAGACCGCGAAACAGTGAACGGAGAATGTATGCGTTTCTCAAGATTAGTAACAGATAGAAACAAAAGAAGTACACAGTGATTCATCTACCTAGAGAAGTTACAGAGGTTTACACAGAAAATTCCAAGTACAAGTAAAAGAAGATAAGAGAGACTTAGAACACTGGTAAAACCTACATTGTTGATCGAGTTGGGAGTACTTAGCACTGTGAAAACAGCACTTTCGCCCAATCAAATCTACTTCTCTAACACCGGGAAACAGGGAAAAGAGAATGTATGACTTTCTCCAGATTGGTACCAGATAGAAACAAGAGAAAGTACACAGTGATTCATCTACCTAGAGAAGTTACAGAGGTTTACACAGAGAATTCCAAGTATAAGTACAAGAAAATAAGACAGACTTAGAATACTGGTAAAACCTACATTGCTATTAGAATTGGGAGTACTTAGCACTGTGAAAACAGCACTTTCGCAGAAAGAAATCTACTTCTCTAACACCGGGAAACAGGGAACAGAGAACGTATGAGTTTCTCAAGATTGGTAACAGATAGAAACAAGAGGAAGTACACAGTGATTCATCTACCTAGAGAGGTTACAGAGGTTTACACAGAGAATTCCAAGTATAAGTACAAGAACATAAGGGAGACTTAGAAAACTGGTAAAACCTACATTGTTGATAGAGTTGGGAGTACTTAGCACTGTGAAAACAGCACTTTTGCGGAAAGAAATCTACTTCTCTAAGACCGGGAAACAGTGAACAGAGAATGTATGAGTTTCTCAAGATTGGTAACAGATAGAAACAAGAGAAAGTACACAGTGATTCATCTACCTAGAGAAGTTACAGAGGTTTACACAGAGAATTCCAAGTATAAGTACAAGAAAATAAGAGAGACTTAGAAAACTGGTAAAACCTACATTGTTGATAGAGTTGGGAGTACTTAGCACTGTGAAAACAGCACTTTCGCAGATAGAAATCTACTTCTCTAAGACCGCGAAACAGTGAACGGAGAATGTATGAGTTTCTGAAGATTAGGAACAGATAGAAACAAAAGAAGTACACAGTGATTCATCTACCTAGAGAAGTTACAGAGGTTTATACAGGAAATTCCAAGTATAAGTAAAATAAGATTACAGAGACTTAGAAAACTGGTAAAACCTACATTGCTGATGGAGCTGGGAGTACTTAGCACTGTGAAAACAGCACTTTCTCCGAAAGAAATCTACTTCTCTAAGACCGGGAAATAGAGAAAAGAGAATATATGAGTTTCTCAAGATTGGTAACAGATAGAAACAAGAGAAAGTACACAGTGATTCATCCACCTAGAGAAGTTACAGAGGTTTACACAGAGAATTCCAAGTATAAGTACAAGAAAATAAGAGAGACTTAGAAAACTGGTAAAACCTACATTGTTGATAGAGTTGGGAGTACTTAGCACTGTGAAAACAGCACTTTCGCCGAAAGAAATGTACTTCTTTAAGACCGGGAAACAGTGAAAAGAGAATGTATGAGTTTCTCAAGATTGGTAACAGATAGAAACAAGAGAAAGTACACAGTGATTCACCTACCTAGAGAAGTTACAGAGGTTTACACAGAGAATTCCAAGTATAATTACAAGAAAATAAAAGAGACTTAGAAAACTGATGAAACCTACATTGTTGATAGCGTTGGGAGTACTTAGCAATGTGAAAACAGCACTTTTGTCGAAAGAAATCTACTTCTCTAAGACCGGGAAACAGTGAACAGAGAATGTATGAGTTTCTCAAGATTGGTAACAGATAGAAACAAGAGAAAGTACTCAGTGATTCATCTACCTAGAGAAGTTACAGAGGTTTACACAGAAAATTCCAAGTATAAGAAAAAGAAGATAAGAGAGACTTAGAAAACTGGTAAAACTTACATTGTTGATTGAGTTGGGAGTACTTAGTACTGTGAAAACAGCACTTTCTCCGAAAGAAATCTACTTCTCTAAGACCGGGAAACAGTGAACAGAGAATGTATGAGTTTCTCAAGATTGGTAACAGACAGAAACAAGAGAAAGTACACAGTGCTTCATCTACCTAGAGAAGTTACAGAGGTTTACAAAGAGAATTCCAAGTATAAGTACAAGAAAATAAGAGAGACTTAGAAAACTGGTAAAACCTAAATTGTTGATAGAGTTGGGAGTACTTAGCACTGTGAAAACAGCACTTTCGCAGAATGAAATCTACTTCTCTAAGACCGGGAAACAGGGAACAGAGAATGTATGAGTTTCTCCAGATTGGTAACAGATAAAAACAAGAGAAAGTACACAGTGATTCATCTACCTAGAGAACTTAGAGAGGTTTACACAGAGAATTCCAAGTAAAAGTACAAGAAAATAAGAGAGACTTAGAAAACTGTTAAAACCTACATTGTTGATAGAGTTGGGAGTACTTAGCACTGTGAAAACAGCACTTTCGCCGAAAGAAATCTACTTCTTTAAGACCGAGAAACCGTGAAAGAGAATGTATGAGTTTCTCAAGATTGGTAACAGATAGAAACAAGAGAAAGTACACAGTGATTCACCTACCTAGAGAAGTTACAGAGTTTTACACAGAGAATTACAAGTATAAGTACAAGAAAATAAGAGAGACTTAGAAGACTGGTAAAACGTACATTGTTGATACAGTTGGGAGTACTTAGCACTGTGAAAACAGCACTTTCGCCGAAAGAAATCCACTTCTCTAAGACCGGGAAACAGGGAAAAGAGAATGTATGAGTTTCTCAAGATTGGTAACAGATAGAAACAAGAGAAAGTACACAGAGATTCATCTGCCTAGAGAAATTACAGAGGTTTACACAGAGAATTCCAAGTATAAGTAAAAGAAAATAAGACAGACTTAGAAAACTGGTAAAACGTACATTTTTGATAGAGTTGGGAGTACTTAGCTCTGTGAAAACAGCACTTTCGCAGAAAGAATTCTACTTCTCTAAGACCGGGAAACAGTGACCAGAGAATGTATCAGTTTCCCAATATTGGTAACAGATAGAAATAAGAGAAAGTACACAATGATTCATCTACCTAGAGAAATTACAGAGGTTTACACAGAAAATTCCAAGTAAAAGTACAAGAAAATAAGAGAGACTTAGAAAACTGGTAAAACCTACATTGCTGATAGAGTTGGGAGTACTTAGCACTGTGAAAACAGCACTTTCGCAGAAAGAAATCTACTTCTCTAACACCGGGAAACAGGGAACAGAGAATGTATGAGTTTCTCAAGATTGGTAACAGATAGAAACAAGAGAAAGTACACAGTGATTCATCTACCTAGAGAACTTAGAGAGTTTTACACAGAGAATTCCAAGTATAAGTACAAGAAAATAAGAGAGACTTAGAAAACTGGTAAAACCTATATTGTTGATAGAGTTGGGATTACTTAGCACTGTGAAAACAGCACTTTCGCCGAAAGAAATCTACTTCTCTAAGACTGGGACACAGTGAAAAGAGAATGTATGAGTTTCTCAAGATTGGTAACAGATAGAAACAAGAGAAAGTACACAGTGATTCATCTACCTAGAGAACTTACAGAGGTTTACAAAGAGAATTCCAAGTATAAGTACAAGAAAATAAGAGAGACTTAGAAAACTAGTAAAACCTACATTGTTGTTAGAGCTGGGAGTACTTAGCACTGTGAAAACAGCACTTTCCCAAAAAGAAATCTACTTCTATAAGACCGCGAAACAGTGAATAGAGAATGAATGAGTTTCTCAAAATTGGTAACAGATAGAAACAAGAGAAAGTACACAGTGATTCATCGACCTTGAGAAGTTACAGAGGTTTACACAGAGAATTCCAAGTATAAGTACAAGAAAATAAGAGAGACTTAGAAAACTGGCAAAACCTACATTGTTGATAGAGTTGGGAGTACTTAGCACTGTGAAAACAGCACTTTCGCCGAAAGAAATCTACTTCTTTAAGACCGAGAAACCGTGAAAGAGAATGTATGAGTTTCTCAAGATTGTTAACAGATAGAAACAAGAGAAAGTACACAGTGATTCACCTACCTAGAGAAGTTACAGAGGTTTACACAGAGAATTCCAAGTATAGGTACAAGAAGATAAAAGAGACTTAGAAAACTGGTGAAACCTACATTGTTGATAGAGTTGGGAGTACTTAGCACTGTGAAAACAGCACTTTCGCCGAAAGAAATCTACTTCTCTAAGACCGGGAAACAGTGAAAAGAGAATGTATGAATTTCTCAAGATTGGTAACAGATAGAAACAATAGAAAGTACACAGTGATTCATCAATCTAGAGAAGTTACAGAGGTTTACACAGAAAATTCCAAGTATAAGAAAAAGAAGATAAGAGAGACTTAGAAGACTGGTAAAACATACATTGTTGATACAGTTGGGAGTACTTAGCACTGTGAAAACAGCACTTTCGCCGAAAGAAATCCACTTCTCTAAGACAGGGAAACAGGGAAAAGAGAATGTATGAGTTTCTCAAGATTGGTAACAGATAGAAACAAGAGAAAGTACACAGATATTCACCTGCCTAGAGAAATTACAGAGGTTTACACAGAGAATTCCAAGTATAAGTAAAAGAAAATAAGACAGACTTAGAAAACTGGTAAAACCTACATTTTTAATAGAGTTGGGAGTACTTAGCTCTGTGAAAACAGCACTTTCGCAGAAAGAATTCTACTTCTCTAAGACCGGGAAGCAGTGACCAGAGAATGTATCAGTTTCCCAAGATTGGTAACAGATAGAAACAAGAGAAAGTACACAGTGATTCATCTACCTAGAGAAGTTACAGAGGTTTACACAGAGAATTCCAAGTAAAAGTACAAGAAAATAAGAGAGACTTAGAAAACTGGTAAAACCTACATTGTTGATAGAGCTGGGAGTACTTAGCACTGTGAAAACAGCACTTTCCCAAAAAGAAATCTACTTCTCTAACAGCGCGAAACAGTGAACAGAGGATGAATGAGTTTCTCAAAATTGGTAACAGATAGAAACAAAAGAAGTACACAGTGATTCATCTACCTAGAGAAGTTACAGAGGTTTACACAGGAAATTCCAAGTATAAGTAAAATAAGATAAGAGAGACTTAGAAAACTGGTAAAACTTACATTGTTGATTGAGTTGGGATTACTTAGCACTGTGAAAACAGCACTTTCGCCGAAAGAAATCTACTTCTCGAAGACCGAGAAACAGTGAAAAGAGAATGTATGAGTTTCTCAAGATTGGTAACAGATAGAAACAAGAGAAAGTACACAGTGATTCATCGACCTTGAGAAGTTACAGAGGTTTACACAGAGAATTCCAAGTATAAGTACAAGAAAATAAGAGAAACTTAGAAAACTGGTAAAACCTACATTGTTGATAGATTTGGGAGTACTTAGCACTGTGAAAACAGCACTTTCGCCGAAAGAAATCTACTTCTCTAAGACCGGGAAACAGTGAAAAGAGAATGTATGAGTTTCTCAAGATTGGTAACAGATAGAAACAAGAGAAAGTACACAGTGATTCATCTACCTTGAGAAGTTACAGAGGTTTACACAGAGAATTCCAAGTATAAGTACAAGAAAATAAGAGAGACTTAGAAAACTGGTAAAACCTACATTGTTGATAGAGTTGGGAGTACTTAGCACTGTGAAAACAGTACTTTCGCCGAAAGAAATCTACTTCTCTAAGACCGGGAAACAGTGAAAAGAGAATGTATGAGTTTCTCAAGATTGGTAACAGATAGAAACAAGAGAAAGTATACAGTGATTCATCTACCTAGAGAACTTACAGAGGTTTACACAGAGAATTCAAAGTATAAGTACAAGAAAATAAGAGAGACTTAGAAAACTGGTAAAACCTACATTGTTGATAGAGTTGGGAGTACTTAGCACTGTGAAAACAGCACTTTCCCAAAAAGAAATCTACTTCTCTAAGACCGCGAAACAGTGAACAGAGAATGTATGAGTTTCTCAAGATTGGTAACAGATAGAAGCAAAAGAAGTACACAGTGATTCATCTACCGAGAGAAGTTACAGAGGTTTACACAGAAAATTCCAAGTATAAGTAAAATAAGACAAGAGAGACTTAGAAAACTGGTAAAACTTACATTGTTGATTGAGTTGGGAGTACTTAGCACTGTGAAAACAGCACTTTCGCCGAAAGAAATCTACTTCTCTAAGACCGGGAAACAGTGAAAAGAGAATGTATGAGTTTCTCAAGATTGGTAACAGATAGAAACAAGAGAAAGTACACAGTGATTCATCTACCTAGAGAAGTTACAGAGGTTCACACAGAGAATTCCAAGTATAAGTACAAGAAAATAAGAGAGACTTAGAAAACTGGTAAAACCTACATTGTTGATAGAGTTGAGAGTACTTAGCACTGTGAAAACAGCACTTTCGCCGAAAGAAATCTACTTCTCTAAGACCGGGACACAGTGACCACAGAATGTATGAGTTTCTCAAGATTGGTAACACATAGAAACAAGAGAAAGTACACAGTGATTCATCTACCTAGAGAACTTACAGAGGTTTACACAGAGAATTCCAAGTATAAGTACAAGAAAATAAGAGAGACTTAGAAAACTGGTAAAACCTACATTGTTGATAGAGTTGGGAGTACTTAGCACTGTGAAAACAGCACTTTCGCCGAAAGAAATCTACTTCTCTAAGACCGGGAAACAGTGAAAAGAGAATGTATGAGTTTCTCAAGATTGGTAACAGATAGAAACAAGAGAAAGTAGACAGTGATTCATCTATCTAGAGAAGTTACAGAGGTTTACACAGAAAATTCCAAGTATTAGAAAAAGAAGATAAGAGAGACTTAGAAAACTGGTAAAACTTACATAGTTGATTGAGTTGGGAATACTTAGCACTGTGAAAACAGCACTTTCGCCGAAAGAAATCTACTTCTCTAAGACCGGGAAACAGTGAACAGAGAATGTATGAGTTTCTCAAGATTGGTAACAGATAGAAACAAGAGAAACTACACAGTGATTCATCTACCTAGAGAACTTACAGAGGTTTACACAGAGAATTACAAGTATAAGTACAAGAAAATAAGAGAGACTTAGAAAACTGGTAAAACCTACATTGTTGATAGAGTTGGGAGTACTTAGCACTGTGAAAACAGCACTTTCCCAAAAAGAAATCTAGTTCTCTAAGACCGCGAAACAGTGAACAGAGAATGTATGAGTTTCTCAAGATTGGTAACAGATAAAAACAAAAGAAGTACACAGTGATTCATCTACCTAGAGAAGTTACAGAGGTTTACACAGAAAATTCCAAGTATAAGTAAAATAAGACAAGAGAGACTTAGAAAACTGGTAAAACTTACACTGCTGATTGAGTTGGGAGTACTTAGCACTGTGAAAACAGCACTTTCTCCGAAAGAAATCTACTTCTCTAAGACCGGGAAATAGAGAACAGAGAATATATGAGTTTCTCAAGATTGGTAACAGATAGAAACAAGAGAATGTACACAGTGATTCATCCACCTAGAGCAGTTACAGAGGTTTACACAGAGAATTCCAAGTATAAGTACAAGAAAATAAGAGAGACTTAGAAAACTGGTAAAACCTACATTGTTGATAGAGTTGGGAGTACTTAGCACTGTGAAAACAGCACTTTCGCCGAAAGAAATCTACATTTTTAAGACTGGGAAACAGTGGAAAGAGAATGTATGAGTTTCTCAAGATTGGTAACAGATAGAAACAAGAGAAAGTACACAGTGATTCACCTACCTAGAGAAGTTACAGAAGTTTACACAGAGAATTCCAAGTATAGGTACAGGAAAATAAAAGAGACTTAGGAAACTGATGAAACCTACATTGTTGATAGAGTTGGGAGTACTTAGCACTGTGAAAACAGCACTTTTGTCGAAAGAAATCTACTTCTCTAAGACCGGGAAACAGTGAACAGAGAATGTATCAGTTTCTCAAGATTGGTAACAGATAGAAATAAGAGAAAGTACACAGTGATTCATCTACCTAGAGACGTTACAGAGGTTTACACAGAGAATTCCAAGTATAAGTACAAGAAAATAAGAGAGACTTAGAAAACTGGTAAAACCTACAATGCTGATAGAGTTGGGAGTACTCAGCACTGTGAAAACAGCACTTTCGCAGAAAGAAATCTACTTCCCTAACACCGGAAACAGGGAACAGAGAATTTATGAGTTTCTCAAGGTTGGTAACAGACAGAAACAAGAGAAAGTAAACCGTGATATATCTACCTAGAGAAGTTACAGAGGTTTACACAGAGAATTCCAAGTATAAGTACAAGAAAATAAGAGAGACTTAGAAAACTGGTAAAACCTACATTGTTGATAGAGTTGGAAGTACTTAGCACTGTGAAAACAGCACTTTCGCCGAAAGAAATCTACTTCTCTAAGACCGGGAAACAGTGAAAAGAGAATGTATGAGTTTCTCAAGATTGGTAACAGATAGAAACAAGAGAAAGTACACAGTGATTCACCTACCTAGATAAGTTACAGAGTTTTACTCAGAGAATTTCAAGTATAAGTACAAGAAAATAAGAGAGACTTAAAAGACTGTTAAAACCTACATTGTTGATACAGTTGGGAGTACTTAGCATTGTGAAAACAGCACTTTCACTGAAAGAAATCTACCTCTCTAAGACCGGGAAACAGTGAAAAGAGAATTATGAGTTTCTCAAGATTGGAACAGATAGAAACAAGAGAAAGTACACAGTCATTCATCTACCTAGAGAAGTTACAGAGGTTTACACACAAAATTCGAAGTATAAGAAAAAGAAGTTAAGAGAGACTTAGAAAACTGGAAAAACTTACATTTTTGATTGAGTTGGGAGTACTTAGCACTGTGAAAACAGCACTTTCGCCGAAAGAAATCTACTTCTCTAATACCGGAAAACAGTGAAAAGAGAATGTATGAGTTTCTCAACATTGGTAACAGATAGAAACAAGAGAAAGTACACAGTGATTCAACTACCTAGAGAAGTTACAGAGGTTTACACAGAGAATTCCAAGTATAAGTACAAGAACATAAGGGAGACTTAGAAAACTGGTAAAACCTACATTGTTGATATTGTTGGGAGTACTTAGCACTCTGAAAACAGCACTTTCGCGGAAAGAAATCTACTTCTCTAAGACCGGGAAACAGTGAAGAGAGAATGTATCAGTTTCTCCAGATTGGTAACAGATAGAAACAAGAGAAAGTACACAGTGATTCATCTACCTAGAGAAGTTACAGAGGTTTACACAGAGAATTCAAAGTATAAGTACAAGAAAATAAGAGAGACTTAGAAAACTGGTAAAACCTACATTGCTGGTAGAGTTGGGAGTACTTAGCACTGTGAAAACAGCTCTTTCGAGAAAGAAATCTACTTCTCTAAGACCGGGAAACAGTGAACAGAGAATGTATGAGTTTCTCAAGATTGGTAACAGATAGAAACAACAGAAAGTACACAGTGATTCATCTACCTAGAGAAGTTACAGAGGTTTACACAGAGAATTCCAAGTATAAGTACAAGAAAATAAGAGAGACTTAGAACACTGGTAAAACCTACATTGTTGATCGAGTTGGGAGTACTTAGCACTGTGAAAACAGCACTTTCGCCGAAAGAAATCTACTTCTCTAACACCGGGTAACAGGGAACAGAGAATGTATGAGTTTCTCAAGATTGATACCAGATAGAAACAAGAGAAAGTACACAGTGATTCATCTACCTAGAGAAGTTACAGAGTTTTCCACAGAGAATTCCAAGTATAAGTACAAGAAAATAAGAGAGACTTAGAAAACTGGTAAAACCTGCATTGTTGATAGAGTTGGGAGTACTTAGCACTGTGAAAACAGCACTTTCACAGAAAGAAATCTATTTCTCTAAGACCAGGAAACAGGGAACAGAGAATGTATGAGTTTCTCAAGATTGGTAACAGATAGAAACAAGAGAAAGTACACAGCGATTCATCAAACTAGAGAAGTTACAGAGGTTTACACAGAGAATTGCAAGTAGAAATACAGGAAAATAAGAGAGACTTAGAAAACTAGTAAAACCTAAACTGTTGATAGTGTTGGGAGTACTTAGCAATGTGAAAACAGCACTTTCGCCGAAGGAAATTTAGTTCTCTAAGTCCGTGAAACAGTGAACAGAGAATGTATGAGTTTCTCAAGATTGGTAACAGATAGAAACAAGAGAAAGTACACAGTGATTCATCTACCTAGAGAACTTAAAGAGGTTTACACAGAGAATTCCAAGTACAAGTAAAATAAGACAAGAGAGACTTAGAAAACTGGTAAAACTTACATTGCTTATAGGGTTGGGAGTACTTAGCACTGTGAAAACAGCACTTTCCCAGAAAGAAATCTACTTCTCTAAGACTGCGAAACAGTGAACAGAGAATGTATGAGTTTCTCAAGATTGGTAATAGATAGAAACAAGAGAAAGTACACAGTGATTCATCTACCTAGAGAAGTTACAGAGGTTTACACAGAGAATTCCAAGTATAAGTACAAGAAAATAAGAGAGACTTAGAAAACTGGTAAAACCTACATTGTTGATAGAGTTGGGAGCACTTAGCACTGTGAAAACAGCACTTTCGCCGAAAGAAATCTACTTCTCTAAGACCGAGAAACAGTGAAAAGAGAATATATGAGTTTCTCAAGATTGGTGACAGATAGAAACAAGAGAAAGTACACAGTGATTCATCCACCTAGAGGAGTTAAAGAGGTTTACACAGAGAATTCCAAGTATAAGTACAAGAAAATAAGAGAGACTTAGAAAACTGGTAAAACCTACATTGTTGATAGAGTTGGGATTACTTAGCACTGTGAAAACAGCACTTTCACCGAAACAAATTTATATCTCTAAAACCGGGAAACAGGGAACAGGGAATGTATGAGTTTCTCAAAATTGGTAACAGATAGAAACAAGAGAAAGTACACAGTGATTCATCTACCTGGAGAAGTTACATAGGTTTACACAGAGCATTCCAAGTATATGTACAAGAAAATAAGAGAGACTTAGAAAACTGTTAAATCCTACATTGTTGATAGAGTTGGGAGAACATAGCACTGTGAAAACAGCACTTTCCCAAAAAGAAATCTACTTCTCTAAGACCGCGAAACAGTCAACAGAGAATGTATGAGTTTCTCAAGATTGGTAACAGATAGAAACAAAAGAAGTACACAGTGATTCATCTACCTAGAGAAGTTACAGAGTTTTACACAGAAAATTCCAAGTATAAGTAAAATAAGATAAGAGAGACTTAGAAAAAAGTAAAACTTACATTGTTGATTGAGTTGGGAGTACTTAGCACTGTGAAAAGAGCACTTTCGCCGAAAGAAATCTACTTCTCTAAGACCGGGAAACAGTGAAAAGAGAATGTATTAGTTTCTCAAGATTGGTAACAGATAGAAACAAGAGAAAGTACACAGTGATTCATCTACCTAGAGAACTTACAGAGTTTTACTCAGAGAATTCCAAGTATAAGTACAAGAAAATAAGAGAGATTTAGAAAACTGGTAAAACCTACATTGTTGATAGAGTTGGGAGTACTTAGCACTGTGAAAACAGCATTTTCGCCGAAAGAAATCTACTTCTCTAAGACCGGGAAACAGTGAAAAGAGAATGTATGAGTTTCTCAAGATTGGTAACAGATAGAAACAAGAGAAAGTACACAGTGATTCATCCACCTAGACAAGTTACAGAGGTTTACACAGAGAATTCCAAGTGTAAGAATAAGAAAATAAGAGAGACTTAGAGAACTGGTAAAACCTACATTGTTGATAGAGTTGGGAGTACTTAGCACTGTGAAAACAGCACTTTCGCAGAATGAAATCTACTTCTCTAAGACCGGGAAACAGGGAACAGAGAATGTATGAGTTTCTCCAGATTGGTAACAGATAAAAACAAGAGAAAGTACACAGTGATTCATCTACCTAGAGAACGTAGAGAGGTTTACACAGAGAATTCCAAGTATAAGTACAAGAAAATAAGAGAGACTTAGAAAACTGGTAAAACCTACATTGTTGATAGAGTTGGGAGTACTTAGCACTGTGAAAACAGCACTTTCCCAGAAAGAAATCTACTTCTCTAAGACCGGGAAACAGTGAAAAGGGAATGTATGAGTTTCTCAAGATTGGTAACAGATAGAAACAAGAGAAAGTACACAGTGATTCACCTACCTAAATATGTTACAGAGTTTTACTCAGAGAATTTCAAGTATAAGTACAAGAAAATAAGAGAGACTTAAAAGACTTGTAAAACCTACATTGTTGATACAGTTGGGAGTACTTAGCACTGTGAAAACAGCACTTTCGCTGAAAGAAATCTACCTCTCTACGACCGGGAAACAGTGAAAAGAGAATTATGAGTTTCTCAAGATTGGAACAGATAGAAACAAGAGAAAGTACACAGTCATTCATCTACCTAGAGACGTTACAGAGGTTTACACACAAAATTCGAAGTATAAGAAAAAGAAGTTAAGAGAGACTTAGAAAACTGAAAAAACTTACATTGTTGATAGAGTTGGGAGAACATAGCACTGTGAAAACAGCACTTTCCCAAAAAGAAATCTACTTCTCTAAGACCGCGAAACAGTGAACAGAGAATGTATGAGTTTCTCAAGATTGGTAACAGATAGAAACAAAAGAAGTACACAGTGATTCATCTACCTAGAGAAGTTACAGAGGTTTACACAGAAAATTCCAAGTATAAGTAAAATAAGACAAGAGAGACTTAGAAAACTGGTAAAACTTACATTGTTGATTGAGTTGGGAGTACTTAGCACTGTGAAAACAGCACTTTCGCCGAAAGAAATCTACTTCTCTAAGACCGGGAAACAGTGAAAAGAGAATGTAGGAGTTTCTCAAGATTGGTAACAGATAGAAAGAAGAGAAAGTACACAGTGATTCATCTACCTAGAGAACTTACAGAGGTTTACACAGAGAATTCCAAGTATAAGTACAAGAAGATAAGAGAGACTTAGAAAACTGGTAAAACCTACATTGTTGATAGAGTTGGGAGTACTTAGCACTGTGAAAACAGCACTTTCGCCGAAAGAAATCTACTTCTCTAAGACCGGGAAACAGTGAACAGAGAATGTATGAGTTTCTCAAGATTGGTAACAGATAGAAACAAGGGAAAGAACACAGTGATTCATCTACCTAGAGAAGTTACAGAGGTTTACACAGAGAATTCCAAGTATAAGTACAAGAAAATATGAGAGACTTAGAAAACTGGTAAAACCTGCATTGTTGATAGAGTTGGGAGTACTTAGCACTGTGAGAACAGCACTTTCTCCGAAAGAAATCTACTTCTCTAAGACCGGGAAACAGCGAACAGAGAATATATGAGTTTCTCAAGATTGGTAACAGATAGAAACAAAAGAAAGTACACAGTGATTCATAAACCTAGAGAAGTTACAGAGGTTTACACAGGGAATTCCAAGTATAAGTAAAAAAAAATAAGACAGACTTAGAAAACTGGTAAAACCTACATTTTTAATAGAGTTGGGAGTACTTAGCTCTGTGAAAACAGCACTTTCGCAGAACGAATTCTACTTCTCTAAGACCGGGAAACAGTGACCAGAGAATGTATCAGTTTCCCAAGATTGGTAACAGATAGAAACAAGAGAAAGTACACAGTGATTCATCTACCTAGAGAAGTTACAGAGGTTTACACAGAGAATTCCAAGTAAAAGTACAAGAAAATAAGAGAGACTTAGAAAACTGGTAAAACCTACATTGTTGATAGAGCTGGGAGTACTTAGCAGTGTGAAAACAGCACTTTCCCAAAAAGAAAGCTACTTCTTTAAGACCGCGAAACAGTGAACAGAGAATGTATGAGTTTCTCAAGATTGGTGACAGATAGAAACAAAAGAAGTACACAGTGATTCATCTACCTAGAGAAGTTACAGAGGTCTACACAGAAAATTACAAGTATAAGTAAAGTAAAATAAGAGAGACTTAGAAAACTGGTACAACTTACATTGTTGATTGAGTTGGGTGTACTTAACACTGTGAAAACAGCACTTTCGCCGAAAGAAATCTACTTCTCTAAGACCGCGAAACAGTGAAAAGAGAATGTATAAGTTTCTCAAGATTGGTAACAGATACAAACAAGAGAAAGTACACAGTGATTCCTCTACCTAGAGAAGTTACAGAGGTTTACACAGAGAATTCCAAGTATAAGTACAAGAAAATAAGAGAGACTTAGAAAACTGGTAAAACCTACATTGTTGATAGAGTTGGGAGTACTTAGCACTGTGAAAACAGCACTTTCCCAAAAAGAAATCTACTTCTCTAAGACCGCGAAACAGTGAACAGAGGATGAATGAGTTTCTCAAAATTGGTAACAGATAGAAACAAAAGAAGTACACAGTGATTCATCTACCTAGAGAAGTTACAGAGGTTTATACAGGAAATTCCAAGTCTAAGTAAAATAAGATTACAGAGACTTAGAAAACTGGTCAAACCTACATTGCTGATGGAGCTGGGAGTACTTAGCACTGTGAAAACAGCACTTTCCCGAAAGAAATCTACTTCTCTAAGACCGGGAAATAGAGAACAGAGAATATATGAGTTTCTCAAGATTGGTAACAGATAGAAACAAGAGAAAGTACACAGTGATTCATCCACCTAGAGAAGTTACAGAGGTTTACACAGAGAATTCCAAGTATAAGTACAAGAAAATAAGAGAGACTTAGAAAACTGGTAAAACCTACATTGTTGATAGAGTTGGGAGTACTTAGCACTCTGAAAACAGCACTTTCGCCGAAAGAAATCTACTTCTTTAAGACCGGGAAACAGTGAAAAGAGAATGTATGAGTTTCTCAAGATTGGTAACAGATAGAAACAAGAGAAAGTACACAGTGATTCACCTACCTAGAGAAGTTACAGAGGTTTACACAGAGAATTCCAAGTATAATTACAAGAAAATAAAAGAGACTTAGAAAACTGATGAAACCTACATTGTTGATAGCGTTGGGAGTACTTAGCAATGTGAAAACAGCACTTTTGTCAAAAGAAATCTACTTTTCTAAGACCGGGAAACAGTGAACAGAGAATGTATCAGTTTCTCAAGATTGGTAACAGATAGAAATAAGAGAAAGTACACAGTGATTCATCTACCTAGAGACGTTACAGAGGTTTACACAGAGAATTCCAAGTATAAGTACAAGAAAATAAGAGAGACTTAGAAAACTGGTAAAACCTACAATGCTGATAGAGTTGGGAGTACTCAGCACTTTGAAAACAGCACTTTCGCAGAAAGAAATCTACTTCTCTAACACCGGGAAACAGGGAACAGAGAATGTATGAGTTTCTCAAGATTAGTAACATATAGAAACAAGAGAAAGTACACAGTGACTCATCTACCTAGAGAAGTTACAGAGGTTTACACACAAAATTCCAAGAATAAGAAAAAGAAGTTAAGAGAGACTTAGAAAACTGGAAAAACTTACATTGTTGCTTGAGTTGGGAGTACGTAGCACTGTGAAAACAGTACTTTCGCAGAAAGAAATCTACTTCTCTAAGACCGGGAAACAGTGACCACAGAATGTATGAGTTTCTCAAGATTGGCAACAGATAGAAACAAGAGAAAGTACACAGTGATTCATCTACCTAGAGAAGTTACAGAGGTTTACACCGAGAATTCCAAGTAAAAGTACAAGAAAATAAGAGAGACTTAGAAAACTGGTAAAACCTACATTGTTGATAGAGTTGGGAGTACTTAGTACTGTGAAAACAGCACTTTCGAAGAAAGAAATCTACTTCTCTAACACCGGGAAACAGTGAAAAGAGAATGTATGAGTTTCTCAAGATTGGTAACAGATAGAAACAAGAGAAAGTACACCGTGATTCATCTGCTTAGAGAAGTTACAGAGGTTTACACAGAGCATTCCAAGTATAAGTACAAGAAAATAAGAGAGATTTAGAAATCTGGTAAAACCTATATTGTTGATAGAGTTGGGAGTACTTAGCACTGTGAAAGCAGCACTTTCGTAGAAAGAAATTTACTTCTCTAACACCGGGACAGAGTGAAAAGAGAATGTATGAGTTTCTCAAGATTGGTAACAGATAGAAACAACAGAAAGTACACAGTGATTCATCTACCTAGAGAACTTAGAGAGGTTTACACAGAGAATTCCACGTATAAGTACAAGAAAATAAGAGAGACTTAGAAAACTGGTAAAACCTACATTGTTGATGGAGTTGGGAGTACTTCGCACTGTGAAAACAGCACTTTCGCCGAAAGAAATCTACTTCTCTAAGACCGGGAAACAGTGAAAAGAGAATGTATGAGTTTCTCAAGATTGGTAACAGATAGAAACAAGAGAAAGTACACAGTGATTCATCTACCTAGAGAAGTTACAGAGGTTTACACAGAAAATTCCAAGTATAAGAAAAAGAAGATAAGAGAGACTTAGAAAACTGGTAAAACTTACATTGTTGATTGAGTTGGGAGTACTTAGTACTGTGAAAACAGCACTTTCGCCGAAAGAAATCTACTTTTCTAAGACCGGGAAACAGTGAACAGAGAATGTATGAGTTTCTCAAGATTGGTAACAGACAGAAACAAGAGAAAGTACACAGTGCTTCATCTACCTAGAGAAGTTACAGAGGTTTACACAGAGAATTCCAAGTATAAGTACAAGAAAATAAGAGAGACTTAGAAAACTGGTAAAAAATAAATTGTTGATAGAGTTGGGAGTACTTAGCACTGTGAAAACAGCACTTTCGTAGAATGAAATCTACTTCTCTAAGACCGGGAAACAGGGAACAGAGAATGTATGAGTTTCTCCAGATTGGTAACAGATAAAAACAAGAGAAAGTACACAGTGATTCATCTACCTAGAGAACTTAGAGAGGTTTACACAGAGAATTCCACGTATAAGTACAAGAAAATAAGAGAGACTTAGAAAACTGGTAAAACCTACATTGTTGATGGAGTTGGGAGTACTTCGCACTGTGAAAACAGCACTTTCGCCGAAAGAAATCTACTTCTCTAAGACCGGGAAACAGTGAAAAGAGAATGTATGAATTTCTCAAGATTGGTAACAGATAGAAACAAGAGAAAGTACACAGTGATTCATCTATCTAGAGAAGTTACAGAGGTTTACACAGAAAATTCCAAGTATAAGAAAAAGAAGATAAGAGAGACTTAGAAGACTGGTAAAACGTACATTGTTGATACAGTTGGGAGTACTTAGCACTGTGAAAGCAGCACTTTCGCTGAAAGAAATCCACTTCTCTAAGACCGGGAAACAGGGAAAAGAGAATGTATGAGTTTCTCAAGATTGGTAACAGATAGAAACAAGAGAAAGTACACAGAGATTCACCTGCCTAGAGAAATTACAGAGGTTTACACAGAGAATTCCAAGTATAAGTAAAAGAAAATAAGACAGACTTAGAAAACTGGTAAAACCTACATTTTTAATAGAGTTGGGAGTACTTAGCTCTGTGAAAACAGCACTTTCGCAGAAAGAATTCTACTTCTCTAAGACCGGGAAACAGTGACCAGAGAATGTATCAGTTTCCCAAGATTGGTAACAGATAGAAACAAGAGAAAGTACACAGTGATTCATCTACCTAGAGAAGTTACAGAGGTTTACACAGAGAATTCCAAGTAAAAGTACAAGAAAATAAGAGAGACTTAGAAAACTGGTAAAACCTACATTGTTGATAGAGCTGGGAGCACTTAGCACTGTGAAAACAGCACTTTCCCAAAAAGAAATCTACTTCTCTAACACCGCGAAACAGTAAACAGAGGATGAATGAGTTTCTCAAAATTGGTAACAGATAGAAACAAAAGAAGTACACAGTGATTCATCTAACTAGAGAAGTTACAGAGGTTTACACAGGAAATTCCAAGTATAAGTAAAATAAGATAAGAGAGACTTAGAAAACTGGTAAAACTTACATTGTTGATTGAGTTGGGATTACTTAGCACTGTGAAAACAGCACTTTCGCCGAAAGAAATCTACTTCTCGAAGACCGAGAAAGAGTGAAAAGAGAATGTATGAGTTTCTCAAGATTGGTAACAGATAGAAACAAGAGAAAGTACACAGTGATTCATCGACCTTGAGAAGTTACAGAGGTTTACACAGAGAATTCCAAGTATAAGTGCAAGAAAATAAGAGAGACTGAGAAAACTGGTAAAACCTACATTGTTGATAGAGTTGGGAGTACTTAGCACTGTGAAAACAGCACTTTCGCCGAAAGAAATCTACTTCTCTAAGACCGGAACACAGTGAAAAGACAATGTATGAGTTTCTCAAAATTGGTAACAGATAGAAACAAGAGAAAGTACACAGTGATTCATCTACCTAGAGAAGTTACAGAGGTTTACACAGAGAATTCCAAGTATAAGTACAAGAAAATAAGAGAGACTTAGAAAACTGGTAAAACCTACATTGCTGATAGAGTTGGGAGTACTTAGCACTGTGAAAACAGCACTTTCGTAGAAAGAAATCTACTTCTCTAATACCGGGAAACAGTGACCAGAGAATGTATCAGTTTCCAAAGATTGGTAACAGATAGAAACAAGGGAAAGTACACAGTGATTCATATACCTAGAGAAGTTACAGAGGTTTACACAGAGAATTCCAAGTATAAGTACAAGAAAATAAGAGAGACTTAGAAAACTGGTAAAACCTACATTGCTGATAGAGTTGGGAGTACTTAGTACTGTGAAGACAGCACTTTCGCAGAAAGAATTCTACTTCTCTAACACCGGGAAACAGGGAACAGAGAATGTCTGAGTTTCTCAAGATTGGTAACAGATAGAAACAAGAGAAAGTACACAGTGATTCATCTACCTAGAGAACTTACAGAGGTTTACACAGAGAATTCCAAGTATAAGTACAAGAAAATAAGAGAGACTTAGAAAACTGGTAAAACCTACATTGTTGATAGAGTTGGGAGTACTTAGCACTGTGAAAACAGCACTTTCGCTGAAAGAAATCTACTTCTCTAAGACCAGGAAACAGTGAACAGTGAATGTATGAGTTTCTCAAGATTGGTAACAGATAGAAACAACAGAAAGTAAACAGTGATTCATCCACCTAGAGAAGTTACAGAGGTTTACACAGAGAATTCCAAGTGTAAGTACAAGAAAATAAGAGAGACTTAGAGAACTGTTAAAACCTACATTGTTGATAGAGTTGGGAGTACTTAGCACTGTGAAAACAGCACTTTCGCAGAAAGAAATCTACCTCTCTAAGACCGGGAAACAGTGAAAAGAGAATGTATGAGTTTCTCAAGATTGGACCAGATAGAAACAAGAGAAAGTACACAGTCATTCATCTACCTAGAGAAGTTAAAGAGGTTTACACACAAAATTCGAAGTATAAGAAAAAGAAGTTAAGAGAGACTTAGAAAAATGGAAAAACTTACATTGTTGATTGAGTTGGGAGTACTTAGCACTGTGAAAACAGCACTTTCGCCGAAAGAAATCTACTTCTCTAATACCGGGAAACAGTGAAAAGAGAATGTATGAGTTTCTCAAGATTGGTAACAGATAGAAACAAGAGAAAGTACACAGTGATTCATTTACCTAGAGAAGTTACAGAGGTTTACACAGAGAATTCCAAGTATAAGTACAAGAAAATAAGAGAGACTTAGAAAACTGGTAAAACCTACATTGTTGATAGAGTTGGAAGTACTTAGCACTGTGAAAACAGCACTTTCGCCGAAAGAAATCTACTTCTCTAAGACCGGGAAACAGTGAAAAGAGAATGTATGAGTTTCTCAAGATTGGTAACAGATAGAAACAAGAGAAAGTACACAGTGATTCACCTACCTAGATAAGTTACAGAGTTTTACTCAGAGAATTTCAAGTATAAGTACAAGAAAATAAGAGAGACTTAAAAGACTGTTAAAACCTACATTGTTGATACAGTTGGGAGTACTTAGCATTGTGAAAACAGCACTTTCACTGAAAGAAATCTACCTCTCTAAGACCGGGAAACAGTGAAAAGAGAATTATGAGTTTCTCAAGATTGGAACAGATAGAAACAAGAGAAAGTACACAGTCATTCATCTACCTAGAGAAGTTACAGAGGTTTACACACAAAATTCGAAGTATAAGAAAAAGAAGTTAAGAGAGACTTAGAAAACTGGAAAAACTTACATTTTTGATTGAGTTGGGAGTACTTAGCACTGTGAAAACAGCACTTTCGCCGAAAGAAATCTACTTCTCTAATACCGGAAAACAGTGAAAAGAGAATGTATGAGTTTCTCAACATTGGTAACAGATAGAAACAAGAGAAAGTACACAGTGATTCAACTACCTAGAGAAGTTACAGAGGTTTACACAGAGAATTCCAAGTATAAGTACAAGAACATAAGGGAGACTTAGAAAACTGGTAAAACCTACATTGTTGATATTGTTGGGAGTACTTAGCACTCTGAAAACAGCACTTTCGCGGAAAGAAATCTACTTCTCTAAGACCGGGAAACAGTGAAGAGAGAATGTATCAGTTTCTCCAGATTGGTAACAGATAGAAACAAGAGAAAGTACACAGTGATTCATCTACCTAGAGAAGTTACAGAGGTTTACACAGAGAATTCAAAGTATAAGTACAAGAAAATAAGAGAGACTTAGAAAACTGGTAAAACCTACATTGCTGGTAGAGTTGGGAGTACTTAGCACTGTGAAAACAGCTCTTTCGAGAAAGAAATCTACTTCTCTAAGACCGAGAAACAGTGAACAGAGAATGTATGAGTTTCTCAAGATTGGTAACAGATAGAAACAACAGAAAGTACACAGTGATTCATCTACCTAGAGAAGTTACAGAGGTTTACACAGAGAATTCCAAGTATAAGTACAAGAAAATAAGAGAGACTTAGAACACTGGTAAAACCTACATTGTTGATCGAGTTGGGAGTACTTAGCACTGTGAAAACAGCACTTTCGCCGAAAGAAATCTACTTCTCTAACACCGGGTAACAGGGAACAGAGAATGTATGAGTTTCTCAAGATTGATACCAGATAGAAACAAGAGAAAGTACACAGTGATTCATCTACCTAGAGAAGTTACAGAGTTTTCCACAGAGAATTCCAAGTATAAGTACAAGAAAATAAGAGAGACTTAGAAAACTGGTAAAACCTGCATTGTTGATAGAGTTGGGAGTACTTAGCACTGTGAAAACAGCACTTTCACAGAAAGAAATCTATTTCTCTAAGACCAGGAAACAGGGAACAGAGAATGTATGAGTTTCTCAAGATTGGTAACAGATAGAAACAAGAGAAAGTACACAGCGATTCATCAAACTAGAGAAGTTACAGAGGTTTACACAGAGAATTGCAAGTAGAAATACAGGAAAATAAGAGAGACTTAGAAAACTAGTAAAACCTAAACTGTTGATAGTGTTGGGAGTACTTAGCAATGTGAAAACAGCACTTTCGCCGAAGGAAATTTAGTTCTCTAAGTCCGTGAAACAGTGAACAGAGAATGTATGAGTTTCTCAAGATTGGTAACAGATAGAAACAAGAGAAAGTACACAGTGATTCATCTACCTAGAGAACTTAAAGAGGTTTACACAGAGAATTCCAAGTACAAGTAAAATAAGACAAGAGAGACTTAGAAAACTGGTAAAACTTACATTGCTTATAGGGTTGGGAGTACTTAGCACTGTGAAAACAGCACTTTCCCAGAAAGAAATCTACTTCTCTAAGACTGCGAAACAGTGAACAGAGAATGTATGAGTTTCTCAAGATTGGTAATAGATAGAAACAAGAGAAAGTACACAGTGATTCATCTACCTAGAGAAGTTACAGAGGTTTACACAGAGAATTCCAAGTATAAGTACAAGAAAATAAGAGAGACTTAGAAAACTGGTAAAACCTACAATGCTGATAGAGTTGGGAGTACTCAGCACTTTGAAAACAGCACTTTCGCAGAAAGAAATCTACTTCTCTAACACCGGGAAACAGGGAACAGAGAATGTATGAGTTTCTCAAGATTAGTAACATATAGAAACAAGAGAAAGTACACAGTGACTCATCTACCTAGAGAAGTTACAGAGGTTTACACACAAAATTCCAAGAATAAGAAAAAGAAGTTAAGAGAGACTTAGAAAACTGGAAAAACTTACATTGTTGCTTGAGTTGGGAGTACGTAGCACTGTGAAAACAGCACTTTCGCAGAAAGAAATCTACTTCTCTAAGACCGGGAAACAGTGACCACAGAATGTATGAGTTTCTCAAGATTGGCAACAGATAGAAACAAGAGAAAGTACACAGTGATTCATCTACCTAGAGAAGTTACAGAGGTTTACACCGAGAATTCCAAGTAAAAGTACAAGAAAATAAGAGAGACTTAGAAAACTGGTAAAACCTACATTGTTGATAGAGTTGGGAGTACTTAGTACTGTGAAAACAGCACTTTCGAAGAAAGAAATCTACTTCTCTAACACCGGGAAACAGTGAAAAGAGAATGTATGAGTTTCTCAAGATTGGTAACAGATAGAAACAAGAGAAAGTACACCGTGATTCATCTGCTTAGAGAAGTTACAGAGGTTTACACAGAGCATTCCAAGTATAAGTACAAGAAAATAAGAGAGATTTAGAAATCTGGTAAAACCTATATTGTTGATAGAGTTGGGAGTACTTAGCACTGTGAAAGCAGCACTTTCGTAGAAAGAAATTTACTTCTCTAACACCGGGACAGAGTGAAAAGAGAATGTATGAGTTTCTCAAGATTGGTAACAGATAGAAACAACAGAAAGTACACAGTGATTCATCTACCTAGAGAACTTAGAGAGGTTTACACAGAGAATTCCACGTATAAGTACAAGAAAATAAGAGAGACTTAGAAAACTGGTAAAACCTACATTGTTGATGGAGTTGGGAGTACTTCGCACTGTGATAACAGCACTTTCGCCGAAAGAAATCTACTTCTCTAAGACCGGGAAACAGTGAAAAGAGAATGTATGAGTTTCTCAAGATTGGTAACAGATAGAAACAAGAGAAAGTACACAGTGATTCATCTACCTAGAGAAGTTACAGAGGTTTACACAGAAAATTCCAAGTATAAGAAAAAGAAGATAAGAGAGACTTAGAAAACTGGTAAAACTTACATTGTTGATTGAGTTGGGAGTACTTAGTACTGTGAAAACAGCACTTTCGCCGAAAGAAATCTACTTTTCTAAGACCGGGAAACAGTGAACAGAGAATGTATGAGTTTCTCAAGATTGGTAACAGACAGAAACAAGAGAAAGTACACAGTGCTTCATCTACCTAGAGAAGTTACAGAGGTTTACACAGAGAATTCCAAGTATAAGTACAAGAAAATAAGAGAGACTTAGAAAACTGGTAAAAAATAAATTGTTGATAGAGTTGGGAGTACTTAGCACTGTGAAAACAGCACTTTCGTAGAATGAAATCTACTTCTCTAAGACCGGGAAACAGGGAACAGAGAATGTATGAGTTTCTCCAGATTGGTAACAGATAAAAACAAGAGAAAGTACACAGTGATTCATCTACCTAGAGAACTTAGAGAGGTTTACACAGAGAATTCCACGTATAAGTACAAGAAAATAAGAGAGACTTAGAAAACTGGTAAAACCTACATTGTTGATGGAGTTGGGAGTACTTCGCACTGTGAAAACAGCACTTTCGCCGAAAGAAATCTACTTCTCTAAGACCGGGAAACAGTGAAAAGAGAATGTATGAATTTCTCAAGATTGGTAACAGATAGAAACAAGAGAAAGTACACAGTGATTCATCTATCTAGAGAAGTTACAGAGGTTTACACAGAAAATTCCAAGTATAAGAAAAAGAAGATAAGAGAGACTTAGAAGACTGGTAAAACGTACATTGTTGATACAGTTGGGAGTACTTAGCACTGTGAAAGCAGCACTTTCGCTGAAAGAAATCCACTTCTCTAAGACCGGGAAACAGGGAAAAGAGAATGTATGAGTTTCTCAAGATTGGTAACAGATAGAAACAAGAGAAAGTACACAGAGATTCACCTGCCTAGAGAAATTACAGAGGTTTACACAGAGAATTCCAAGTATAAGTAAAAGAAAATAAGACAGACTTAGAAAACTGGTAAAACCTACATTTTTAATAGAGTTGGGAGTACTTAGCTCTGTGAAAACAGCACTTTCGCAGAAAGAATTCTACTTCTCTAAGACCGGGAAACAGTGACCAGAGAATGTATCAGTTTCCCAAGATTGGTAACAGATAGAAACAAGAGAAAGTACACAGTGATTCATCTACCTAGAGAAGTTACAGAGGTTTACACAGAGAATTCCAAGTAAAAGTACAAGAAAATAAGAGAGACTTAGAAAACTGGTAAAACCTACATTGTTGATAGAGCTGGGAGCACTTAGCACTGTGAAAACAGCACTTTCCCAAAAAGAAATCTACTTCTCTAACACCGCGAAACAGTAAACAGAGGATGAATGAGTTTCTCAAAATTGGTAACAGATAGAAACAAAAGAAGTACACAGTGATTCATCTAACTAGAGAAGTTACAGAGGTTTACACAGGAAATTCCAAGTATAAGTAAAATAAGATAAGAGAGACTTAGAAAACTGGTAAAACTTACATTGTTGATTGAGTTGGGATTACTTAGCACTGTGAAAACAGCACTTTCGCCGAAAGAAATCTACTTCTCGAAGACCGAGAAAGAGTGAAAAGAGAATGTATGAGTTTCTCAAGATTGGTAACAGATAGAAACAAGAGAAAGTACACAGTGATTCATCGACCTTGAGAAGTTACAGAGGTTTACACAGAGAATTCCAAGTATAAGTGCAAGAAAATAAGAGAGACTGAGAAAACTGGTAAAACCTACATTGTTGATAGAGTTGGGAGTACTTAGCACTGTGAAAACAGCACTTTCGCCGAAAGAAATCTACTTCTCTAAGACCGGAACACAGTGAAAAGACAATGTATGAGTTTCTCAAAATTGGTAACAGATAGAAACAAGAGAAAGTACACAGTGATTCATCTACCTAGAGAAGTTACAGAGGTTTACACAGAGAATTCCAAGTATAAGTACAAGAAAATAAGAGAGACTTAGAAAACTGGTAAAACCTACATTGCTGATAGAGTTGGGAGTACTTAGCACTGTGAAAACAGCACTTTCGTAGAAAGAAATCTACTTCTCTAATACCGGGAAACAGTGACCAGAGAATGTATCAGTTTCCAAAGATTGGTAACAGATAGAAACAAGGGAAAGTACACAGTGATTCATATACCTAGAGAAGTTACAGAGGTTTACACAGAGAATTCCAAGTATAAGTACAAGAAAATAAGAGAGACTTAGAAAACTGGTAAAACCTACATTGCTGATAGAGTTGGGAGTACTTAGTACTGTGAAGACAGCACTTTCGCAGAAAGAATTCTACTTCTCTAACACCGGGAAACAGGGAACAGAGAATGTCTGAGTTTCTCAAGATTGGTAACAGATAGAAACAAGAGAAAGTACACAGTGATTCATCTACCTAGAGAACTTACAGAGGTTTACACAGAGAATTCCAAGTATAAGTACAAGAAAATAAGAGAGACTTAGAAAACTGGTAAAACCTACATTGTTGATAGAGTTGGGAGTACTTAGCACTGTGAAAACAGCACTTTCGCTGAAAGAAATCTACTTCTCTAAGACCAGGAAACAGTGAACAGTGAATGTATGAGTTTCTCAAGATTGGTAACAGATAGAAACAACAGAAAGTAAACAGTGATTCATCCACCTAGAGAAGTTACAGAGGTTTACACAGAGAATTCCAAGTGTAAGTACAAGAAAATAAGAGAGACTTAGAGAACTGTTAAAACCTACATTGTTGATAGAGTTGGGAGTACTTAGCACTGTGAAAACAGCACTTTCGCAGAAAGAAATCTACCTCTCTAAGACCGGGAAACAGTGAAAAGAGAATGTATGAGTTTCTCAAGATTGGACCAGATAGAAACAAGAGAAAGTACACAGTCATTCATCTACCTAGAGAAGTTAAAGAGGTTTACACACAAAATTCGAAGTATAAGAAAAAGAAGTTAAGAGAGACTTAGAAAAATGGAAAAACTTACATTGTTGATTGAGTTGGGAGTACTTAGCACTGTGAAAACAGCACTTTCGCCGAAAGAAATCTACTTCTCTAATACCGGGAAACAGTGAAAAGAGAATGTATGAGTTTCTCAAGATTGGTAACAGATAGAAACAAGAGAAAGTACACAGTGATTCATTTACCTAGAGAAGTTACAGAGGTTTACACAGAGAATTCCAAGTATAAGTACAAGAAAATAAGAGAGACTTAGAAAACTGGTAAAACCTACATTGTTGATAGAGTTGGAAGTACTTAGCACTGTGAAAACAGCACTTTCGCCGAAAGAAATCTACTTCTCTAAGACCGGGAAACAGTGAAAAGAGAATGTATGAGTTTCTCAAGATTGGTAACAGATAGAAACAAGAGAAAGTACACAGTGATTCACCTACCTAGATAAGTTACAGAGTTTTACTCAGAGAATTTCAAGTATAAGTACAAGAAAATAAGAGAGACTTAAAAGACTGTTAAAACCTACATTGTTGATACAGTTGGGAGTACTTAGCATTGTGAAAACAGCACTTTCACTGAAAGAAATCTACCTCTCTAAGACCGGGAAACAGTGAAAAGAGAATTATGAGTTTCTCAAGATTGGAACAGATAGAAACAAGAGAAAGTACACAGTCATTCATCTACCTAGAGAAGTTACAGAGGTTTACACACAAAATTCGAAGTATAAGAAAAAGAAGTTAAGAGAGACTTAGAAAACTGGAAAAACTTACATTTTTGATTGAGTTGGGAGTACTTAGCACTGTGAAAACAGCACTTTCGCCGAAAGAAATCTACTTCTCTAATACCGGAAAACAGTGAAAAGAGAATGTATGAGTTTCTCAACATTGGTAACAGATAGAAACAAGAGAAAGTACACAGTGATTCAACTACCTAGAGAAGTTACAGAGGTTTACACAGAGAATTCCAAGTATAAGTACAAGAACATAAGGGAGACTTAGAAAACTGGTAAAACCTACATTGTTGATATTGTTGGGAGTACTTAGCACTCTGAAAACAGCACTTTCGCGGAAAGAAATCTACTTCTCTAAGACCGGGAAACAGTGAAGAGAGAATGTATCAGTTTCTCCAGATTGGTAACAGATAGAAACAAGAGAAAGTACACAGTGATTCATCTACCTAGAGAAGTTACAGAGGTTTACACAGAGAATTCAAAGTATAAGTACAAGAAAATAAGAGAGACTTAGAAAACTGGTAAAACCTACATTGCTGGTAGAGTTGGGAGTACTTAGCACTGTGAAAACAGCTCTTTCGAGAAAGAAATCTACTTCTCTAAGACCGAGAAACAGTGAACAGAGAATGTATGAGTTTCTCAAGATTGGTAACAGATAGAAACAACAGAAAGTACACAGTGATTCATCTACCTAGAGAAGTTACAGAGGTTTACACAGAGAATTCCAAGTATAAGTACAAGAAAATAAGAGAGACTTAGAACACTGGTAAAACCTACATTGTTGATCGAGTTGGGAGTACTTAGCACTGTGAAAACAGCACTTTCGCCGAAAGAAATCTACTTCTCTAACACCGGGTAACAGGGAACAGAGAATGTATGAGTTTCTCAAGATTGATACCAGATAGAAACAAGAGAAAGTACACAGTGATTCATCTACCTAGAGAAGTTACAGAGTTTTCCACAGAGAATTCCAAGTATAAGTACAAGAAAATAAGAGAGACTTAGAAAACTGGTAAAACCTGCATTGTTGATAGAGTTGGGAGTACTTAGCACTGTGAAAACAGCACTTTCACAGAAAGAAATCTATTTCTCTAAGACCAGGAAACAGGGAACAGAGAATGTATGAGTTTCTCAAGATTGGTAACAGATAGAAACAAGAGAAAGTACACAGCGATTCATCAAACTAGAGAAGTTACAGAGGTTTACACAGAGAATTGCAAGTAGAAATACAGGAAAATAAGAGAGACTTAGAAAACTAGTAAAACCTAAACTGTTGATAGTGTTGGGAGTACTTAGCAATGTGAAAACAGCACTTTCGCCGAAGGAAATTTAGTTCTCTAAGTCCGTGAAACAGTGAACAGAGAATGTATGAGTTTCTCAAGATTGGTAACAGATAGAAACAAGAGAAAGTACACAGTGATTCATCTACCTAGAGAACTTAAAGAGGTTTACACAGAGAATTCCAAGTACAAGTAAAATAAGACAAGAGAGACTTAGAAAACTGGTAAAACTTACATTGCTTATAGGGTTGGGAGTACTTAGCACTGTGAAAACAGCACTTTCCCAGAAAGAAATCTACTTCTCTAAGACTGCGAAACAGTGAACAGAGAATGTATGAGTTTCTCAAGATTGGTAATAGATAGAAACAAGAGAAAGTACACAGTGATTCATCTACCTAGAGAAGTTACAGAGGTTTACACAGAGAATTCCAAGTATAAGTACAAGAAAATAAGAGAGACTTAGAAAACTGGTAAAACCTACATTGTTGATAGAGTTGGGAGCACTTAGCACTGTGAAAACAGCACTTTCGCCGAAAGAAATCTACTTCTCTAAGACCGAGAAACAGTGAAAAGAGAATATATGAGTTTCTCAAGATTGGTGACAGATAGAAACAAGAGAAAGTACACAGTGATTCATCCACCTAGAGGAGTTAAAGAGGTTTACACAGAGAATTCCAAGTATAAGTACAAGAAAATAAGAGAGACTTAGAAAACTGGTAAAACCTACATTGTTGATAGAGTTGGGATTACTTAGCACTGTGAAAACAGCACTTTCACCGAAACAAATTTATATCTCTAAAACCGGGAAACAGGGAACAGGGAATGTATGAGTTTCTCAAAATTGGTAACAGATAGAAACAAGAGAAAGTACACAGTGATTCATCTACCTGGAGAAGTTACATAGGTTTACACAGAGCATTCCAAGTATATGTACAAGAAAATAAGAGAGACTTAGAAAACTGTTAAATCCTACATTGTTGATAGAGTTGGGAGAACATAGCACTGTGAAAACAGCACTTTCCCAAAAAGAAATCTACTTCTCTAAGACCGCGAAACAGTCAACAGAGAATGTATGAGTTTCTCAAGATTGGTAACAGATAGAAACAAAAGAAGTACACAGTGATTCATCTACCTAGAGAAGTTACAGAGTTTTACACAGAAAATTCCAAGTATAAGTAAAATAAGATAAGAGAGACTTAGAAAAAAGTAAAACTTACATTGTTGATTGAGTTGGGAGTACTTAGCACTGTGAAAAGAGCACTTTCGCCGAAAGAAATCTACTTCTCTAAGACCGGGAAACAGTGAAAAGAGAATGTATGAGTTTCTCAAGATTGGTAACAGATAGAAACAAGAGAAAGTACACAGTGATTCATCTACCTAGAGAACTTACAGAGTTTTACTCAGAGAATTCCAAGTATAAGTACAAGAAAATAAGAGAGATTTAGAAAACTGGTAAAACCTACATTGTTGATAGAGTTGGGAGTACTTAGCACTGTGAAAACAGCATTTTCGCCGAAAGAAATCTACTTCTCTAAGACCGGGAAACAGTGAAAAGAGAATGTATGAGTTTCTCAAGATTGGTAACAGATAGAAACAAGAGAAAGTACACAGTGATTCATCCACCTAGACAAGTTACAGAGGTTTACACAGAGAATTCCAAGTGTAAGAATAAGAAAATAAGAGAGACTTAGAGAACTGGTAAAACCTACATTGTTGATAGAGTTGGGAGTACTTAGCACTGTGAAAACAGCACTTTCGCAGAATGAAATCTACTTCTCTAAGACCGGGAAACAGGGAACAGAGAATGTATGAGTTTCTCCAGATTGGTAACAGATAAAAACAAGAGAAAGTACACAGTGATTCATCTACCTAGAGAACTTAGAGAGGTTTACACAGAGAATTCCAAGTATAAGTACAAGAAAATAAGAGAGACTTAGAAAACTGGTAAAACCTACATTGTTGATAGAGTTGGGAGTACTTAGCACTGTGAAAACAGCACTTTCCCAGAAAGAAATCTACTTCTCTAAGACCGGGAAACAGTGAAAAGGGAATGTATGAGTTTCTCAAGATTGGTAACAGATAGAAACAAGAGAAAGTACACAGTGATTCACCTACCTAAATATGTTACAGAGTTTTACTCAGAGAATTTCAAGTATAAGTACAAGAAAATAAGAGAGACTTAAAAGACTTGTAAAACCTACATTGTTGATACAGTTGGGAGTACTTAGCACTGTGAAAACAGCACTTTCGCTGAAAGAAATCTACCTCTCTACGACCGGGAAACAGTGAAAAGAGAATTATGAGTTTCTCAAGATTGGAACAGATAGAAACAAGAGAAAGTACACAGTCATTCATCTACCTAGAGACGTTACAGAGGTTTACACACAAAATTCGAAGTATAAGAAAAAGAAGTTAAGAGAGACTTAGAAAACTGAAAAAACTTACATTGTTGATAGAGTTGGGAGAACATAGCACTGTGAAAACAGCACTTTCCCAAAAAGAAATCTACTTCTCTAAGACCGCGAAACAGTGAACAGAGAATGTATGAGTTTCTCAAGATTGGTAACAGATAGAAACAAAAGAAGTACACAGTGATTCATCTACCTAGAGAAGTTACAGAGGTTTACACAGAAAATTCCAAGTATAAGTAAAATAAGACAAGAGAGACTTAGAAAACTGGTAAAACTTACATTGTTGATTGAGTTGGGAGTACTTAGCACTGTGAAAACAGCACTTTCGCCGAAAGAAATCTACTTCTCTAAGACCGGGAAACAGTGAAAAGAGAATGTAGGAGTTTCTCAAGATTGGTAACAGATAGAAAGAAGAGAAAGTACACAGTGATTCATCTACCTAGAGAACTTACAGAGGTTTACACAGAGAATTCCAAGTATAAGTACAAGAAGATAAGAGAGACTTAGAAAACTGGTAAAACCTACATTGTTGATAGAGTTGGGAGTACTTAGCATTGTGAAAACAGCACTTTCGCCGAAAGAAATCTACTTCTCTAAGACCGGGAAACAGTGAACAGAGAATGTATGAGTTTCTCAAGATTGGTAACAGATAGAAACAAGGGAAAGAACACAGTGATTCATCTACCTAGAGAAGTTACAGAGGTTTACACAGAGAATTCCAAGTATAAGTACAAGAAAATATGAGAGACTTAGAAAACTGGTAAAACCTGCATTGTTGATAGAGTTGGGAGTACTTAGCACTGTGAGAACAGCACTTTCTCCGAAAGAAATCTACTTCTCTAAGACCGGGAAACAGTGAACAGAGAATATATGAGTTTCTCAAGATTGGTAACAGATAGAAACAAAAGAAAGTACACAGTGATTCATAAACCTAGAGAAGTTACAGAGGTTTACACAGGGAATTCCAAGTATAAGTAAAAAAAAATAAGACAGACTTAGAAAACTGGTAAAACCTACATTTTTAATAGAGTTGGGAGTACTTAGCTCTGTGAAAACAGCACTTTCGCAGAACGAATTCTACTTCTCTAAGACCGGGAAACAGTGACCAGAGAATGTATCAGTTTCCCAAGATTGGTAACAGATAGAAACAAGAGAAAGTACACAGTGATTCATCTACCTAGAGAAGTTACAGAGGTTTACACAGAGAATTCCAAGTAAAAGTACAAGAAAATAAGAGAGACTTAGAAAACTGGTAAAACCTACATTGTTGATAGAGCTGGGAGTACTTAGCAGTGTGAAAACAGCACTTTCCCAAAAAGAAAGCTACTTCTCTAAGACCGCGAAACAGTGAACAGAGAATGTATGAGTTTCTCAAGATTGGTGACAGATAGAAACAAAAGAAGTACACAGTGATTCATCTACCTAGAGAAGTTACAGAGGTCTACACAGAAAATTACAAGTATAAGTAAAGTAAAATAAGAGAGACTTAGAAAACTGGTACAACTTACATTGTTGATTGAGTTGGGTGTACTTAACACTGTGAAAACAGCACTTTCGCCGAAAGAAATCTACTTCTCTAAGACCGCGAAACAGTGAAAAGAGAATGTATGAGTTTCTCAAGATTGGTAACAGATACAAACAAGAGAAAGTACACAGTGATTCCTCTACCTAGAGAAGTTACAGAGGTTTACACAGAGAATTCCAAGTATAAGTACAAGAAAATAAGAGAGACTTAGAAAACTGGTAAAACCTACATTGTTGATAGAGTTGGGAGTACTTAGCACTGTGAAAACAGCACTTTCCCAAAAAGAAATCTACTTCTCTAAGACCGCGAAACAGTGAACAGAGGATGAATGAGTTTCTCAAAATTGGTAACAGATAGAAACAAAAGAAGTACACAGTGATTCATCTACCTAGAGAAGTTACAGAGGTTTATACAGGAAATTCCAAGTATAAGTAAAATAAGATTACAGAGACTTAGAAAACTGGTAAAACCTACATTGCTGATGGAGCTGGGAGTACTTAGCACTGTGAAAACAGCACTTTCCCGAAAGAAATCTACTTCTCTAAGACCGGGAAATAGAGAACAGAGAATATATGAGTTTCTCAAGATTGGTAACAGATAGAAACAAGAGAAAGTACACAGTGATTCATCCACCTAGAGAAGTTACAGAGGTTTACACAGAGAATTCCAAGTATAAGTACAAGAAAATAAGAGAGACTTAGAAAACTGGTAAAACCTACATTGTTGATAGAGTTGGGAGTACTTAGCACTGTGAAAACAGCACTTTCGCCGAAAGAAATCTACTTCTTTAAGACCGGGAAACAGTGAAAAGAGAATGTATGAGTTTCTCAAGATTGGTAACAGATAGAAACAAGAGAAAGTACACAGTGATTCACCTACCTAGAGAAGTTACAGAGGTTTACACAGAGAATTCCAAGTATAATTACAAGAAAATAAAAGAGACTTAGAAAACTGATGAAACCTACATTGTTGATAGCGTTGGGAGTACTTAGCAATGTGAAAACAGCACTTTTGTCAAAAGAAATCTACTTTTCTAAGACCGGGAAACAGTGAACAGAGAATGTATCAGTTTCTCAAGATTGGTAACAGATAGAAATAAGAGAAAGTACACAGTGATTCATCTACCTAGAGACGTTACAGAGGTTTACACAGAGAATTCCAAGTATAAGTACAAGAAAATAAGAGAGACTTAGAAAACTGGTAAAACCTACAATGCTGATAGAGTTGGGAGTACTCAGCACTTTGAAAACAGCACTTTCGCAGAAAGAAATCTACTTCTCTAACACCGGGAAACAGGGAACAGAGAATGTATGAGTTTCTCAAGATTAGTAACATATAGAAACAAGAGAAAGTACACAGTGACTCATCTACCTAGAGAAGTTACAGAGGTTTACACACAAAATTCCAAGAATAAGAAAAAGAAGTTAAGAGAGACTTAGAAAACTGGAAAAACTTACATTGTTGCTTGAGTTGGGAGTACGTAGCACTGTGAAAACAGCACTTTCGCAGAAAGAAATCTACTTCTCTAAGACCGGGAAACAGTGACCACAGAATGTATGAGTTTCTCAAGATTGGCAACAGATAGAAACAAGAGAAAGTACACAGTGATTCATCTACCTAGAGAAGTTACAGAGGTTTACACCGAGAATTCCAAGTAAAAGTACAAGAAAATAAGAGAGACTTAGAAAACTGGTAAAACCTACATTGTTGATAGAGTTGGGAGTACTTAGTACTGTGAAAACAGCACTTTCGAAGAAAGAAATCTACTTCTCTAACACCGGGAAACAGTGAAAAGAGAATGTATGAGTTTCTCAAGATTGGTAACAGATAGAAACAAGAGAAAGTACACCGTGATTCATCTGCTTAGAGAAGTTACAGAGGTTTACACAGAGCATTCCAAGTATAAGTACAAGAAAATAAGAGAGATTTAGAAATCTGGTAAAACCTATATTGTTGATAGAGTTGGGAGTACTTAGCACTGTGAAAGCAGCACTTTCGTAGAAAGAAATTTACTTCTCTAACACCGGGACAGAGTGAAAAGAGAATGTATGAGTTTCTCAAGATTGGTAACAGATAGAAACAACAGAAAGTACACAGTGATTCATCTACCTAGAGAAGTTACAGAGGTTTACACAGAGAATTCCACGTATAAGTACAAGAAAATAAGAGAGACTTAGAAAACTGGTAAAACCTACATTGTTGATGGAGTTGGGAGTACTTCGCACTGTGAAAACAGCACTTTCGCCGAAAGAAATCTACTTCTCTAAGACCGGGAAACAGTGAAAAGAGAATGTATGAGTTTCTCAAGATTGGTAACAGATAGAAACAAGAGAAAGTACACAGTGATTCATCTACCTAGAGAAGTTACAGAGGTTTACACAGAAAATTCCAAGTATAAGAAAAAGAAGATAAGAGAAACTTAGAAAACTGGTAAAACTTACATTGTTGATTGAGTTGGGAGTACTTAGTACTGTGAAAACAGCACTTTCGCCGAAAGAAATCTACTTTTCTAAGACCGGGAAACAGTGAACAGAGAATGTATGAGTTTCTCAAGATTGGTAACAGACAGAAACAAGAGAAAGTACACAGTGCTTCATCTACCTAGAGAAGTTACAGAGGTTTACACAGAGAATTCCAAGTATAAGTACAAGAAAATAAGAGAGACTTAGAAAACTGGTAAAAAATAAATTGTTGATAGAGTTGGGAGTACTTAGCACTGTGAAAACAGCACTTTCGTAGAATGAAATCTACTTCTCTAAGACCGGGAAACAGGGAACAGAGAATGTATGAGTTTCTCCAGATTGGTAACAGATAAAAACAAGAGAAAGTACACAGTGATTCATCTACCTAGAGAACTTAGAGAGGTTTACACAGAGAATTCCAAGTATAAGTACAAGAAAATAAGAGAGACTTAGAAAACTGGTAAAACCTACATTGTTGATAGAGTTGGGAGTACTTAGCACTGTGAAAACAGCACTTTCGCAGAAAGAAATCTACTTCCCTAACACCGGGAAACAGGGAACAGAGAATTTATGAGTTTCTCAAGGTTGGTAACAGACAGAAACAAGAGAAAGTACACCGTGATATATCTACCTAGAGAAGTTACAGAGGTTTACACAGACAATTCCAAGTATAAGTACAAGAAAATAAGAGAGACTTAGAAAACTGGTAAAACCTACATTGTTGATAGAGTTGGGAGTACTTAGCACTGTGAAAACAGCACTTTCGCCGAAAGAAATCTACTTCTCTAAGACCGGGAAACAGTGAAAAGAGAATGTAAGAGTTTCTCAAGATTGGTAACAGATAGAAACAAGAGAAAGTACACAGTGATTCACCTACCTAGAGAAGTTACAGAGGTTTACAAAGAGAATTCCAAGTATAGGTACAAGAAAATAAGAGAGACTTAGAAAAGTGGTGAAACCTACATTGTTGATAGAGTTGGGAGTACGTAGCACTGTGAAAACAGCACTTTCGTCGAAAGAAATCTACTTCTCTAAGACCAGGAAACAGTGAACAGAGAATGTATCAGTTTCTCAAGATTGGTAACAGATAGAAACAAGAGAAAGTACACAGTGATTCATCTACTTAGAGAAGTTACAGAGGTTTGCACAGAGAATTCCAAGTATAAGTACAAGAAAATAAGGGAGACTTAGAAATCTGGTAAAACCTACATTGCTGATAGAGTTGGGAGTACTCAGCACTGTGAAAACAGGACTTTCACAGAAAGAAATCTACTTCTCTAACACCGGCAAACAGGGATCAGAGAATGTATGAGTTTCTCATGATTAGTAACAGATAGAAACAAGAGAAAGTACACAGTGATTCACCTACCTAGATAGGTTACAGAGTTTTACTCAGAGAATTTCAAGTATAAGTACAAGAAAATAAGAGAGACTTAAAAGACTTGTAAAACCTACATTGTTGATACAGTTGGGAGTACTTAGCACTGTGAAAACAGCACTCTCGCCGAAAGAAATCTACTTCTCTAAGACCGGGAAACAGGGAACAGAGAATGTATGAGTTTCTCAAGATTGGTAACAGATAGAAACAAGAGAAAGTACACAGTGATTCATCCACCTAGAGAAGTTACAGAGGTTTACACAGAGAATTCCAAGTATAAGTACAAGAAAATAAGAGAGACTTAGAAAACTGGTAAAACCTACATTGTTGATAGAGGTGGGAGTCCTTAGCACTGTGAAAACAGCACTTTCGCCGAAAGAAATCTACTTCTTTAAGACCGAGAAACCGTGAAAGAGAATGTATGAGTTTCTCAAGATTGGTAACAGATAGAAACAAGAGAAAGTACACAGTGATTCACCTACCTAGAGAAGTTACAGAGTTTTACACAGAGAATTACAAGTATAAGTACAAGAAAATAAGAGAGACTTAGAAGACTGGTAAAACGTACATTGTTGATACAGTTGGGAGTACTTAGCACTGTGAAAACAGCACTTTCGCCGAAAGAAATCCACTTCTCTAAGACCGGGAAACAGGGAAAAGAGAATGTATGAGTTTCTCAAGATTGGTAACAGATAGAAACAAGAGAAAGTACACAGAGATTCATCTGCCTAGAGAAATTACAGAGGTTTACACAGAGAATTCCAAGTATAAGTAAAAGAAAATAAGACAGACTTAGAAAACTGGTAAAACGTACATTTTTGATAGAGTTGGGAGTACTTAGCTCTGTGAAAACAGCACTTTCGCAGAAAGAATTCTACTTCTCTAAGACCGGGAAACAGTGACCAGAGAATGTATCAGTTTCCCAATATTGGTAACAGATAGAAATAAGAGAAAGTACACAATGATTCATCTACCTAGAGAAATTACAGAGGTTTACACAGAGAATTCCAAGTATAAGTACAAGAAAATAAGAGAGACTTAGAACACTGGTAAAACCTACATTGTTGATCGAGTTGGGAGTACTTAGCACTGTGAAAACAGCACTTTCGCCGAAAGAAATCTACTTCTCTAACACCGGGTAACAGGGAACAGAGAATGTATGAGTTTCTCAAGATTGATACCAGATAGAAACAAGAGAAAGTACACAGTGATTCATCTACCTAGAGAAGTTACAGAGTTTTCCACAGAGAATTCCAAGTATAAGTACAAGAAAATAAGAGAGACTTAGAAAACTGGTAAAACCTGCATTGTTGATAGAGTTGGGAGTACTTAGCACTGTGAAAACAGCACTTTCACAGAAAGAAATCTATTTCTCTAAGACCAGGAAACAGGGAACAGAGAATGTATGAGTTTCTCAAGATTGGTAACAGATAGAAACAAGAGAAAGTACACAGCGATTCATCAAACTAGAGAAGTTACAGAGGTTTACACAGAGAATTGCAAGTAGAAATACAGGAAAATAAGAGAGACTTAGAAAACTAGTAAAACCTAAACTGTTGATAGTGTTGGGAGTACTTAGCAATGTGAAAACAGCACTTTCGCCGAAGGAAATTTAGTTCTCTAAGTCCGTGAAACAGTGAACAGAGAATGTATGAGTTTCTCAAGATTGGTAACAGATAGAAACAAGAGAAAGTACACAGTGATTCATCTACCTAGAGAACTTAAAGAGGTTTACACAGAGAATTCCAAGTACAAGTAAAATAAGACAAGAGAGACTTAGAAAACTGGTAAAACTTACATTGCTTATAGGGTTGGGAGTACTTAGCACTGTGAAAACAGCACTTTCCCAGAAAGAAATCTACTTCTCTAAGACTGCGAAACAGTGAACAGAGAATGTATGAGTTTCTCAAGATTGGTAATAGATAGAAACAAGAGAAAGTACACAGTGATTCATCTACCTAGAGAAGTTACAGAGGTTTACACAGAGAATTCCAAGTATAAGTACAAGAAAATAAGAGAGACTTAGAAAACTGGTAAAACCTACAATGCTGATAGAGTTGGGAGTACTCAGCACTTTGAAAACAGCACTTTCGCAGAAAGAAATCTACTTCTCTAACACCGGGAAACAGGGAACAGAGAATGTATGAGTTTCTCAAGATTAGTAACATATAGAAACAAGAGAAAGTACACAGTGACTCATCTACCTAGAGAAGTTACAGAGGTTTACACACAAAATTCCAAGAATAAGAAAAAGAAGTTAAGAGAGACTTAGAAAACTGGAAAAACTTACATTGTTGCTTGAGTTGGGAGTACGTAGCACTGTGAAAACAGCACTTTCGCAGAAAGAAATCTACTTCTCTAAGACCGGGAAACAGTGACCACAGAATGTATGAGTTTCTCAAGATTGGCAACAGATAGAAACAAGAGAAAGTACACAGTGATTCATCTACCTAGAGAAGTTACAGAGGTTTACACCGAGAATTCCAAGTAAAAGTACAAGAAAATAAGAGAGACTTAGAAAACTGGTAAAACCTACATTGTTGATAGAGTTGGGAGTACTTAGTACTGTGAAAACAGCACTTTCGAAGAAAGAAATCTACTTCTCTAACACCGGGAAACAGTGAAAAGAGAATGTATGAGTTTCTCAAGATTGGTAACAGATAGAAACAAGAGAAAGTACACCGTGATTCATCTGCTTAGAGAAGTTACAGAGGTTTACACAGAGCATTCCAAGTATAAGTACAAGAAAATAAGAGAGATTTAGAAATCTGGTAAAACCTATATTGTTGATAGAGTTGGGAGTACTTAGCACTGTGAAAGCAGCACTTTCGTAGAAAGAAATTTACTTCTCTAACACCGGGACAGAGTGAAAAGAGAATGTATGAGTTTCTCAAGATTGGTAACAGATAGAAACAACAGAAAGTACACAGTGATTCATCTACCTAGAGAACTTAGAGAGGTTTACACAGAGAATTCCACGTATAAGTACAAGAAAATAAGAGAGACTTAGAAAACTGGTAAAACCTACATTGTTGATGGAGTTGGGAGTACTTCGCACTGTGAAAACAGCACTTTCGCCGAAAGAAATCTACTTCTCTAAGACCGGGAAACAGTGAAAAGAGAATGTATGAGTTTCTCAAGATTGGTAACAGATAGAAACAAGAGAAAGTACACAGTGATTCATCTACCTAGAGAAGTTACAGAGGTTTACACAGAAAATTCCAAGTATAAGAAAAAGAAGATAAGAGAGACTTAGAAAACTGGTAAAACTTACATTGTTGATTGAGTTGGGAGTACTTAGTACTGTGAAAACAGCACTTTCGCCGAAAGAAATCTACTTTTCTAAGACCGGGAAACAGTGAACAGAGAATGTATGAGTTTCTCAAGATTGGTAACAGACAGAAACAAGAGAAAGTACACAGTGCTTCATCTACCTAGAGAAGTTACAGAGGTTTACACAGAGAATTCCAAGTATAAGTACAAGAAAATAAGAGAGACTTAGAAAACTGGTAAAAAATAAATTGTTGATAGAGTTGGGAGTACTTAGCACTGTGAAAACAGCACTTTCGTAGAATGAAATCTACTTCTCTAAGACCGGGAAACAGGGAACAGAGAATGTATGAGTTTCTCCAGATTGGTAACAGATAAAAACAAGAGAAAGTACACAGTGATTCATCTACCTAGAGAACTTAGAGAGGTTTACACAGAGAATTCCACGTATAAGTACAAGAAAATAAGAGAGACTTAGAAAACTGGTAAAACCTACATTGTTGATGGAGTTGGGAGTACTTCGCACTGTGAAAACAGCACTTTCGCCGAAAGAAATCTACTTCTCTAAGACCGGGAAACAGTGAAAAGAGAATGTATGAATTTCTCAAGATTGGTAACAGATAGAAACAAGAGAAAGTACACAGTGATTCATCTATCTAGAGAAGTTACAGAGGTTTACACAGAAAATTCCAAGTATAAGAAAAAGAAGATAAGAGAGACTTAGAAGACTGGTAAAACGTACATTGTTGATACAGTTGGGAGTACTTAGCACTGTGAAAGCAGCACTTTCGCTGAAAGAAATCCACTTCTCTAAGACCGGGAAACAGGGAAAAGAGAATGTATGAGTTTCTCAAGATTGGTAACAGATAGAAACAAGAGAAAGTACACAGAGATTCACCTGCCTAGAGAAATTACAGAGGTTTACACAGAGAATTCCAAGTATAAGTAAAAGAAAATAAGACAGACTTAGAAAACTGGTAAAACCTACATTTTTAATAGAGTTGGGAGTACTTAGCTCTGTGAAAACAGCACTTTCGCAGAAAGAATTCTACTTCTCTAAGACCGGGAAACAGTGACCAGAGAATGTATCAGTTTCCCAAGATTGGTAACAGATAGAAACAAGAGAAAGTACACAGTGATTCATCTACCTAGAGAAGTTACAGAGGTTTACACAGAGAATTCCAAGTAAAAGTACAAGAAAATAAGAGAGACTTAGAAAACTGGTAAAACCTACATTGTTGATAGAGCTGGGAGCACTTAGCACTGTGAAAACAGCACTTTCCCAAAAAGAAATCTACTTCTCTAACACCGCGAAACAGTAAACAGAGGATGAATGAGTTTCTCAAAATTGGTAACAGATAGAAACAAAAGAAGTACACAGTGATTCATCTAACTAGAGAAGTTACAGAGGTTTACACAGGAAATTCCAAGTATAAGTAAAATAAGATAAGAGAGACTTAGAAAACTGGTAAAACTTACATTGTTGATTGAGTTGGGATTACTTAGCACTGTGAAAACAGCACTTTCGCCGAAAGAAATCTACTTCTCGAAGACCGAGAAAGAGTGAAAAGAGAATGTATGAGTTTCTCAAGATTGGTAACAGATAGAAACAAGAGAAAGTACACAGTGATTCATCGACCTTGAGAAGTTACAGAGGTTTACACAGAGAATTCCAAGTATAAGTGCAAGAAAATAAGAGAGACTGAGAAAACTGGTAAAACCTACATTGTTGATAGAGTTGGGAGTACTTAGCACTGTGAAAACAGCACTTTCGCCGAAAGAAATCTACTTCTCTAAGACCGGAACACAGTGAAAAGACAATGTATGAGTTTCTCAAAATTGGTAACAGATAGAAACAAGAGAAAGTACACAGTGATTCATCTACCTAGAGAAGTTACAGAGGTTTACACAGAGAATTCCAAGTATAAGTACAAGAAAATAAGAGAGACTTAGAAAACTGGTAAAACCTACATTGCTGATAGAGTTGGGAGTACTTAGCACTGTGAAAACAGCACTTTCGTAGAAAGAAATCTACTTCTCTAATACCGGGAAACAGTGACCAGAGAATGTATCAGTTTCCAAAGATTGGTAACAGATAGAAACAAGGGAAAGTACACAGTGATTCATATACCTAGAGAAGTTACAGAGGTTTACACAGAGAATTCCAAGTATAAGTACAAGAAAATAAGAGAGACTTAGAAAACTGGTAAAACCTACATTGCTGATAGAGTTGGGAGTACTTAGTACTGTGAAGACAGCACTTTCGCAGAAAGAATTCTACTTCTCTAACACCGGGAAACAGGGAACAGAGAATGTCTGAGTTTCTCAAGATTGGTAACAGATAGAAACAAGAGAAAGTACACAGTGATTCATCTACCTAGAGAACTTACAGAGGTTTACACAGAGAATTCCAAGTATAAGTACAAGAAAATAAGAGAGACTTAGAAAACTGGTAAAACCTACATTGTTGATAGAGTTGGGAGTACTTAGCACTGTGAAAACAGCACTTTCGCTGAAAGAAATCTACTTCTCTAAGACCAGGAAACAGTGAACAGTGAATGTATGAGTTTCTCAAGATTGGTAACAGATAGAAACAACAGAAAGTAAACAGTGATTCATCCACCTAGAGAAGTTACAGAGGTTTACACAGAGAATTCCAAGTGTAAGTACAAGAAAATAAGAGAGACTTAGAGAACTGTTAAAACCTACATTGTTGATAGAGTTGGGAGTACTTAGCACTGTGAAAACAGCACTTTCGCAGAAAGAAATCTACCTCTCTAAGACCGGGAAACAGTGAAAAGAGAATGTATGAGTTTCTCAAGATTGGACCAGATAGAAACAAGAGAAAGTACACAGTCATTCATCTACCTAGAGAAGTTAAAGAGGTTTACACACAAAATTCGAAGTATAAGAAAAAGAAGTTAAGAGAGACTTAGAAAAATGGAAAAACTTACATTGTTGATTGAGTTGGGAGTACTTAGCACTGTGAAAACAGCACTTTCGCCGAAAGAAATCTACTTCTCTAATACCGGGAAACAGTGAAAAGAGAATGTATGAGTTTCTCAAGATTGGTAACAGATAGAAACAAGAGAAAGTACACAGTGATTCATTTACCTAGAGAAGTTACAGAGGTTTACACAGAGAATTCCAAGTATAAGTACAAGAAAATAAGAGAGACTTAGAAAACTGGTAAAACCTACATTGTTGATAGAGTTGGAAGTACTTAGCACTGTGAAAACAGCACTTTCGCCGAAAGAAATCTACTTCTCTAAGACCGGGAAACAGTGAAAAGAGAATGTATGAGTTTCTCAAGATTGGTAACAGATAGAAACAAGAGAAAGTACACAGTGATTCACCTACCTAGATAAGTTACAGAGTTTTACTCAGAGAATTTCAAGTATAAGTACAAGAAAATAAGAGAGACTTAAAAGACTGTTAAAACCTACATTGTTGATACAGTTGGGAGTACTTAGCATTGTGAAAACAGCACTTTCACTGAAAGAAATCTACCTCTCTAAGACCGGGAAACAGTGAAAAGAGAATTATGAGTTTCTCAAGATTGGAACAGATAGAAACAAGAGAAAGTACACAGTCATTCATCTACCTAGAGAAGTTACAGAGGTTTACACACAAAATTCGAAGTATAAGAAAAAGAAGTTAAGAGAGACTTAGAAAACTGGAAAAACTTACATTTTTGATTGAGTTGGGAGTACTTAGCACTGTGAAAACAGCACTTTCGCCGAAAGAAATCTACTTCTCTAATACCGGAAAACAGTGAAAAGAGAATGTATGAGTTTCTCAACATTGGTAACAGATAGAAACAAGAGAAAGTACACAGTGATTCAACTACCTAGAGAAGTTACAGAGGTTTACACAGAGAATTCCAAGTATAAGTACAAGAACATAAGGGAGACTTAGAAAACTGGTAAAACCTACATTGTTGATATTGTTGGGAGTACTTAGCACTCTGAAAACAGCACTTTCGCGGAAAGAAATCTACTTCTCTAAGACCGGGAAACAGTGAAGAGAGAATGTATCAGTTTCTCCAGATTGGTAACAGATAGAAACAAGAGAAAGTACACAGTGATTCATCTACCTAGAGAAGTTACAGAGGTTTACACAGAGAATTCAAAGTATAAGTACAAGAAAATAAGAGAGACTTAGAAAACTGGTAAAACCTACATTGCTGGTAGAGTTGGGAGTACTTAGCACTGTGAAAACAGCTCTTTCGAGAAAGAAATCTACTTCTCTAAGACCGAGAAACAGTGAACAGAGAATGTATGAGTTTCTCAAGATTGGTAACAGATAGAAACAACAGAAAGTACACAGTGATTCATCTACCTAGAGAAGTTACAGAGGTTTACACAGAGAATTCCAAGTATAAGTACAAGAAAATAAGAGAGACTTAGAACACTGGTAAAACCTACATTGTTGATCGAGTTGGGAGTACTTAGCACTGTGAAAACAGCACTTTCGCCGAAAGAAATCTACTTCTCTAACACCGGGTAACAGGGAACAGAGAATGTATGAGTTTCTCAAGATTGATACCAGATAGAAACAAGAGAAAGTACACAGTGATTCATCTACCTAGAGAAGTTACAGAGTTTTCCACAGAGAATTCCAAGTATAAGTACAAGAAAATAAGAGAGACTTAGAAAACTGGTAAAACCTGCATTGTTGATAGAGTTGGGAGTACTTAGCACTGTGAAAACAGCACTTTCACAGAAAGAAATCTATTTCTCTAAGACCAGGAAACAGGGAACAGAGAATGTATGAGTTTCTCAAGATTGGTAACAGATAGAAACAAGAGAAAGTACACAGCGATTCATCAAACTAGAGAAGTTACAGAGGTTTACACAGAGAATTGCAAGTAGAAATACAGGAAAATAAGAGAGACTTAGAAAACTAGTAAAACCTAAACTGTTGATAGTGTTGGGAGTACTTAGCAATGTGAAAACAGCACTTTCGCCGAAGGAAATTTAGTTCTCTAAGTCCGTGAAACAGTGAACAGAGAATGTATGAGTTTCTCAAGATTGGTAACAGATAGAAACAAGAGAAAGTACACAGTGATTCATCTACCTAGAGAACTTAAAGAGGTTTACACAGAGAATTCCAAGTACAAGTAAAATAAGACAAGAGAGACTTAGAAAACTGGTAAAACTTACATTGCTTATAGGGTTGGGAGTACTTAGCACTGTGAAAACAGCACTTTCCCAGAAAGAAATCTACTTCTCTAAGACTGCGAAACAGTGAACAGAGAATGTATGAGTTTCTCAAGATTGGTAATAGATAGAAACAAGAGAAAGTACACAGTGATTCATCTACCTAGAGAAGTTACAGAGGTTTACACAGAGAATTCCAAGTATAAGTACAAGAAAATAAGAGAGACTTAGAAAACTGGTAAAACCTACATTGTTGATAGAGTTGGGAGCACTTAGCACTGTGAAAACAGCACTTTCGCCGAAAGAAATCTACTTCTCTAAGACCGAGAAACAGTGAAAAGAGAATATATGAGTTTCTCAAGATTGGTGACAGATAGAAACAAGAGAAAGTACACAGTGATTCATCCACCTAGAGGAGTTAAAGAGGTTTACACAGAGAATTCCAAGTATAAGTACAAGAAAATAAGAGAGACTTAGAAAACTGGTAAAACCTACATTGTTGATAGAGTTGGGATTACTTAGCACTGTGAAAACAGCACTTTCACCGAAACAAATTTATATCTCTAAAACCGGGAAACAGGGAACAGGGAATGTATGAGTTTCTCAAAATTGGTAACAGATAGAAACAAGAGAAAGTACACAGTGATTCATCTACCTGGAGAAGTTACATAGGTTTACACAGAGCATTCCAAGTATATGTACAAGAAAATAAGAGAGACTTAGAAAACTGTTAAATCCTACATTGTTGATAGAGTTGGGAGAACATAGCACTGTGAAAACAGCACTTTCCCAAAAAGAAATCTACTTCTCTAAGACCGCGAAACAGTCAACAGAGAATGTATGAGTTTCTCAAGATTGGTAACAGATAGAAACAAAAGAAGTACACAGTGATTCATCTACCTAGAGAAGTTACAGAGTTTTACACAGAAAATTCCAAGTATAAGTAAAATAAGATAAGAGAGACTTAGAAAAAAGTAAAACTTACATTGTTGATTGAGTTGGGAGTACTTAGCACTGTGAAAAGAGCACTTTCGCCGAAAGAAATCTACTTCTCTAAGACCGGGAAACAGTGAAAAGAGAATGTATGAGTTTCTCAAGATTGGTAACAGATAGAAACAAGAGAAAGTACACAGTGATTCATCTACCTAGAGAACTTACAGAGTTTTACTCAGAGAATTCCAAGTATAAGTACAAGAAAATAAGAGAGATTTAGAAAACTGGTAAAACCTACATTGTTGATAGAGTTGGGAGTACTTAGCACTGTGAAAACAGCATTTTCGCCGAAAGAAATCTACTTCTCTAAGACCGGGAAACAGTGAAAAGAGAATGTATGAGTTTCTCAAGATTGGTAACAGATAGAAACAAGAGAAAGTACACAGTGATTCATCCACCTAGACAAGTTACAGAGGTTTACACAGAGAATTCCAAGTGTAAGAATAAGAAAATAAGAGAGACTTAGAGAACTGGTAAAACCTACATTGTTGATAGAGTTGGGAGTACTTAGCACTGTGAAAACAGCACTTTCGCAGAATGAAATCTACTTCTCTAAGACCGGGAAACAGGGAACAGAGAATGTATGAGTTTCTCCAGATTGGTAACAGATAAAAACAAGAGAAAGTACACAGTGATTCATCTACCTAGAGAACTTAGAGAGGTTTACACAGAGAATTCCAAGTATAAGTACAAGAAAATAAGAGAGACTTAGAAAACTGGTAAAACCTACATTGTTGATAGAGTTGGGAGTACTTAGCACTGTGAAAACAGCACTTTCCCAGAAAGAAATCTACTTCTCTAAGACCGGGAAACAGTGAAAAGGGAATGTATGAGTTTCTCAAGATTGGTAACAGATAGAAACAAGAGAAAGTACACAGTGATTCACCTACCTAAATATGTTACAGAGTTTTACTCAGAGAATTTCAAGTATAAGTACAAGAAAATAAGAGAGACTTAAAAGACTTGTAAAACCTACATTGTTGATACAGTTGGGAGTACTTAGCACTGTGAAAACAGCACTTTCGCTGAAAGAAATCTACCTCTCTACGACCGGGAAACAGTGAAAAGAGAATTATGAGTTTCTCAAGATTGGAACAGATAGAAACAAGAGAAAGTACACAGTCATTCATCTACCTAGAGACGTTACAGAGGTTTACACACAAAATTCGAAGTATAAGAAAAAGAAGTTAAGAGAGACTTAGAAAACTGAAAAAACTTACATTGTTGATAGAGTTGGGAGAACATAGCACTGTGAAAACAGCACTTTCCCAAAAAGAAATCTACTTCTCTAAGACCGCGAAACAGTGAACAGAGAATGTATGAGTTTCTCAAGATTGGTAACAGATAGAAACAAAAGAAGTACACAGTGATTCATCTACCTAGAGAAGTTACAGAGGTTTACACAGAAAATTCCAAGTATAAGTAAAATAAGACAAGAGAGACTTAGAAAACTGGTAAAACTTACATTGTTGATTGAGTTGGGAGTACTTAGCACTGTGAAAACAGCACTTTCGCCGAAAGAAATCTACTTCTCTAAGACCGGGAAACAGTGAAAAGAGAATGTAGGAGTTTCTCAAGATTGGTAACAGATAGAAAGAAGAGAAAGTACACAGTGATTCATCTACCTAGAGAACTTACAGAGGTTTACACAGAGAATTCCAAGTATAAGTACAAGAAGATAAGAGAGACTTAGAAAACTGGTAAAACCTACATTGTTGATAGAGTTGGGAGTACTTAGCATTGTGAAAACAGCACTTTCGCCGAAAGAAATCTACTTCTCTAAGACCGGGAAACAGTGAACAGAGAATGTATGAGTTTCTCAAGATTGGTAACAGATAGAAACAAGGGAAAGAACACAGTGATTCATCTACCTAGAGAAGTTACAGAGGTTTACACAGAGAATTCCAAGTATAAGTACAAGAAAATATGAGAGACTTAGAAAACTGGTAAAACCTGCATTGTTGATAGAGTTGGGAGTACTTAGCACTGTGAGAACAGCACTTTCTCCGAAAGAAATCTACTTCTCTAAGACCGGGAAACAGTGAACAGAGAATATATGAGTTTCTCAAGATTGGTAACAGATAGAAACAAAAGAAAGTACACAGTGATTCATAAACCTAGAGAAGTTACAGAGGTTTACACAGGGAATTCCAAGTATAAGTAAAAAAAAATAAGACAGACTTAGAAAACTGGTAAAACCTACATTTTTAATAGAGTTGGGAGTACTTAGCTCTGTGAAAACAGCACTTTCGCAGAACGAATTCTACTTCTCTAAGACCGGGAAACAGTGACCAGAGAATGTATCAGTTTCCCAAGATTGGTAACAGATAGAAACAAGAGAAAGTACACAGTGATTCATCTACCTAGAGAAGTTACAGAGGTTTACACAGAGAATTCCAAGTAAAAGTACAAGAAAATAAGAGAGACTTAGAAAACTGGTAAAACCTACATTGTTGATAGAGCTGGGAGTACTTAGCAGTGTGAAAACAGCACTTTCCCAAAAAGAAAGCTACTTCTCTAAGACCGCGAAACAGTGAACAGAGAATGTATGAGTTTCTCAAGATTGGTGACAGATAGAAACAAAAGAAGTACACAGTGATTCATCTACCTAGAGAAGTTACAGAGGTCTACACAGAAAATTACAAGTATAAGTAAAGTAAAATAAGAGAGACTTAGAAAACTGGTACAACTTACATTGTTGATTGAGTTGGGTGTACTTAACACTGTGAAAACAGCACTTTCGCCGAAAGAAATCTACTTCTCTAAGACCGCGAAACAGTGAAAAGAGAATGTATGAGTTTCTCAAGATTGGTAACAGATACAAACAAGAGAAAGTACACAGTGATTCCTCTACCTAGAGAAGTTACAGAGGTTTACACAGAGAATTCCAAGTATAAGTACAAGAAAATAAGAGAGACTTAGAAAACTGGTAAAACCTACATTGTTGATAGAGTTGGGAGTACTTAGCACTGTGAAAACAGCACTTTCCCAAAAAGAAATCTACTTCTCTAAGACCGCGAAACAGTGAACAGAGGATGAATGAGTTTCTCAAAATTGGTAACAGATAGAAACAAAAGAAGTACACAGTGATTCATCTACCTAGAGAAGTTACAGAGGTTTATACAGGAAATTCCAAGTATAAGTAAAATAAGATTACAGAGACTTAGAAAACTGGTAAAACCTACATTGCTGATGGAGCTGGGAGTACTTAGCACTGTGAAAACAGCACTTTCCCGAAAGAAATCTACTTCTCTAAGACCGGGAAATAGAGAACAGAGAATATATGAGTTTCTCAAGATTGGTAACAGATAGAAACAAGAGAAAGTACACAGTGATTCATCCACCTAGAGAAGTTACAGAGGTTTACACAGAGAATTCCAAGTATAAGTACAAGAAAATAAGAGAGACTTAGAAAACTGGTAAAACCTACATTGTTGATAGAGTTGGGAGTACTTAGCACTGTGAAAACAGCACTTTCGCCGAAAGAAATCTACTTCTTTAAGACCGGGAAACAGTGAAAAGAGAATGTATGAGTTTCTCAAGATTGGTAACAGATAGAAACAAGAGAAAGTACACAGTGATTCACCTACCTAGAGAAGTTACAGAGGTTTACACAGAGAATTCCAAGTATAATTACAAGAAAATAAAAGAGACTTAGAAAACTGATGAAACCTACATTGTTGATAGCGTTGGGAGTACTTAGCAATGTGAAAACAGCACTTTTGTCAAAAGAAATCTACTTTTCTAAGACCGGGAAACAGTGAACAGAGAATGTATCAGTTTCTCAAGATTGGTAACAGATAGAAATAAGAGAAAGTACACAGTGATTCATCTACCTAGAGACGTTACAGAGGTTTACACAGAGAATTCCAAGTATAAGTACAAGAAAATAAGAGAGACTTAGAAAACTGGTAAAACCTACAATGCTGATAGAGTTGGGAGTACTCAGCACTTTGAAAACAGCACTTTCGCAGAAAGAAATCTACTTCTCTAACACCGGGAAACAGGGAACAGAGAATGTATGAGTTTCTCAAGATTAGTAACATATAGAAACAAGAGAAAGTACACAGTGACTCATCTACCTAGAGAAGTTACAGAGGTTTACACACAAAATTCCAAGAATAAGAAAAAGAAGTTAAGAGAGACTTAGAAAACTGGAAAAACTTACATTGTTGCTTGAGTTGGGAGTACGTAGCACTGTGAAAACAGCACTTTCGCAGAAAGAAATCTACTTCTCTAAGACCGGGAAACAGTGACCACAGAATGTATGAGTTTCTCAAGATTGGCAACAGATAGAAACAAGAGAAAGTACACAGTGATTCATCTACCTAGAGAAGTTACAGAGGTTTACACCGAGAATTCCAAGTAAAAGTACAAGAAAATAAGAGAGACTTAGAAAACTGGTAAAACCTACATTGTTGATAGAGTTGGGAGTACTTAGTACTGTGAAAACAGCACTTTCGAAGAAAGAAATCTACTTCTCTAACACCGGGAAACAGTGAAAAGAGAATGTATGAGTTTCTCAAGATTGGTAACAGATAGAAACAAGAGAAAGTACACCGTGATTCATCTGCTTAGAGAAGTTACAGAGGTTTACACAGAGCATTCCAAGTATAAGTACAAGAAAATAAGAGAGATTTAGAAATCTGGTAAAACCTATATTGTTGATAGAGTTGGGAGTACTTAGCACTGTGAAAGCAGCACTTTCGTAGAAAGAAATTTACTTCTCTAACACCGGGACAGAGTGAAAAGAGAATGTATGAGTTTCTCAAGATTGGTAACAGATAGAAACAACAGAAAGTACACAGTGATTCATCTACCTAGAGAAGTTACAGAGGTTTACACAGAGAATTCCACGTATAAGTACAAGAAAATAAGAGAGACTTAGAAAACTGGTAAAACCTACATTGTTGATGGAGTTGGGAGTACTTCGCACTGTGAAAACAGCACTTTCGCCGAAAGAAATCTACTTCTCTAAGACCGGGAAACAGTGAAAAGAGAATGTATGAGTTTCTCAAGATTGGTAACAGATAGAAACAAGAGAAAGTACACAGTGATTCATCTACCTAGAGAAGTTACAGAGGTTTACACAGAAAATTCCAAGTATAAGAAAAAGAAGATAAGAGAAACTTAGAAAACTGGTAAAACTTACATTGTTGATTGAGTTGGGAGTACTTAGTACTGTGAAAACAGCACTTTCGCCGAAAGAAATCTACTTTTCTAAGACCGGGAAACAGTGAACAGAGAATGTATGAGTTTCTCAAGATTGGTAACAGACAGAAACAAGAGAAAGTACACAGTGCTTCATCTACCTAGAGAAGTTACAGAGGTTTACACAGAGAATTCCAAGTATAAGTACAAGAAAATAAGAGAGACTTAGAAAACTGGTAAAAAATAAATTGTTGATAGAGTTGGGAGTACTTAGCACTGTGAAAACAGCACTTTCGTAGAATGAAATCTACTTCTCTAAGACCGGGAAACAGGGAACAGAGAATGTATGAGTTTCTCCAGATTGGTAACAGATAAAAACAAGAGAAAGTACACAGTGATTCATCTACCTAGAGAACTTAGAGAGGTTTACACAGAGAATTCCAAGTATAAGTACAAGAAAATAAGAGAGACTTAGAAAACTGGTAAAACCTACATTGTTGATAGAGTTGGGAGTACTTAGCACTGTGAAAACAGCACTTTCGCAGAAAGAAATCTACTTCCCTAACACCGGGAAACAGGGAACAGAGAATTTATGAGTTTCTCAAGGTTGGTAACAGACAGAAACAAGAGAAAGTACACCGTGATATATCTACCTAGAGAAGTTACAGAGGTTTACACAGACAATTCCAAGTATAAGTACAAGAAAATAAGAGAGACTTAGAAAACTGGTAAAACCTACATTGTTGATAGAGTTGGGAGTACTTAGCACTGTGAAAACAGCACTTTCGCCGAAAGAAATCTACTTCTCTAAGACCGGGAAACAGTGAAAAGAGAATGTAAGAGTTTCTCAAGATTGGTAACAGATAGAAACAAGAGAAAGTACACAGTGATTCACCTACCTAGAGAAGTTACAGAGGTTTACAAAGAGAATTCCAAGTATAGGTACAAGAAAATAAGAGAGACTTAGAAAAGTGGTGAAACCTACATTGTTGATAGAGTTGGGAGTACGTAGCACTGTGAAAACAGCACTTTCGTCGAAAGAAATCTACTTCTCTAAGACCAGGAAACAGTGAACAGAGAATGTATCAGTTTCTCAAGATTGGTAACAGATAGAAACAAGAGAAAGTACACAGTGATTCATCTACTTAGAGAAGTTACAGAGGTTTGCACAGAGAATTCCAAGTATAAGTACAAGAAAATAAGGGAGACTTAGAAATCTGGTAAAACCTACATTGCTGATAGAGTTGGGAGTACTCAGCACTGTGAAAACAGGACTTTCACAGAAAGAAATCTACTTCTCTAACACCGGCAAACAGGGATCAGAGAATGTATGAGTTTCTCATGATTAGTAACAGATAGAAACAAGAGAAAGTACACAGTGATTCACCTACCTAGATAGGTTACAGAGTTTTACTCAGAGAATTTCAAGTATAAGTACAAGAAAATAAGAGAGACTTAAAAGACTTGTAAAACCTACATTGTTGATACAGTTGGGAGTACTTAGCACTGTGAAAACAGCACTCTCGCCGAAAGAAATCTACTTCTCTAAGACCGGGAAACAGGGAACAGAGAATGTATGAGTTTCTCAAGATTGGTAACAGATAGAAACAAGAGAAAGTACACAGTGATTCATCCACCTAGAGAAGTTACAGAGGTTTACACAGAGAATTCCAAGTATAAGTACAAGAAAATAAGAGAGACTTAGAAAACTGGTAAAACCTACATTGTTGATAGAGGTGGGAGTCCTTAGCACTGTGAAAACAGCACTTTCGCCGAAAGAAATCTACTTCTTTAAGACCGAGAAACCGTGAAAGAGAATGTATGAGTTTCTCAAGATTGGTAACAGATAGAAACAAGAGAAAGTACACAGTGATTCACCTACCTAGAGAAGTTACAGAGTTTTACACAGAGAATTACAAGTATAAGTACAAGAAAATAAGAGAGACTTAGAAGACTGGTAAAACGTACATTGTTGATACAGTTGGGAGTACTTAGCACTGTGAAAACAGCACTTTCGCCGAAAGAAATCCACTTCTCTAAGACCGGGAAACAGGGAAAAGAGAATGTATGAGTTTCTCAAGATTGGTAACAGATAGAAACAAGAGAAAGTACACAGAGATTCATCTGCCTAGAGAAATTACAGAGGTTTACACAGAGAATTCCAAGTATAAGTAAAAGAAAATAAGACAGACTTAGAAAACTGGTAAAACGTACATTTTTGATAGAGTTGGGAGTACTTAGCTCTGTGAAAACAGCACTTTCGCAGAAAGAATTCTACTTCTCTAAGACCGGGAAACAGTGACCAGAGAATGTATCAGTTTCCCAATATTGGTAACAGATAGAAATAAGAGAAAGTACACAATGATTCATCTACCTAGAGAAATTACAGAGGTTTACACAGAGAATTCCAAGTATAAGTACAAGAAAATAAGAGAGATTTAGAAAACTGGTAAAACCTACATTGTTGATAGAGTTGGGAGTACTTAGCACTGTGAAAACAGCACTTTCGCCGAAAGAAATCTACTTCTCTAAGACCGGGAAACAGTGAAAAGGGAATGTATGAGTTTCTCAAGATTGGACCAGATAGAAACAAGAGAAAGTACACAGTCATTCATCTACCTAGAGAAGTTACAGAGGTTTACGCACAAAATTCGAAGTATAAGAAAAAGAAGTTAAGAGAGACTTAGAAAAATGGAAAAAGTTACATTGTTTATTGAGTTGGGATTACTTAGCACTGTGAAAACAGCACTTTCGCCGAAAGAAATCTACTTCTCTAAGACCGGGAAACAGTGAAAAGAGAATGTATGAGTTTCTCAAGATTGGTAACAGATAGAAACAAGAGAAAGTACACAGTGATTCATCTACCTTGAGAAGTTACAGAGGTTTACACAGAGAATTCCAAGTATAAGTACAAGAAAATAAGAGAGACTTAGAAAACTGGTAAAACCTACATTGTTGATAGAGTTGGGAGTACTTAGCACTGTGAAAACAGCACTTTCGCCGAAAGAAATCTACTTCTCTAAGACCGGGAAACAGTGAAAAGAGAATGTATGAGTTTCTCAAGATTGGTAACAGATAGAAACAAGAGAAAGTATACAGTGATTCACCTACCTAGAGAACTTACAGAGGTTTACACAGAGAATTCCAAGTATAAGTACAGGAAAATAAGAGAGACTTAGAAAACTGGTAAAACCTACATTGTTGATAGAGTTGGGAGTACTTAGCACTGTGAAAACAGCACTTTCCCAAAAAGAAATCTACTTCTCTAAGAACGCGAAACAGTGAACAGAGAATGTATGAGTTTCTCAAGATTGGTAACAGATAGAAGCAAAAGAAGTACACAGTGATTCATCTAAGGAGAGAAGTTACAGAGGTTTACACAGAAAATTCCAAGTATAAGTAAAATAAGACAAGAGAGACTTAGAAAACTGGTAAAACTTACATTGTTGATTGAGTTGGGAGTACTTAGCAATGTGAAAACAGCACTTTCGCCGAAAGAAATCTACTTCTCTAAGACCGGGAAACAGTGAAAAGAGAATGTATGAGTTTCTCAAGATTGGTAACAAATAGAAAGAAGAGAAATTACACAGTGATTCATCTACCTAGAGAACTTACAGAGGTTTACACAGAGAATTCCAAGTATAAGTACAAGAAAATAAGAGAGACTTAGAAAACTGGTAAAACCTACATTGTTGATAGAGTTGGGAGTACTTAGCACTGTGAAAACAGCACTTTCGCCAAAATAAATCTACTTCTCTAAGACCGGGAAACAGTGAAAAGAGAATGTATGAATTTCTCAAGATTGGTAACAGATAGAAACAAGAGAAAGTACACAGTGATTCATCTATCTAGAGAAGTTACAGAGGTTTACACAGAAAATTCCAAGTATAAGAAAAAGAAGATAAGAGAGACTTAGAAAACTGGTAAAACTTACATTGTTGATTGAGTTGGGAATACTTAGCGCTGTGAAAACAGCACTTTCGCCGAAAGAAATCTACTTCTCTAAGACCGGGAAACAGTGAACAGAGAATGTATGAGTTTCTCAAGATTGGTAACAGACAGAAATAAGGGAAAGTACACAGTGATTCATCCACCTAGAGAAGTTACAGAGGTTTACACAGAGAATTCCAAGTATAAGTACAAGAAAATAAGAGAGACGTAGAAGACTGGTAAAACCTACATTGTTGATAGAGTTGGGAGTACTTAGCACTGTGAAAACAGCACTTTCGCCGAAAGAAATCTACTTCTTTAAGACCGAGAAACCGTGAAAGAGAATGTATGAGTTTCTCAAGATTGGTAACAGATAGAAACAAGAGAATGTACACAGTGATTCACCTACCTAGAGAAGTTACAGAGGTTTACACAGAGAATTCCAAGTATAGGTACAAGAAGATAAAAGAGACTTAGAAAACTGGTGAAACCTACATTGTTGATAGAGTTGGGAGTACTTAGCACTGTGAAAACAGCACTTTCGCCGAAAGAAATCTACTTCTCTAAGACCGGGAAACAGTGAAAAGAGAATGTATGAATTTCTCAAGATTGGTAACAGATAGAAACAAGAGAAAGTACACAGTGATTCACCTATCTAGAGAAGTTACAGAGGTTTACACAGAAAATTCCAAGTATAAGAAAAAGAAGATAAGAGAGACTTAGAAGACTGGTAAAACGTACATTGTTGATACAGTTGGGAGTACTTAGCACTGTGAAAGCAGCACTTTCGCTGAAAGAAATCCACTTCTCTAAGACCGGGAAACAGGGAAAAGAGAATGTATGAGTTTCTCAAGATTGGTAACAGATAGAAACAAGAGAAAGTACACAGAGATTCACCTGCTTAGAGAAATTACAGAGGTTTACACAGAGAATTCCAAGTATAAGTAAAAGAAAATAAGACAGACTTAGAAAACTGGTAAAACCTACATTTTTAATAGAGTTGGGAGTACTTAGCTCTGTGAAAACAGCACTTTCGCAGAAAGAATTCTACTTCTCTAAGACCGGAAAACAGTGACCAGAGAATGTATCAGTTTCCCAAGATTGGTAACAGATAGAAACAAGAGAAAGTACACAGTGATTCATCTACCTAGAGAAGTTACAGAGGTTTACACAGAGAATTCCAAGTAAAAGTACAAGAAAATAAGAGAGACTTAGAAAACTGGTAAAACCTACATTGTTGATAGAGCTGGGAGCACTTAGCACTGTGAAAACAGCACTTTCCCAAAAAGAAATCTACTTCTCTAACACCGCGAAACAGTAAACAGAGGATGAATGAGTTTCTCAAAATTGGTAACAGATAGAAACAAAAGAAGTACACAGTGATTCATCTAACTAGAGAAGTTACAGAGGTTTACACAGGAAATTCCAAGTATAAGTAAAATAAGATAAGAGAGACTTAGAAAACTGGTAAAACTTACATTGTTGATTGAGTTGGGATTACTTAGCACTGTGAAAACAGCACTTTCGCCGAAAGAAATCTACTTCTCGAAGACCGAGAAAGAGTGAAAAGAGAATGTATGAGTTTCTCAAGATTGGTAACAGATAGAAACAAGAGAAAGTACACAGTGATTCATCGACCTTGAGAAGTTACAGAGGTTTACACAGAGAATTCCAAGTATAAGTGCAAGAAAATAAGAGAGACTGAGAAAACTGGTAAAACCTACATTGTTGATAGAGTTGGGAGTACTTAGCACTGTGAAAACAGCACTTTCGCCGAAAGAAATCTACTTCTCTAAGACCGGGACACAGTGAAAAGACAATGTATGAGTTTCTCAAAATTGGTAACAGATAGAAACAAGAGAAAGTACACAGTGATTCATCTACCTAGAGAAGTTACAGAGGTTTACACAGAGAATTCCAAGTATAAGTACAAGAAAATAAGAGAGACTTAGAAAACTGGTAAAACCTACATTGCTGATAGAGTTGGGAGTACTTAGCACTGTGAAAACAGCACTTTCGTAGAAAGAAATCTACTTCTCTAATACCGGGAAACAGTGACCAGAGAATGTATCAGTTTCCAAAGATTGGTAACAGATAGAAACAAGGGAAAGTACACAGTGATTCATATACCTAGAGAAGTTACAGAGGTTTACACAGAGAATTCCAAGTATAAGTACAAGAAAATAAGAGAGACTTAGAAAACTGGTAAAACCTACATTGCTGATAGAGTTGGGAGTACTTAGTACTGTGAAGACAGCACTTTCGCAGAAAGAATTCTACTTCTCTAACACCGGGAAACAGGGAACAGAGAATGTCTGAGTTTCTCAAGATTGGTAACAGATAGAAACAAGAGAAAGTACACAGTGATTCATCTACCTAGAGAACTTACAGAGGTTTACACAGAGATTTCCAAGTATAAGTACAAGAAAATAAGAGAGACTTAGAAAACTGGTAAAACCTACATTGTTGATAGAGTTGGGAGTACTTAGCACTGTGAAAACAGCACTTTCGCTGAAAGAAATCTACTTCTCTAAGACCAGGAAACAGTGAACAGTGAATGTATGAGTTTCTCAAGATTGGTAACAGATAGAAACAACAGAAAGTAAACAGTGATTCATCCACCTAGAGAAGTTACAGAGGTTTACACAGAGAATTCCAAGTGTAAGTACAAGAAAATAAGAGAGACTTAGAGAACTGTTAAAACCTACATTGTTGATAGAGTTGGGAGTACTTAGCACTGTGAAAACAGCACTTTCGCAGAAAGAAATCTACCTCTCTAAGACCGGGAAACAGTGAAAAGAGAATGTATGAGTTTCTCAAGATTGGACCAGATAGAAACAAGAGAAAGTACACAGTCATTCATCTACCTAGAGAAGTTAAAGAGGTTTACACACAAAATTCGAAGTATAAGAAAAAGAAGTTAAGAGAGACTTAGAAAAATGGAAAAACTTACATTGTTGATTGAGTTGGGAGTACTTAGCACTGTGAAAACAGCACTTTCGCCGAAAGAAATCTACTTCTCTAATACCGGGAAACAGTGAAAAGAGAATGTATGAGTTTCTCAAGATTGGTAACAGATAGAAACAAGAGAAAGTACACAGTGATTCATTTACCTAGAGAAGTTACAGAGGTTTACACAGAGAATTCCAAGTATAAGTACAAGAAAATAAGAGAGACTTAGAAAACTGGTAAAACCTACATTGTTGATAGAGTTGGGAGTACTTAGCACTGTGAAAACAGCACTTTCGCCAAAAGAAATCTATTTCTCTAAGACCGGGACACAGTGAAAAGAGAATGTATGAGTTTCTCAAGATTGGTAACAGATAGAAACAAGAGAAAGTACACAGTGATTCATCTACCTAGAGAACTTACAGAGGTTTACACAGAGAATTCCAAGTATAAGTAAAATAAGACAAGAGAGACTTAGAATACTGGTAAAACTTACATTGCTTATAGGGTTGGGAGTACTTAGCACTGTGAAAACAGCACTTTCCCAGAAAGAAATCTACTTGTCTAAGACTGCGAAACAGTGAACAGAGAATGTATGAGTTTCTCAAGATTGGTAACAGATAGAAACAAGAGAAAGTACACAGTGATTCATCTACCTAGAGAAGTTACTGAGGTTTACACAGAAAATTCCAAGTATAAGAAAAAGAAGATAAGAGAGACTTAGAATACTGGTAAAATTTACATTGTTGATTGAGTTTGGAATACTTAGCACGGTGAAAACAGCACTTTCGCCGAAAGAAATCTACTTCTCTAAGACCGGGAAACAGTGAACAGAGAATGTATGAGTTTCTCAAGATTGGTAACAGATGGAAACAAGAGAAAGTACAGAGCGATTTATCTACCTAGAGTACTTACAGAGGTTTACACAGAGAATTCCAAGTATAAGTACAAGAAAATAAGAGAGACTTAGAAAACTGGTAAAACCTACAATGCTGATAGAGTTGGGAGTACTCAGCACTGTGAAAACAGCACTTTCGCAGAAAGAAATCTACTTCTCTAACACCGGGAAACAGGGAACAGAGAATGTATGAGTTTCTCAAGATTGGTAACAGATAGAAACAAGGGAAAGTACACAGTGATTCACCTACCTAGAGAAGTTACAGACTTTTACACAGAGAATTCCAACTATAAGTACAAGAAAATAAGAGAGACTTAGAAGACTGGTAAAACGTACATTGTTCATACAGTTGGGAGTACTTAGCACTGTGAAAACAGCACTTTCGCCGAAAGAAATCTACCTCTCTAAGACCGGGAAACAGTGGAAAGAGAATGTATGAGTTTCTCAAGATTGGTAACAGATAGAAACAAGAGAAAGTACACAGTGATTCATCTACCTAGAGAACTTACAGAGGTTTACACAGAGAATTCCAAGTATAAGTAAAAGAAAATAAGAGAGACTTAGAAAACTGGTAAAACCTACATTGTTGATAGAGTTGGGAGTACTTAGCACTGTGAAAACAGCACTTTCCCAAAAAGAAATCTGCTTCTCTAAGACCGCGAAACAGTCAACAGAGAATGTATGAGTTTCTCAAGATTGGTAACAGATAGAAATAAAAGAAGTACACAGTGATTCATCTATCTAGAGAAGTTACAGATGTTTACATAGAAAATTCCAAGTATAAGTAAAATAAGATAAGAGAGACTTAAGAACTGTTAAAACTTACATTGTTGATTGAGTTGGGATTACTTATCACTGTGAAAACGGCACTTTCGCGGAAAGAAATCTACTTCTCTAAGACCGGGAAACAGTGAAAATAGAATGTATGAGTTTCTCAAGATTGGTAACAGATAGAAACAAGAGAAAGTACAGAGCGATTTATCTACCTAGAGTACTTACAGAGGTTTACACAGAGAATTCCAAGTATAAGTACAAGAAAATAAGAGAGACTTAGAAAACTGGTAAAACCTACATTGTTGATAGAGTTCTGAGTACTTAGCACTGTGAAAACAGCACTTTCGCCGAAAGAAATCTACTTCTCTAAGACCGGGAAACAGTGAAAAGAGAATGTATGAGTTTCTCAAGATTGGTAACAGATAGAAACAAGAGAAAGTACACAGTGATTCATCTACCTAGAGAAGTTACAGAGGTTTACACAGAAAATTCCAAGTATAAGAAAAAGAAGATAAGAGAGACTTAGAAAACTGGTAAAACTTACATTGTTGATTGAGTTGGGAGTACTTAGCACTGTGAAACCAGCACTTTCGCCGAAAGAAATCTACTTCTCTAACAAAGGGAAACAGGGAACAGAGAATGTATGAGTTTCTCAAGATTGGTAACAGATAGAAACAAGAGAAAGTACACAGTGATTCATCTACCTAGAGAAGTTACAGAGGTTTACACAGAGAATTCCAGGTATAAGTACAAGAAAATAAGAGAGACTTAGAAAACTGGTAAAACCTACATTGTTGATAGATTTGGGAGTACTTAGCACTGTGAAAACAGCACTTTCGCAGAAAGAAATCTACTTCGCTAATACCGGGAAACAGTGAAAAGAGAATGTATGAGTTTCTCAAGATTGGTAACAGATAGAAACAAGAGAAAGTACACAGTGATTCATCTACCTAGAGAAGTTACAGTGGTTTACACAGAGAATTCCAAGTATAACTACAAGAAAAGAGAGACTTAGAAAACTGGTAAAACCTACATTGCTGATAGAGTTGGAAGTACTTAGCACTGTGAAAACAGCACTTTCCCAGAAAGAAATCTACTTCTCTAAGACCGGGAAACAGTGAACATAGAATGTATGAGTTTCTCAAGATTGGTAACAGATAGAAACTAGAGAAAGTACACGGTGATTCATCTACCTAGAGAAGTTACAGAGGTTTACACAGAGAATTCCAAGTATAAGTACAAGAAAATAAGAGAGACTTAGAAAACTGAAAAACCTACATTGCTGATAGAGTTGGGAGTACTTAGCACTGTGAAAACAGCACTTCGCAGAAAGAAATGTACTTCTCTAACACCGGGAAACAGGGAACAGAGAATGTATGAGTTTCTCAAGATTAGTAACAGGTAAAAACAAAAGAAGTACACAGTGATTCACCTACCTAGAGAAGTTACAGAGGTTTACTCAGAAAATTCCAAGTATAAGTAAAGAAGATAAGAGAGACTTAGAAAACTGGTAAAACTTACATTGTTGATTGAGTTGGGAGTACTTAGCACTGTGAAAACAGCACTTTCACCGAAAGAAATCTACTTCTCTAAGACCGGGAAACAGTAAAAGGAGAATGTATGAGTTTCACAATATTGGTAACAGTTAGAAACAAGAGAAAGTACACAGTGATTCATCTACCTAGAGAAGTTACAGAGGTTTACACAGAGAATTCCAAGTATAAGTATAAGAAAATAAGAGAGACTTAGAAACCTGGTAAAAACTACATTGTTGATAGAGTTGAGAGTACTTAGCACTGTGAAAACAGCATTTTCGCAGAAAGAAATCTACTTCTCTAAGACCGGGAAACAGTGAACAGAGAATGTATGAGTTTCTCAAGATTGGTAACAGATAGAAACCAGAGAAAGTACACAGTGATTCATCTACCTAGAGAAGTTACAGAGGTTTACACAGAGAATTCCAAGTATACATACAAGAAAATAAGAGAGACTTAGAAAACTAGTAAAACGTACATTGTTGATAGAGTTGGGAGTACTTAGCACTGTGAAAACAGCACTTTCGCAGAAAGAAATCTACTTCACTAACACCGGGAAACAGGGAACAGTGAATGTATGAGTTTCTCAATATTGGTAAAATATAGAAAGAAGAGAACGTACGCAGTGATTCTTCTACCTAGAGAACTTACAGAGGTTTACACAGAGAATTCCAAGTATAAGTACAAGAAAATAAGAGAGACTTAGAAAACTGCTAAAACGTACATTGTTAATAGAGTTGGGAGTACTTAGCACTGTGAAAACAGCACTTTCGCCGAAAGAAATCTACTTCTCTAAGACCAGGAAACAGTGAGAACAAAATGTATGAGTTTCTCAAGATTGGTAACAGATAGAAACAAGAGAAAGTACACAGTGATTCATCTACCTAGACAAGTTACACAGGTTTACACAGAGAATTCCAAGTATAAGTACAAGAAAATAAGAGAGACTTAGAAAACTGGTAAAACCTACATTGTTGATAGAGTTGGGAGTACTCAGCACTGTGAAAACAGCAATTTCGCAGAAAGAAACCTACTTCTCTAAGACCGGGAAACAGTGGACAGAGAATGTATGAGTTTCTCAAGATTGGTAACAGACAGAAACAAGAGAAAGTACACAGTGATTCATCTACCTAGAGAAGTTACAGAGCTTTACACAGAGAATTCCAACTATAAATACAAGAAGATAAGAGAGACTTAGAAAACTGGTAAAACCTACATTGTTGACAGCGTTGGGAGTACTTAACACTGTGAAAACAGCACTTATGGCGAAAGAAATCTACTTCTCTAAGACATGGACACAGTGAAAAGAGAAGGGATGAGTTTCTGAAAATTGGTAACAGATAGAAACAAGAGAAAGTACACAGTGACTCATCTAATTAGAGAAGTTACAGAGGTTTACACAGAGAATTCCAAGTATAAGTACAAGAAAATAACAGAGCCTCATAAAACTGATGAAACCTACATTGTTGATAGATTTGGGAGTACTTAGCACTGTGAAAACAGCACATTCCCCGAAAGAAATCTACTTCTCTAACACCGGGAAACAGGGTACAGAGAATGTATGAGTTTCTCAAGATTGGTAACAGATAGAAATAAAAGAAGTACACAGTGATTCATCTATCTAGAGAAGTTACAGAGGTTTACAGAGAAAATTCCAAGTATAAGTAAAATAACATAAGAGAGACTTAAAAACTGTTAAAACTTACATTGTTGATTGAGTTGGGATTACTTATCACTGTGAAAACAGCACTTTCGCGGAAAGAAATCTACTTCTCTAAGACCGGGAAACAGTGAAAATAGAATGTATGAGTTTCTCAAGATTGGTAACAGATAGAAACAAGAGAAAGTACAGAGCGATTTATCTACCTAGAGTACTTACAGAGGTTTACACAGAGAATTCCAAGTATAAGTACAAGAAAATAAGAGAGACTTAGAAAACTGGTAAAACCTACATTGTTGATAGAGTTGGGAGTACTGAGCACTGTGAAAACAGCACTTTCGCAGAAAGAAATCTACTTCACTAACACCGGGAAACAGGGAACAGAGAATGAATGAATTTCTCAAGATTGGTAACAGATAGAAACAACAGAAAGTACACAGTGATTCATCTACCTAGAGAACTTACAGAGGTTTACACAGAAAATTCCAAGTATAAGTAAAATAAGATATGAGAGACTTGGAAAACTGGTAAAACTTACATTGTTGATTGAGCTGGGAGTACTTAGCACTGTGAAAACAGCACTTTCGCCGAAAGAAATCTACTTCTCTAAGACCGGGAAACAGTGAAAAGCGAATGTATGTGTTTCTCAAGATTGGTAACAGATAGAAACAAGAGAAAGTACACAGTGATTCATCTACCTAGAGAAGTTACAGAGGTTTACACAGAGAATTCCAAGTATAAGTACAAGAAAAAAAGGAGACTTAGAAAACTGGTAAAACCTACATTGTTGATAGAGTTGGGAGTACGTAGCACTGTGAAAACAGCACTTTCTCAGAAAGAAATCTACTTCTCTAAGACCGGGAAACAGGGAACAGAGAATGTATGAGTTTATCAAGATTAGTAACAGAATAAAACAAAAGAAGTACACAGTGATTCATCTACCTAGAGAAGTTACAGAGGTTTACACAGAAAATTCCAAGTATAAGTAAAGAAGATAAGAGAGACTTAGAAAACTGGTTAAACTTACATTGTTGATTGAGTTGGGAGTACTTAGCACTGTGAAAACAGCACATTCGCCGAAAGAAGTCTTCTTCTCTAAGACCGGGAAACAGGGAACAGAGAATGTATGATTTTCTCAAGATTGGTAACAGATAGAAACAAGAGAAAGTACACAGTGATTCATCTACCTAGAGAACTTACTGAGGTTTACACACAGAATTCCAAGTATAAGTACAAGAAAATAAGAGAGACCTAGAAAACTGGTAAAACCTACATTGTTGATAGAGTTGGGAGTACTTAGCACTGTGAAAACAGCACTTTCGCAGAAAGAAATCTACTTCTCTACGACCGCGAAACAGTGAACAGAGAATGTATGAGATTCTCAAGATTAGTACCAGATACAAACAAAAGAAGTACGCAGTGATTCATCTACGTAGTGAAGTTACAGAGGTTTACACAGAAAATTCCAAGTATAAGTAAAAGAAGATAAGAGAGACTTAGAAAACTGGTAAAACTTACATTGTTGATTGAGTTGGGAGTACTTAGCACTGTGACAACAGCACTTTCGCCGAAAGAAATCTACTTCTCTAAGACCGGGAAACAGTGAAAAGAGAATGTATGAGTTTCTCAAGATTGGTAACAGATGGAAACAACAGAAAGTACACAGTGATTCATCTACATAGAGAAGGTACAGAGGTTTACACAGAGAATTCCAAGTATAAGTACAAGAAAATAAGAGAGATTTAGAAAACTGGTAAAACCTACATTGTTGATAGAGTTGGGAGTACTTAGCACTGTGAAAACAGCACTTTCGCAGAAAGAATTCTACTTCTCTAACACCGGGAAACAGGGAAGAGAGAATGCATGAGTTTCTCAAGATTGGTAACAGATAGAAACAAGAGAAAGTACACAGTGATTCATCTACCTAGAGAACTTACCGAGGTTTACACAGAGAATTCCAAGTATAAGTACAAGAAAATAAGAGAGACTTAGAAAACTGGTAAAACCTACATTGTTGATAGAGTTGGGAGTACTCAGAACTGTGAAAACAGCACTTTCGCAGAAAGAAATCTACTTCTCTAAGACCGCGAAACAGTGATCAGAGAATGTATGAGTTTCTCAAGATTAGTAACAGATAGAAACAAAAGAAGTACGCAGTGATTCATCTACGTAGAGAAGTTACAGAGGTTTACACAGAAAATTCCAAGTAGAAGTAAAAGAAGATAAGAGAGACTTAGGAAACTGGTAAATCTTACATTGTTGATTGAGTTGGGAGTACTTAGCACTGTGAAAACAGCACTTTCGCCGAAAGAAATCTAGTTCTCTAAGACCGGGAAACAGTGAAAAGAGAATGTATGAGTTTCTCAAGATTGGTAACAGATAGACACAAAAGAAGTACACAGTGATTCATCTACCTAGAGAAGTTACAGAGGTTTACACAGAAAATTCCAAGTTTAAGTACAAGAAAATAAGAGAGACTTAGAAAACTGGTAAAACTTACATTTCTGATTGAGTTGGGAGTACTTAGCACTGTGAAAACAGCACTTTCGCCGAAAGAAATCTAGTTCTCTAAGACCGGGAAACAGTGAAAAGAGAATGTATGAGTTTCTCAAGATTGGTAACAGATAGAAACAAGAGGAAGTACACAGTGATTCATCTAGCTAGGGAAGTTACAGAGGTTTACACAGAGAATTCCAAGTATAAGTACAAGAAAATAAGAGAGACTTAGAAAACTGGTAAAACCTACATTGTTGATACAGTTGGGAGTACTTAGCACTGTGAAAACAGCACTTTCGCAGAAAGAAATCTACTTCTCTAAGACCGCGAAACAGTGAACAGAGAATGTATGAGTTTTTCAAGATTAGTAACAGATACAAACTAAAGAAGTACGCAGTGATTCATCTACGTAGTGAAGTTACAGAGGTTTACACAGAAAATTCCAAGTATAAGTAAAAGAAGATAAGAGATACAGAAAGCTGGTAAAACTTACATTGTTGATTGAGTTTCGAGAACTTAGCACTGTGAAAACAGCACTTTCCCCGAAAGAAATCTACTTCTCTAAGACCGGGAAACAGTAAAAAGAGAATGTATGAGTTTCTCAAGATTGGTAACAGATATAAACAAGAGAAAGTACACAGTGATTCATCTACCTAGAGAAGTTACGGAGGTTTACACAGAGAATTGCAAGTATAGGTACAAGAAAATAAGAGAAACTTAGAAAACTGGTAAAACCTACATTGTTGATAGAGGTGGGAGTACTTAGCATTGTGAAAACAGCACTTCCGCTGAAAGAAATCTACTTCTCTAAGACCGGGAAACAGTGAAAAGAGAATGTATAATTTTCTCAAGATTGGTAACAGATTGAAACAAGAGAAAGTACACAGTGATTCATCTACCTAGAGAACTTACAGAGGTTTACACAGAGAATTCCAAGTATAAGTACAAGAAAATAAGAGAGACTTAGAAAACTGGTAAAACCTACATTGTTGATAGAGTTGGGAGTACTTAGCACTGTGAAAACAGCACTTTCGCAAAAAGAATTCTACTTCTTTTAGACCGTGAAACAGTGAACAGAGAATGTATGTGTTTCTCAAGATTGGTAACAGATAGAAAGACGAGAAAGTATACAGTGATTCATCTACCTAGAGAAGTTACAGAGGTTTACACAGAAAATTCCAAATATAAGTAAAAGAAGATAAGAGAGACTTAGAAAACTGGTAAAACTTACATTGTTGATTGAGTTTCGAGTACTTAGCACTGTGAAAACAGCACTTTCGCCGAAAGAAATCTACTTTTCATAGACCGGGAAACAGTGAAAAGAGAATTTATGAGTTTCTCAAGATTGGCAACAGATAGAAACAAGAGAAAGGACACAGTGATTCATCTACCTAGAGAACTTACAGAGGTTTACTCAGAGAATTCCAGGTATAAGTACAAGAAAATAAGAGAGACTTAGAAAACTGGTAAAACCTACATTGTTGATAGAGTTGGGAATACTTAGCACTGTGAAAACAGCACTTTCGCAGAAAGAAATCTACTTCTCTAGACCGGAAAAAAGTGAACAGAGAATGTATGAGTTTCTCAAGATTGGTAACAGATAGAAACAAGAGAAAGTACACAGTGATTCATCTACATAGAGAAGGTACAGAGGTTTACACAGAGAATTCCAAGTATAAGTACAAGAAAATAAAAGAGACTTAGAAAACTGGTAAAACCTACATTGTTGATAGAATTGGGAGTACTTAGCACTGTGAAAACAGCACTTTCGCTGAAAGAAATCAACTTCTGTAATACCGGGAAACAGTCAAAAGAGAATGTATGAGTTTCTCAAGATTGGTAACAGATAGAAACAAGAGACAGTACACAGTGATTCATCTACCTAGAGAAGTTACAGAGGTTTACACAGAGAATTCCAAGTATAAGTACAAGAAAATAAGAGAGACTTATAACACTGGGAAAACCTACATTGTTGATAAGTGTTGGGAGTACTTAGCACTGTGAAAACAGCACTTTCGCCGAAAGAAATCTACTTCTCTAAGACCGGGAAACAGTGAAAAGAGAATGTATGAGTTTCTCAAGATTGGTAACTGATAGAAACAGGAGAAAGTACACAGTGATTCATCTACCTAGAGAAGTTACAGAGGTTTACACAGAGAATTCCAGGTATAAGTACAAGAAAATAAGAGAGACTTAGAAAACTGGCAAAACCTACATTGTTGATAGAGTTGGGAGTACTTAGCAATGTGAAAACAGCACTTTCGCAGAAAGAAATCTACTTCTCTAAGGCCGGGACACAGTGAAAAGAGAATGTATGAGTTTCTCAAGATTGGTAACAGATAGAAACAAGAGAAAGTACACAGTGATTCATCTACCTAGAGAACTTACCGAGGTTTACACAGAGAATTCCAAATATAAGTACAAGAAAATAAGACAGACTTAGAAAACTGTTAAAACCTACATTGTTGATAGAGTTGGGAGTACTTAGCACTGTGAAAACAGCACTTTCGCAGAAAGAAATCTACTTCTCTAAGACCGCGAAACAGTGAACAGAGAATGTATGAGTTTCTGCAGATTAGTAACAGATAGAAACAAAAGAAGTACGCAGTGATTCATCTACCTAGAGAATTTACAGAGGTTTACACAGAAAATTCCAACTATAAGTAAAAGAAGATAAGAGAGACTTAGAAAACTGGTAAACTTACATTGCTGATTGATTTGGGAGTACTTAGCACTGTGAAAACAGCACTTTCGCCGAAAGAATTCTATTTCTCTAAGACCGGGAAACAGTGAAAAGAGAATGTATGAGTTTCTCGAGATTGGTAACAGATAGAAACCAGAGAAAGTACACAGTGATACATCTACCGAGAGAAGTTACAGAGGATTACACAGAGAATTCCAAGTATAAGTACAAGAAAATAAGAGAGACTTAGAAAACTGGTAAAACCTACATTGTTGATAGAGTCGGGAGTACTTAGCACTGTGAAAACAGCACTTTCGCCGAAAGAAATCTACTTCTCTAAGATCGGGAAACAGTGAAAAGAGAATGTATGAGTTTCTCAAGATTGGTAACAGATAGAAACAAGAGAAAGTACACAGTGATTCATCTACCTAGAGAAGTTACAGAGGTTTACACAGAGAATTCCAAGTATACGTAACAGAAAATAAGAGAGACTTAGAAAACTGATAAAACCTACATTGTTGATAGAGTTCGGAATACTTAGCACTGTGAAAACAGCACTTTCGCAGAGAGAAATCTACTTCTCTACGACCGGGAAACAGTGAAAAGAGACTGTATGAGTTTCTCAAGATTGGTAACAGACAGAAACAAGAGAAAATACACAGTGATTCATCTACCTAGAGAAGTTACGGAGGTTTACACAGAGAATTCCAAGTATAAGTACAAGAAAATAAGAGAGACTTAGAAAACTGGTAAACCCTACATTGTTGATAGAGTTGGGAGTACTTAGCACTGTGAAAACAGCACTTTCGCCGAAAGAAATCTACTTCTCTAACACCGGGAAACAGGGAACAGAGAATGTTTGATTTTCTCAAGATTGGTAACAGATAGAAACAAGAGAAAGTACACAGTGATTCATCTACCTAGAGAAATTACAGAGGTTTACACAGAGAATGCCAAGTATAAGTACAAGAAAATAAGAGAGACTTAGAAAACTGGTAAAACCTACATTGTTGATAGAGTTGGGAGTACTTAGCACTGTGAAAACAGCACTTTCGCCGAAAGAAATCTACTTCTCTAACACAGGGAAACAGGGAACAGAGAATGTATGATTTTCTCAAGATTGGTAACAGATAGAAACAAGAGAAAGTACACAGTGATTCATCTACCTAGAGAAGTTAAAGAGGTTTACACAGAGAATTCCAAGTATAAGTACAAGAAAATAAGAGAGACTTAGAAAACTGGTAAAACCTACATTGTTGATAGAGTTGGGAGTACTTAGCACTGTGCAAACAGCACATTCGCCGAAAGAAATCTACTTCTCTAAGACCGGGAAACAGTGAAAAGAGAATGTATGAGTTTCTCAAAATTGGTAACAGATAGAAACAAGAGAAAGTACACAGTGATTCATCTGCCTAGAGAAGTTACAGAGGTTTACACAGAGAATTCCAAGTATAAGTACAAGAAAATAAGAGAGACTTAGAAAACTGGTAAAACCTACATTGTTGATACAGTTGGGAGTACTTAGCACTGTGGAAACAGCACTTTCGCCGAAAGAAATCTACTTCTCTAAGACCGGGAAACAGTGAAAAGAGAATGTATGAGTTTCTCAAGATTGGTAACAGGTAGAAAGAAGAGAAAGTACACAGTGATTCATCTACCTAGAGAAGTTACAGAGGTTTACACAGAGAATTCCAAGTATAAGAACAAGAAAATAAGAGAGACTTAGAAAACTGGTAAAACCTACATTGTTGGTAGATTTGGGAGTACTTAGCACTGTGAAAACAGCACTTTCGCTGAAAGAAATCTACTTCTCTAAGACCGTGAAACAGGTAACAGAGAATGTATGCGTTTCTCAAGATTAGTAACAGATAGAAACAAAAGAAGTACACAGTGATTCATCTACCTAGAGAAGTTACAGAGGTATACACAGAAAATTCCAAGTTTAAGTACAAGAAAATAAGAGAGACTTAGAAAACTGGTAAAACTTACATTGCTGCTTGAGTTGGGAGTACTTAGCACTGTGAAAACAGCACTTTCGCCGAAAGAAACCTACTTCTATAAGACCGGGAAACAGTGAAAAGAGAAGGTATGAGTTTCTCAAGATTGGTAACAGATAGAAACAAGAGAAAGTACACAGTGATTCATCTACCTAGAGAAGTTACAGAGGTTGACACAGAGAATTCCAAGTATAAGTACAAGAAAATAAGAGAGACTTAGAAAACTGGTAAAACCTACATTGTTGATAGAGTTCGGAGTACTTAGCACTGTGAAAACAGCACTTTCGCAGAAAGAAATCTACTTCTCTAAGACCGCGAAACAGTTAACAGAGAATGTATGAGTTTTGCAAGATTAGTAACAGATAGAAGCAAAAGAAGTACACAGTGATTCATCTACCTAGAGAAGTTACAGAGGTTTACACAGAGAATTCCAAGTATAAGTACAACAAAATAAGAGAGACTTAGAAAACTGGTAAAACCTACATTGTTGATATTGTTGGGAGTACTTAGCACTGTGAAAACAGCGCTTTCGCCCAAAGAAATCTACTTCTCTAAGACCGGGAAACAGTGAAAAGAGAATGTATGAGTTTCTCAAGATTGGTAACAGATAGAAACAAGAGAAAGTACACAGTGATTCATCTACCTAGAGAAGTTACAGAGGTTTACACAGAGAATTCCAAGTATAAGTACAGAAAATAAGAGAGACTTCGAAACTGGTAAAACCTACATTGTTGATAGAGTTGGGAGTACTTAGCACTGTGAAAACAGCACTTTCGCTGAAAGAAATCTACTTCTGTAATACCGGGAAACAGTCAAAAGAGAATGTATGAGTTTCTCAAGATTGGTAACAGATAGAAACAAGAGACAGTACACAGTGATTCATCTACCTAGAGAAGTTACAGAGGTTTACACAGAGAATTCCAAGAATAAGTACAAGAATATAAGAGAGACTTATAACACTGGGAAAACCTACATTGTTGATAAGTGTTGGGAGTACTTAGCACTGTGAAAACAGCACTTTCGCCGAAAGAAATCTACTTCTCTAAGACCGGGAAACAGTGAAAAGAGAATGTATGAGTTTCTCAAGATTGGTAACAGATAGAAACAGGAGAAAGTACACAGTGATTCATCTACCTAGAGAAGTTACAGAGGTTTACACAGAGAATTCCAGGTATAAGTACAAGAAAATAAGAGAGACTTAGAAAACTGGCAAAACCTACATTGTTGATAGAGTTGGGAGTACTTAGCAATGTGAAAACAGCACTTTCGCAGAAAGAAATCTACTTCTCTAAGGCCGGGATACAGTGAAAAGAGAATGTATGAGTTTCTCAAGATTGGTAACAGATAGAAACAAGAGAAAGTACACAGTGATTCATCTACCTAGAGAACTTACCGAGGTTTACACAGAGAATTCCAAATATAAGTACAAGAAAATAAGAGAGACTTAGAAAACTGTTAAAACCTACATTGTTGATAGAGTTGGGAGTACTTAGCACTGTGAAAACAGCACTTTCGCAGAAAGAAATCTACTTCTCTAAGACCGCGAAACAGTGAACAGAGAATGTATGAGTTTCTGCAGATTAGTAACAGATAGAAACAAAAGAAGTACGCAGTGATTCATCTACCTAGAGAAGTTACAGAGGTTTACACAGAAAATTCCAACTATAAGTAAAAGAAGATAAGAGAGACTTAGAAAACTGGTAAACTTACATTGCTGATTGAGTTGGGAGTACTTAGCACTGTGAAAACAGCACTTTCGCCGAAAGAAATCTACTTCTCTAAGACCGGGAAACAGTGAAAAGAGAATGTATGAGTTTCTCGAGATTGTTAACAGATAGAACCAAGAGAAAGTACTCAGTGATACATCTACCTAGAGAAGTTACAGAGGTTTACACAGAGAATTCCAAGTATAAGTACGAGAAAATAAGAGAGACTTAGAAAACTGGTAAAACCTACATTGTTGATAGAGTCGGGAGTACTTAGCACTGTGAAAACAGCACTTTCGCCGAAAGAAATCTACTTCTCTAAGATCGGGAAACAGTGAAAAGAGAATGTATGAGTTTCTCAAGATTGGTAACAGATAGAAACAAGAGAAAGTACACAGTGATTCATCTACCTAGAGAAGTTACAGAGGTTTACACAGAGAATTCCAAGTATACGTAACAGAAACTAAGACAGACTTAGAAAACTGGTAAAACGAACATTGTTGATAGAGTTGGGACTACTTAACACTGTGAAAACAGCACTTTCGCCGAAAGAAATCGACTTCACTAACACCGGGTAACAGGTAACAGAGAACGTATGAGTTTCTCAAGATTAGTAACACATAGAAACAAAAGAAGAACACAGTGATTCATCTACCTAGAGAAGTTACAGAGGTTTACACAGAAAATTTCAAGTATAAGTAAAAGAAGATAAGAAAGACTTAGAAAACTGGTAAAACTTACATTGTTGATTGAGTTGGGAGTACATAGCACTGTGAGAACAGCACATTCGCCGAAAGAAATCTACTTCTCTAAGACCGGGAAACAGTGAAAAGAGAATGTATGAGTTTCTCAAGATTGGTAACAGATAGAAACAAGAGAAAGTACACAGTGATTCATCTACCTAGAGAAGTTACAGAGGTTTACACAGAGAATTCCAAGTATAAGTACAAGAAAATAAGAGAGACTTAGAAAACTGGTAAAACCTACACTGTTGATAGAGTTGGGAGTACTTAGCACTGTGAAAACAGCACTTTCGCAGAAAGAAATCTACTTCTCTAACACCGGGAAACAGGGAACAGAGAATCTATGAGTTTCTCAAGATTGGTAACAGATAGAAACAAGAGAAAGTACACAGTGATTCATCTACCTAGAGAAGTTACAGAGGTTTACACAGATAATTCCAAGTGTAAGTACAAGAAAATAAGAGAGACTTAGAAAACTGGTAAAACCTACCTTGTTGATAGAGTTGGGAGTACTTAGCACTGTGAAAACAGCACGTTCGCCGAAAGAAATCTATTTCTCTAAGACGGGGAAAAGTGAAAAGAGTATGTATGAGTTTCTCAAGATTGGTAACAGATAGAAACAAGAGAAAGTACACAGTGATTCATCTACCTAGAGAAGTTACAGAGGTTTACACAGACAATTCCAAGTATAAGTGCAAGAAAATAAGAGAGACTTAGAAAACTGGCAAAACCTACATTTTTGATAGAGTTGAGAGTACTTAGCACTGTGAAAACAGCACTTTCGCAGAAAGAAATCTACTTCTCTAAGACCGGGAAACAGTGAACAGAGAATCTATGAGCTTCTCAAGATTGGTAACAGATAGAAACAAGAGAAAGTACACAGTGATTCATCTACCTAGGGAACTTACAGAGGTTTACACAGAGAATTCCAAGTGTAAGTATAAGAAAATAAGAGAGACTTAGAAAACTGGTAAAACCTACATTGTTGATAGAGTTGGGAGTACTTAGCACTGTGAAAACAGCACTTTCTCAGAAAGAAATCTACTTCTCTAACACCGGCATACAGGGAAGAGAGAATGTATGAGTTTCTCAAGATTGGTAACAGATAGAAACCAGAAAAAGTACACAGTGATTCATCTACCTAGAGAAGTTACAGAGGTTTATACAGAGAATTCCAAGTATAAGTACAAGAAAATAAGAGAGACTTAGAAAACTGGTAAACCCTACATTGTTGATAGTGTTGGGAGTATTTAGCACTGTGAAAACAGCACTTTCGCAGAAAGAAATCTACTTCTCTAACACCGGGAAACAGGGAAGAGAGAACGTATGAGTTTCTCAAGATTGGTAACAGATAGAAACAAGAGAAAGTACACAGTGATTCATCTACCTAGAGAAGTTACAGAGGTTTACACAGAGAATTCCAAGTATAAGTACAAGAAAATAAGAGAGACTTAGAAAACTGGTAAAACCTACATTGTTGATAGAGTTGAGAGTACTTAGCACTGTGAAAACAGCACTTTCGCCGAAAGAAATCTATTTCTCTATCACCGGGAAACAGGGAACAGAGAATGTATGAGTTTATCAAGATTGGTAACAGATAGAAACAAGAGAAAGTACACAGTGATTCTTCTACGTAGAGAACTTACAGAGGTTTACACAGAGAATTCCAAGTATAAGTACAAGAAAATAAGGGAGACTTAGAAAACTGTTAAAACCTACATTGTTGATAGAGTTGGGAGTACTTAGCACTGTGAAAACAGCACTTTCGCAGAAAGAAATATACTTCTCTAAGACCGGGAAACAGTGAACAGAGAATGTATGAGTTTCTCAAGATTAGTTACAGATAGAAACAAAAGAAATACACAGTGACTCATCTACCTAGAGAAGTTACAGATGTTTACACAGAAAATTCCAAGTATAAGTAAAAGAAGATAAGAGAGACTTAAAAAAGTGGTAAAACTTACATTGTTGATAGAGTTGGGAGTACTTAGCACTGTGAAAACGGCACTTTCGCCGAAAGAAATCTACTTCTCTAAGACCAGGAAACAGTGAAAAGAGAATGTATGAGTTTCTCAAGATTGGTAACAGACAGAAACAAAACAAAGTACACAGTGATTCATGTACCTAGAGAAGTTACAGAGGTTTACACAGAGAATTCCAAGTATAAGTACAAGAAAATAAGAGACTTAGAAAACTGGTAAAACCTACATTGTTGATAGAGTTGGGACTACTTAGCACTGTGAAAACAGCACTTTCGCCGAAAGAAATCGACTTCTCTAACATCGGGAAACAGGTAACAGAGAATGTATGAGTTTCTCAAGATTAGTACCACATAGAAACAAAAGAAGTACACAGTGATTCATCTACCTAGAGAAGTTACAGAAGTTTACAGAGACAATTCCAAGTATAAGTGCAAGAAAATAAGAGAGACTTAGAAAACTGGCAAAACCTACATTGTTGATAGAGTTGGGAGTACTTAGAACTGTGAAAACAGCACTTTCGCAGAAAGAAATCTACTTCTCTAAGACCGCGAAACAGTGATCAGAGAATGTATGAGTTTCTCAAGATTAGTAACAGATAGAAACAAAAGAAGTACGCAGTGATTCATCTCCGTAGAGAAGTTACAGAGGTTTACACAGAAAATTCCAAGTATAAATAAAAGAAGATAAGAGAGACTTAGGAAACTGGTAAAACTTACGTGGCTGATTGAGTTGGGAGTACTTAGCACTGTGAAAACAGCACTTTCGCCGAAGGTAAACTACTTCTCTAAGACCGGGAAACAGTGAAAAGAGAATGTATGAGTTTCTCAAGATTGGTAACAGATAGAAACAAGAGAAAGTATACAGTGATTCATCTACCAGGAGAAGTTACAGAGGTTTACACAGAGAATTCCAAGTATAAGTACAAGAAAATAAGAGAGACTTAGAAAAGTGGTAAAACCTACATTGTTGATAGAGTTGGGAGTACTTAGCACTGTGAAAACAGCACTTTCGCCGAAAGAAATCTACTTCTCTAAGACCGGGAAACAGGAAAGGAGAATGTATGAGTTTCTCAAGATTGGTAACAGATAGAAACAAGAGAAAGTACACAGTGATTCATCTACCTAGAGAAGTTACAGAGGTTTAGTAAGAGAATTCCAAGTATAAGTAAAAGAAAATAAGAGAGACTTAGAAAACTGGTAAAACCTACATTGTTGATAGAGATGGGAGTACTTAGCACTGTGAAAACAGCATTTTCGCCGAAAGAAATCTACTGCTCTAACACCGGGAAACAGGGAACAGAGAATGTATGAGTTTCTCAAGATTAGTCACAGATAGAAACAAAAGAAGTACACAGTGATTCATCTACCTAGAGAAGTTACAGAGGTTTACACAGAAAATTCCAAGTATAAGTAAAAGAAGATAAGAGACACTTAGAAAACTGGTAAAAGTTACATTGTTGATTGAGTTGGGAGTACTTACCAATGTGAAAACAGCACTTTCGCAGAAAGAAATCTACTTCTCTAACACCGGGAAACAGGGAACAGAGAATGTATGAGTTTCTCAAGATTGGTAACAGATAGAAATAAGGGAAAGTACACAGTGATTCATCTACCTAGAGAACTTACCGAGGTTTACACAGAGAATTCCAAGTATAAGTACAAGAAAATAAGAGAGACTTAGAAAACTGGTAGAACCTACATTGTTGATAGAGTTGGGAGTACTTAGCACTGTGAAAACAGCACTTTCGCAGAAAGAAATCTACTTCTCTAAGACCGTGAAACAGTGAACAGAGAATGTGTGAGTTTCTCAAGATTAGTAACAGATAGAAACAAAAGAAGTACACAGTGATTCATCTACCTAGAGAAGTTACAGAGGTTTACACAGAAAATTCCAAGTAAAAGTAAAAGAAGATAAGAGAGACTTAGAAATCTGGTAAAACTTACATTGTTGATTGAGTTGGGAGTACGTAGCACTGTGAAAACAGCACTTTCGCCGAAAGAAATCTACTTCTCTAAGACCGGGAAACAGTGAAAAGAGAATGTATGAGTTTCTCAAGATTGGTAACAGATAGAAACAAGAGAAAGTACACAGTGATTCATCTACCTAGAGAAGTTACAGAGGTTTACACAGAGAATTCCAAGTATAAGTACAAGAAAATAAGAGAGACTTAGAAAACTGGTAAAACCTACATTGTTGATAGAGTTCGGAGTACTTAGCACTGTGAAAACAGCACTTTCGCAGAAAGAAATCTACTTCTCTAAGACCGCGAAACAGTTAACAGAGAATGTATGAGTTTTGCAAGATTAGTAACAGATAGAAGCAAAAGAAGTACACAGTGATTCATCTACCTAGAGAAGTTACAGAGGTTTACACAGAGAATTCCAAGTATAAGTACAACAAAATAAGAGAGACTTAGAAAACTGGTAAAACCTACATTGTTGATATTGTTGGGAGTACTTAGCACTGTGAAAACAGCGCTTTCGCCCAAAGAAATCTACTTCTCTAAGACCGGGAAACAGTGAAAAGAGAATGTATGAGTTTCTCAAGATTGGTAACAGATAGAAACAAGAGAAAGTACAAAGTGATTCATCTACCTAGAGAAGTTACAGAGGTTTACACAGAGAATTCCAAGTATAAGTACAGAAAATAAGAGAGACTTCGAAACTGGTAAAACCTACATTGTTGATAGAGTTGGGAGTACTTAGCACTGTGAAAACAGCACTTTCGCTGAAAGAAATCTACTTCTGTAATACCGGGAAACAGTCAAAAGAGAATGTATGAGTTTCTCAAGATTGGTAACAGATAGAAACAAGAGACAGTACACAGTGATTCATCTACCTAGAGAAGTTACAGAGGTTTACACAGAGAATTCCAAGTATAAGTACAAGAATATAAGAGAGACTTATAACACTGGGAAAACCTACATTGTTGATAAGTGTTGGGAGTACTTAGCACTGTGAAAACAGCACTTTCGCCGAAAGAAATCTACTTCTCTAAGACCGGGAAACAGTGAAAAGAGAATGTATGAGTTTCTCAAGATTGGTAACAGATAGAAACAGGAGAAAGTACACAGTGATTCATCTACCTAGAGAAGTTACAGAGGTTTACACAGAGAATTCCAGGTATAAGTACAAGAAAATAAGAGAGACTTAGAAAACTGGCAAAACCTACATTGTTGATAGAGTTGGGAGTACTTAGCAATGTGAAAACAGCACTTTCGCAGAAAGAAATCTACTTCTCTAAGGCCGGGATACAGTGAAAAGAGAATGTATGAGTTTCTCAAGATTGGTAACAGATAGAAACAAGAGAAAGTACACAGTGATTCATCTACCTAGAGAACTTACCGAGGTTTACACAGAGAATTCCAAATATAAGTACAAGAAAATAAGAGAGACTTAGAAAACTGTTAAAACCTACATTGTTGATAGAGTTGGGAGTACTTAGCACTGTGAAAACAGCACTTTCGCAGAAAGAAATCTACTTCTCTAAGACCGCGAAACAGTGAACAGAGAATGTATGAGTTTCTGCAGATTAGTAACAGATAGAAACAAAAGAAGTACGCAGTGATTCATCTACCTAGAGAAGTTACAGAGGTTTACACAGAAAATTCCAACTATAAGTAAAAGAAGATAAGAGAGACTTAGAAAACTGGTAAACTTACATTGCTGATTGAGTTGGGAGTACTTAGCACTGTGAAAACAGCACTTTCGCCGAAAGAAATCTACTTCTCTAAGACCGGGAAACAGTGAAAAGAGAATGTATGAGTTTCTCGAGATTGTTAACAGATAGAACCAAGAGAAAGTACTCAGTGATACATCTACCTAGAGAAGTTACAGAGGTTTACACAGAGAATTCCAAGTATAAGTACGAGAAAATAAGAGAGACTTAGAAAACTGGTAAAACCTACATTGTTGATAGAGTCGGGAGTACTTAGCACTGTGAAAACAGCACTTTCGCCGAAAGAAATCTACTTCTCTAAGATCGGGAAACAGTGAAAAGAGAATGTATGAGTTTCTCAAGATTGGTAACAGATAGAAACAAGAGAAAGTACACAGTGATTCATCTACCTAGAGAAGTTACAGAGGTTTACACAGAGAATTCCAAGTATACGTAACAGAAACTAAGACAGACTTAGAAAACTGGTAAAACGAACATTGTTGATAGAGTTGGGACTACTTAGCACTGTGAAAACAGCACTTTCGCCGAAAGAAATCGACTTCACTAACACCGGGTAACAGGTAACAGAGAACGTATGAGTTTCTCAAGATTAGTAACACATAGAAACAAAAGAAGAACACAGTGATTCATCTACCTAGAGAAGTTACAGAGGTTTACACAGAAAATTTCAAGTATAAGTAAAAGAAGATAAGAAAGACTTAGAAAACTGGTAAAACTTACATTGTTGATTGAGTTGGGAGTACATAGCACTGTGAGAACAGCACATTCGCCGAAAGAAATCTACTTCTCTAAGACCGGGAAACAGTGAAAAGAGAATGTATGAGTTTCTCAAGATTGGTAACAGATAGAAACAAGAGAAAGTACACAGTGATTCATCTACCTAGAGAAGTTACAGAGGTTTACACAGAGAATTCCAAGTATAAGTACAAGAAAATAAGAGAGACTTAGAAAACTGGTAAAACCTACACTGTTGATAGAGTTGGGAGTACTTAGCACTGTGAAAACAGCACTTTCGCAGAAAGAAATCTACTTCTCTAACACCGGGAAACAGGGAACAGAGAATCTATGAGTTTCTCAAGATTGGTAACAGATAGAAACAAGAGAAAGTACACAGTGATTCATCTACCTAGAGAAGTTACAGAGGTTTACACAGATAATTCCAAGTGTAAGTACAAGAAAATAAGAGAGACTTAGAAAACTGGTAAAACCTACCTTGTTGATAGAGTTGGGAGTACTTAGCACTGTGAAAACAGCACGTTCGCCGAAAGAAATCTATTTCTCTAAGACGGGGAAAAGTGAAAAGAGTATGTATGAGTTTCTCAAGATTGGTAACAGATAGAAACAAGAGAAAGTACACAGTGATTCATCTACCTAGAGAAGTTACAGAGGTTTACACAGACAATTCCAAGTATAAGTGCAAGAAAATAAGAGAGACTTAGAAAACTGGCAAAACCTACATTTTTGATAGAGTTGAGAGTACTTAGCACTGTGAAAACAGCACTTTCGCAGAAAGAAATCTACTTCTCTAAGACCGGGAAACAGTGAACAGAGAATCTATGAGCTTCTCAAGATTGGTAACAGATAGAAACAAGAGAAAGTACACAGTGATTCTTCTACGTAGAGAACTTACAGAGGTTTACACAGAGAATTCCAAGTATAAGTACAAGAAAATAAGGGAGACTTAGAAAACTGTTAAAACCTACATTGTTGATAGAGTTGGGAGTACTTAGCACTGTGAAAACAGCACTTTCGCAGAAAGAAATATACTTCTCTAAGACCGGGAAACAGTGAACAGAGAATGTATGAGTTTCTCAAGATTAGTTACAGATAGAAACAAAAGAAATACACAGTGACTCATCTACCTAGAGAAGTTACAGATGTTTACACAGAAAATTCCAAGTATAAGTAAAAGAAGATAAGAGAGACTTAAAAAAGTGGTAAAACTTACATTGTTGATAGAGTTGGGAGTACTTAGCACTGTGAAAACGGCACTTTCGCCGAAAGAAATCTACTTCTCTAAGACCAGGAAACAGTGAAAAGAGAATGTATGAGTTTCTCAAGATTGGTAACAGACAGAAACAAAACAAAGTACACAGTGATTCATGTACCTAGAGAAGTTACAGAGGTTTACACAGAGAATTCCAAGTATAAGTACAAGAAAATAAGAGACTTAGAAAACTGGTAAAACCTACATTGTTGATAGAGTTGGGACTACTTAGCACTGTGAAAACAGCACTTTCGCCGAAAGAAATCGACTTCTCTAACATCGGGAAACAGGTAACAGAGAATGTATGAGTTTCTCAAGATTAGTACCACATAGAAACAAAAGAAGTACACAGTGATTCATCTACCTAGAGAAGTTACAGAAGTTTACAGAGACAATTCCAAGTATAAGTGCAAGAAAATAAGAGAGACTTAGAAAACTGGCAAAACCTACATTGTTGATAGAGTTGGGAGTACTTAGAACTGTGAAAACAGCACTTTCGCAGAAAGAAATCTACTTCTCTAAGACCGCGAAACAGTGATCAGAGAATGTATGAGTTTCTCAAGATTAGTAACAGATAGAAACAAAAGAAGTACGCAGTGATTCATCTCCGTAGAGAAGTTACAGAGGTTTACACAGAAAATTCCAAGTATAAATAAAAGAAGATAAGAGAGACTTAGGAAACTGGTAAAACTTACGTGGCTGATTGAGTTGGGAGTACTTAGCACTGTGAAAACAGCACTTTCGCCGAAGGTAAACTACTTCTCTAAGACCGGGAAACAGTGAAAAGAGAATGTATGAGTTTCTCAAGATTGGTAACAGATAGAAACAAGAGAAAGTATACAGTGATTCATCTACCAGGAGAAGTTACAGAGGTTTACACAGAGAATTCCAAGTATAAGTACAAGAAAATAAGAGAGACTTAGAAAAGTGGTAAAACCTACATTGTTGATAGAGTTGGGAGTACTTAGCACTGTGAAAACAGCACTTTCGCCGAAAGAAATCTACTTCTCTAAGACCGGGAAACAGGAAAGGAGAATGTATGAGTTTCTCAAGATTGGTAACAGATAGAAACAAGAGAAAGTACACAGTGATTCATCTACCTAGAGAAGTTACAGAGGTTTAGTAAGAGAATTCCAAGTATAAGTAAAAGAAAATAAGAGAGACTTAGAAAACTGGTAAAACCTACATTGTTGATAGAGATGGGAGTACTTAGCACTGTGAAAACAGCATTTTCGCCGAAAGAAATCTACTGCTCTAACACCGGGAAACAGGGAACAGAGAATGTATGAGTTTCTCAAGATTAGTCACAGATAGAAACAAAAGAAGTACACAGTGATTCATCTACCTAGAGAAGTTACAGAGGTTTACACAGAAAATTCCAAGTATAAGTAAAAGAAGATAAGAGACACTTAGAAAACTGGTAAAAGTTACATTGTTGATTGAGTTGGGAGTACTTACCAATGTGAAAACAGCACTTTCGCAGAAAGAAATCTACTTCTCTAACACCGGGAAACAGGGAACAGAGAATGTATGAGTTTCTCAAGATTGGTAACAGATAGAAATAAGGGAAAGTACACAGTGATTCATCTACCTAGAGAACTTACCGAGGTTTACACAGAGAATTCCAAGTATAAGTACAAGAAAATAAGAGAGACTTAGAAAACTGGTAGAACCTACATTGTTGATAGAGTTGGGAGTACTTAGCACTGTGAAAACAGAACTTTCGCAGAAAGAAATCTACTTCTCTAAGACCGTGAAACAGTGAACAGAGAATGTGTGAGTTTCTCAAGATTAGTAACAGATAGAAACAAAAGAAGTACACAGTGATTCATCTACCTAGAGAAGTTACAGAGGTTTACACAGAAAATTCCAAGTAAAAGTAAAAGAAGATAAGAGAGACTTAGAAATCTGGTAAAACTTACATTGTTGATTGAGTTGGGAGTACGTAGCACTGTGAAAACAGCACTTTCGCCGAAAGAAATCTACTTCTCTAAGACCGGGAAACAGTGAAAAGAGAATGTATGAGTTTCTCAAGATTGGTAAAAGATAGAAACAAGAGAAAGTACACAGTGATTCATCTACCAGGAGAAGTTACAGAGGTTTACACAGAGAATTCCAAGTATAAGTACAAGAAAATAAGAGAGACTTAGAAAACTGGTAAAACCTACATTGTTGATAGAGTTGGGAGTACTTAGCACTGTGAAAACAGCACTTTCGAAGAAAAAAATCTACTTCTCTAAGACCGGGAAACAGTGAAAAGAGAATGTATGAGTTTCTCAAGATTGGTAACAGATAGAAACAAGAGAAAGTACACAGTGATTCATCTACCTAGAGAAGTTACAGAGGTTTACACAGAGAATACCAAGTATAAGTACAAGAAAATAAGAGAGACTTAGAAAACTGGTAAAACCTACTTTGTTGATAGAGTTGGGAGTACGTAGCACTGTGAAAACAGCACTTTCGCCAAAAGAAATCTACTTCTCTAAGACCGGGAAACAGTGAAAAGAGAATGTATGAGTTTCTCAATATTGGTAACAGATACAAATAAGAGAAAGTACACAGTGATTCATCTACCTAGAGAAGTTACAGAGGTTTACCCAGAGAATTCCAAGTATAAGTAAATAAAATAAGAGAGACTTAGAAAACTGGTAAAACCTACATTGTTGATAGAGATGGGAGTACTTTGCACTGTGAAAACAGCATTTTCGCCGAAAGAAATCTACTTCTCTAACACCGGGAAACAGGGAACAGAGAATGTATGAGTTTCTCAAGATTAGTAACAGATAGAAACAAAAGAAGTACACTGTGATTCATCTACCCAGAGAAGTTACAGAGGTTTACACAGAAAATTCCAAGTATAAGTAAAAGAAGATAAGAGAGACTTAGAAACCTGGTAAAACTTACATTGTTGATTGAGTTGGGAGTACTTAGCACTGTGAAAACAGCACTTTCGCAGAAAGAAATCTACTTCTCTAACACCGGGAAACAGGGAACAGAGAATGTATGAGTTTCTCAAGATTGGTAACAGATAGAAACAAGAGAAAGTACACAGTGATTCATCTACCTAGAGAACTTACCGAGGTTTACACCGGGAATTCCAAGTACAAGTACAAGAAAATAAGAGAGACTTAGAAAACTGGTAGAACCTACATTGTTGATAGAGTTGGGAGTACTTAGCACTGTGAAAACAGCACTTTCGCAGAAAGAAATCTACTTCTCTAAGACCGGGAAACAGGTAACAGAGAATGTATGAGTTTCTCAAGATTAGTAACAGATAGAAACAAAAGAAGTACACAGTGAATCATCTACCTAGAGAAGTTACAGAGGTTTACACAGAAAATTCCAAGTATAAGTAAAAGAAGATAAGAGAGACTTAGAAAACTGGTAAAACTTACATTGTTGATTGAGTTGGGAGTACTTAGCACGGTGAAAACAGCACTTTCACCGAAAGAAATCTACTTCTCTAAGACCGGGAAACAGGAAAGGAGAATGTATGAGTTTCTCAAGATTGGTAACAGATAGAAACAAGAGAAAGTACACAGTGATTCATCTACCTAGAGAACTTACCGAGGTTTACACAGAGAATTCCAAGTATAAGTACAAGAAAATAAGAGAGACTTAGAAAACTGGTAAAACCTACATTGTTGATAGAGTTGAGAGTACTTAGCACTGTGAAAACAGCACTTTCGCCGAAAGAAATCTATTTCTCTATCACCGGGAAACAGGGAACAGAGAATGTATGAGTTTATCAAGATTGGTAACAGATAGAAACAAGAGAAAGTACACAGTGATTCTTCTACCTAGAGAACTTACAGAGGTTTACACAGAGAATTCCAAGTATAAGTACAAGAAAATAAGGGAGACTTAGAAAACTGGTAAAACCTACATTGTTGATAGAGTTGGGAGTACTTAGCACTGTGAAAACAGCACTTTCGCAGAAAGAAATATACTTCTCTAAGACCGGGAAACAGTGAACAGAGAATGTATGAGTTTCTCAAGATTAGTTACAGATAGAAACAAAAGAAATACACAGTGACTCATCTACCTAGAGAAGTTACAGATGTTTACACAGAAAATTCCAAGTATAAGTAAAAGAAGATAAGAGAGACTTAAAAAAGTGGTAAAACTTACATTGTTGATAGAGTTGGGAGTACTTAGCACTGTGAAAACGGCACTTTCGCCGAAAGAAATCTACTTCTCTAAGACCAGGAAACAGTGAAAAGAGAATGTATGAGTTTCTCAAGATTGGTAACAGACAGAAACAAAACAAAGTACACAGTGATTCATGTACCTAGAGAAGTTACAGAGGTTTACACAGAGAATTCCAAGTATAAGTACAAGAAAATAAGAGACTTAGAAAACTGGTAAAACCTACATTGTTGATAGAGTTGGGACTACTTAGCACTGTGAAAACAGCACTTTCGCCGAAAGAAATCGACTTCTCTAACATCGGGAAACAGGTAACAGAGAATGTATGAGTTTCTCAAGATTAGTACCACATAGAAACAAAAGAAGTACACAGTGATTCATCTACCTAGAGAAGTTACAGAAGTTTACAGAGACAATTCCAAGTATAAGTGCAAGAAAATAAGAGAGACTTAGAAAACTGGCAAAACCTACATTGTTGATAGAGTTGGGAGTACTTAGAACTGTGAAAACAGCACTTTCGCAGAAAGAAATCTACTTCTCTAAGACCGCGAAACAGTGATCAGAGAATGTATGAGTTTCTCAAGATTAGTAACAGATAGAAACAAAAGAAGTACGCAGTGATTCATCTCCGTAGAGAAGTTACAGAGGTTTACACAGAAAATTCCAAGTATAAATAAAAGAAGATAAGAGAGACTTAGGAAACTGGTAAAACTTACGTGGCTGATTGAGTTGGGAGTACTTAGCACTGTGAAAACAGCACTTTCGCCGAAGGTAAACTACTTCTCTAAGACCGGGAAACAGTGAAAAGAGAATGTATGAGTTTCTCAAGATTGGTAACAGATAGAAACAAGAGAAAGTATACAGTGATTCATCTACCAGGAGAAGTTACAGAGGTTTACACAGAGAATTCCAAGTATAAGTACAAGAAAATAAGAGAGACTTAGAAAAGTGGTAAAACCTACATTGTTGATAGAGTTGGGAGTACTTAGCACTGTGAAAACAGCACTTTCGCCGAAAGAAATCTACTTCTCTAAGACCGGGAAACAGGAAAGGAGAATGTATGAGTTTCTCAAGATTGGTAACCGATAGAAACAAGAGAAAGTACACAGTGATTCATCTACCTAGAGAAGTTACAGAGGTTTAGTAAGAGAATTCCAAGTATAAGTAAAAGAAAATAAGAGAGACTTAGAAAACTGGTAAAACCTACATTGTTGATAGAGATGGGAGTACTTAGCACTGTGAAAACAGCATTTTCGCCGAAAGAAATCTACTGCTCTAACACCGGGAAACAGGGAACAGAGAATGTATGAGTTTCTCAAGATTAGTCACAGATAGAAACAAAAGAAGTACACAGTGATTCATCTACCTAGAGAAGTTACAGAGGTTTACACAGAAAATTCCAAGTATAAGTAAAAGAAGATAAGAGACACTTAGAAAACTGGTAAAAGTTACATTGTTGATTGAGTTGGGAGTACTTACCAATGTGAAAACAGCACTTTCGCAGAAAGAAATCTACTTCTCTAACACCGGGAAACAGGGAACAGAGAATGTATGAGTTTCTCAAGATTGGTAACAGATAGAAATAAGGGAAAGTACACAGTGATTCATCTACCTAGAGAACTTACCGAGGTTTACACAGAGAATTCCAAGTATAAGTACAAGAAAATAAGAGAGACTTAGAAAACTGGTAGAACCTACATTGTTGATAGAGTTGGGAGTACTTAGCACTGTGAAAACAGCACTTTCGCAGAAAGAAATCTACTTCTCTAAGACCGTGAAACAGTGAACAGAGAATGTGTGAGTTTCTCAAGATTAGTAACAGATAGAAACAAAAGAAGTACACAGTGATTCATCTACCTAGAGAAGTTACAGAGGTTTACACAGAAAATTCCAAGTAAAAGTAAAAGAAGATAAGAGAGACTTAGAAATCTGGTAAAACTTACATTGTTGATTGAGTTGGGAGTACGTAGCACTGTGAAAACAGCACTTTCGCCGAAAGAAATCTACTTCTCTAAGACCGGGAAACAGTGAAAAGAGAATGTATGAGTTTCTCAAGATTGGTAAAAGATAGAAACAAGAGAAAGTACACAGTGATTCATCTACCAGGAGAAGTTACAGAGGTTTACACAGAGAATTCCAAGTATAAGTACAAGAAAATAAGAGAGACTTAGAAAACTGGTAAAACCTACATTGTTGATAGAGTTGGGAGTACTTAGCACTGTGAAAACAGCACTTTCGAAGAAAAAAATCTACTTCTCTAAGACCGGGAAACAGTGAAAAGAGAATGTATGAGTTTCTCAAGATTGGTAACAGATAGAAACAAGAGAAAGTACACAGTGATTCATCTACCTAGAGAAGTTACAGAGGTTTACACAGAGAATACCAAGTATAAGTACAAGAAAATAAGAGAGACTTAGAAAACTGGTAAAACCTACTTTGTTGATAGAGTTGGGAGTACGTAGCACTGTGAAAACAGCACTTTCGCCAAAAGAAATCTACTTCTCTAAGACCGGGAAACAGTGAAAAGAGAATGTATGAGTTTCTCAATATTGGTAACAGATACAAATAAGAGAAAGTACACAGTGATTCATCTACCTAGAGAAGTTACAGAGGTTTACCCAGAGAATTCCAAGTATAAGTAAATAAAATAAGAGAGACTTAGAAAACTGGTAAAACCTACATTGTTGATAGAGATGGGAGTACTTTGCACTGTGAAAACAGCATTTTCGCCGAAAGAAATCTACTTCTCTAACACCGGGAAACAGGGAACAGAGAATGTATGAGTTTCTCAAGATTAGTAACAGATAGAAACAAAAGAAGTACACTGTGATTCATCTACCCAGAGAAGTTACAGAGGTTTACACAGAAAATTCCAAGTATAAGTAAAAGAAGATAAGAGAGACTTAGAAACCTGGTAAAACTTACATTGTTGATTGAGTTGGGAGTACTTAGCACTGTGAAAACAGCACTTTCGCAGAAAGAAATCTACTTCTCTAACACCGGGAAACAGGGAACAGAGAATGTATGAGTTTCTCAAGATTGGTAACAGATAGAAACAAGAGAAAGTACACAGTGATTCATCTACCTAGAGAACTTACCGAGGTTTACACCGGGAATTCCAAGTACAAGTACAAGAAAATAAGAGAGACTTAGAAAACTGGTAGAACCTACATTGTTGATAGAGTTGGGAGTACTTAGCACTGTGAAAACAGCACTTTCGCAGAAAGAAATCTACTTCTCTAAGACCGGGAAACAGTGAACAGAGAATGTATGAGTTTCTCAAGATTAGTAACAGATAGAAACAAAAGAAGTACACAGTGAATCATCTACCTAGAGAAGTTACAGAGGTTTACACAGAAAATTCCAAGTAAAAGTAAAAGAAGATAAGAGAGACTTAGAAAACTGGTAAAACTTACATTGTTGATTGAGTTGGGAGTACGTAGCACTGTGAAAACAGCACTTTCGCCGAAAGAAATCTACTTCTCTAAGACCGGGAAACAGTGAAAAGAGAATGTATGAGTTTCTCAAGATTGGTAAAAGATAGAAACAAGAGAAAGTACACAGTGATTCATCTACCAGGAGAAGTTACAGAGGTTTACACAGAGAATTCCAAGTATAAGTACAAGAAAATAAGAGAGACTTAGAAAACTGGTAAAACCTACATTGTTGATAGAGTTGGGAGTACTTAGCACTGTGAAAACAGCACTTTCGCCGAAAGAAATCTACTTCTCTAAGACCGGGAAACAGTGAAAAGAGAATGTATGAGTTTCTCAAGATTGGTAACAGATAGAAACAAGAGAAAGTACACAGTGATTCATCTACCTAGAGAAGTTACAGAGGTTTACACAGAGAATACCAAGTATAAGTACAAGAAAATAAGAGAGACTTAGAAAACTGGTAAAACCTACTTTGTTGATAGAGTTGGGAGTACGTAGCACTGTGAAAACAGCACTTTCGCCAAAAGAAATCTACTTCTCTAAGACCGGGAAACAGTGAAAAGAGAATGTATGAGTTTCTCAAGATTGGTAACAGATACAAACAAGAGAAAGTACACAGTGATTCATCTACCTAGAGAAGTTACAGAGGTTTACCCAGAGAATTCCAAGTATAAGTAAATAAAATAAGAGAGACTTAGAAAACTGGTAAAACCTACATTGTTGATAGAGATGGGAGTACTTAGCACTGTGAAAACAGCATTTTCGCCGAAAGAAATCTACTTCTCTAAGACCGGGAAACAGGGAACAGAGAATGTATGAGTTTCTGAAGATTAGTAACAGATAGAAACAAAAGAAGTACACTGTGATTCATCTACCCAGAGAAGTTACAGAGGTTTACACAGAAAATTCCAAGTATAAGTAAAAGAAGATAAGAGAGACTTAGAAACCTGGTAAAACTTACATTGTTGATTGAGTTGGGAGTACTTAGCACTGTGAAAACAGCACTTTCGCAGAAAGAAATCTACTTCTCTAACACCGGGAAACAGGGAACAGAGAATGTATGAGTTTCTCAAGATTGGTAACAGATAGAAACAAGAGAAAGTACACAGTGATTCATCTACCTAGAGAACTTACCGAGGTTTACACCGGGAATTCCAAGTACAAGTACAAGAAAATAAGAGAGACTTAGAAAACTGGTAGAACCTACATTGTTGATAGAGTTGGGAGTACTTAGCACTGTGAAAACAGCACTTTCGCAGAAAGAAATCTACTTCTCTAAGACCGGGAAACAGTGAACAGAGAATGTATGAGTTCTCAAGATTAGTAACAGATAGAAACAAAAGAAGTACACAGTGAATCATCTACCTAGAGAAGTTACAGAGGTTTACACAGAAAATTCCAAGTATAAGTAAAAGAAGATAAGAGAGACTTAGAAAACTGGTAAAACTTACATTGTTGATTGAGTTGGGAGTACTTAGCACGGTGAAAACAGCACTTTCGCCGAAAGAAATCTACTTCTCTAAGACCGGGAAACAGGAAAGGAGAATGTATGAGTTTCTCAAGATTGGTAACAGATAGAAACAAGAGAAAGTACACAGTGATTCATCTACCTAGAGAACTTACCGAGGTTTACACAGAGAATTCCAAGTACAAGTACAAGAAAATAAGAGAGACTTAGAAAACTGGTAGAACCTACATTGTTGATAGAGTTGGGAGTACTTAGCACTGTGAAAACAGCACTTTCGCAGAAAGAAATCTACTTCTCTAAGACCGGGAAACAGTGAAAAGAGAATGTATGAGTTTCTCAAGATTAGTAACAGATAGAAACAAAAGAAGTACACAGTGATACATCTACCTAGAGAAGTTACAGAGGTTTACACAGAAAATTCCAAGTATAAGTAAAAGAAGATAAGAGAGACTTAGAAAACTGGTAAAACTTACATTGTTGATTGAATTGGGAGTACTTAGCACTGTGAAAACAGCACTTTCGCCGAAAGAAATCTACTTCTCTAAGACCGGGAAACAGGAAAGGAGAATGTATGAGTTTCTCAAGATTGGTAACAGATAGAAACAAGAGAAAGTACACAGTGATTCATCTACCTAGAGAAGTTACAGAGGTTTACTAAGAGAATTCCAAGTATAAGTAAAAGAAAATAAGAGAGACTTAGAAAACTGGTAAAACCTACATTGTTGATAGAGATGGGAGTACTTAGCACTGTGAAAACAGCATTTTCGCCGAAAGAAATCTACTGCTCTAACACCGGGAAACAGGGAACAGAGAATGTATGAGTTTCTCAAGATTAGTCACAGATAGAAACAAAAGAAGTACACAGTGATTCATCTACCTAGAGAAGTTACAGAGGTTTACACAGAAAATTCCAAGTATAAGTAAAAGAAGATAAGAGAGACTTAGAAAACTGGTAAAAGTTACATTGTTGATTGAGTTGGGAGTAATTACCAATGTGAAAACAGCACTTTCGCAGAAAGAAATCTACTTCTCTAACACCGGGAAACAGGGAACAGAGAATGTATGAGTTTCTCAAGATTGGTAACAGATAGAAACAAGGGAAAGTACATAGTGATTCATCTACCTAGAGAACTTACCGAGGTTTACACAGAGAATTCCAAGTATAAGTACAAGAAAATAAGAGAGACTTAGAAAACTGGTAGAAGCTACATTGTTGATAGAGTTGGGAGTACTTAGCACTGTGAAAACAGCACTTTCGCATAAAGAAATCTGCTTCTCTAAGACCGCGAAAAAGTGAACAGAGAATGTATGAGTTTCTCAAGATTAGTAACAGATAGAAACAAAAGAAGTACACAGTGATTCATCTACCTAGAGAAGTTACAGAGGTTTACACAGAAAATTCCAAGTATAAGTAAAAGAAGATAAGAGAGATTTAGGAAACTGGTAAAACTTACATTGTTGATTGAGTTGGGAGTACTTAGCACTGTGAAAACAGCACTTTCGCCGAAGGTAAACTACTTCTCTAAGACCGGGAAACAGTGAAAAGAGAATGTATGAGTTTCTCAAGATTGGTAACAGATAGAAACAAGAGAAAGTACACAGTGATTCATCTACCTAGAGACGTTACGGAGGTTTACACAGAGAATTGCAAGTATAGGTACAAGAAAATAAGAGAAACTTAGAAAACTGGTAAAACCTACATTGTTGATAGAGGTGGGAGTACTTAGCACTGTGAAAACAGCACTTCCGCTGAAAGAAATATACTTCTCTAAGACCGGGAAACAGTGAAAAGAGAATGTATAAGTTTCTCAAGATTGGTAACAGATAGAAACAAGAGAAAGTACACAGTGATTCATCTACCTAGAGAACTTACAGAGGTTTACACAGAGAATTCCAAGTATAAGTACAAGAAAATAAGAGAGACTTAGAAACCTGGTAAAACTTGCATTGTTGATAGAGTTGGGAGTACTTAGCACTGTGAAAACAGCACTTTCGCAAAAAGAATTCTACTTCTTTTAGACGGTGAAACAGTGAACAGAGAATGTATGAGTTTCTCAAGATTGGTAACAGATAGAAAGACGAGAAAGTACACAGTGATTCATCTACCTAGAGAAGTTACAGAGTTTTACACAGAAAATTCCAAATATAAGTAAAAGAAGATAAGAGAGACAGAAAACTGGTAAAACTTACATTGTTGATTGAGTTGGGAGTACTTAGCACTGTGAAAACAGCACTTAAGCCAAAAGAAATCTACTTCTCTAAGACCGGGAAACAGTTAAAAGAGAATGTATGAGTTTCTCAAGATTGGCAACAGATAGAAACAAGAGAAAGGACACAGTGATTCATCTACCTAGAGAAGTTACAGAGGTTTACACAGAGAATTCCATGTATAAGTACAAGAAAATAAGAGAGACTTAGAAAACTGGTAAAACCTACATTGTTGATAGAGTTGGGAGTACTTAGCACTGTGAAAACAACACTTTCGCAGAAAGAAATCTACTTCTCGGAGACCGGGATACAGTGAACAGAGAATGTATGAGTTTCTCAAGATTGGTAACAGATAGAAACAAGAGAAAGTACACAGTGATTCATCTACCTAGAGAAGTTATAGAGGTTTACACAGAGAATTCCAAGTATAAGTACAAGAAAATAAGAGAGACTTAGAAAACTGGTAAAACCTACATTGTTGATAGAGTTGGGAGTACTTAGCACTGTGAAAACAGCACTTTCGCAGAAATAAATCTACTTCTCTAACACCGGGAAACAGGGAAGAGAGAACGTATGAGTTTCTCAAGATTGGTAACAGATAGAAAGAAGAGAAAGTACACAGTGATTCATCTACCTAGAGAAGTTGCAGAGGTTTACACAGACAATTCCAAGTATAAGTACAAGAAAATAAGAGAGACTTAGAAAACTGGTAAAACCTACATTGTTGATAGAGTTGGGAGTACTTAGCACTGTGAAAACAGCACTTTCGCAGAAAGAAATATACTTCTCTAAGACCGGGAAACAGTGAACAGAGAATGTATGAGTTTCTCAAGATTAGTTACAGATAGAAACAAAAGAAATACACAGTGATTCATCTACCTAGAGAAGTTACAGATGTTTACACAGAAAATTCCAAGTATAAGTAAAAGAAGATAAGAGAGACTTAAAAAAGTGGTAAAACTTACATTGTTGATAGAGTTGGGAGTACTTAGCACTGTGAAAACAGCACTTTCGCAGAAATAAATCTACTTCTCTAAGACCGGGAAACAGTGAAAAGAGAATGTATGAGTTTCTCAAGATTGGTAACAGATAGAAACAAAACAAAGTACACAGTGATTCATCTACCTAGAGAAGTTACAGAGGTTTACACAGAGAATTCCAAGTATAAGTACAAGAAAATAAGAGACTTAGAAAACTGGTAAAACCTACATTGTTGATAGAGTTGGGACTACTTAACACTGTGAAAACAGCACTTTCGCCGAAAGAAATCGACTTCTCTAACATCGGGAAACAGGTAACAGAGAATGTATGAGTTTCTCAAGATTAGTACCACATAGAAACAAAAGAAGAACACAGTGATTCATCTACCTAGAGAAGTTACAGAAGTTTACACAGACAATTCCAAGTATAAGTGCAAGAAAATAAGAGAGACTTAGAAAACTGGCAAAACCTACATTGTTGATAGAGTTGGGAGTACTTAGAACTGTGAAAACAGCACTTTCGCAGAAAGAAATCTACTTCTCTAAGACCGCGAAACAGTGATCAGAGAATGTATGAGTTTCTCAAGATTAGTAACAGATAGAAACAAAAGAAGTACGCAGTGATTCATCTCCGTAGAGAAGTTACAGAGGCTGACACAGAAAATTCCAAGTATAAGTAAAAGAAGATAAGAGAGACTTAGGAAACTGGTCAAACTTACATGGTTGATTGAGTTGGGAGTACTTAGCACTGTGAAAACAGCACTTTCGCGGAAGGTAAACTACTTCTCTAAGACCGGGAAACAGTGAAAAGAGAATGTATGAGTTTCTCAAGATTGGTAACAGATAGAAACAAGAGAAAGTATACAGTGATACATCTACCAGGAGAAGTTACAGAGGTTTACACAGAGAATTCCAAGTATAAGTACAAGAAAATAAGAGAGACTTAGAAAACTGGTAAAACCTACATTGTTGATAGAGTTGGGAGTACTTAGCACTGTGAAAACAGCACTTTCGCCGAAAGAAATCTACTTCTCTAAGACCGGGAAACAGTGAAAAGAGAATGTATGAGTTTCTCAAGATTGGTAACAGATAGAAACAAAAGAAGTACACAGTGATTCATCTACCTAGAGAAGTTACAGAGGTTTACACAGAAAATTCCAAGTTTAAGTACAAGAAAATAAGAGAGACTTAGAAAACTGGTAAAACTTACATTGCTGATTGAGTTGGGAGTACTTAGCACTGTGAAAACAGCACTTTCGCCGAAAGAAATCTACTTCTCTAAGACCGGGAAACAGTGAAAAGAGAATGTATGAGTTTCTCAAGATTGGTAACAGATAGAAACAAGAGGAAGTACACAGTGATTCTTCTAGCTAGGGAAGTTACTGAGGTTTACACAGAGAATTCCAAGTATAAGTACAAGAAAATAAGAGAGACTTAGAAAACTGGTAAAACCTACATTGTTGATAGAGTTCGGAGTACTTAGCACTGTGAAAACTGCACTTTCGCCGAAAGAAATCTACTTCTCTAACACCGGGAAACAGGGAACAGAGAATGTTTGATTTTCTCAAGATTGGTAACAGATAGAAACAAGAGAAAGTACACAGTGATTCATCTACCTAGAGAACTTACCGAGCTTAACACACAGAATTCCAAGTATAAGTACAAGAAAATAAGAGAGACCTAGAAAACCGGTAAAACCTACATTGTTGATAGAGTTGGGAGTACTTAGCACTGTGAAAACAGCACTTTCGCAGAAAGAAATCTACTTCTCTAAGACCGCGAAACAGTGAACAGAGAATGTATGAGTTTTTCAAGATTAGTAACAGATACAAACTAAAGAAGTACGCAGTGATTCATCTACGTAGTGAAGTTACAGAGGTTTACACAGAAAATTCCAAGTATAAGTAAAAGAAGATAAGAGAGACTTAGAAAACTGGTAAAACTGACATTGTTGATTGAGTTGGGAGTACTTAGCACTGTGAAAATAGCACTTTCGCCGAAAGAAATCTACTTCTCTAAGACCGGGACACAGGGAAAAGAGAATGCATGAGTTTCTCAAAATTGGTAACAGATAGAAACAAGAGAAAGTACACAGTGATTCATCTACCTAGAGAAGTTACAGAGGTTTACACAGAGAATTCCAAGTATAAGTACATGAAAATAAGAGAGACTTAGAAAACTGGTAAAACCTACATTGTTGATAGAGTTGGGAGTACTTAGCACTGTGAAAACAGCACTTTCGCAAAAAGAATTCTACTTCTTTTGGACCGTGAAACAGTGAACAGAGAATGTATGTGTTTCTCAAGATTGGTAACAGATAGAAAGACGAGAAAGTATACAGTGATTCATCTACCTAGAGAAGTTACAGAGGTTTACAGAGAAAATTCCAAATATAAGTATAAGAAGATAAGAGAGACTTAGAAAACTGGTAAAACTTACATTGTTGATTGAGTTTCGAGTACTTAGCACTGTGAAAACCGCACTTTCGGCGAAAGAAATCTACTTTTCTAAGACCGGGAAACAGTGAAAAGAGAATTTATGAGTTTCTCAAGATTGGCAACAGATAGAAACAAGAGAAAGGACACAGTGATTCATCTACCTAGAGAAGTTACAGAGGATTACACAGAGAATTCCCAGTATAAGTACAAGAAAATAAGGGAGACGTAGAAAACTGGTAAAACCTACATTGTTGATAGAGTTGGGAGTACTTAGCACTGTGAAAACAGCACTTCTGCCCAAAGAAATCTACTTCTCTAAGACCAGGAATCAGTGAAAAGAGAATGTATGAGTTTCTCAAGATTGGTAACAGATAGAAACAAGAGAAAGGCCACAGTGATTCATCTACCTAGAGAACTTACAGAGGTTTACTCAGAGAATTCCAGGTATAAGTACAAGAAAATAAGAGAGACTTAGAAAACTGGTAAAACCTACATTGTTGATAGAGTTGGGAATACTTAGCACTGTGAAAACAGCACTTTCGCAGAAAGAAATCTACTTCTCTAGACCGGGAAAAAGTGAACAGAGAATGTATGAGTTTCTCAAGATTGGTAACAGAGAGAAACAAGAGAAAGTACACAGTGATTCATCTACATAGAGAAGGTACAGAGGTTTACACAGAGAATTCCAAGTATAAGTACAAGAAAATAAAAGAGACTTAGAAAACTGGTAAAACCTACATTGTTGATAGAGTTGGGAGTACTTAGCACTGTGAAAACAGCACTTTCGCAGAAAGAAATCTACTTCTCTAACACCGGGAAACAGGGAACAGAGAATGTATGAGTTTCTCAAGATTGGTAACAGATAGAAACAAGAGAAAGTACACAGTGATTCATCTACCTAGAGAAGTTACAGAGGTTTACACAGAGAATTCCAAGTATAAGTACAGAAAATAAGAGAGACGACGAAACTGGTAAAACCTACATTGTTGATAGAGTTGGGAGTACTTAGCACTGTGAAAACAGCACTTTCGCTGAAAGAAATCTACTTCTGTAATACCGGGAAACAGTCAAAAGAGAATGTATGAGTTTCTCAAGATTGGTAACAGATAGAAACAAGAGACAGTACACAGTGATTCATCTACCTAGAGAAGTTACAGAGGTTTACACAGAGAATTCCAAGTATAAGTACAAGAAAATAAGAGAGACTTATAACACTGGGAAAACCTACATTGTTGATAAGTGTTGGGAGTACTTAGCACTGTGAAAACAGCACTTTCGCCGAAAGAAATCTACTTCTCTAAGACCGGGAAACAGTGAAAAGAGAATGTATAAGTTTTTCAAGATTGGTAACAGATAGAAACAGGAGAAAGTACACAGTGATTCATCTACCTAGAGAAGTTACAGAGGTTTACACAGAGAATTCCAGGTATAAGTACAAGAAAATAAGAGAGACTTAGAAAACTGGCAAAACCTACATTGTTGATAGAGTTGGGAGTACTTAGCAATGTGAAAACAGCACTTTCGTCGAAAGAAATCTACTTTTCTAACACCGGCAAACAGGGAACAGAGAATGTATGAGTTTCTCAAGATTGGTAACAGATAGAAACAAGAGAAAGTACACAGTGATTCATCTACCTAGAGAACTTACCGAGGTTTACACAGAGAATTCCAAGTATAAGAACAAAAAAATAAGAGAGACTTAGAAAACTGGTAAAACCTACATTGTTGATAGAGTTGGGAGTACTTAGCACTGTGAAAACAGCACTTTCGCCGAAAGAAATCTACTTCTCTAAGACCGGGAAACAGTGAAAAGAGAATGTATAAGTTTCTCAGGATTGGCAACAGATAGAAACAAAAGAAGTACACAGTGATTCATCTACCTAGAGAAGTTACAGAGGTTTACACAGAAAATTCCAAATATAAGTAAAAGAAGATAAGAGAGACTTAGAAAACTGGTAAAACCTACATTGTTGATAGAGTTGGGAGTACTTAGCACTGTGAAAACAGCACTTTCGCTGAAAGAAATCTACTTCTGTAATACCGGGAAACAGTCAAAAGAGAATGTATGAGTTTCTCAAGATTGGTAACAGATAGAAACAAGAGAAAGTACACAGTGATTCATCTACCTAGAGAAGTTATAGAGGTTTACACAGAGAATTCCAAGTATAAGTACAAGAAAATAAGAGAGACTTAGAAAACTGGTAAAACCTACATTGTTGATAGAGTTGGGAGTACTTAGCACTGTGAAAACAGCACTTTCGCAGAAATAAATCTACTTCTCTAACACCGGGAAACAGGGAAGAGAGAACGTATGAGTTTCTCAAGATTGGTAACAGATAGAAAGAAGAGAAAGTACACAGTGATTCATCTACCTAGAGAAGTTGCAGAGGTTTACACAGACAATTCCAAGTATAAGTACAAGAAAATAAGAGAGACTTAGAAAACTGGTAAAACCTACATTGTTGATAGAGTTGGGAGTACTTAGCACTGTGAAAACAGCACTTTCGCAGAAAGAAATATACTTCTCTAAGACCGGGAAACAGTGAACAGAGAATGTATGAGTTTCTCAAGATTAGTTACAGATAGAAACAAAAGAAATACACAGTGATTCATCTACCTAGAGAAGTTACAGATGTTTACACAGAAAATTCCAAGTATAAGTAAAAGAAGATAAGAGAGACTTAAAAATGTGGTAAAACTTACATTGTTGATAGAGTTGGGAGTACTTAGCACTGTGAAAACAGCACTTTCGCAGAAATAAATCTACTTCTCTAAGACCGGGAAACAGTGAAAAGAGAATGTATGAGTTTCTCAAGATTGGTAACAGATAGAAACAAAACAAAGTACACAGTGATTCATCTACCTAGAGAAGTTACAGAGGTTTACACAGAGAATTCCAAGTATAAGTACAAGAAAATAAGAGACTTAGAAAACTGGTAAAACCTACATTGTTGATAGAGTTGGGACTACTTAACACTGTGAAATCAGCACTTTCGCCGAAAGAAATCGACTTCTCTAACATCGGGAAACAGGTAACAGAGAATGTATGAGTTTCTCAAGATTAGTACCACATAGAAACAAAAGAAGAACACAGTGATTCATCTACCTAGAGAAGTTACAGAAGTTTACACAGACAATTCCAAGTATAAGTGCAAGAAAATAAGAGAGACTTAGAAAACTGGCAAAACCTACATTGTTGATAGAGTTGGGAGTACTTAGAACTGTGAAAACAGCACTTTCGCAGAAAGAAATCTACTTCTCTAAGACCGCGAAACAGTGATCAGAGAATGTATGAGTTTCTCAAGATTAGTAACAGATAGAAACAAAAGAAGTACGCAGTGATTCATCTCCGTAGAGAAGTTACAGAGGCTGACACAGAAAATTCCAAGTATAAGTAAAAGAAGATAAGAGAGACTTAGGAAACTGGTCAAACTTACATGGTTGATTGAGTTGGGAGTACTTAGCACTGTGAAAACAGCACTTTCGCGGAAGGTAAACTACTTCTCTAAGACCGGGAAACAGTGAAAAGAGAATGTATGAGTTTCTCAAGATTGGTAACAGATAGAAACAAGAGAAAGTATTCAGTGATACATCTACCAGGAGAAGTTACAGAGGTTTACACAGAGAATTCCAAGTATAAGTACAAGAAAATAAGAGAGACTTAGAAAACTGGTAAAACCTACATTGTTGATAGAGTTGGGAGTACTTAGCACTGTGAAAACAGCACTTTCGCCGAAAGAAATCTACTTCTCTAAGACCGGGAAACAGTGAAAAGAGAATGTATGAGTTTCTCAAGATTGGTAACAGATAGAAACAAAAGAAGTACACAGTGATTCATCTACCTAGAGAAGTTACAGAGGTTTACACAGAAAATTCCAAGTTTAAGTACAAGAAAATAAGAGAGACTTAGAAAACTGGTAAAACTTACATTGCTGATTGAGTTGGGAGTACTTAGCACTGTGAAAACAGCACTTTCGCCGAAAGAAATCTACTTCTCTAAGACCGGGAAACAGTGAAAAGAGAATGTATGAGTTTCTCAAGATTGGTAACAGATAGAAACAAGAGGAAGTACACAGTGATTCTTCTAGCTAGGGAAGTTACTGAGGTTTACACAGAGAATTCCAAGTATAAGTACAAGAAAATAAGAGAGACTTAGAAAACTGGTAAAACCTACATTGTTGATAGAGTTCGGAGTACTTAGCACTGTGAAAACTGCACTTTCGCCGAAAGAAATCTACTTCTCTAACACCGGGAAACAGGGAACAGAGAATGTTTGATTTTCTCAAGATTGGTAACAGATAGAAACAAGAGAAAGTACACAGTGATTCATCTACCTAGAGAACTTACCGAGCTTAACACACAGAATTCCAAGTATAAGTACAAGAAAATAAGAGAGACCTAGAAAACCGGTAAAACCTACATTGTTGATAGAGTTGGGAGTACTTAGCACTGTGAAAACAGCACTTTCGCAGAAAGAAATCTACTTCTCTAAGACCGCGAAACAGTGAACAGAGAATGTATGAGTTTTTCAAGATTAGTAACAGATACAAACTAAAGAAGTACGCAGTGATTCATCTACGTAGTGAAGTTACAGAGGTTTACACAGAAAATTCCAAGTATAAGTAAAAGAAGATAAGAGAGACTTAGAAAACTGGTAAAACTGACATTGTTGATTGAGTTGGGAGTACTTAGCACTGTGAAAATAGCACTTTCGCCGAAAGAAATCTACTTCTCTAAGACCGGGACACAGGGAAAAGAGAATGCATGAGTTTCTCAAAATTGGTAACAGATAGAAACAAGAGAAAGTACACAGTGATTCATCTACCTAGAGAAGTTACAGAGGTTTACACAGAGAATTCCAAGTATAAGTACATGAAAATAAGAGAGACTTAGAAAACTGGTAAAACCTACATTGTTGATAGAGTTGGGAGTACTTAGCACTGTGAAAACAGCACTTTCGCAAAAAGAATTCTACTTCTTTTGGACCGTGAAACAGTGAACAGAGAATGTATGTGTTTCTCAAGATTGGTAACAGATAGAAAGACGAGAAAGTATACAGTGATTCATCTACCTAGAGAAGTTACAGAGGTTTACAGAGAAAATTCCAAATATAAGTATAAGAAGATAAGAGAGACTTAGAAAACTGGTAAAACTTACATTGTTGATTGAGTTTCGAGTACTTAGCACTGTGAAAACCGCACTTTCGGCGAAAGAAATCTACTTTTCTAAGACCGGGAAACAGTGAAAAGAGAATTTATGAGTTTCTCAAGATTGGCAACAGATAGAAACAAGAGAAAGGACACAGTGATTCATCTACCTAGAGAAGTTACAGAGGATTACACAGAGAATTCCCAGTATAAGTACAAGAAAATAAGGGAGACGTAGAAAACTGGTAAAACCTACATTGTTGATAGAGTTGGGAGTACTTAGCACTGTGAAAACAGCACTTCTGCCCAAAGAAATCTACTTCTCTAAGACCAGGAATCAGTGAAAAGAGAATGTATGAGTTTCTCAAGATTGGTAACAGATAGAAACAAGAGAAAGGCCACAGTGATTCATCTACCTAGAGAACTTACAGAGGTTTACTCAGAGAATTCCAGGTATAAGTACAAGAAAATAAGAGAGACTTAGAAAACTGGTAAAACCTACATTGTTGATAGAGTTGGGAATACTTAGCACTGTGAAAACAGCACTTTCGCAGAAAGAAATCTACTTCTCTAGACCGGGAAAAAGTGAACAGAGAATGTATGAGTTTCTCAAGATTGGTAACAGAGAGAAACAAGAGAAAGTACACAGTGATTCATCTACATAGAGAAGGTACAGAGGTTTACACAGAGAATTCCAAGTATAAGTACAAGAAAATAAGAGAGACTTAGAAAACTGGTAAAACCTACATTGTTGATAGAGTTGGGAGTACTTAGCACTGTGAAAACAGCACTTTCGCAGAAAGAAATCTACTTCTCTAACACCGGGAAACAGGGAACAGAGAATGTATGAGTTTCTCAAGATTGGTAACAGATAGAAACAAGAGAAAGTACACAGTGATTCATCTACCTAGAGAAGTTACAGAGGTTTACACAGAGAATTCCAAGTATAAGTACAGAAAATAAGAGAGACGACGAAACTGGTAAAACCTACATTGTTGATAGAGTTGGGAGTACTTAGCACTGTGAAAACAGCACTTTCGCTGAAAGAAATCTACTTCTGTAATACCGGGAAACAGTCAAAAGAGAATGTATGAGTTTCTCAAGATTGGTAACAGATAGAAACAAGAGACAGTACACAGTGATTCATCTACCTAGAGAAGTTACAGAGGTTTACACAGAGAATTCCAAGTATAAGTACAAGAAAATAAGAGAGACTTATAACACTGGGAAAACCTACATTGTTGATAAGTGTTGGGAGTACTTAGCACTGTGAAAACAGCACTTTCGCCGAAAGAAATCTACTTCTCTAAGACCGGGAAACAGTGAAAAGAGAATGTATAAGTTTCTCAAGATTGGTAACAGATAGAAACAGGAGAAAGTACACAGTGATTCATCTACCTAGAGAAGTTACAGAGGTTTACACAGAGAATTCCAGGTATAAGTACAAGAAAATAAGAGAGACTTAGAAAACTGGCAAAACCTACATTGTTGATAGAGTTGGGAGTACTTAGCAATGTGAAAACAGCACTTTCGTCGAAAGAAATCTACTTTTCTAACACCGGGAAACAGGGAACAGAGAATGTATGAGTTTCTCAAGATTGGTAACAGATAGAAACAAGAGAAAGTACACAGTGATTCATCTACCTAGAGAACTTACCGAGGTTTACACAGAGAATTCCAAGTATAAGAACAAAAAAATAAGAGAGACTTAGAAAACTGGTAAAACCTACATTGTTGATAGAGTTGGGAGTAATTAGCACTGTGAAAACAGCACTTTCGCCGAAAGAAATCTACTTCTCTAAGACCGGGAAACAGTGAAAAGAGAATGTATAAGTTTCTCAGGATTGGCAACAGATAGAAACAAAAGAAGTACACAGTGATTCATCTACCTAGAGAAGTTACAGAGGTTTACACAGAAAATTCCAAATATAAGTAAAAGAAGATAAGAGAGACTTAGAAAACTGGTAAAACTTACATTGTTGATTGAGTTGGGAGTACTTAGCACTGTGAAAACAGCACTTTCGTAGAACGAAATCTACTTCTCTAAGACCGTGAAACAGTGAAAAGAGAACGTATGAGTTTCTCAAGATTGGTAACGGATAGAAACAAGAGAAAGTACACAGTGATTCATCTACCTAGAGAAGTTACAGAGGTTTACACAGAGAATTCCAAGTATAAGTACAAGAAAATAAGAGAGACTTAGAAAACTGGTAGAACCTACATTGTTGATAGAGTTGGGAGTACTTAGCACTGTGAAAACAGCACTTTCGCCGAAAGAAATCTACTTCTCTAAGACCGGGAAACAGTGAAAAGAGAATGTATGAGTTTCTCAAGATTGGTAACAGATAGAAACAAGAGAAAGTATACAGTGATTCATCTACCTAGAGAAGTTACAGTGGTTTACACAGAGAATTCCAAGTATAAGTACAAGAAAATAAGAGAGACTTAGAAAACTGGTAAAACCTACTTTGTTGATAGAGTTAGGAGTACTTAGCACTGTGAAAACAGCACTTTCGCCGAAAGAAATCTACTTCTCTAAGACATGGAAACAGTGAAAAGAGAATGTATGAGTTTCTCAAGGTTGGTAACAGATAGAAACAAGAGAAAGTACACAGTGATTCATCTACCTAGAAATGTTACAGAGGTTTACACAGAGAATTCCAAGTATAAGTACAAGAAAAGAAGAGAGACTTAGAAAACGGGTAGAACCTACATTGTTGATAGAGTTGAGAGTACTTAGCACTGTGAAAACAGCACTTTCGCAGAAAGAAATCTACTTCTCTAAGACCGGGAAACAGTGAACAGAGAATGTATGAGTTTCTCAAAATTAGTAACAGATAGAAACAAAAGAAGTACACAGTGAATCATCTACCTAGAGAAGTTACAGAGGTTTACACATAAAATTCCAAGTATAAGTAAAAAAAGATAAGAGAGACTTAGAAAACTGGTAAAACTTACATTGTTGATTGAGTTGGGAGTACTTAGCACTGTGAAAACAGCACTTTCGCCGAAAGAAATCTACTTCTCTAAGACCGGGAAACAGTGAAAAGAGAATGTATGAGTTTTTCAAGATTAGTAACAGATACAAACTAAAGAAGTACGCAGTAATTCATCTACGTAGTGAAGTTACAGAGGTTTACACAGAAAATTCCAAGTATAAGTACAAGAAAATAAGAGAGACTTAGAAAACTGGTAAAACCTACATTGTTGATAGAGTTGGGAGTACTTAGCACTGTGAAAACAGCACTTTCGAAGAAAAAAATCTACTTCTCTAAGAACGGGAAACAGTGAAAAGAGAATGTATGAGTTTCTCAAGATTGGTAACAGATAGAAACAAGAGAAAGTACACAGTGATTCATCTACCTAGAGAAGTTACAGAGGTTTACACAGAGAATTCCAAGTATAAGTACAACAAAATAAGAGAGACTTAGAAAACTGGTAAAACGTACTTTGTTGATAGAGTTGGGAGTACGTAGCACTGTGAAAACAGCACTTTCGCAGAAAGAAATCTACTTCTCTAAGACCGGGAAACAGTGAAAAGAGAATGTATGAGTTTCTCAATATTGGTAACAGATACAAATAAGAGAAAGTACACAGTGATTCATCTACCTAGAGAAGTTACAGAGGTTTACCCAGAGAATTCCAAGTATAAGTAAATAAAATAAGAGAGACTTAGAAAACTGGTAAAACCTACATTGTTGATAGAGATGGGAGTACTTTGCACTGTGAAAACAGCATTTTCGCCGAAAGAAATCTACTTCTCTAACACCGGGAAACAGGGAACAGAGAATGTATGAGTTTCTCAAGATTAGTAACAGACAGAAACAAAAGAAGTACACTGTGATTCATCTACCCAGAGAAGTTACAGAGGTTTACACAGAAAATTCCAAGTATAAGTAAAAGAAGATAAGAGAGACTTAGAAACCTGGTAAAACTTACATTGTTGATTGAGTTGGGAGTACTTAGCACTGTGAAAACAGCACTTTCGCCGAAAGAAATCTACTTCTCTAAGACCGGGAAACAGGAAGGGAGAATGTATGAGTTTCTCAAGATTGGTAACAGATAGAAACAAGAGAAAGTACACAGTGATTCATCTACCTAGAGAACTTACCGAGGTTTACACAGAGAATTCCAAATATAAGTACAAGAAAATAAGAGAGACTTAGAAAACTGTTAAAACCTACATTGTTGATAGAGTTGGGAGTACTTAGCACTGTGAAAACAGCACTTTCGCAGATAGAAATCTACTTCTCTAAGACCGCGAAACAGTGAACAGAGAATGTATGAGTTTCTGCAGATTAGTAACAGATAGAAACAAAAGAAGTACGCAGTGATTCATCTACCTAGAGAAGTTACAGAGGTTTACACAGAAAATTCCAACTATAAGTAAAAGAAGATAAGAGAGACTTAGAAAACTGGTAAACTTACATTGCTGATTGAGTTGGGAGTACTTAGCACTGTGAAAACAGCACTTTCGCCGAAAGAAATCTACTTCTCTAAGACCGGGAAACAGTGAAAAGAGAATGTATGAGTTTCTCGAGATTGGTAACAGATAGAAACAAGAGAAAGTACACAGTGATACATCTACCTAGAGAAGTTACAGAGGTTTACACAGAGAATTCCAAGTATAAGTACAAGAAAATAAGAGAGACTTAGAAAACTGGTAAAACCTACATTGTTGATAGAGTCGGGAGTACTTAGCACTGTGAAAACAGCACTTTCGCCGAAAGAAATCTACTTCTCTCAGATCGGGAAACAGTGAAAAGAGAATGTATGAGTTTCTCAAGATTGGTAACAGATAAAACAAGAGAAAGTACACAGTGATTCATCTACCTAGAGAAGTTACAGAGGTTTACACAGAGAATTCCAAGTATAAGTACAAGAAAATAAGAGAGACTTAGAAAACTGGTAAAACCTACTTTGTTGATAGAGTTGGGAGCACGTAGCACTGTGAAAACAGCACTTTCGCCGAAAGAAATCTACTTCTCTAAGACCGGGAAACAGTGAAAAGAGAATGTATGAATTTCTCAAGATTGGTAACAGATAGAAACAAGAAAAAGTACACAGTGATTCATCTACCTAGAAAAGTTACAGAGGTTTACCCAGAGAATTCCAAGTATAAGTACAAGAAAATAAGAGAGACTTAGAAAACTGGTAAAACCTACATTGTTGATAGAGTTGGGAGTACTTAGCACTGTGAAAACAGCACTTTCGCAGAAAGAAATCTACTTCTCTAAGACCGGGAAACAGTGAACAGAAAATGTATGAGTTTCTGAAGATTGGTAACACATAGAAACAAGAGAAAGTACACAGTGATTCATCTACCTAGAGAAGTTACAGAGGTTTACACAGAAAATTCCAAGTATAAGTAAAAGAAGATAAGAGAGACTTAGAAAACTGGTAAAACATACATTGTTGATTGAGTTGGGAGTACTTAGCACTGTGATAATACCACTTTCGCCAAAAGAAATCTACTTCTCTAAGACCGGGAAACAGTGAAAAGAGAATGTATGAGTTTCTCAAGATTGGTAACAGATAGAAACAAGAGAAAGTACACAGTGATTCACCTACGTAGAGAACTTACAGAGGTTTACCCAGAGAATTCCAAGTATAAGTAAATAAAATAAGAGAAACTTAGAAAACTGGTAAAACCTACATTGTTGATAGAGATGGGAGTACTTTGCACTGTGAAAACAGCATTTTCGCCAAAAGAAATCTACTTCTCTAACACCGGGAAACAGGTAACAGAGAATGTATGAGTTTCTCAAGATTAGTAACAGATAGAAACAAAAGAAGTACACTGTGATTCATCTACCTAGAGAAGTTACAGAGGTTTACACAGAAAATTCCAAGTATAAGTAAAAGAAAATAAGAGAGAGTTAGAAAACTGGTAAAACCTACATTGTTGATAGAGATGGGAGTACTTAGCACTGTGAAAACAGCATTTTCGCCGAAAGAAATCTACTGCTCTAACACCGGGAAACAGGGAACAGAGAATGTATGAGTTTCTCAAGATTAGTCACAGATAGAAACAAGAGACAGTACACAGTGATTCATCTACCTAGAGAAGTTACAGAGGTTTACACAGAGAATTCCAAGTATAAGTACAAGAAAATAAGAGAGACTTATAACACTGGGAAAACCTACATTGTTGATAAGTGTTGGGAGTACTTAGCACTGTGAAAACAGCACTTTCGCCGAAAGAAATCTACTTCTCTAAGACCGGGAAACAGTGAAAAGAGAATGTATGAGTTTCTCAATATTGGTAACAGATACAAATAAGAGAAAGTACACAGTGATTCATCTACCTAGAGAAGTTACAGAGGTTTACCCAGAGAATTCCAAGTATAAGTAAATAAAATAAGAGAGACTTAGAAAACTGGTAAAACCTACATTGTTGATAGAGATGGGAGTACTTTGCACTGTGAAAACAGCATTTTCGCCGAAAGAAATCTACTTCTCTAACACCGGGAAACAGGGAACAGAGAATGTCTGACTTTCTCAAGATTAGTAACAGATAGAAACAAAAGAAGTACACTGTGATTCATCTACCCAGAGAAGTTACAGAGGTTTACACAGAAAATTCCAAGTATAAGTAAAAGAAGATAAGAGAGACTTAGAAACCTGGTAAAACTTACATTGTTGATTGAGTTGGGAGTACTTAGCACTGTGAAAACAGCACTTTCGAAAGAAAGAAATCTACTTCTCTAACACAGGGAAACAGGGAACAGAGAATGTATGAGTTTCTCAAGATTGGTAACAGATAGAAACAAGAGAAAGTACACAGTGATTCATCTACCTAGAGAACTTACCGAGGTTTACACCGGGAATTCCAAGTACAAGTACAAGAAAATAAGAGAGACTTAGAAAACTGGTAGAACCTACATTGTTGATAGAGTTGGGAGTACTTAGCACTGTGAAAACAGCACTTTCGCAGAAAGAAATCTACTTCTCTAAGACCGGGAAACAGTGAACAGAGAATGTATGAGTTTCTCAAGATTGGTAACAGATAGAAACAAAAGAAGTACACAGTGAATCATCTACCTAGAGAAGTTACAGAGGTTTACACAGAAAATTCCAAGTATAAGTAAAAGAAGATAAGAGAGACTTAGAAAACTGGTAAAACTTACATTGTTGATTGAGTTGGGAGTACTTAGCACTGTGATAATACCACTTTCGCCAAAAGAAATCTACTTCTCTAAGACCGGGAAACAGTGAAAAGAGAATGTATGAGTTTCTCAAGATTGGTAACAGATAGAAACAAGAGAAAGTACACAGTGATTCACCTACCTAGAGAAGTTACAGAGGTTTACCCAGAGAATTCCAAGTATAAGTAAATAAAATAAGAGAAACTTAGAAAACTGGTAAAACCTACATTGTTGATAGAGATGGGAGTACTTTGCACTGTGAAAACAGCATTTTCGCCAAAAGAAATCTACTTCTCTAACACCGGGAAACAGGGAACAGAGAATGTATGAGTTTCTCAAGATTAGTAACAGATAGAAACAAAAGAAGTACACTGTGATTCATCTACCTAGAGAAGTTACAGAGGTTTACACAGAAAATTCCAAGTATAAGTAAAAGAAAATAAGAGAGAGTTAGAAAACTGGTAAAACCTACATTGTTGATAGAGATGGGAGTACTTAGCACTGTGAAAACAGCATTTTCGCCGAAAGAAATCTACTGCTCTAACACCGGGAAACAGGGAACAGAGAATGTATGAGTTTCTCAAGATTAGTCACAGATAGAAACAAGAGACAGTACACAGTGATTCATCTACCTAGAGAAGTTACAGAGGTTTACACAGAGAATTCCAAGTATAAGTACAAGAAAATAAGAGAGACTTATAACACTGGGAAAACCTACATTGTTGATAAGTGTTGGGAGTACTTAGCACTGTGAAAACAGCACTTTCGCCGAAAGAAATCTACTTCTCTAAGACCGGGAAACAGTGAAAAGAGAATGTATGAGTTTCTCATGATTGGTAACAGATAGAAACAAGAGAAAGTACACAGTGATTCATCTACCTAGAGAACTTACCGAGGTTTACACAGAGAATTCCAAATATAAGTACAAGAAAATAAGAGAGACTTAGAAAACTGTTAAAACCTACATTGTTGATAGAGTTGGGAGTACTTAGCACTGTGAAAACAGCACTGTCGCAGATAGAAATCTACTTCTCTAAGACCGCGAAACAGTGAACAGAGAATGTATGAGTTTCTGCAGATTAGTAACAGATAGAAAAAAAAGAAGTACGCAGTGATTCATCTACCTAGAGAAGTTACAGAGGTTTACACAGAAAATTCCAACTATAAGTAAAAGAAGATAAGAGAGACTTAGAAAACTGGTAAACTTACATTGCTGATTGAGTTGGGAGTACTTAGCACTGTGAAAACAGCACTTTCGCCGAAAGAAATCTACTTCTCTAAGACCGGGAAACAGTGAAAAGAGAATGTATGAGTTTCTCGAGATTGGTAACAGATAGAAACAAGAGAAAGTACACAGTGATACATCTACCTAGAGAAGTTACAGAGGTTTACACAGAGAATTCCAAGTATAAGTACAAGAAAATAAGAGAGACTTAGAAAACTGGTAAAACCTACATTGTTGATAGAGTTGGGAGTACTTAGCACTGTGAAAACAGCAATTTCGCTGAAAGAAATCTACTTCTCTAACACTGAGAAAGATGGAACAGAGAATGTATGAGTTTCTCAAGATTTGTAACAGATAGAAACAAGAGAAAGTACACAGTGATTCATCTACCTAGAGAACTTACAGAGGTTTACACAGAGAATTCCAAGTATAAGTAGAAGAAAATAAGAGAGACTTAGAAAACTGGTAAAACCTACATTGTTGATAGAGTTGGGAGTACTTAGCCCTGTGAAAACAGCACTTTCGCAGAAAGAAATCTACTTCTCTAAGACCGCGAAACAGTGAACGGAGAATGTATGCGTTTCTCAAGATTAGTAACTGATAGAAACAAAAGAAGTACACAGTGATTCATCTACCTAGAGAAGTTACAGAGGTTTACACAGAAAATTCCAAGCACAAGTAAAAGAAGATAAGAGAGACTTAGAACACTGGTAAAACCTACATTGTTGATCGAGTTCGGAGTACTTAGCACTGTGAAAACAGCACTTTCGCCCAATCAAATCTACTTCTCTAACACCGGGAAACAGGGAAAAGAGAATGTATGACTTTCTCAAGATTGGTACAAGATAGAAACAAGAGAAAGTACACAGTGATTCATCTACCTAGAGAAGTTACAGAGGTTTACACAGAGAATTCCAAGTATAAGTACAAGAAAATAAGACAGACTTAGAATACTGGTAAAACCTACATTGCTATTAGAATTGGGAGTACTTAGCACTGTGAAAACAGCACTTTCGCAGAAAGAAATCTACTTCTCTAACACCGGGAAACAGGGAACAGAGAACGTATGAGTTTCTCAACATTGGTAACAGATAGAAACAAGAGGAAGTACACAGTGATTCATCTACCTAGAGAGGTTACAGAGGTTTACACAGAGAATTCCAAGTATAAGTACAAGAACATAAGGGAGACTTAGAAAACTGGTAAAACCTACATTGTTGATAGAGTTGGGAGTACTTAGAACTGTGAAAACAGCACTTTCGCAGAAAGAAATCTACTTCTCTAAGACCGCGAAACAGTGATCAGAGAATGTATGAGTTTCTCAAGATTGGTAACAGATAGAAACAAAAGAAGTACACAGTGATTCATCTACCTAGAGAAGTTACAGAGGTTTACACAGAAAATTCCAAGTATAAGTAAAAGAAGATAAGAGAGACTTAGGAAACTGGTAAAACTCACATGGTTGATTGAGTTGGGAGTACTTAGCACTGTGAAAACAGCACTTTCGCCGAAGGTAAACTACTTCTCTAAGACCGGGAAACAGTGAAAAGAGAATGTATGAGTTTCTCAAGATTGGTAACAGATAGAAACAAAAGAAGTACACAGTGATTCATCTACCTAGAGAAGTTACAGAGGTTTACACAGAAAATTCCAAGTTTAAGTACAAGAAAATAAGAGAGACTTAGAAAACTGGTAAAACTTACATTGCTGATTGAGTTGGGAGTACTTAGCACTGTGAAAACAGCACTTTCGCCGAAAGAAATCTACTTCTCTAAGACCGGGAAACAGTGAAAAGAGAATGTATGAGTTTCTCAAGACTGGTAACAGATAGAAACAAGAGGAAGTACACAGTGATTCATCTAGCTAGGGAAGTTACAGAGGTTTACACAGAGAATTCCAAGTATAAGTACAAGAAAATAAGAGAGACTTAGAAAACTGGTAAAACCTACATTGTTGATAGAGTTCGGAGTACTTAGCACTGTGAAAACTGCACTTTCGCCGAAAGAAATCTACTTCTCTAACACCGGGAAACAGGGAACAGAGAATGTTTGATTTTCTCAAGATTGGTAACAGATAGAAACAAGAGAAAGTACACAGTGATTCATCTACCTAGAGAACTTACCGAGGTTAACACACAGAATTTCAAGTATAAGTACAAGAAAATAAGAGAGACCTAGAAAACTGGTAAAACCTACATTGTTGATAGAGTTGCGAGTACTTAGCAATGTGAAAACAGCACTTTCGCAGAAAGAAATCTACTTCTCTAAGACCGCGAAACAGTGAACAGAGAATGTATGAGTTTTTCAAGATTAGTAACAGATACAAACTGAAGAAGTACGCAGTGATTCATCTACGTAGTGAAGTTACAGAGGTTTACACAGAAAATTCCAAGTATAAGTAAAAGAAGATAAGAGAGACTTAGAAAACTGGTAAAACTGACATTGTTGATTGAGTTGGGAGTACTTAGCACTGTGAAAATAGCACTTTCGCCGAAAGAAATCTACTTATCTAAGACCGGGACACAGGGAAAAGAGAATGCATGAGTTTCTCAAAATTGGTAACAGATAGAAACAAGAGAAAGTACACAGTGATTCATCTACCTAGAGAAGTTACAGAGGTTTACACAGAGAATTCCAAGTATAAGTACAAGAAAATAAGAGAGACTTAGAAAACTGGTAAAACCTACATTGTTGATAGAGTTGGGAATACTTAGCACTGTGAAAACAGCACTTTCGCAAAAAGAATTCTACTTCATTTGGACCGTGAAACAGTGAACAGAGAATGTATGTGTTTCTCAAGATTGGTAACAGATAGAAAGACGAGAAAGTATACAGTGATTCATCTACCTAGAGAAGTTACAGAGGTTTACACAGAAAATTCCAAATATAAGTAAAAGAAGATAAGAGAGACTTAGAAAACAGGTAAAACTTACATTGTTGATTGAGTTTCGAGTACTTAGCACTGTGAAAACCGCACTTTCGGCGAAAGAAATCTACTTTTCTAAGACCGCGAAACAGTGAAAAGAGAATTTATGAGTTTCTCAAGATTGGGAACAGATAGAAACAAGAGAAAGGACACAGTGATTCATCTACCTAGAGAAGTTACAGAGGATTACACAGAGAATTCCCAGTATAAGTACAAGAAAATAAGAGAGACGTAGAAAACTGGTAAAACCTACATTGTTGATAGAGTTGGGAGTACTTAGCACTGTGAAAACAGCACTTCCGCCCAAAGAAATTTACTTCTCTAAGACCAGGAATCAGTGAAAAGAGAATGTATGAGTTTCTCAAGATTGGTAACAAATAGAAACAAGAGAAAGGCCACAGTGATTCATCTACCTAGAGAACTTACAGAGGTTTACTCAGAGAATTCCAGGTATAAGTACAGGAAAATAAGGGAGACTTAGAAAACTGGTAAAACCTACATTGTTGATAGAGTTGGGATTACTTAGCACTGTGAAAACAGCACTTTCGCAGAAAGAAATCTACTTCTCTAGACCGGGAAAAAGTGAACAGAGAATGTATGAGTTTCTCAAGATTGGTAACAAATAGAAACAAGAGAAAGTACACAGTGATTCATCTACATAGAGAAGGTACAGAGGTTTACACAGAGAATTCCAGGTATAAGTACAAGAAAATAAGAGAGACTTAGAAAACTGGTAAAACCTACATTGTTGATAGAGTTGGGAATACTTAGCACTGTGAAAACAGCACTTTCGCAGAAAGAAATCTACTTCTCTAGACCGGGAAAAAGTGAACAGAGAATGTATGAGTTTCTCAAGATTGGTAACAGATAGAAACAAGAGAAAGTACACAGTGATTCATCTACATAGAGAAGGTACAGAGGTTTACACAGAGAATTCCAAGTATAATTACAAGAAAATAAAAGAGACTTAGAAAACTGGTAAAACCTACATTGTTGATAGAGTTGGGAGTACTTAGCACTGTGAAAACAGCACTTTCGCAGAAAGAAATCTACTTCTCTAACACCGGGAAACAGGGAACAGAGAATGTATGAGTTTCTCAAGATTGGTAACAGATAGAAACAAGAGAAAGTACACAGTGATTCATCTACCCAGAGAAGTTACAGAGGTTTACACAGAGAATTCCAAGTATAAGTACAGAAAATAAGAGAGACTTCGAAACTGGTAAAACCTACATTGTTGATAGAGTTGGGAGTACTTAGCACTGTGAAAACAGCACTTTCGCTGAAAGAAATCTACTTCTGTAATACCGGGAAACAGTCAAAAGAGAATGTATGAGTTTCTCAAGATTGGTAACAGATAGAAACAAGAGACAGTACACAGTGATTCATCTACCTAGAGAAGTTACAGAGGTTTACACAGAGAATTCCAAGTATAAGTACAAGAAAATAAGAGAGACTTATAACACTGGGAAAACCTACATTGTTGATAAGTGTTGGGAGTACTTAGCACTGTGAAAACAGCACTTTCGCCGAAAGAAATCTACTTCTCTAAGACCGGGAAACAGTGAAAAGAGAATGTATAAGTTTCTCAAGATTGGTAACAGATAGAAACAGGAGAAAGTACACAGTGATTCATCTACCTAGAGAACTTACCGAGGTTTACACGGAGAATTCCAAATATAAGTACAAGAAAATAAGAGAGACTTAGAAAACTGTTAAAACCTACATTGTTGATAGAGTTGGGAGTACTTAGCACTGTGAAAACAGCACTTTCGCAGAAAGAAATCTACTTCTCTAAGACCGCGAAACAGTGAACAGAGAATGTATGAGTTTCTGCAGATTAGTAACAGATAGAAACAAAAGAAGTACGCAGTGATTCATCTACCTAGAGAAGTTACAGAGGTTTACACAGAAAATTCCAACTATAAGTAAAAGAAGATAAGAGAGACTTAGAAAACTGGTAAACTTACATTGCTGATTGCGTTGGGAGTACTTAGCACTGTGAAAACAGCACTTTCGCCGAAAGAAATCTACTTCTCTAAGACCGGGAAACAGTGAAAAGAGAATGTATGAGTTTCTCGAGATTGGTAACAAATAGAAACAAGAGAAAGGCCACAGTGATTCATCTACCTAGAGAAGTTACAGAGGTTTACTCAGAGAATTCCAGGTATAAGTACAGGAAAATAAGGGAGACTTAGAAAACTGGTAAAACCTATATTGTTGATAGAGTTGGGAATACTTAGCACTGTGAAAACAGCACTTTCGCAGAAAGAAATCTACTTCTCTAGACCGGGAAAAAGTGAACAGAGAATGTATGAGTTTCTCAAGATTGGTAACAGATAGAAACAAGAGAAAGTACACAGTGATTCATCTACATAGAGAAGGTACAGAGGTTTACACAGAGAATTCCAAGTATAATTACAAGAAAATAAAAGAGACTTAGAAAACTGGTAAAACCTACATTGTTGATAGAGTTGGGAGTACTTAGCACTGTGAAAACAGCACTTTCGCAGAAAGAAATCTACTTCTCTAACACCGGGAAACAGGGAACAGAGAATGTATGAGTTTCTCAAGATTAGTAACAGATAGAAACAAAAGAAGTACGCAGTGATTCATCTCCGTAGAGAAGTTACAGAGGTTTACACAGAAAATTCCAAGTATAAGTAAAAGAAGATAACAGAGACTTAGGAAACTGGTAAAACTTACATGGTTGATTGAGTTGGGAGTACTTAGCACTGTGAAAACAGCACTTTCGCCGAAGGTAAACTACTTCTCTAAGACCGGGAAACAGTGAAAAGAGAATGTATGAGTTTCTCAAGATTGGTAACAGATAGAAACAAGAGAAAGTATACAGTGATTCATCTACCAGGAGAAGTTACAGAGGTTTACACAGAGAATTCCAAGTATAAGTACAAGAAAATAAGAGAGACTTAGAAAACTGGTAAAACTTACATTGTTGATAGAGTCGGGAGTACTTAGTACTGTGAAAACAGCACTTTCGCCGAAAGAAATCTACTTCTCTAAGATCGGGAAACAGTGAAAAGAGAATGTATGAGTTTCTCAAGATTGGTAACAGATAGAAACAAGAGAAAGTACACAGTGATTCATCTACCTAGAGAAGTTACAGAGGTTTACACAGAGAATTCCAAGTATACGTAACAGAAAATAAGAGAGAGTTAGAAAACTGGTAAAACCTACATTGTTGATAGAGTTCGGAATACTTAGCACTGTGAAAACAGCACTTTCGCAGAGAGAAATCTACTTCTCTACGACCGGGAAACAGTGAAAAGAGAATGTATGAGTTTCTCAAGATTGGTAATAGACAGAAACAAGAGAAAATACACAGTGATTCATCTACCTAGAGAAGTTACAGAGGTTTACACAGAGAATTCCAAGTATAAGTACAAGAAAATAAGAGAGACTTAGAAAACTGGTAAAACTTACATTGCTGATTGAGTTGGGAGTACTTAGCACTGTGAAAACAGCACTTTCGCAGAAAGAAATCTACTTCTCTTACACCGGGAAACAGGGAAGAGAGAATGTATGAGTTTCTCAAGATTGGTAACAGATAGAAACAAGAGAGAGTACACAGTGATTCTTCTACGTAGAGAACTTACAGAGGTTTACACAGAGAATTCCAAGTATAAGTACAAGAAAATAAGGGAGACTTAGAAAACTGGTAAAACCTACATTGTTGATAGAGTTGGGAGTACTTAGCACTGTGAAAACAGCACTTTCGCAGAAAGAAATATACTTCTCTAAGACCGGGAAACAGTGAACAGAGAATGTATGAGCTTCTCAAGATTAGTTACAGATAGAAACAAAAGAAATACACAGTGATTCATCTACCTAGAGAAGTTACAGATGTTTCGACAGAAAATTCCAAGTATAAGTAAAAGAAGATAAGAGAGACTTAAAAAAGTGGTAAAACTTACATTGTTGATAGAGTTGGGAGTACTTAGCACTGTGAAAACAGCACTTTCGCCGAAAGAAATCTACTTCTCTAAGACCAGGAAACAGTGAAAAGAGAATGTATGAGTTTCTCAAGATTGGTAACAGACAGAAACAAAACAAAGTACACAGTGATTCATCTACCTAGAGAAGTTACAGAGGTTTACACAGAGAATTCCAAGTATAAGTACAAGAAAATAAGAGACTTAGAAAACTGGTAAAACCTACATTGTTGATAGAGTTGGGACTACTTAGCACTGTGAAAACAGCACTTTCGCCGAAAGAAATCGACTTCTCTAACATCAGGAAACAGGTAACAGAGAATGTATGAGTTTCTCAAGATTAGTACCACATAGAAACAAAAGAAGTACACAGTGATTCATCTACCTAGAGAAGTTACAGAAGTTTACACAGACAATTCCAAGTATAAGTGCAAGAAAATAAGAGAGACTTAGGAAACTGGCAAAACCTACATTGTTGATAGAGTTGGGAGTACTTAGAACTGTGAAAACAGCACTTTCGCAGAAAGAAATCTACTTCTCTAAGACCGTGAAACAGTGATCAGAGAATGTATGAGTTTCTCAAGATTAGTAACAGATAGAAACAAAAGAAGTACACAGTGATTCATCTCCGTAGAGAAGTTACAGAGGTTTACACAGAAAATTCCAAGTATAAGTAAAAGAAGATAACAGAGACTTAGGAAACTGGTAAAACTTACATGGTTGATTGAGTTGGGAGTACTTAGCACTGTGAAAACAGCACTTTCGCCGAAGGTAAACTACTTCTCTAAGACCGGGAAACAGTGAAAAGAGAATGTATGAGTTTCTCAAGATTGGTAACAGATAGAAACAAGAGAAAGTATACAGTGATTCATCTACCAGGAGAAGTTACAGAGGTTTACACAGAGAATTCCAAGTATAAGTACAAGAAAATAAGAGAGACTTAGAAAACTGGTAAAACCTACATTGTTGATAGAGTTGGGAGTCCTTAGCACTGTGAAAACAGCACTTTCGCCGAAAGAAATCTAGTTCTCTAAGACCGGGAAACAGTGAAAAGAGAATGTATGAGTTTCTCAAGATTGGTAACAGATAGAAACAAAAGAAGTACACAGTGATTCATCTACCTAGAGAAGTTACAGAGGTTTACACAGAAAATTCCAAGTTTAAGTACAAGAAAATAAGAGAGACTTAGAAAACTGGTAAAACTTACATTGCTGATTGAGTTGGGAGTACTTAGCACTGTGAAAACAGCACTTTCGCCGAAAGAAATCTACTTCTCTAAGACCGGGAAACAGTGAAAAGAGATTGTATGAGTTTCTCAAAATTGGTAACAGATAGAAACAAGAGGAAGTACACAGTGATTCATCTAGCTAGGGAAGTTACAGAGGTTTACACAGAGAATTCCAAGTATAAGTACAAGAAAATAAGAGAGACTTAGAAAACTGGTAAAACCTACATTGTTGATAGAGTTCGGAGTACTTAGCACTGTGAAAACTGCACTTTCGCCGAAAGAAATCTACTTCTCTAACACCGGGAAACAGGGAACAGAGAATGTTTGATTTTCTCAAGATTGGTAACAGATAGAAACAAGAGAAAGTACACAGTGATTCATCTACCTAGAGAACTTACCGAGGTTAACACACAGAATTCCAAGTATAAGTACAAGAAAATAAGAGAGACCTAGAAAACTGGTAAAACCTACATTGTTGATAGAGTTGGGAGTACTTAGCGCTGTGAAAACAGCACTTTCGCAGAAAGAAATCTACTTCTCTAAGACCGCGAAACAGTGAACAGAGAATGTATGAGTTTTTCAAGATTAGTAACAGATACAAACTAAAGAAGTACGCAGTGATTCATCTACGTAGTGAAGTTACAGAGGTTTACACAGAAAATTCCAAGTATAAGTAAAAGAAGATAAGAGAGACTTAGAAAACTGGTAAAACTTACATTGTTGATTGAGTTGGGAGTACTTAGCACTGTGAAAACAGCACATTCGCCGAAAGAAATCTACTTCTCTAAGACCGGGAAACAGTGAAAAGAGAATGTATGAGTTTCTCAAGGTTGGTAACAGATGGAAACAAGAGAAAGTACACAGTGATTCATCTACCTAGAGAAGTTACAGAGGTTTACACAGAGAATTCCAAGTATAAGTACAAGAAAATAAGAGAGACATAGAAAACTGGTAAAACCTACATTGTTGATAGAGTTGGGAGTACTTAGCACTGTGAAAACAGCACTTTCGCCGAATGAAATCTACTTCTCTAAGACCGGGAAACATTGAAAAGAGAATGTATGAGTTTCTCAAGATTGGTAACAGATAGAAACAAGAGAAAGTGCACAGTGATTCATCTACCTAGAGAACTTACCGAGGTTTACACAGAGAATTCCAAGTATAAGTACAAGAAAATAAGAGAGACTTAGAAAACTGGTAAAACCTACATTGTTGATAGAGTTGGGAGTACTTAGCACTGTGAAAACAGCACTTTCGCAGAAAGAAATCTACTTCTCTAACACCAGGAAACAGGGAACAGAGAATGTATGAGTTTCTCAAGATTGGTAACAGATAGAAACAAGAGAAAGTACACAGTGATTCATCTACCCAGAGAAGTTACAGAGGTTTACTAAGAGAATTCCAAGTATAAGTAAAAGAAAATAAGAGAGACTTAGAAAACTGGTAAAACCTACATTGTTGATAGAGATGGGAGTACTTAGCACTGTGAAAACAGCACTTTCGCCGAAAGAAATCTACTGCTCTAACACCGGGAAACAGGGAACAGAGAATGTAGGAGTTTCTCAAGATTAGTCACAGATAGAAACAAAAGAAGTACACAGTGATTCATCTACCTAGAGAAGTTACAGAGGTTTACACAGAAAATTCCAAGTATAAGTAAAAGAAGATAAGAGAGACTTAGAAAACTGGTAAAAGGTACATTGTTGATTGAGTTGGGAGTAATTACCAATGTGAAAACAGCACTTTCGCAGAAAGAAATCTACTTCTCTAACACCGGGAAACAGGGAACAGAGAATGTATGAGTTTCTCAAGATTGGTAACAGATAGAAACAAGGGAAAGTACATAGTGATTCATCTACCTAGAGAACTTACCGAGGTTTACACAGAGAATTCCAAGTATAAGTACAAGAAAATAAGAGAGACTTAGAAAACTGGTAGTACCTACATTGTTGATAGAGTTGGGAGTACTTAGCACTGTGAAAACAGCACTTTCGCAGAAAGAAATCTGCTTCTCTAAGACCGCGAAACAGTGAACAGAGAATGTATGAGTTTCTCAAGATTAGTAACAGATAGAAACAAAAGAAGTACACAGTGATTCATCTATCTAGAGAAGTTACAGAGGTTTACACAGAAAATTCCAAGTATAAGTAAAAGAAGATAAGAGAGACTTAGAAATCTGGTAAAACTTACATTGTTGATTGAGTTGGGAGTACATAGCACTATGAAAACAGCACTTTCGCCGAAAGAAATCTACTTCTCTAAGACCGGGAAACAGTGAAAAGAGAATGTATGAGTTTCTCAAGATTGGTAAAAGATAGAAACAAAAGAAAGTACACAGTGATTCATCTACTAGAGAAGTTACAGAGGTTTACACAGAGAATTCCAAGTATAAGTACAAGCAAATAAGAGAGACTTAGAAAACTGGTAAAACCTACATTGTTGATAGAGTTGGGAGTACTTAGCACTGTGAAAACAGCACTTTCGAAGAAAAAAATCTACTTCGCTAAGACCGGGAAACAGTGAAAAGAGAATGTATGAGTTTCTCAAGATTGGTAACAGATAGAAACAAGAGAAAGTACACAGTGATTCATCTACCTAGTGAAGTTACAGAGGTTTACACAGAGAATTCCAAGTATAAGTACAAGCAAATAAGAGAGACTTAGAAAACTGGTAAAACCTACATTGTTGATAGAGTTGGGAGTACTTAGCACTGTGAAAACAGCACTTTCTTCGAAAGAAATCTACTTTTCTAACACCGGGAAACAGGGAACAGAGAATGTATGAGTTTCTCAAGATTGGTAACAGATAGAAACAAGAGAAAGTACACAGTGATTCATCTACCTAGAGAACTTACCGAGGTTTACACAGAGAATTCCAAGTATAAGTACAAGAAAATAAGAGAGACTTAGAAAACTGGTAAAACCTACATTGTTGATAGAGTTGGGAGTACTTAGCACTGTGAAAACAGCACTTTCGCCGAAAGAAATCTACTTCTCTAAGACGGGGAAACAGTGAAAAGAGAATGTATGAGTTTCTCAAGATTGGTAACAGATAGAAACAAGAGAAAGTACACAGAGATTTATCTACCTAGAAAAGTTACAGAGGTTTACACAGAGAATTCCAAGTATAAGTACAAGAAAATAAGAGAGACTTAGAAAACTGGTAAAACCTACATTGTTGATAGAGTTGGGAGTACTTAGCACTGTGAAAACAGCACTTTCGCCGAAAGAAATCTACTTCTCTAAGACCGGGAAACAGTGAAAAGAGAATGTATAAGTTTCTCAGGATTGGCAACAGATAGAAACAAAAGAAGTACACAGTGATTCATCTACCTAGAGAAGTTACAGAGGTTTTACACAGAAAATTCCAAATATAAGTAAAAGAAGATAAGAGAGACTTAGAAAACTGGTAAAACTTACGTTGTTGATTGAGTTGGGAGTACTTAGCACTGTGAAAACAGCACTTTCGTAGACGAAATCTACTTCTCTAAGACCGTGAAACAGTGAAAAGAGAACGTATGAGTTTCTCAAGATTGGTAACAGATAGAAACAAGAGAAAGTACACAGTGATTCATCTACCTAGAGAAGTTACAGAGGTTTACACAGAGAATTCCAAGTATAAGTACAAGAAAATAAGAGAGACTTAGAAAACTGGTAGAACCTACAATTGTTGATAGAGTTGGGAGTACTTAGCACTGTGAAAACAGCACTTTCGCCGAAAGAAATCTACTTCTCTAAGACCGGGAAACAGTGAAAAGAGAATGTATGAGTTTCTCAAGATTGGTAACAGATAGAAACAAGAGAAAGTACACAGTGATTCATCTACCTAGAGAAGTTACGGAGCTTTACACAGAGAATTGCAAGTATAAGTAAAAGAAGATAAGAGAGACTTAGAAAACTGGTAAAAGTTACATTGTTGATTGAGTTGGGAGTAATTACCAATGTGAAAACAGCACTTTCGCAGAAAGAAATCTACTTCTCTAACACCGGGAAACAGTGAACAGAGAATGTATGAGTTTCTCAAGATTGGTAACAGATAGAAACAAGGGAAAGTACATAGTGATTCATCTACCTAGAGAACTTACCGAGGTTACACAGAGAATTCCAAGTATAAGTACAAGAAAATAAGAGAGACTTAGAAAACTGGTAGAACCTACATTGTTGATAGAGTTGGGAGTACTTAGCACTGTGAAAACAGCACTTTCGCAGAAAGAAATCTGCTTCTCTAAGACCGCGAAACAGTGAACAGAGAATGTATGAGTTTCTCAAGATTAGTAACAGATAGAAACAAAAGAAGTACACAGTGATTCATCTACCTGGAGAAATTACAGAGATTTACACAGAAAATGCCAAGTATAAGTAAAAGAAGATAAGAGAGACTTAGAAATCTGGTAAAACTTACATTGTTGATTGAGTTGGGAGTACGTAGCACTATGAAAACAGCACTTTCGCCGAAAGAAATCTACTTCTCTAAGACCGGGAAACAGGAAAGGAGAATGTATGAGTTTCTCAAGATTGGTAACAGATAGAAACAAGAGAAAGTACACAGTGATTCATCTACCTAGAGAAGTTACAGAGGTTTACTAAGAGAATTCCAAGTATAAGTAAAAGAAAATAAGAGAGACTTAGAAAACTGGTAAAACCTACATTGTTGATAGAGATGGGAGTACTTAGCACTGTGAAAACAGCATTTTCGCCGAAAGAAATCTACTGCTCTAACACCGGGAAACAGGGAACAGAGAATGTATGAGTTTCTCAAGATTAGTCACAGATAGAAACAAAAGAAGTACACAGTGTTTCACCTACCTAGAGAAGTTACAGAGGTTTACACAGAAAATTCCAAGTATAAGTAAAAGAAGATAAGAGAGACTTAGAAAACTGGTAAAAGTTACATTGTTGATTGAGTTGGGAGTACTTACCAATGTGAAAACAGCACTTTCGCAGAAAGAAATCTACTTCTCTAACTTCAGGAAACAGGGAACAGAGAATGTATGAGTTTCTCAAGATTGGTAACAGATAGAAATAAGTTAAAGTACACAGTGATTCATCTACCTAGAGAACTTACCGAGATTTACACAGAGAATTCCAAGTATAAGTACAAGAAAATAAGAGAGACTTAGAAAACTGGTAGAACCTACATTGTTGATAGAGTTGGGAGTACTTAGCACTGTGAAAACAGCACTTTCGCAGAAAGAAATCTACTTCTCTAAGACCGTGAAACAGTGAACAGAGAATGTATGAGTTTCTCAAGATTAGTAACAGATAGAAACAAAAGAAGTACACAGTGATTCATCTACCTAGAGAAGTTACAGAGGTTTACACAGAAAATTCCAAGTAAAAGTAAAAGAAGATAAGAGAGACTTAGAAATCTGGTAAAACTTACATTGTTGATAGAGTTGGGTGTACTTAGCACTGTGAAAACAGCACTTTCGAAGAAAAAAATCTACTTCTCTAAGAACGGGAAACAGTGAAAAGAGAATGTATGAGTTTCTCAAGATTGGTAACAGATAGAAACAAGAGAAAGTACACAGCGATTCATCTACCTAGAGAAGTTACAGAGGTTTACACAGAGAATTCCAAGTATAAGTACAAGAAAATAAGAGAGACTTGGAAAACTGGTAAAACGTACTTTGTTGATAGAGTTGGGAGTACGTAGCACTGTGAAAACAGCACTTTCACCGAAAGAAATCTACTTCTCTAAGTCCGGGAAACAGTGAAAAGAGGATGTATGAGTTTCTCAATATTGGTAACAGATACAAATAAGAGAAAGTACACAGTGATTCATCTACCTAGAGAAGTTACAGAGGTTTACCCAGAGAATTCCAAGTATAAGTAAATAAAATAAGAGAGACTTAGAAAACTGGTAAAACCTACATTGTTGATAGAGATGGGAGTACTTTGCACTGTGAAAACAGCATTTTCGCCGAAAGAAATCTACTTCTCTAACACCGGGAAACAGGGAACAGAGAATGTATGAGTTTCTCAAGATTAGTAACAGATAGAAACAAAAGAAGTACACTGTGATTCATCTACCCAGAGAAGTTACAGAGGTTTACACAGAAAATTCCAAGTATAAGTAAAAGAAGATAAGAGAGACTTAGAAACCTGGTAAAACTTACATTGTTGATTGAGTTGGGAGTACTTAGCACTGTGAAAACAGCACTTTCGCAGAAAGAAATCTACTTCTCTAACACCGGGAAACAGGGAACAGAGAATGTATGAGTTTCTCAAGATTGGTAACAGATAGAAACAAGAGAAAGTACACAGTGATTCATCTACCTAGAGAAGTTACAGAGGTTTACACAGAGAATTCCAAGTATAAGTACAAGAAAATAAGAGAGACTTAGAAAACTGGTAGAACCTACATTGTTGATAGAGTTGGGAGTACTTAGCACTGTGAAAACAGCACTTTCGCCGAAAGAAATCTACTTCTCTAAGACCGGGAAACAGTGAAAAGAGAATGTATGAGTTTCTCAAGATTGGTAACAGATAGAAACAAGAGAAAGTACACAGTGATTCATCTACCTAGAGAAGTTACGGAGCTTTACACAGAGAATTGCAAGTATAAGTAAAAGAAGATAAGAGAGACTTAGAAAACTGGTAAAAGTTACATTGTTGATTGAGTTGGGAGTAATTACCAATGTGAAAACAGCACTTTCGCAGAAAGAAATCTACTTCTCTAACACCGGGAAACAGTGAACAGAGAATGTATGAGTTTCTCAAGATTGGTAACAGATAGAAACAAGGGAAAGTACATAGTGATTCATCTACCTAGAGAACTTACCGAGGTTTACACAGAGAATTCCAAGTATAAGTACAAGAAAATAAGAGAGACTTAGAAAACTGGTAGAACCTACATTGTTGATAGAGTTGGGAGTACTTAGCACTGTGAAAACAGCACTTTAGCAGAAAGAAATCTGCTTCTCTAAGACCGCGAAACAGTGAACAGAGAATGTATGAGTTTCTCAAGATTAGTAACAGATAGAAACAAAAGAAGTACACAGTGATTCATCTACCTGGAGAAATTACAGAGATTTACACAGAAAATTCCAAGTATAAGTAAAAGAAGATAAGAGAGACTTAGAAATCTGGTAAAACTTACATTGTTAATGGAGTTGGGAGTACGTAGCACTATGAAAACAGCACTTTCGCCGAAAGAAATCTACTTCTCTAAGACCGGGAAACAGGAAAGGAGAATGTATGAGTTTCTCAAGATTGGTAACAGATAGAAACAAGAGAAAGTACACAGTGATTCATCTACCTAGAGAAGTTACAGAGGTTTACTAAGAGAATTCCAAGTATAAGTAAAAGAAAATAAGAGAGACTTAGAAAACTGGTAAAACCTACATTGTTGATAGAGATGGGAGTACTTAGCACTGTGAAAACAGCATTTTCGCCGAAAGAAATCTACTGCTCTAACACCGGGAAACAGGGAACAGAGAATGTATGAGTTTCTCAAGATTAGTCACAGATAGAAACAAAAGAAGTACACAGTGTTTCACCTACCTAGAGAAGTTACAGAGGTTTACACAGAAAATTCCAAGTATAAGTAAAAGAAGATAAGAGAGACTTAGAAAACTGGTAAAAGTTACATTGTTGATTGAGTTGGGAGTACTTACCAATGTGAAAACAGCACTTTCGCAGAAAGAAATCTACTTCTCTAACTTCAGGAAACAGGGAACAGAGAATGTATGAGTTTCTCAAGATTGGTAACAGATAGAAATAAGTTAAAGTACACAGTGATTCATCTACCTAGAGAACTTACCGAGATTTACACAGAGAATTCCAAGTATAAGTACAAGAAAATAAGAGAGACTTAGAAAACTGGTAGAACCTACATTGTTGATAGAGTTGGGAGTACTTAGCACTGTGAAAACAGCACTTTCGCAGAAAGAAATCTACTTCTCTAAGACCGTGAAACAGTGAACAGAGAATGTATGAGTTTCTCAAGATTAGTAACAGATAGAAACAAAAGAAGTGCACAGTGATTCATCTACCTAGAGAAGTTACAGAGGTTTACACAGAAAATTCCAAGTAAAAGTAAAAGAAGATAAGAGAGACTTAGAAATCTGGTAAAACTTACATTGTTGATAGAGTTGGGAGTACTTAGCACTGTGAAAACAGCACTTTCGAAGAAAAAAATCTACTTCTCTAAGAACGGGAAACAGTGAAAAGAGAATGTATGAGTTTCTCAAGATTGGTAACAGATAGAAACAAGAGAAAGTACACAGCGATTCATCTACCTAGAGAAGTTACAGAGGTTTACACAGAGAATTCCAAGTATAAGTACAAGAAAATAAGAGAGACTTAGAAAACTGGTAAAACGTACTTTGTTGATAGAGTTGGGAGTACGTAGCACTGTGAAAACAGCACTTTCACCGAAAGAAATCTACTTCTCTAAGTCCGGGAAACAATGAAAAGAGAATGTATGAGTTTCTCAATATTGGTAACAGATACAAATAAGAGAAAGTACACAGTGATTCATCTACCTAGAGAAGTTACAGAGGTTTACCCAGAGAATTCCAAGTATAAGTAAATAAAATAAGAGAGACTTAGAAAACTGGTAAAACCTACATTGTTGATAGAGATGGGAGTACTTTGCACTGTGAAAACAGCATTTTCGCCGAAAGAAATCTACTTCTCTAACACCGGGAAACAGGGAACAGAGAATGTATGAGTTTCTCAAGATTAGTAACAGATAGAAACAAAAGAAGTACACTGTGATTCATCTACCCAGAGAAGTTACAGAGGTTTACACAGAGAATTCCAAGTATAAGTACAAGAAAATAAGAGAGACTTAGAAACCTGGTAAAACTTGCATTGTTGATAGAGTTGGGAGTACTTAGCACTGTGAAAACAGCACTTTCGCAAAAAAAATTCTACTTCTTTTAGACGGTGAAACAGTGAACAGAGAATGTATGAGTTTCTCAAGATTGGTAACAGATAGAAAGACGAGAAAGTACACAGTGATTAATCTACCTAGAGAAGTTACAGAGGTTTACACAGAAAATTCCAAATATAAGTAAAAGAAGATAAGAGAGACAGAAAACTGGTAAAACTTACATTGTTGGTTGAGTTGGGAGTACTTAGCACTGTGAAAACAGCACTTTCGCCAAAAGAAATCTACTTCTCTAAGACCGGGAAACAGTTAAAAGAGAATGTATGAGTTTCTCAAGATTGGTAACAGATAGAAACAAGAGAAAGTACACAGTGATTCATCTACCTAGTGAAGTTACAGAGGTTTACACAGAGAATTCCAAGTATAAGTACAAGCAAATAAGAGAGACTTAGAAAACTGGTAAAACCTACATTGTTGATAGAGTTGGGAGTACTTAGCACTGTGAAAACAGCACTTTCGTCGAAAGAAATCTACTTTTCTAACACCGGGAAACAGGGAACAGAGAATGTATGAGTTTCTCAAGATTGGTAACAGATAGAAACAAGAGAAAGTACACAGTGATTCATCTACCTAGAGAACTTACCGAGGTTTACACAGAGAATTCCAAGTATAAGTACAAGAAAATAAGAGAGACTTAGAAAACTGGTAAAACCTACATTGTTGATAGAGTTGGGAGTACTTAGCACTGTGAAAACAGCACTTTCGCCGAAAGAAATCTACTTCTCTAAGACGGGGAAACAGTGAAAAGAGAATGTATGAGTTTCTCAAGATTGGTAACAGATAGAAACAAGAGAAAGTACACAGAGATTCATCTACCTAGAAAAGTTACAGAGGTTTACACAGAGAATTCCAAGTATAAGTACAAGAAAATAAGAGAGACTTAGAAAACTGGTAAAACCTACATTGTTGATAGAGTTGGGAGTACTTAGCACTGTGAAAACAGCACTTTCGCCGAAAGAAATCTACTTCTCTAAGACCGGGAAACAGTGAAAAGAGAATGTATAAGTTTCTCAGGATTGGCAACAGATAGAAACAAAAGAAGTACACAGTGATTCATCTACCTAGAGAAGTTACAGAGGTTTACACAGAAAATTCCAAATATAAGTAAAAGAAGATAAGAGAGACTTAGAAAACTGGTAAAACTTACATTGTTGATTGAGTTGGGAGTACTTAGCACTGTGAAAACAGCACTTTCGTAGAACGAAATCTACTTCTCTAAGACCGTGAAACAGTGAAAAGAGAACGTATGAGTTTCTCAAGATTGGTAACACATAGAAACAAGAGAAAGTACACAGTGATTCATCTACCTAGAGAAGTTACAGAGGTTTACACAGAGAATTCCAAGTATAAGTACAAGAAAATAAGAGAGACTTAGAAAACTGGTAGAACCTACATTGTTGATAGAGTTGGGAGTACTTAGCACTGTGAAAACAGCACTTTCGCCGAAAGAAATCTACTTCTCTAAGACCGGGAAACAGTGAAAAGAGAATGTATGAGTTTCTCAAGATTGGTAACAGATAGAAACAAGAGAAAGTACACAGTGATTCATCTACCTAGAGAAGTTACGAAGCTTTACACAGAGAATTGCAAGTATAAGTAAAAGAAGATAAGAGAGACTTAGAAAACTGGTAAAAGTTACATTGTTGATTGAGTTGGGAGTAATTACCAATGTGAAAACAGCACTTTCGCAGAAAGAAATCTACTTCTCTAACACCGGGAAACAGTGAACAGAGAATGTATGAGTTTCTCAAGATTGGTAACAGATAGAAACAAGGGAAAGTACATAGTGATTCATCTACCTAGAGAACTTACCGAGGTTTACACAGAGAATTCCAAGTATAAGTACAAGAAAATAAGAGAGACTTAGAAAACTGGTAGAACCTACATTGTTGATAGAGTTGGGAGTACTTAGCACTGTGAAAACAGCACTTTCGCAGAAAGAAATCTGCTTCTCTAAGACCGCGAAACAGTGAACAGAGAATGTATGAGTTTCTCAAGATTAGTAACAGATAAAAACAAAAGAAGTACACAGTGATTCATCTACCTGGAGAAATTACAGAGATTTACACAGAAAATTCCAAGTATAAGTAAAAGAAGATAAGAGAGACTTAGAAATCTGGTAAAACTTACATTGTTGATTGAGTTGGGAGTACGTAGCACTATGAAAACAGCACTTTCGCCGAAAGAAATCTACTTCTCTAAGACCGGGAAACAGGAAAGGAGAATGTATGAGTTTCTCAAGATTGGTAACAGATAGAAACAAGAGAAAGTACACAGTGATTCATCTACCTAGAGAAGTTACAGAGGTTTACTAAGAGAATTCCAAGTATAAGTAAAAGAAAATAAGAGAGACTTAGAAAACTGGTAAAACCTACATTGTTGATAGAGATGGGAGTACTTAGCACTGTGAAAACAGCATTTTCGCCGAAAGAAATCTACTGCTCTAACACCGGGAAACAGGGAACAGAGAATGTATGAGTTTCTCAAGATTAGTCACAGATAGAAACAAAAGAAGTACACAGTGTTTCACCTACCTAGAGAAGTTACAGAGGTTTACACAGAAAATTCCAAGTATAAGTAAAAGAAGATAAGAGAGACTTAGAAAACTGGTAAAAGTTACATTGTTGATTGAGTTGGGAGTACTTACCAATGTGAAAACAGCACTTTCGCAGAAAGAAATCTACTTCTCTAACTTCGGGAAACAGGGAACAGAGAATGTATGAGTTTCTCAAGATTGGTAACAGATAGAAACAAGAGAAAATACACAGTGATTCATCTACCTAGAGAACTTACCGAGGTTTACACAGAGAATTCCAAGTATAAGTACAAGAAAATAAGAGAGACTTAGAAAACTGGTAGAACCTACATTGTTGATAGAGTTGGGAGTACTTAGCACTGTGAAAACAGCACTTTCGCAGAAAGAAATCTACTTCTCTAAGACCGTGAAACAGTGAACAGAGAATGTATGAGTTTCTCAAGATTAGTAACAGATAGAAACAAAAGAAGTACACAGTGATTCATCTGCCTAGAGAAGTTACAGAGGTTTACACAGAAAATTCCAAGTAAAAGTAAAAGAAGATAAGAGAGACTTAGAAATCTGGTAAAACTTACATTGTTGATAGAGTTGGGAGTACTTAGCACTGTGAAAACAGCACTTTCGAAGAAAAAAATCTACTTCTCTAAGAACGGGAAACAGTGAAAAGAGAATGTATGAGTTTCTCAAGATTGGTAACAGATAGAAACAAGAGAAAGTACACAGCGATTCATCTACCTAGAGAAGTTACAGAGGTTTACACAGAGAATTCCAAGTATAAGTACAAGAAAATAAGAGAGACTTAGAAAACTGGTAAAACGTACTTTGTTGATAGAGTTGGGAGTACGTAGCACTGTGAAAACAGCACTTTCACCGAAAGAAATCTACTTCTCTAAGTCCGGGAAACAGTGAAAAGAGAATGTATGAGTTTCTCAATATTGGTAACAGATACAAATAAGAGAAAGTACACAGTGATTCATCTACCTAGAGAAGTTACAGAGGTTTACCCAGAGAATTCCAAGTATAAGTAAATAAAATAAGAGAGACTTAGAAAACTGGTAAAACCTACATTGTTGATAGAGATGGGAGTACTTTGCACTGTGAAAACAGCATTTTCGCCGAAAGAAATCTACTTCTCTAACACCGGGAAACAGGGAACAGAGAATGTATGAGTTTCTCAAGATTAGTAACTGATAGAAACAAAAGAAGTACACTGTGATTCATCTACCCAGAGAAGTTACAGAGGTTTACACAGAAAATTCCAAGTATAAGTAAAAGAAGATAAGAGAGACTTAGAAACCTGGTAAAACTTACATTGTTGATTGAGTTGGGAGTACTTAGCACTGTGAAAACAGCACTTTCGCAGAAAGAAATCTACTTCTCTAACACCGGGAAACAGGGAACAGAGAATGTATGAGTTTCTCAAGATTGGTAACAGATAGAAACAAGAGAAAGTACACAGTGATTCATCTACCTAGAGAACTTACCGAGGTTTACACCGGGAATTCCAAGTACAAGTACAAGAAAATAAGAGAGACTTAGAAAACTGGTAGAACCTACATTGTTGATAGAGTTGGGAGTACTTAGCACTGTGAAAACAGCACTTTCGCAGAAAGAAATCTACTTCTCTAAGACCGGGAAACAGTGAAAAGAGAATGAATAAGTTTCTCAAGATTGGTAACAGATAGAAACAAGAGAAAGTACACAGTGATTCATCTACCTAGAGAACTTACAGAGGTTTACACAGAGAATTCCAAGTATAAGTACAAGAAAATAAGAGAGACTTAGAAACCTGGTAAAACTTGCATTGTTGATAGAGTTGGGAGTACTTAGCACTGTGAAAACAGCACTTTCGCAAAAAAAATTCTACTTCTTTTAGACGGTGAAACAGTGAACAGAGAATGTATGAGTTTCTCAAGATTGGTAACAGATAGAAAGACGAGAAAGTACACAGTGATTAATCTACCTAGAGAAGTTACAGAGGTTTACACAGAAAATTCCAAATATAAGTAAAAGAAGATAAGAGAGACAGAAAACTGGTAAAACCTACATTGTTGATAGAGTTGTGAGTACTTAGCACTGTGAAAACAGCACTTTCGCAGAAAGAAATCTGCTTCTCTAAGACCGCGAAACAGTGAACAGAGAATGTATGAGTTTCTCAAGATTAGTAACAGATAGAAACAAAAGAAGTACACAGTGATTCATCTACCTAGAGAAGTTACAGAGGTTTACACAGAAAATTCCAAATATAAGTAAAAGAAGATAAGAGAGACTTAGAAAACTGGTAAAACTTACATTGTTGATTGAGTTGGGCGTACTTAGCACTGTGAAAACAGCACTTTCGTAGAACGAAATCTACTTCTCTAAGACCGTGAAACAGTGAAAAGAGAACGTATGAGTTTCTCAAGATTGGTAACAGATAGAAACAAGAGAAAGTACACAGTGATTCATCTACCTAGAGAAGTTACAGAGGTTTACACAGAGAATTCCAAGTATAAGTACAAGAAAATAAGAGAGACTTAGAAAACTGGTAGAACCTACATTGTTGATAGAGTTGGGAGTACTTAGCACTGTGAAAACAGCACTTTCGCCGAAAGAAATCTACTTCTCTAAGACCGGGAAACAGTGAAAAGAGAATGTATGAGTTTCTCAAGATTGGTAACAGATAGAAACAAGAGAAAGTACACAGTGATTCATCTACCTAGAGAAGTTACAGTGGTTTACACAGAGAATTCCAAGTATAAGTACAAGAAAATAAGAGAGACTTAGAAAACTGGTAAAACCTACTTTGTTGATAGAGTTAGGAGTACTTAGCACTGTGAAAACAGCACTTTCGCCGAAAGAAATCTACTTCTCTAAGACCGGGAAACAGTGAAAAGAGAATGTATGAGTTTCTCAAGATTGGTAACAGATAGAAACAAGAGAAAGTACACAGTGATTCATCTACCTAGAAAAGTTACAGAGGTTTACACAGAGAATTCCAAGTATAAGTACAAGAAAAGAAGAGAGACTTAGAAAACTGGTAGAACCTACATTGTTGATAGAGTTGGGAGTACTTAGCACTGTGAAAACAGCACTTTCGCAGAAAGAAATCTACTTCTCTAAGACCGGGAAACAGTGAACAGAGAATGTATGAGTTTCTCAAAATTAGTAACAGATAGAAACAAAAGAAGTACACAGTGAATCATCTACCTAGAGAAGTTACAGAGGTTTACACAGAAAATTCCAAGTATAAGTAAAAGAAGATAAGAGAGACTTAGAAAACTGGTAAAACTTACATTGTTGATTGAGTTGGGAGTACTTAGCACTGTGAAAACACCACTTTCGCCGAAAGAAATCTACTTCTCTAAGACCCGGAAACAGTGAAAAGAGAATGTATGAGTTTCTCAAGATTGGTAACAGATAGAAACAAGAGAAAGTACACAGTGATTCACCTACCTAGAGAAGTTACAGAGGTTTACCCAGAGAATTCCAAGTATAAGTAAATAAAATAAGAGAAACCTAGAAAACTGGTAAAACCTACATTGTTGATAGAGATGGGAGTACTTTGCACTGTGAAAACAGCATTTTCGCCAAAAGAAATCTACTTCTCTAACACCGGGAAACAGGGAACAGAGAATGTATGAGTTTCTCAAGATTAGTAACAGATAGAAACAAAAGAAGTACACTGTGATTCATCTACCTAGAGAAGTTACAGAGGTTTACACAGAAAATTCCAAGTATAAGTAAAAGAAGATAAGAGAGACTTAGAAACCTGGTAAAACTTACATTGTTGATTGAGTTGGGAGTATTTAGCACTGTGAAAATAGCACTTTCGCAGAAAGAAATCTAGTTCTCTAACACCGGGAAACAGGGAACAGAGAATGTATGAGTTTCTCAAGATTGGTAACAGATAGAAACAAGAGAAAGTACACAGTGATTCATCTACCTAGAGAAGTTACAGAGGTTTACACAGAGAATTCCAGGTATAAGTACAAGAAAATAAGAGAGACTTAGAAAACTGTTAAAACCTACATTGTTGATAGAGTTGGGAGTACTTAGCACTGTGAAAACAGCACTTTCGCAGAAAGAAATCTACTTCTCTAAGACCGCGAAACAGTGAACAGAGAATGTATGAGTTTCTGCAGATTAGTAACAGATAGAAACAAAAGAAGTACGCAGTGATTCATCTACCTAGAGAAGTTACAGAGGTTTACACAGAAAATTCCAACTATAAGTAAAAGAAGATAAGAGAGACTTAGAAAACTGGTAAACTTACATTGCTGATTGCGTTGGGAGTACTTAGCACTGTGAAAACAGCACTTTCGCCGAAAGAAATCTACTTCTCTAAGACCGGGAAACAGTGAAAAGAGAATGTATGAGTTTCTCGAGATTGGTAACAGATAGAAACAAGAGAAAGTACACAGTGATACATCTACCTAGAGAAGTTACAGAGGTTTACACAGAGAATTCCAAGTATAAGTACAAGAAAATAAGAGAGACTTAGAAAACTGGTAAAAGCTACATTGTTGATAGAGTCGGGAGTACTTAGTACTGTGAAAACAGCACTTTCGCCGAAAGAAATCTACTTCTCTAAGATCGGGAAACAGTGAAAAGAGAATGTATGAGTTTCTCAAGATTGGTAACAGATAGAAACAAGAGAAAGTACACAGTGATTCATCTACCTAGAGAAGTTACAGAGGTTTACACAGAGAATTCCAAGTATACGTAACAGAAAATAAGAGAGACTTAGAAAACTGGTAAAACCTACATTGTTGATAGAGTTCGGAATACTTAGCACTGTGAAAACAGCACTTTCGCAGAGAGAAATCTACTTCTCTACGACCGGGAAACAGTGAAAAGAGAATGTATGAGTTTCTCAAGATTGGTAACAGACAGAAACAAGAGAAAATACACAGTGATTCATCTACCTAGAGAAGTTACAGAGGTTTACACAGAGAATTCCAAGTATAAGTACAAGAAAATAAGAGAGACTTAGAAAACTGGTAAAACTTACATTGCTGATTGAGTTGGGAGTACTTAGCACTGTGAAAACAGCATTTTCGCAGAAAGAAATCTACTTCTCTTACACCGGGAAACAGGGAAGAGAGAATGTATGAGTTTCTCAAGATTAGTTACAGATAGAAACAAAAGAAATACACAGTGATTCATCTACCTAGAGAAGTTACAGATGTTTCCACAGAAAATTCCAAGTATAAGTAAAAGAAGATAAGAGAGACTTAAAAAAGTGGTAAAACTTACATTGTTGATAGAGTTGGGAGTACTTAGCACTGTGAAAACAGCACTTTCGCCGAAAGAAATCTACTTCTCTAAGACCAGGAAACAGTGAAAAGAGAATGTATGAGTTTCTCAAGATTGGTAACAGACAGAAACAAAACAAAGTACACAGTGATTCATCTACCTAGAGAAGTTACAGAGGTTTACACAGAGAATTCCAAGTATAAGTACAAGAAAATAAGAGACTTAGAAAACTGGTAAAACCTACATTGTTGATAGAGTTGGGACTACTTAGCACTGTGAAAACAGCACTTTCGCCGAAAGAAATCGACTTCTCTAACATCAGGAAACAGGTAACAGAGAATGTATGAGTTTCTCAAGATTAGTACCACATAGAAACAAAAGAAGTACACAGTGATTCATCTACCTAGAGAAGTTACAGAAGTTTACACAGACAATTCCAAGTATAAGTGCAAGAAAATAAGAGAGACTTAGAAAACTGGCAAAACCTACATTGTTGATAGAGTTGGGAGTACTTAGAACTGTGAAAACAGCACTTTCGCAGAAAGAAATCTACTTCTCTAAGACCGTGAAACAGTGATCAGAGAATGTATGAGTTTCTCAAGATTAGTAACAGATAGAAACAAAAGAAGTACGCAGTGATTCATCTCCGTAGAGAAGTTACAGAGGTTTACACAGAAAATTCCAAGTATAAGTAAAAGAAGATAACAGAGACTTAGGAAACTGGTAAAACTTACATGGTTGATTGAGTTGGGAGTACTTAGCACTGTGAAAACAGCACTTTCGCCGAAGGTAAACTACTTCTCTAAGACCGGGAAACAGTGAAAAGAGAATGTATGAGTTTCTCAAGATTGGTAACAGATAGAAACAAGAGAAAGTATACAGTGATTCATCTACCAGGAGAAGTTACAGAGGTTTACACAGAGAATTCCAAGTATAAGTACAAGAAAATAAGAGAGACTTAGAAAACTGGTAAAACCTACATTGTTGATAGAGTCGGGAGTACTTAGTACTGTGAAAACAGCACTTTCGCCGAAAGAAATCTACTTCTCTAAGATCGGGAAACAGTGAAAAGAGAATGTATGAGTTTCTCAAGATTGGTAACAGATAGAAACAAGAGAAAGTACACAGTGATTCATCTACCTAGAGAAGTTACAGAGGTTTACACAGAGAATTCCAAGTATACGTAACAGAAAATAAGAGAGAGTTAGAAAACTGGTAAAACCTACATTGTTGATAGAGTTCGGAATACTTAGCACTGTGAAAACAGCACTTTCGCAGAGAGAAATCTACTTCTCTACGACCGGGAAACAGTGAAAAGAGAATGTATGAGTTTCTCAAGATTGGTAACAGACAGAAACAAGAGAAAATACACAGTGATTCATCTACCTAGAGAAGTTACAGAGGTTTACACAGAGAATTCCAAGTATAAGTACAAGAAAATAAGAGAGACTTAGAAAACTGGTAAAACTTACATTGCTGATTGAGTTGGGAGTACTTAGCACTGTGAAAACAGCACTTTCGCAGAAAGAAATCTACTTCTCTTACACCGGGAAACAGGGAAGAGAGAATGTATGAGTTTCTCAAGATTGGTAACAGATAGAAACAAGAGAAAGTACACAGTGATTCTTCTACGTAGAGAACTTACAGAGGTTTACACAGAGAATTCCAAGTATAAGTACAAGAAAATAAGGGAGACTTAGAAAACTGGTAAAACCTACATTGTTGATAGAGTTGGGAGTACTTAGCACTGTGAAAACAGCACTTTCGCAGAAAGAAATATACTTCTCTAAGACCGGGAAACAGTGAACAGAGAATGTATGAGCTTCTCAAGATTAGTTACAGATAGAAACAAAAGAAATACACAGTGATTCATCTACCTAGAGAAGTTACAGATGTTTCGACAGAAAATTCCAAGTATAAGTAAAAGAAGATAAGAGAGACTTAAAAAAGTGGTAAAACTTACATTGTTGATAGAGTTGGGAGTACTTAGCACTGTGAAAACAGCACTTTCGCCGAAAGAAATCTACTTCTCTAAGACCAGGAAACAGTGAAAAGAGAATGTATGAGTTTCTCAAGATTGGTAACAGACAGAAACAAAACAAAGTACACAGTGATTCATCTACCTAGAGAAGTTACAGAGGTTTACACAGAGAATTCCAAGTATAAGTACAAGAAAATAAGAGACTTAGAAAACTGGTAAAACCTACATTGTTGATAGAGTTGGGACTACTTAGCACTGTGAAAACAGCACTTTCGCCGAAAGAAATCGACTTCTCTAACATCAGGAAACAGGTAACAGAGAATGTATGAGTTTCTCAAGATTAGTACCACATAGAAACAAAAGAAGTACACAGTGATTCATCTACCTAGAGAAGTTACAGAAGTTTACACAGACAATTCCAAGTATAAGTGCAAGAAAATAAGAGAGACTTAGGAAACTGGCAAAACCTACATTGTTGATAGAGTTGGGAGTACTTAGAACTGTGAAAACAGCACTTTCGCAGAAAGAAATCTACTTCTCTAAGACCGTGAAACAGTGATCAGAGAATGTATGAGTTTCTCAAGATTAGTAACAGATAGAAACAAAAGAAGTACGCAGTGATTCATCTCCGTAGAGAAGTTACAGAGGTTTACACAGAAAATTCCAAGTATAAGTAAAAGAAGATAACAGAGACTTAGGAAACTGGTAAAACTTACATGGTTGATTGAGTTGGGAGTACTTAGCACTGTGAAAACAGCACTTTCGCCGAAGGTAAACTACTTCTCTAAGACCGGGAAACAGTGAAAAGAGAATGTATGAGTTTCTCAAGATTGGTAACAGATAGAAACAAGAGAAAGTATACAGTGATTCATCTACCAGGAAAAGTTACAGAGGTTTACACAGAGAATTCCAAGTATAAGTACAAGAAAATAAGAGAGACTTAGAAAACTGGTAAAACCTACATTGTTGATAGAGTTGGGAGTCCTTAGCACTGTGAAAACAGCACTTTCGCCGAAAGAAATCTAGTTCTCTAAGACCGGGAAACAGTGAAAAGAGAATGTATGAGTTTCTCAAGATTGGTAACAGATAGAAACAAAAGAAGTACACAGTGATTCATCTACCTAGAGAAGTTACAGAGGTTTACACAGAAAATTCCAAGTTTAAGTACAAGAAAATAAGAGAGACTTAGAAAACTGGTAAAACTTACATTGCTGATTGAGTTGGGAGTACTTAGCACTGTGAAAACAGCACTTTCGCCGAAAGAAATCTACTTCTCTAAGACCGGGAAACAGTGAAAAGAGATTGTATGAGTTTCTCAAAATTGGTAACAGATAGAAACAAGAGGAAGTACACAGTGATTCATCTAGCTAGGGAAGTTACAGAGGTTTACACAGAGAATTCCAAGTATAAGTACAAGAAAATAAGAGAGACATAGAAAACTGGTAAAACCTACATTGTTGATAGAGTTGGGAGTACTTAGCACTGTGAAAACAGCACTTTCGCCGAATGAAATCTACTTCTCTAAGACCGGGAAACATTGAAAAGAGAATGTATGAGTTTCTCAAGATTGGTAACAGATAGAAACAAGAGAAAGTGCACAGTGATTCATCTACCTAGAGAACTTACCGAGGTTTACACAGAGAATTCCAAGTATAAGTACAAGAAAATAAGAGAGACTTAGAAAACTGGTAAAACCTACATTGTTGATAGAGTTGGGAGTACTTAGCACTGTGAAAACAGCACTTTCGCAGAAAGAAATCTACTTCTCTAACACCAGGAAACAGGGAACAGAGAATGTATGAGTTTCTCAAGATTGGTAACAGATAGAAACAAGAGAAAGTACACAGTGATTCATCTACCTAGAGAAGTTACAGAGGTTTACTAAGAGAATTCCAAGTATAAGTAAAAGGAAATAAGAGAGACTTAGAAAACTGGTAAAACCTACATTGTTGATAGAGATGGGAGTACTTAGCACTGTGAAAACAGCATTTTCGCCGAAAGAAATCTACTGCTCTAACACCGGGAAACAGGGAACAGAGAATGTAGGAGTTTCTCAAGATTAGTCACAGATAGAAACAAAAGAAGTACACAGTGATTCATCTACCTAGAGAAGTTACAGAGGTTTACACAGAAAATTCCAAGTATAAGTAAAAGAAGATAAGAGAGACTTAGAAAACTGGTAAAAAGTACATTGTTGATTGAGTTGGGAGTAATTACCAATGTGAAAACAGCACTTTCGCAGAAAGAAATCTACTTCTCTAACACCGGGAAACAGGGAACAGAGAATGTATGAGTTTCTCAAGATTGGTAACAGATAGAAACAAGGGAAAGTACATAGTGATTCATCTACCTAGAGAACTTACCGAGGTTTACACAGAGAATTCCAAGTATAAGTACAAGAAAATAAGAGAGACTTAGAAAACTGGTAGTACCTACATTGTTGATAGAGTTGGGAGTACTTAGCACTGTGAAAACAGCACTTTCGCAGAAAGAAATCTGCTTCTCTAAGACCGCGAAACAGTGAACAGAGAATGTATGAGTTTCTCAAGATTAGTAACAGATAGAAACAAAAGAAGTACACAGTGATTCATCTATCTAGAGAAGTTACAGAGGTTTACACAGAAAATTCCAAGTATAAGTAAAAGAAGATAAGAGAGACTTAGAAATCTGGTAAAACTTACATTGTTGATTGAGTTGGGAGTACATAGCACTATGAAAACAGCACTTTCGCCGAAAGAAATCTACTTCTCTAAGACCGGGAAACAGTGAAAAGAGAATGTATGAGTTTCTCAAGATTGGTAAAAGATAGAAACAAGAGAAAGTACACAGTGATTCATCTACTAGAGAAGTTACAGAGGTTTACACAGAGAATTCCAAGTATAAGTACAAGCAAATAAGAGAGACTTAGAAAACTGGTAAAACCTACATTGTTGATAGAGTTGGGAGTACTTAGCACTGTGAAAACAGCACTTTCGAAGAAAAAAATCTACTTCGCTAAGACCGGGAAACAGTGAAAAGAGAATGTATGAGTTTCTCAAGATTGGTAACAGATAGAAACAAGAGAAAGTACACAGTGATTCATCTACCTAGTGAAGTTACAGAGGTTTACACAGAGAATTCCAAGTATAAGTACAAGCAAATAAGAGAGACTTAGAAAACTGGTAAAACCTACATTGTTGATAGAGTTGGGAGTACTTAGCACTGTGAAAACAGCACTTTCTTCGAAAGAAATCTACTTCTCTAAGACCGGGAAACAGGAAAGGAGAATGTATGAGTTTCTCAAGATTGGTAACAGATAGAAACAAGAGAAAGTACACAGTGATTCATCTACCTAGAGAAGTTACAGAGGTTTACACAGAAAATTCCAAGTATAAGTAAAAGAAGATAAGAGAGACTTAGAAAACTGGTAAAAGTTACATTGTTGATTGAGTTGGGAGTACTTACCAATGTGAAAACAGCACTTTCGCAGAAAGAAATCTACTTCTCTAACTTCAGGAAACAGGGAACAGAGAATGTATGAGTTTCTCAAGATTGGTAACAGATAGAAATAAGTTAAAGTACACAGTGATTCATCTACCTAGAGAACTTACCGAGATTTACACAGAGAATTCCAAGTATAAGTACAAGAAAATAAGAGAGACTTAGAAAACTGGTAGAACCTACATTGTTGATAGAGTTGGGAGTACTTAGCACTGTGAAAACAGCACTTTCGCAGAAAGAAATCTACTTCTCTAAGACCGTGAAACAGTGAACAGAGAATGTATGAGTTTCTCAAGATTAGTAACAGATAGAAACAAAAGAAGTACACAGTGATTCATCTACCTAGAGAAGTTACAGAGGTTTACACAGAAAATTCCAAGTAAAAGTAAAAGAAGATAAGAGAGACTTAGAAATCTGGTAAAACTTACATTGTTGATAGAGTTGGGAGTACTTAGCACTGTGAAAACAGCACTTTCGAAGAAAAAAATCTACTTCTCTAAGAACGGGAAACAGTGAAAAGAGAATGTATGAGTTTCTCAAGATTGGTAACAGATAGAAACAAGAGAAAGTACACAGCGATTCATCTACCTAGAGAAGTTACAGAGGTTTACACAGAGAATTCCAAGTATAAGTACAAGAAAATAAGAGAGACTTAGAAAACTGGTAAAACGTACTTTGTTGATAGAGTTGGGAGTACGTAGCACTGTGAAAACAGCACTTTCACCGAAAGAAATCTACTTCTCTAAGTCCGGGAAACAGTGAAAAGAGAATGTATGAGTTTCTCAATATTGGTAACAGATACAAATAAGAGAAAGTACACAGTGATTCATCTACCTAGAGAAGTTACAGAGGTTTACCCAGAGAATTCCAAGTATAAGTAAATAAAATAAGAGAGACTTAGAAAACTGGTAAAACCTACATTGTTGATAGAGATGGGAGTACTTTGCACTGTGAAAACAGCATTTTCGCCGAAAGAAATCTACTTCTCTAACACCGGGAAACAGGGAACAGAGAATGTATGAGTTTCTCAAGATTAGTAACAGATAGAAACAAAAGAAGTACACTGTGATTCATCTACCCAGAGAAGTTACAGAGGTTTACACAGAAAATTCCAAGTATAAGTAAAAGAAGATAAGAGAGACTTAGAAACCTGGTAAAACTTACATTGTTGATTGAGTTGGGAGTACTTAGCACTGTGAAAACAGCACTTTCGCAGAAAGAAATCTACTTCTCTAACACCGGGAAACAGGGAACAGAGAATGTATGAGTTTCTCAAGATTGGTAACAGATAGAAACAAGAGAAAGTACACAGTGATTCATCTACCTAGAGAAGTTACAGAGGTTTACACAGAGAATTCCAAGTATAAGTACAAGAAAATAAGAGAGACTTAGAAAACTGGTAGAACCTACATTGTTGATAGAGTTGGGAGTACTTAGCACTGTGAAAACAGCACTTTCGCCGAAAGAAATCTACTTCTCTAAGACCGGGAAACAGTGAAAAGAGAATGTATGAGTTTCTCAAGATTGGTAACAGATAGAAACAAGAGAAAGTACACAGTGATTCATCTACCTAGAGAAGTTACGGAGCTTTACACAGAGAATTGCAAGTATAAGTAAAAGAAGATAAGAGAGACTTAGAAAACTGGTAAAAGTTACATTGTTGATTGAGTTGGGAGTAATTACCAATGTGAAAACAGCACTTTCGCAGAAAGAAATCTACTTCTCTAACACCGGGAAACAGTGAACAGAGAATGTATGAGTTTCTCAAGATTGGTAACAGATAGAAACAAGGGAAAGTACATAGTGATTCATCTACCTAGAGAACTTACCGAGGTTTACACAGAGAATTCCAAGTATAAGTACAAGAAAATAAGAGAGACTTAGAAAACTGGTAGAACCTACATTGTTGATAGAGTTGGGAGTACTTAGCACTGTGAAAACAGCACTTTCGCAGAAAGAAATCTGCTTCTCTAAGACCGCGAAACAGTGAACAGAGAATGTATGAGTTTCTCAAGATTAGTAACAGATAGAAACAAAAGAAGTACACAGTGATTCATCTACCTGGAGAAATTACAGAGATTTACACAGAAAATTCCAAGTATAAGTAAAAGAAGATAAGAGAGACTTAGAAATCTGGTAAAACTTACATTGTTGATTGAGTTGGGAGTACGTAGCACTATGAAAACAGCACTTTCGCCGAAAGAAATCTACTTCTCTAAGACCGGGAAACAGGAAAGGAGAATGTATGAGTTTCTCAAGATTGGTAACAGATAGAAACAAGAGAAAGTACACAGTGATTCATCTACCTAGAGAAGTTACAGAGGTTTACTAAGAGAATTCCAAGTATAAGTAAAAGAAAATAAGAGAGACTTAGAAAACTGGTAAAACCTACATTGTTGATAGAGATGGGAGTACTTAGCACTGTGAAAACAGCATTTTAGCCGAAAGAAATCTACTGCTCTAACACCGGGAAACAGGGAACAGAGAATGTATGAGTTTCTCAAGATTAGTCACAGATAGAAACAAAAGAAGTACACAGTGTTTCACCTACCTAGAGAAGTTACAGAGGTTTACACAGAAAATTCCAAGTATAAGTAAAAGAAGATAAGAGAGACTTAGAAAACTGGTAAAAGTTACATTGTTGATTGAGTTGGGAGTACTTACCAATGTGAAAACAGCACTTTCGCAGAAAGAAATCTACTTCTCTAACTTCAGGAAACAGGGAACAGAGAATGTATGAGTTTCTCAAGATTGGTAACAGATAGAAATAAGTTAAAGTACACAGTGATTCATCTACCTAGAGAACTTACCGAGATTTACACAGAGAATTCCAAGTATAAGTACAAGAAAATAAGAGAGACTTAGAAAACTGGTAGAACCTACATTGTTGATAGAGTTGGGAGTACTTAGCACTGTGAAAACAGCACTTTCGCAGAAAGAAATCTACTTCTCTAAGACCGTGAAACAGTGAACAGAGAATGTATGAGTTTCTCAAGATTAGTAACAGATAGAAACAAAAGAAGTACACAGTGATTCATCTACCTGGAGAAGTTACAGAGGTTTACACAGAAAATTCCAAGTAAAAGTAAAAGAAGATAAGAGAGACTTAGAAATCTGGTAAAACTTACATTGTTGATAGAGTTGGGAGTACTTAGCACTGTGAAAACAGCACTTTCGAAGAAAAAAATCTACTTCTCTAAGAACGGGAAACAGTGAAAAGAGAATGTATGAGTTTCTCAAGATTGGTAACAGATAGAAACAAGAGAAAGTACACAGCGATTCATCTACCTAAAGAAGTTACAGAGGTTTACACAGAGAATTCCAAGTATAAGTACAAGAAAATAAGAGAGACTTAGAAAACTGGTAAAACGTACTTTGTTGATAGAGTTGGGAGTACGTAGCACTGTGAAAACAGCACTTTCACCGAAAGAAATCTACTTCTCTAAGTCCGGGAAACAGTGAAAAGAGAATGTATGAGTTTCTCAATATTGGTAACAGATACAAATAAGAGAAAGTACACAGTGATTCATCTACCTAGAGAAGTTACAGAGGTTTACCCAGAGAATTCCAAGTATAAGTAAATAAAATAAGAGAGACTTAGAAAACTGGTAAAACCTACATTGTTGATAGAGATGGGAGTACTTTGCACTGTGAAAACAGCATTTTCGCCGAAAGAAATCTACTTCTCTAACACCGGGAAACAGGGAACAGAGAATGTATGAGTTTCTCAAGATTAGTAACAGATAGAAACAAAAGAAGTACACTGTGATTCATCTACCCAGAGAAGTTACAGAGGTTTACACAGAAAATTCCAAGTATAAGTAAAAGAAGATAAGAGAGACTTAGAAACCTGGTAAAACTTACATTGTTGATTGAGTTGGGAGTACTTAGCACTGTGAAAACAGCACTTTCGCAGAAAGAAATCTACTTCTCTAACACCGGGAAACAGGGAACAGAGAATGTATGAGTTTCTCAAGATTGGTAACAGATAGAAACAAGAGAAAGTACACAGTGATTCATCTACCTAGAGAACTTACCGAGGTTTACACCGGGAATTCCAAGTACAAGTACAAGAAAATAAGAGAGACTTAGAAAACTGGTAGAACCTACATTGTTGATAGAGTTGGGAGTACTTAGCACTGTGAAAACAGCACTTTCGCAGAAAGAAATCTACTTCTCTAAGACCGGGAAACAGTGAAAAGAGAATGTATAAGTTTCTCAAGATTGGTAACAGATAGAAACAAGAGAAAGTACACAGTGATTCATCTACCTAGAGAACTTACAGAGGTTTACACAGAGAATTCCAAGTATAAGTACAAGAAAATAAGAGAGACTTAGAAACCTGGTAAAACTTGCATTGTTGATAGAGTTGGGAGTACTTAGCACTGTGAAAACAGCACTTTCGCAAAAAAAATTCTACTTCTTTTAGACGGTGAAACAGTGAACAGAGAATGTATGAGTTTCTCAAGATTGGTAACAGATAGAAAGACGAGAAAGTACACAGTGATTAATCTACCTAGAGAAGTTACAGAGGTTTACACAGAAAATTCCAAATATAAGTAAAAGAAGATAAGAGAGACAGAAAACTGGTAAAACTTACATTGTTGATTGAGTTGGGAGTACTTAGCACTGTGAAAACAGCACTTTCGCCAAAAGAAATCTACTTCTCTAAGACCGGGAAACAGTTAAAAGAGAATGTATGAGTTTCTCAAGATTGGTAACAGATAGAAACAAGAGAAAGTACACAGTGATTCATCTACCTAGTGAAGTTACAGAGGTTTACACAGAGAATTCCAAGTATAAGTACAAGCAAATAAGAGAGACTTAGAAAACTGGTAAAACCTACATTGTTGATAGAGTTGGGAGTACTTAGCACTGTGAAAACAGCACTTTCGTCGAAAGAAATCTACTTTTCTAACACCGGGAAACAGGGAACAGAGAATGTATGAGTTTCTCAAGATTGGTAACAGATAGAAACAAGAGAAAGTACACAGTGATTCATCTACCTAGAGAACTTACCGAGGTTTACACAGAGAATTCCAAGTATAAGTACAAGAAAATAAGAGAGACTTAGAAAACTGGTAAAACCTACATTGTTGATAGAGTTGGGAGTACTTAGCACTGTGAAAACAGCACTTTCGCCGAAAGAAATCTACTTCTCTAAGACGGGGAAACAGTGAAAAGAGAATGTATGAGTTTCTCAAGATTGGTAACAGATAGAAACAAGAGAAAGTACACAGAGATTCATCTACCTAGAAAAGTTACAGAGGTTTACACAGAGAATTCCAAGTATAAGTACAAGAAAATAAGAGAGACTTAGAAAACTGGTAAAACCTACATTGTTGATAGAGTTGGGAGTACTTAGCACTGTGAAAACAGCACTTTCGCCGAAAGAAATCTACTTCTCTAAGACCGGGAAACAGTGAAAAGAGAATGTATAAGTTTCTCAGGATTGGCAACAGATAGAAACAAAAGAAGTACACAGTGATTCATCTACCTAGAGAAGTTACAGAGGTTTACACAGAAAATTCCAAATATAAGTAAAAGAAGATAAGAGAGACTTAGAAAACTGGTAAAACTTACATTGTTGATTGAGTTGGGAGTACTTAGCACTGTGAAAACAGCACTTTCGTAGAACGAAATCTACTTCTCTAAGACCATGAAACAGTGAAAAGAGAACGTATGAGTTTCTCAAGATTGGTAACAGATAGAAACAAGAGAAAGTACACAGTGATTCATCTACCTAGAGAAGTTACAGAGGTTTACACAGAGAATTCCAAGTATAAGTACAAGAAAATAAGAGAGACTTAGAAAACTGGTAGAACCTACATTGTTGATAGAGTTGGGAGTACTTAGCACTGTGAAAACAGCACTTTCGCAGAAAGAAATCTGCTTCTCTAAGACCGCGAAACAGTGAACAGAGAATGTATGAGTTTCTCAAGATTAGTAACAGATAGAAACAAAAGAAGTACACAGTGATTCATCTACCTGGAGAAATTACAGAGATTTACACAGAAAATTCCAAGTATAAGTAAAAGAAGATAAGAGAGACTTAGAAATCTGGTAAAACTTACATTGTTGATTGAGTTGGGAGTACGTAGCACTATGAAAACAGCACTTTCGCCGAAAGAAATCTACTTCTCTAAGACCGGGAAACAGGAAAGGAGAATGTATGAGTTTCTCAAGATTGGTAACAGATAGAAACAAGAGAAAGTACACAGTGATTCATCTACCTAGAGAAGTTACAGAGGTTTACTAAGAGAATTCCAAGTATAAGTAAAAGAAAATAAGAGAGACTTAGAAAACTGGTAAAACCTACATTGTTGATAGAGATGGGAGTACTTAGCACTGTGAAAACAGCATTTTCGCCGAAAGAAATCTACTGCTCTAACACCGGGAAACAGGGAACAGAGAATGTATGAGTTTCTCAAGATTAGTCACAGATAGAAACAAAAGAAGTACACAGTGTTTCACCTACCTAGAGAAGTTACAGAGGTTTACACAGAAAATTCCAAGTATAAGTAAAAGAAGATAAGAGAGACTTAGAAAACTGGTAAAAGTTACATTGTTGATTGAGTTGGGAGTACTTACCAATGTGAAAACAGCACTTTCGCAGAAAGAAATCTACTTCTCTAACTTCGGGAAACAGGGAACAGAGAATGTATGAGTTTCTCAAGATTGGTAACAGATAGAAACAAGAGAAAGTACACAGTGATTAACCTACCTAGAGAAGTTACAGAGGTTTACACAGAAAATTCCAAGTGTAAGTAAAAAAGATAAGAGAGACTTAGAAAACTGGTAAAACTTACATTGTTGATTGGGTTGGGAGTACTTAGCACTGAGAAAACAGCACTTTCGCCGAAAGAAATCTAATTCTCTAAGACCGTGAAACAGTGAAAAGAGAATGTATGAGTTTCTCAAGATTGGTAACAGATAGAAAAAAAGAAAGTACACAGTGATTCATCTACCTAGAGAAGTTACAGAGGTATACACAGAGAATTCCAAGTATAAGTACAAGAAAATAAGAGAGAATTAGAAAACTGGTAAAACCTACATTGTTGATAGAGTTGGGAGTACTTAGCACTGTGAAAACAGCACTTTCGAAGAAAAAAATCTACTTCGCTAAGACCGGGAAACAGTGAAAAGAGAATGTATGAGTTTCTCAAGATTGGTAACAGATAGAAACAAGAGAAAGTACACAGTGATTCATCTACCTAGTGAAGTTACAGAGGTTAACACAGAGAATTCCAAGTATAAGTACAAGCAAATAAGAGAGACTTAGAAAACTGGTAAAACCTACATTGTTGATAGAGTTGGGAGTACTTAGCACTGTGAAAACAGCACTTTCGTCGAAAGAAATCTACTTTTCTAACACCGGGAAACAGGGAACAGAGAATGTATGAGTTTCTCAAGATTGGTAACAGATAGAAACAAGAGAAAGTACACAGTGATTCATCTACCTAGAGAACTTACCGAGGTTTACACAGAGAATTCCAAGTATAAGTACAAGAAAATAAGAGAGACTTAGAAAACTGGTAAAACCTACATTGTTGATAGAGTTGGGAGTACTTAGCACTGTGAAAACAGCACTTTCGCAGAAAGAAATCTACTTCTCTAAGACCGGGAAACAGTGAAAAGAGAATGTATGAGTTTCTCAAGATTGGTAACAGATAGAAACAAGAGAAAGTACACAGTGATTCATCTACCTAGAGAAGTTACAGAGGTTTACACAGAGAATTCCAAGTATAAGTACAAGAAAATAAGAGAGACTTAGAAAACTGGTAAAACCTACATTGTTGATAGAGTTGGGAGTACTTAGCACTGTGAAAACAGCACTTTCGCCGAAAGAAATCTACTTCTCTAAGACCGGGAAACAGTGAAAAGAGAATGTATAAGTTTCTCAGGATTGGCAACAGATAGAAACATAGAAGTACACAGTGATTCATCTACCTAGAGAAGTTACAGAGGTTTACACAGAAAATTCCAAATATAAGTAAAAGAAGATAAGAGAGACTTAGAAAACTGGTAAAATTTACATTGTTGATTGAGTTGGGAGTAGTTAGCACTGTGAAAACAGCACTTTCGTAGAACGAAATCTACTTCTCTAAGACCGTGAAACAGTGAAAAGAGAACGTATGAGTTTCTCAAGATTGGTAACAGATAGAAACAAGAGAAAGTACACAGTGATTCATCTACCTAGAGAAGTTACAGAGGTTTAAACAGAGAATTCCAAGTATAAGTACAAGAAAATAAGAGAGACTTAGAAAACTGGTAGAACCTACATTGTTGATAGAGTTGGGAGTACTTAGCACTGTGAAAACAGCACTTTCGCCGAAAGAAATCTACTTCTCTAAGACCGGGAAACAGTGAAAAGAGAATGTATGAGTTTCTCAAGATTGGTAACAGATAGAAACAAGAGAAAGTACACAGTGATTCATCTACCTAGAGAAGTTACAGTGGTTTACCCAGAGAATTCCAAGTACAAGTAAATAAAATAAGAGAGACTTAGAAAACTGGTAAAACCTACTTTGTTGATAGAGTTGGGAGTACGTAGCACTGTGAAAACAGCACTTTCGCCAAAAGAAATCTACTTCTCTAAGACCGGGAAACAGTGAAAAGAGAATGTATGAGTTTCTCAATATTGGTAACAGATACAAATAAGAGAAAGTACACAGTGATTCATCTACCTAGAGAAGTTACAGAGGTTTACCCAGAGAATTCCAAGTACAAGTAAATAAAATAAGAGAGACTTAGAAAACTGGTAAAACCTGCATTGTTGATAGAGATGGGAGTACTTTGCACTGTGAAAACAGCATTTTCGCCTAAAGAAATCTACTTCTCTAACACCGGGAAACAGGGAACAGAGAATGTATGAGTTTCTCAAGATTAGTAACAGATAGAAACAAAAGAAGTACACTGTGATTCATCTACCTAGAGAAGTTACAGAGGTTTACACAGAAAATTCCAAGTATAAGTAAAAGAAGATAAGAGAGACTTAGAAACCTGGTAAAACTTACATTGTTGATTGAGTTGGGAGTACTTAGCACTGTGAAAACAGCACTTTCGCAGAAAGAAATCTACTTCTCTAACACCGGGAAACAGGGAACAGAGAATGTATGAGTTTCTCAAGATTGGTAACAGATAGAAACAAGAGAAAGTACACAGTGATTCATCTACCTAGAGAACTTGCCGAGGTTTACACAGAGAATTCCAAGTACAAGTACAAGAAAATAAGAGAGACTTAGAAAACTGGTAGAACCTACATTGTTGATAGAGTTGGGAGTACTTAGCACTGTGAAAACAGCACTTTCGCCGAAAGAAATCTACTTCTGTAAGACCGGGAAACAGTGAAAAGAGAATGTATGAGTTTCTCAAGATTGGTAACAGATAGAAACAAGAGAAAGTACACAGTGATTCATCTACCTAGAGAAGTTACAGAGGTTTACACAGAGAATTCCAAGTATAAGTACAAGAAAATAAGAGAGACTTAGAAAACTGGTAAAACCTACTTTGTTGATAGAGTTGGGAGCACGTAGCACTGTGAAAACAGCACTTTCGCCGAAAGAAATCTACTTCTCTAAGACCGGGAAACAGTGAAAAGAGAATGTATGAGTTTCTCAAGATTGGTAACAGATAGAAACAAGAAAAAGTACACAGTGATTCATCTACCTAGAGAAGTTACAGAGGTTTACCCAGAGAATTCCAAGTATAAGTACAAGAAAATAAGAGAGACTTAGAAAACTGGTAAAACCTACATTGTTGATAGAGTTGGGAGTACTTAGCACTGTGAAAACAGCACTTTCGCAGAAAGAAATCTACTTCTCTAAGACCGGGAAACAGTGAACAGAAAATGTATGAGTTTCTGAAGATTGGTAACACATAGAAACAAGAGAAAGTACACAGTGATTCATCTACCTAGAGAAGTTACAGAGGTTTACACAGAAAATTCCAAGTATAAGTAAAAGAAGGTAAGAGAGACTTAGAAAACTGGTAAAACTTACATTGTTGATTGAGTTGGGAGTACTTAGCACTGTGAAAACACCACTTTCGCCGAAAGAAATCTACTTCTCTAAGACCGGGAAACAGTGAAAAGAGAATGTATGAGTTTCTCAAGATTGGTAACAGATAGAAACAAGAGAAAGTACACAGTGATTCACGTACCTAGAGAAGTTACTGAGGTTTACCCAGAGAATTCCAAGTATAAGTAAATAAAATAAGAGAAACTTAGAAAACTGGTAAAACCTACATTGTTGATAGAGATGGGAGTACTTTGCACTGTGAAAACAGCATTTTCGCCAAAAGAAATCTACTTATCTAACACAAAGAAACAGGGAACAGAGAATGTATGAGTTTCTCAAGATTAGTAACAGATAGAAACAAAAGAAGTACACTGTGATTCATCTACCTAGAGAAGTTACAGAGGTTTACACAGAAAATTCCAAGTATAAGTAAAAGAAGATAAGAGAGACTTAGAAACCTGGTAAAACTTACATTGTTGATTGAGTTGGGAGTACTTAGCACTGTGAAAATAGCACTTTCGCAGAAAGAAATCTAATTCTCTAAGACCGTGAAACAGTGAAAAGAGAATGTATGAGTTTCTCAAGATTGGTAACAGATAGAAAAAAAAGAAAGTACACAGTGATTCATCTACCTAGAGAAGTTACAGAGGTATACACAGAGAATTCCAAGTATAAGTACAAGAAAATAAGAGAGAATTAGAAAACTGGTAAAACCTACATTGTTGATAGAGTTGGGAATACTTAGCACTGTGAAAACAGCACTTTCGAAGAAAAAAATCTACTTCGCTAAGACCGGGAAACAGTGAAAAGAGAATGTATGAGTTTCTCAAGATTGGTAACAGATAGAAACAAGAGAAAGTACACAGTGATTCATCTACCTAGTGAAGTTACAGAGGTTTACACAGAGAATTCACAGTATAAGTACAAGCAAATAAGAGAGACTTAGAAAACTGGTAAAACCTACATTGTTGATAGAGTTGGGAGTACTTAGCACTGTGAAAACAGCACTTTCGCCGAAAGAAATCTACTTCTCTAAGACCGGGAAACAGTGAAAAGAGAATGTATGAGTTTCTCAAGATTGGTAACAGATAGAAACAAGAGAAAGTACACAGTGATTCATCTACCTAGAGAAGTTACGGAGCTTTACACAGAGAATTGCAAGTATAAGTAAAAGAAGATAAGAGAGACTTAGAAAACTGGTAAAAGTTACATTGTTGATTGAGTTGGGAGTAATTACCAATGTGAAAACAGCACTTTCGCAGAAAGAAATCTACTTCTCTAACACCGGGAAACAGTGAACACAGAATGTATGAGTTTCTCAAGATTGGTAACAGATAGAAACAAGGGAAAGTACATAGTGATTCATCTACCTAGAGAACTTACCGAGGTTTACACAGAGAATTCCAAGTATAAGTAAAAGAAGATAAGAGAGACTTAGAAAACTGGTAAAACTTACATTGTTGATTGAGTTGGGAGTACTTAGCACTGTGAAAACAGCACTTTCGTAGAACGAAATCTACTTCTCTAAGACCATGAAACAGTGAAAAGAGAACGTATGAGTTTCTCAAGATTGGTAACAGATAGAAACAAGAGAAAGTACACAGTGATTCATCTACCTAGAGAAGTTACAGAGGTTTACACAGAGAATTCCAAGTATAAGTACAAGAAAATAAGAGAGACTTAGAAAACTGGTAGAACCTACATTGTTGATAGAGTTGGGAGTACTTAGCACTGTGAAAACAGCACTTTCGCAGAAAGAAATCTGCTTCTCTAAGACCGCGAAACAGTGAACAGAGAATGTATGAGTTTCTCAAGATTAGTAACAGATAGAAACAAAAGAAGTACACAGTGATTCATCTACCTGGAGAAATTACAGAGATTTACACAGAAAATTCCAAGTATAAGTAAAAGAAGATAAGAGAGACTTAGAAATCTGGTAAAACTTACATTGTTGATTGAGTTGGGAGTACGTAGCACTATGAAAACAGCACTTTCGCCGAAAGAAATCTACTTCTCTAAGACCGGGAAACAGGAAAGGAGAATGTATGAGTTTCTCAAGATTGGTAACAGATAGAAACAAGAGAAAGTACACAGTGATTCATCTACCTAGAGAAGTTACAGAGGTTTACTAAGAGAATTCCAAGTATAAGTAAAAGAAAATAAGAGAGACTTAGAAAACTGGTAAAACCTACATTGTTGATAGAGATGGGAGTACTTAGCACTGTGAAAACAGCATTTTCGCCGAAAGAAATCTACTGCTCTAACACCGGGAAACAGGGAACAGAGAATGTATGAGTTTCTCAAGATTAGTCACAGATAGAAACAAAAGAAGTACACAGTGTTTCACCTACCTAGAGAAGTTACAGAGGTTTACACAGAAAATTCCAAGTATAAGTAAAAGAAGATAAGAGAGACTTAGAAAACTGGTAAAAGTTACATTGTTGATTGAGTTGGGAGTACTTACCAATGTGAAAACAGCACTTTCGCAGAAAGAAATCTACTTCTCTAACTTCGGGAAACAGGGAACAGAGAATGTATGAGTTTCTCAAGATTGGTAACAGATAGAAACAAGAGAAAGTACACAGTGATTAACCTACCTAGAGAAGTTACAGAGGTTTACACAGAAAATTCCAAGTGTAAGTAAAAAAGATAAGAGAGACTTAGAAAACTGGTAAAACTTACATTGTTGATTGGGTTGGGAGTACTTAGCACTGAGAAAACAGCACTTTCGCCGAAAGAAATCTAATTCTCTAAGACCGTGAAACAGTGAAAAGAGAATGTATGAGTTTCTCAAGATTGGTAACAGATAGAAAAAAAGAAAGTACACAGTGATTCATCTACCTAGAGAAGTTACAGAGGTATACACAGAGAATTCCAAGTATAAGTACAAGAAAATAAGAGAGAATTAGAAAACTGGTAAAACCTACATTGTTGATAGAGTTGGGAGTACTTAGCACTGTGAAAACAGCACTTTCGAAGAAAAAAATCTACTTCGCTAAGACCGGGAAACAGTGAAAAGAGAATGTATGAGTTTCTCAAGATTGGTAACAGATAGAAACAAGAGAAAGTACACAGTGATTCATCTACCTAGTGAAGTTACAGAGGTTAACACAGAGAATTCCAAGTATAAGTACAAGCAAATAAGAGAGACTTAGAAAACTGGTAAAACCTACATTGTTGATAGAGTTGGGAGTACTTAGCACTGTGAAAACAGCACTTTCGTCGAAAGAAATCTACTTTTCTAACACCGGGAAACAGGGAACAGAGAATGTATGAGTTTCTCAAGATTGGTAACAGATAGAAACAAGAGAAAGTACACAGTGATTCATCTACCTAGAGAACTTACCGAGGTTTACACAGAGAATTCCAAGTATAAGTACAAGAAAATAAGAGAGACTTAGAAAACTGGTAAAACCTACATTGTTGATAGAGTTGGGAGTACTTAGCACTGTGAAAACAGCACTTTCGCAGAAAGAAATCTACTTCTCTAAGACCGGGAAACAGTGAAAAGAGAATGTATGAGTTTCTCAAGATTGGTAACAGATAGAAACAAGAGAAAGTACACAGTGATTCATCTACCTAGAGAAGTTACAGAGGTTTACACAGAGAATTCCAAGTATAAGTACAAGAAAATAAGAGAGACTTAGAAAACTGGTAAAACCTACATTGTTGATAGAGTTGGGAGTACTTAGCACTGTGAAAACAGCACTTTCGCCGAAAGAAATCTACTTCTCTAAGACCGGGAAACAGTGAAAAGAGAATGTATAAGTTTCTCAGGATTGGCAACAGATAGAAACATAGAAGTACACAGTGATTCATCTACCTAGAGAAGTTACAGAGGTTTACACAGAAAATTCCAAATATAAGTAAAAGAAGATAAGAGAGACTTAGAAAACTGGTAAAATTTACATTGTTGATTGAGTTGGGAGTAGTTAGCACTGTGAAAACAGCACTTTCGTAGAACGAAATCTACTTCTCTAAGACCGTGAAACAGTGAAAAGAGAACGTATGAGTTTCTCAAGATTGGTAACAGATAGAAACAAGAGAAAGTACACAGTGATTCATCTACCTAGAGAAGTTACAGAGGTTTAAACAGAGAATTCCAAGTATAAGTACAAGAAAATAAGAGAGACTTAGAAAACTGGTAGAACCTACATTGTTGATAGAGTTGGGAGTACTTAGCACTGTGAAAACAGCACTTTCGCCGAAAGAAATCTACTTCTCTAAGACCGGGAAACAGTGAAAAGAGAATGTATGAGTTTCTCAAGATTGGTAACAGATAGAAACAAGAGAAAGTACACAGTGATTCATCTACCTAGAGAAGTTACAGTGGTTTACCCAGAGAATTCCAAGTACAAGTAAATAAAATAAGAGAGACTTAGAAAACTGGTAAAACCTACTTTGTTGATAGAGTTGGGAGTACGTAGCACTGTGAAAACAGCACTTTCGCCAAAAGAAATCTACTTCTCTAAGACCGGGAAACAGTGAAAAGAGAATGTATGAGTTTCTCAATATTGGTAACAGATACAAATAAGAGAAAGTACACAGTGATTCATCTACCTAGAGAAGTTACAGAGGTTTACCCAGAGAATTCCAAGTACAAGTAAATAAAATAAGAGAGACTTAGAAAACTGGTAAAACCTGCATTGTTGATAGAGATGGGAGTACTTTGCACTGTGAAAACAGCATTTTCGCCTAAAGAAATCTACTTCTCTAACACCGGGAAACAGGGAACAGAGAATGTATGAGTTTCTCAAGATTAGTAACAGATAGAAACAAAAGAAGTACACTGTGATTCATCTACCTAGAGAAGTTACAGAGGTTTACACAGAAAATTCCAAGTATAAGTAAAAGAAGATAAGAGAGACTTAGAAACCTGGTAAAACTTACATTGTTGATTGAGTTGGGAGTACTTAGCACTGTGAAAACAGCACTTTCGCAGAAAGAAATCTACTTCTCTAACACCGGGAAACAGGGAACAGAGAATGTATGAGTTTCTCAAGATTGGTAACAGATAGAAACAAGAGAAAGTACACAGTGATTCATCTACCTAGAGAACTTGCCGAGGTTTACACAGAGAATTCCAAGTACAAGTACAAGAAAATAAGAGAGACTTAGAAAACTGGTAGAACCTACATTGTTGATAGAGTTGGGAGTACTTAGCACTGTGAAAACAGCACTTTCGCCGAAAGAAATCTACTTCTGTAAGACCGGGAAACAGTGAAAAGAGAATGTATGAGTTTCTCAAGATTGGTAACAGATAGAAACAAGAGAAAGTACACAGTGATTCATCTACCTAGAGAAGTTACAGAGGTTTACACAGAGAATTCCAAGTATAAGTACAAGAAAATAAGAGAGACTTAGAAAACTGGTAAAACCTACTTTGTTGATAGAGTTGGGAGCACGTAGCACTGTGAAAACAGCACTTTCGCCGAAAGAAATCTACTTCTCTAAGACCGGGAAACAGTGAAAAGAGAATGTATGAGTTTCTCAAGATTGGTAACAGATAGAAACAAGAAAAAGTACACAGTGATTCATCTACCTAGAGAAGTTACAGAGGTTTACCCAGAGAATTCCAAGTATAAGTACAAGAAAATAAGAGAGACTTAGAAAACTGGTAAAACCTACATTGTTGATAGAGTTGGGAGTACTTAGCACTGTGAAAACAGCACTTTCGCAGAAAGAAATCTACTTCTCTAAGACCGGGAAACAGTGAACAGAAAATGTATGAGTTTCTGAAGATTGGTAACACATAGAAACAAGAGAAAGTACACAGTGATTCATCTACCTAGAGAAGTTACAGAGGTTTACACAGAAAATTCCAAGTATAAGTAAAAGAAGGTAAGAGAGACTTAGAAAACTGGTAAAACTTACATTGTTGATTGAGTTGGGAGTACTTAGCACTGTGAAAACACCACTTTCGCCGAAAGAAATCTACTTCTCTAAGACCGGGAAACAGTGAAAAGAGAATGTATGAGTTTCTCAAGATTGGTAACAGATAGAAACAAGAGAAAGTACACAGTGATTCACGTACCTAGAGAAGTTACTGAGGTTTACCCAGAGAATTCCAAGTATAAGTAAATAAAATAAGAGAAACTTAGAAAACTGGTAAAACCTACATTGTTGATAGAGATGGGAGTACTTTGCACTGTGAAAACAGCATTTTCGCCAAAAGAAATCTACTTATCTAACACAAAGAAACAGGGAACAGAGAATGTATGAGTTTCTCAAGATTAGTAACAGATAGAAACAAAAGAAGTACACTGTGATTCATCTACCTAGAGAAGTTACAGAGGTTTACACAGAAAATTCCAAGTATAAGTAAAAGAAGATAAGAGAGACTTAGAAACCTGGTAAAACTTACATTGTTGATTGAGTTGGGAGTACTTAGCACTGTGAAAATAGCACTTTCGCAGAAAGAAATCTAATTCTCTAAGACCGTGAAACAGTGAAAAGAGAATGTATGAGTTTCTCAAGATTGGTAACAGATAGAAAAAAAAGAAAGTACACAGTGATTCATCTACCTAGAGAAGTTACAGAGGTATACACAGAGAATTCCAAGTATAAGTACAAGAAAATAAGAGAGAATTAGAAAACTGGTAAAACCTAGATTGTTGATAGAGTTGGGAATACTTAGCACTGTGAAAACAGCACTTTCGAAGAAAAAAATCTACTTCGCTAAGACCGGGAAACAGTGAAAAGAGAATGTATGAGTTTCTCAAGATTGGTAACAGATAGAAACAAGAGAAAGTACACAGTGATTCATCTACCTAGTGAAGTTACAGAGGTTTACACAGAGAATTCACAGTATAAGTACAAGCAAATAAGAGAGACTTAGAAAACTGGTAAAACCTACATTGTTGATAGAGTTGGGAGTACTTAGCACTGTGAAAACAGCACTTTCGCCGAAAGAAATCTACTTCTCTAAGACCGGGAAACAGTGAAAAGAGAATGTATGAGTTTCTCAAGATTGGTAACAGATAGAAACAAGAGAAAGTACACAGTGATTCATCTACCTAGAGAAGTTACGGAGCTTTACACAGAGAATTGCAAGTATAAGTAAAAGAAGATAAGAGAGACTTAGAAAACTGGTAAAAGTTACATTGTTGATTGAGTTGGGAGTAATTACCAATGTGAAAACAGCACTTTCGCAGAAAGAAATCTACTTCTCTAACACCGGGAAACAGTGAACACAGAATGTATGAGTTTCTCAAGATTGGTAACAGATAGAAACAAGGGAAAGTACATAGTGATTCATCTACCTAGAGAACTTACCGAGGTTTACACAGAGAATTCCAAGTATAAGTACAAGAAAATAAGAGAGACTTAGAAAACTGGTAGAACCTACATTGTTGATAGAGTTGGGAGTACTTAGCACTGTGAAAACAGCACTTTCGCAGAAAGAAATCTGCTTCTCTAAGACCGCGAAACAGTGAACAGAGAATGTATGAGTTTCTCAAGATTAGTAACAGATAGAAACAAAAGAAGTACACAGTGATTCATCTACCTGGAGAAATTACAGAGATTTACACAGAAAATTCCAAGTATAAGTAAAAGAAGATAAGAGAGACTTAGAAATCTGGTAAAACTTACATTGTTGATTGAGTTGGGAGTACGTAGCACTATGAAAACAGCACTTTCGCCGAAAGAAATCTACTTCTCTAAGACCGGGAAACAGGAAAGGAGAATGTATGAGTTTCTCAAGATTGGTAACAGATAGAAACAAGAGAAAGTACACAGTGATTCATCTACCTAGAGAAGTTACAGAGGTTTACTAAGAGAATTCCAAGTATAAGTAAAAGAAAATAAGAGAGACTTAGAAAACTGGTAAAACCTACATTGTTGATAGAGATGGGAGTACTTAGCACTGTGAAAACAGCATTTTCGCCGAAAGAAATCTACTGCTCTAACACCGGGAAACAGGGAACAGAGAATGTATGAGTTTCTCAAGATTAGTCACAGATAGAAACAAAAGAAGTACACAGTGTTTCACCTACCTAGAGAAGTTACAGAGGTTTACACAGAAAATTCCAAGTATAAGTAAAAGAAGATAAGAGAGACTTAGAAAACTGGTAAAAGTTACATTGTTGATTGAGTTGGGAGTACTTACCAATGTGAAAACAGCACTTTCGCAGAAAGAAATCTACTTCTCTAACTTCAGGAAACAGGGAACAGAGAATGTATGAGTTTCTCAAGATTGGTAACAGATAGAAATAAGTTAAAGTACACAGTGATTCATCTACCTAGAGAACTTACCGAGATTTACACAGAGAATTCCAAGTATAAGTACAAGAAAATAAGAGAGACTTAGAAAACTGGTAGAACCTACATTGTTGATAGAGTTGAGAGTACTTAGCACTGTGAAAACAGCACTTTCGCAGAAAGAAATCTACTTCTCTAAGACCGTGAAACAGTGAACAGAGAATGTATGAGTTTCTCAAGATTAGTAACAGATAGAAACAAAAGAAGTACACAGTGATTCATCTACCTAGAGAAGTTACAGAGGTTTACACAGAAAATTCCAAGTAAAAGTAAAAGAAGATAAGAGAGACTTAGAAATCTGGTAAAACTTACATTGTTGATAGAGTTGGGAGTACTTAGCACTGTGAAAACAGCACTTTCGAAGAAAAAAATCTACTTCTCTAAGAACGGGAAACAGTGAAAAGAGAATGTATGAGTTTCTCAAGATTGGTAACAGATAGAAACAAGAGAAAGTACACAGCGATTCATCTACCTAGAGAAGTTACAGAGGTTTACACAGAGAATTCCAAGTATAAGTACAAGAAAATAAGAGAGACTTAGAAAACTGGTAAAACGTACTTTGTTGATAGAGTTGGGAGTACGTAGCACTGTGAAAACAGCACTTTCACCGAAAGAAATCTACTTCTCTAAGTCCGGGAAACAGTGAAAAGAGAATGTATGAGTTTCTCAATATTGGTAACAGATACAAATAAGAGAAAGTACACAGTGATTCATCTACCTAGAGAAGTTACAGAGGTTTACCCAGAGAATTCCAAGTATAAGTAAATAAAATAAGAGAGACTTAGAAAACTGGTAAAACCTACATTGTTGATAGAGATGGGAGTACTTTGCACTGTGAAAACAGCATTTTCGCCGAAAGAAATCTACTTCTCTAACACCGGGAAACAGGGAACAGAGAATGTATGAGTTTCTCAAGATTAGTAACAGATAGAAACAAAAGAAGTACACTGTGATTCATCTACCCAGAGAAGTTACAGAGGTTTACACAGAAAATTCCAAGTATAAGTAAAAGAAGATAAGAGAGACTTAGAAACCTGGTAAAACTTACATTGTTGATTGAGTTGGGAGTACTTAGCACTGTGAAAACAGCACTTTCGCAGAAAGAAATCTACTTCTCTAACACCGGGAAACAGGGAACAGAGAATGTATGAATTTCTCAAGATTGGTAACAGATAGAAACAAGAGAAAGTACACAGAGATTTATCTACCTAGAAAAGTTACAGAGGTTTACACAGAGAATTCCAAGTATAAGTACAAGAAAATAAGAGAGACTTAGAAAACTGGTAAAACCTACATTGTTGATAGAGTTGGGAGTACTTAGCACTGTGAAAACAGCACTTTCGCCGAAAGAAATCTACTTCTCTAAGACCGGGAAACAGTGAAAAGAGAATGTATAAGTTTCTCAGGATTGGCAACAGATAGAAACAAAAGAAGTACACAGTGATTCATCTACCTAGAGAAGTTACAGAGGTTTACACAGAAAATTCCAAATATAAGTAAAAGAAGATAAGAGAGACTTAGAAAACTGGTAAAACTTACGTTGTTGATTGAGTTGGGAGTACTTAGCACTGTGAAAACAGCACTTTCGTAGAACGAAATCTACTTCTCTAAGACCGTGAAACAGTGAAAAGAGAACGTATGAGTTTCTCAAGATTGGTAACAGATAGAAACAAGAGAAAGTACACAGTGATTCATCTACCTAGAGAAGTTACAGAGGTTTACACAGAGAATTCCAAGTATAAGTACAAGAAAATAAGAGAGACTTAGAAAACTGGTAGAACCTACATTGTTGATAGAGTTGGGAGTACTTAGCACTGTGAAAACAGCACTTTCGCCGAAAGAAATCTACTTCTCTAAGACCGGGAAACAGTGAAAAGAGAATGTATGAGTTTCTCAAGATTGGTAACAGATAGAAACAAGAGAAAGTACACAGTGATTCATCTACCTAGAGAAGTTACGAAGCTTTACACAGAGAATTGCAAGTATAAGTAAAAGAAGATAAGAGAGACTTAGAAAACTGGTAAAAGTTACATTGTTGATTGAGTTGGGAGTAATTACCAATGTGAAAACAGCACTTTCGCAGAAAGAAATCTACTTCTCTAACACCGGGAAACAGTGAACAGAGAATGTATGAGTTTCTCAAGATTGGTAACAGATAGAAACAAGGGAAAGTACATAGTGATTCATCTACCTAGAGAACTTACCGAGGTTTACACAGAGAATTCCAAGTATAAGTACAAGAAAATAAGAGAGACTTAGAAAACTGGTAGAACCTACATTGTTGATAGAGTTGGGAGTACTTAGCACTGTGAAAACAGCACTTTCGCAGAAAGAAATCTGCTTCTCTAAGACCGCGAAACAGTGAACAGAGAATGTATGAGTTTCTCAAGATTAGTAACAGATAGAAACAAAAGAAGTACACAGTGATTCATCTACCTGGAGAAATTACAGAGATTTACACAGAAAATTCCAAGTATAAGTAAAAGAAGATAAGAGAGACTTAGAAATCTGGTAAAACTTACATTGTTGATTGAGTTGGGAGTACGTAGCACTATGAAAACAGCACTTTCGCCGAAAGAAATCTACTTCTCTAAGACCGGGAAACAGGAAAGGAGAATGTATGAGTTTCTCAAGATTGGTAACAGATAGAAACAAGAGAAAGTACACAGTGATTCATCTACCTAGAGAAGTTACAGAGGTTTACTAAGAGAATTCCAAGTATAAGTAAAAGAAAATAAGAGAGACTTAGAAAACTGGTAAAACCTACATTGTTGATAGAGATGGGAGTACTTAGCACTGTGAAAACAGCATTTTCGCCGAAAGAAATCTACTGCTCTAACACCGGGAAACAGGGAACAGAGAATGTATGAGTTTCTCAAGATTAGTCACAGATAGAAACAAAAGAAGTACACAGTGTTTCACCTACCTAGAGAAGTTACAGAGGTTTACACAGAAAATTCCAAGTATAAGTAAAAGAAGATAAGAGAGACTTAGAAAACTGGTAAAAGTTACATTGTTGATTGAGTTGGGAGTACTTACCAATGTGAAAACAGCACTTTCGCAGAAAGAAATCTACTTCTCTAACTTCGGGAAACAGGGAACAGAGAATGTATGAGTTTCTCAAGATTGGTAACAGATAGAAATAAGTTAAAGTACACAGTGATTCATCTACCTAGAGAACTTACCGAGGTTTACACAGAGAATTCCAAGTATAAGTACAAGAAAATAAGAGAGACTTAGAAAACTGGTAGAACCTACATTGTTGATAGAGTTGGGAGTACTTAGCACTGTGAAAACAGCACTTTCGCAGAAAGAAATCTACTTCTCTAAGACCGTGAAACAGTGAACAGAGAATGTATGAGTTTCTCAAGATTAGTAACAGATAGAAACAAAAGAAGTACACAGTGATTCATCTGCCTAGAGAAGTTACAGAGGTTTACACAGAAAATTCCAAGTAAAAGTAAAAGAAGATAAGAGAGACTTAGAAATCTGGTAAAACTTACATTGTTGATAGAGTTGGGAGTACTTAGCACTGTGAAAACAGCACTTTCGAAGAAAAAAATTTACTTCTCTAAGAACGGGAAACAGTGAAAAGAGAATGTATGAGTTTCTCAAGATTGGTAACAGATAGAAACAAGAGAAAGTACACAGCGATTCATCTACCTAGAGAAGTTACAGAGGTTTACACAGAGAATTCCAAGTATAAGTACAAGAAAATAAGAGAGACTTAGAAAACTGGTAAAACGTACTTTGTTGATAGAGTTGGGAGTACGTAGCACTGTGAAAACAGCACTTTCACCGAAAGAAATCTACTTCTCTAAGTCCGGGAAACAGTGAAAAGAGAATGTATGAGTTTCTCAATATTGGTAACAGATACAAATAAGAGAAAGTACACAGTGATTCATCTACCTAGAGAAGTTACAGAGGTTTACCCAGAGAATTCCAAGTATAAGTAAATAAAATAAGAGAGACTTAGAAAACTGGTAAAACCTACATTGTTGATAGAGATGGGAGTACTTTGCACTGTGAAAACAGCATTTTCGCCGAAAGAAATCTACTTCTCTAACACCGGGAAACAGGGAACAGAGAATGAATGAGTTTCTCAAGATTAGTAACAGATAGAAACAAAAGAAGTACACTGTGATTCATCTACCTAGAGAAGTTACAGAGGTTTACACAGAAAATTCCAAGTATAAGTAAAAGAAGATAAGAGAGACTTAGAAACCTGGTAAAACTTACATTGTTGATTGAGTTGGGAGTACTTAGCACTGTGAAAATAGCACTTTCGCAGAAAGAAATCTAGTTCTCTAACACCGGGAAACAGGGAACAGAGAATGTATGAGTTTCTCAAGATTGGTAACAGATAGAAACAAGAGAAAGTACACAGTGATTCATCTACCTAGAGAACTTACCGAGGTTTACACAGAGAATTCCAAGTACAAGTACAAGAAAATAAGAGAGACTTAGAAAACTGGTAAAACTTACATTGTTGATTGAGTTGGGAGTACTTAGCACTGTGAAAACAGCACTTTCGCAGAAAGAAATCTACTTCTCTAAGACCGGGAAACAGTGAACAGAGAATTTATGAGTTTCTCAAGATTAGTAACAGATAGAAACAAAAGAAGTACACAGTGAATCATCTACCTAGAGAAGTTACAGAGGTTTACACAGAAAATTCCAAGTATAAGTAAAAGAAGATAAGAGAGACTTAGAAAACTGGTAAAACTTACATTGTTGATTGAGTTGGGAGAACTTAGCACTGTGAAAACAGCACTTTCGCCGAAAGAAATCTACTTCTCTAAGACCGGGAAACAGGAAAGGAGAATGTATGAGTTTCTCAAGATTGGTAACAGATAGAAACAAGAGAAAGTACACAGTGATTCATCTACCTAGAGAACTTACCGAGGTTTACACAGAGAATTCCAAGTACAAGTACAAGAAAATAAGAGAGACTTAGAAAACTGGAAAAACTTGCATTGTTGATAGAGTTGGGAGTACTTAGCACTGTGAAAACAGCACTTTCGCCGAAAGAAATCTAATTCTCTAAGACCGTGAAACAGTGAAAAGAGAATGTATGAGTTTCTCAAGATTGGTAACAGATAGAAAAAAAGAAAGTACACAGTGATTCATCTACCTAGAGAAGTTACAGAGGTATACACAGAGAATTCCAAGTATAAGTACAAGAAAATAAGAGAGAATTAGAAAACTGGTAAAACCTACATTGTTGATAGAGTTGGGAGTACTTAGCACTGTGAAAACAGCACTTTCGAAGAAAAAAATCTACTTCGCTAAGACCGGGAAACAGTGAAAAGAGAATGTATGAGTTTCTCAAGATTGGTAACAGATAGAAACAAGAGAAAGTACACAGTGATTCATCTACCTAGTGAAGTTACAGAGGTTAACACAGAGAATTCCAAGTATAAGTACAAGCAAATAAGAGAGACTTAGAAAACTGGTAAAACCTACATTGTTGATAGAGTTGGGAGTACTTAGCACTGTGAAAACAGCACTTTCGTCGAAAGAAATCTACTTTTCTAACACCGGGAAACAGGGAACAGAGAATGTATGAGTTTCTCAAGATTGGTAACAGATAGAAATAAGAGAAAGTACACAGTGATTCATCTACCTAGAGAACTTACCGAGGTTTACACAGAGAATTCCAAGTATAAGTACAAGAAAATAAGAGAGACTTAGAAAACTGGTAAAACCTACATTGTTGATAGAGTTGGGAGTACTTAGCACTGTGAAAACAGCACTTTCGCAGAAAGAAATCTACTTCTCTAAGACCGGGAAACAGTGAAAAGAGAATGTATGAGTTTCTCAAGATTGGTAACAGATAGAAACAAGAGAAAGTACACAGTGATTCATCTACCTAGAGAAGTTACAGAGGTTTACACAGAGAATTCCAAGTATAAGTACAAGAAAATAAGAGAGACTTAGAAAACTGGTAAAACCTACATTGTTGATAGAGTTGGGAGTACTTAGCACTGTGAAAACAGCACTTTCGCCGAAAGAAATCTACTTCTCTAAGACCGGGAAACAGTGAAAAGAGAATGTATGAGTTTCTCAAGATTGGTAACAGATAGAAACAAGAGAAAGTACACAGTGATTCATCTACCTAGAGAAGTTACAGTGGTTTACCCAGAGAATTCCAAGTACAAGTAAATAAAATAAGAGAGACTTAGAAAACTGGTAAAACCTACTTTGTTGATAGAGTTGGGAGTACGTAGCACTGTGAAAACAGCACTTTCGCCAAAAGAAATCTACTTCTCTAAGACCGGGAAACAGTGAAAAGAGAATGTATGAGTTTCTCAATATTGGTAACAGATACAAATAAGAGAAAGTACACAGTGATTCATCTACCTAGAGAAGTTACAGAGGTTTACCCAGAGAATTCCAAGTACAAGTAAATAAAATAAGAGAGACTTAGAAAACTGGTAAAACCTGCATTGTTGATAGAGATGGGAGTACTTTGCACTGTGAAAACAGCATTTTCGCCTAAAGAAATCTACTTCTCTAACACCGGGAAACAGGGAACAGAGAATGTATGAGTTTCTCAAGATTAGTAACAGACAGAAACAAAAGAAGTACACTGTGATTCATCTACCTAGAGAAGTTACAGAGGTTTACACAGAAAATTCCAAGTATAAGTAAAAGAAGATAAGAGAGACTTAGAAACCTGGTAAAACTTACATTGTTGATTGAGTTGGGAGTACTTAGCACTGTGAAAACAGCACTTTCGCAGAAAGAAATCTACTTCTCTAACACCGGGAAACAGGGAACAGAGAATGTATGAGTTTCTCAAGATTGGTAACAGATAGAAACAAGAGAAAGTACACAGTGATTCATCTACCTAGAGAACTTGCCGAGGTTTACACAGAGAATTCCAAGTACAAGTACAAGAAAATAAGAGAGACTTAGAAAACTGGTAGAACCTACATTGTTGATAGAGTTGGGAGTACTTAGCACTGTGAAAACAGCACTTTCGCCGAAAGAAATCTACTTCTCTAAGACCGGGAAACAGTGAAAAGAGAATGTATGAGTTTCTCAAGATTGGTAACAGATAGAAACAAGAGAAAGTACACAGTGATTCATCTACCTAGAGAAGTTACAGAGGTTTACACAGAGAATTCCAAGTATAAGTACAAGAAAATAAGAGAGACTTAGAAAACTGGTAAAACCTACTTTGTTGATAGAGTTGGGAGCACGTAGCACTGTGAAAACAGCACTTTCGCCGAAAGAAATCTACTTCTCTAAGACCGGGAAACAGTGAAAAGAGAATGTATGAGTTTCTCAAGATTGGTAACAGATAGAAACAAGAAAAAGTACACAGTGATTCATCTACCTAGAGAAGTTACAGAGGTTTACCCAGAGAATTCCAAGTATAAGTACAAGAAAATAAGAGAGACTTAGAAAACTGGTAAAACCTACATTGTTGATAGAGTTGGGAGTACTTAGCACTGTGAAAACAGCACTTTGGCAGAAAGAAATCTACTTCTCTAAGACCGGGAAACAGTGAACAGAAAATGTATGAGTTTCTGAAGATTGGTAACACATAGAAACAAGAGAAAGTACACAGTGATTCATCTACCTAGAGAAGTTACAGAGGTTTACACAGAAAATTCCAAGTATAAGTAAAAGAAGGTAAGAGAGACTTAGAAAACTGGTAAAACTTACATTGTTGATTGAGTTGGGAGTACTTAGCACTGTGAAAACACCACTTTCGCCGAAAGAAATCTACTTCTCTAAGACCGGGAAACAGTGAAAAGAGAATGTATGAGTTTCTCAAGATTGGTAACAGATAGAAACAAGAGAAAGTACACAGTGATTCACCTACCTAGAGAAGTTACAGAGGTTTACCCAGAGAATTCCAAGTATAAGTAAATAAAATAAGAGAAACTTAGAAAACTGGTAAAACCTACATTGTTGATAGAGATGGGAGTACTTTGCACTGTGAAAACAGCATTTTCGCCAAAAGAAATCTACTTATCTAACACCAAGAAACAGGGAACAGAGAATGTATGAGTTTCTCAAGATTAGTAACAGATAGAAACAAAAGAAGTACACTGTGATTCATCTACCTAGAGAAGTTACAGAGGTTTACACAGAAAATTCCAAGTATAAGTAAAAGAAGATAAGAGAGACTTAGAAACCTGGTAAAACTTACATTGTTGATTGAGTTGGGAGTACTTAGCACTGTGAAAATAGCACTTTCGCAGAAAGAAATTTAATTCTCTAAGACCGTGAAACAGTGAAAAGAGAATGTATGAGTTTCTCAAGATTGGTAACAGATAGAAAAAAAAGAAAGTACACTGTGATTCATCTACCTAGAGAAGTTACAGAGGTATACACAGAGAATTCCAAGTATAAGTACAAGAAAATAAGAGAGAATTAGAAAACTGGTAAAACCTACATTGTTGATAGAGTTGGGAATACTTAGCACTGTGAAAACAGCACTTTCGAAGAAAAAAATCTACTTCGCTAAGACCGGGAAACAGTGAAAAGAGAATGTATGAGTTTCTCAAGATTGGTAACAGATAGAAACAAGAGAAAGTACACAGTGATTCATCTACCTAGTGAAGTTACAGAGGTTTACACAGAGAATTCACAGTATAAGTACAAGCAAATAAGAGAGACTTAGAAAACTGGTAAAACCTACATTGTTGATAGAGTTGGGAGTACTTAGCACTGTGAAAACAGCACTTTCGCAAAAAGAATTCTACTTTTCTAACACCGGGAAACAGGGAACAGAGAATGTATGAGTTTCTCAAGATTGGTAACAGATAGAAACAAGAGAAAGTACACAGTGATTCATCTACCTAGAGAACTTACCGAGGTTTACACAGAGAATTCCAAGTATAAGTACAAGAAAATAAGAGAGACTTAGAAAACTGGTAAAACCTACATTGTTGATAGAGTTGGGAGTACTTAGCACTGTGAAAACAGCACTTTCGCCGAAAGAAATCTACTTCTCTAAGACCGGGAAACAGTGAAAAGAGAATGTATAAGTTTCTCAGGATTGGCAACAGATAGAAACATAGAAGTACACAGTGATTCATCTACCTAGAGAAGTTACAGAGGTTTACACAGAAAATTCCAAATATAAGTAAAAGAAGATAAGAGAGACTTAGAAAACTGGTAAAATTTACATTGTTGATTGAGTTGGGAGTACTTAGCACTGTGAAAACAGCACTTTCGTAGAACGAAATCTACTTCTCTAAGACCGTGAAACAGTGAAAAGAGAACGTATGAGTTTCTCAAGATTGGTAACAGATAGAAACAAGAGAAAGTACACAGTGATTCATCTACCTAGAGAAGTTACAGAGGTTTACACAGAGAATTCCAAGTATAAGTACAAGAAAATAAGAGAGACTTAGAAAACTGGTAGAACCTACATTGTTGATAGAGTTGGGAGTACTTAGCACTGTGAAAACAGCACTTTCGCCGAAAGAAATCTACTTCTCTAAGACCGGGAAACAGTGAAAAGAGAATGTATGAGTTTCTCAAGATTGGTAACAGATAGAAACAAGAGAAAGTACACAGTGATTCATCTACCTAGAGAAGTTACAGTGGTTTACCCAGAGAATTCCAAGTACAAGTAAATAAAATAAGAGAGACTTAGAAAACTGGTAAAACCTACTTTGTTGATAGAGTTGGGAGTACGTAGCACTGTGAAAACAGCACTTTCGCCGAAAGAAATCTACTTCTCTAAGACCGGGAAACAGTGAAAAGAGAATGTATGAGTTTCTCAATATTGGTAACAGATACAAATAAGAGAAAGTACACAGTGATTCATCTACCTAGAGAAGTTACAGAGGTTTACCCAGAGAATTCCAAGTACAAGTAAATAAAATAAGAGAGACTTACAAAACTGGTAAAACCTGCATTGTTGATAGAGATGGGAGTACTTTGCACTGTGAAAACAGCATTTTCGCCTAAAGAAATCTACTTCTCTAACACCGGGAAACAGGGAACAGAGAATGTATGAGTTTCTCAAGATTAGTAACAGATAGAAACAAAAGAAGTACACTGTGATTCATCTACCTAGAGAAGTTACAGAGGTTTACACAGAAAATTCCAAGTATAAGTAAAAGAAGATAAGAGAGACTTAGAAACCTGGTAAAACTTACATTGTTGATTGAGTTGGGAGTACTTAGCACTGTGAAAACAGCACTTTCGCAGAAAGAAATCTACTTCTCTAACACCGGGAAACAGGGAACAGAGAATGTATGAGTTTCTCAAGATTGGTAACAGATAGAAACAAGAGAAAGTACACAGTGATTCATCTACCTAGAGAACTTGCCGAGGTTTACACAGAGAATTCCAAGTACAAGTACAAGAAAATAAGAGAGACTTAGAAAACTGGTAGAACCTACATTGTTGATAGAGTTGGGAGTACTTAGCACTGTGAAAACAGCACTTTCGCCGAAAGAAATCTACTTCTCTAAGACCGGGAAACAGTGAAAAGAGAATGTATGAGTTTCTCAAGATTGGTAACAGATAGAAACAAGAGAAAGTACACAGTGATTCATCTACCTAGAGAAGTTACAGAGGTTTACACAGAGAATTCCAAGTATAAGTACAAGAAAATAAGAGAGACTTAGAAAACTGGTAAAACCTACTTTGTTGATAGAGTTGGGAGCACGTAGCACTGTGAAAACAGCACTTTCGCCGAAAGAAATCTACTTCTCTAAGACCGGGAAACAGTGAAAAGAGAATGTATGAGTTTCTCAAGATTGGTAACAGATAGAAACAAGAAAAAGTACACAGTGATTCATCTACCTAGAGAAGTTACAGAGGTTTACCCAGAGAATTCCAAGTATAAGTACAAGAAAATAAGAGAGACTTAGAAAACTGGTAAAACCTACATTGTTGATAGAGTTGGGAGTACTTAGCACTGTGAAAACAGCACTTTGGCAGAAAGAAATCTACTTCTCTAAGACCGGGAAACAGTGAACAGAAAATGTATGAGTTTCTGAAGATTGGTAACACATAGAAACAAGAGAAAGTACACAGTGATTCATCTACCTAGAGAAGTTACAGAGGTTTACACAGAAAATTCCAAGTATAAGTAAAAGAAGGTAAGAGAGACTTAGAAAACTGGTAAAACTTACATTGTTGATTGAGTTGGGAGTACTTAGCACTGTGAAAACACCACTTTCGCCGAAAGAAATCTACTTCTCTAAGACCGGGAAACAGTGAAAAGAGAATGTATGAGTTTCTCAAGATTGGTAACAGATAGAAACAAGAGAAAGTACACAGTGATTCACCTACCTAGAGAAGTTACAGAGGTTTACCCAGAGAATTCCAAGTATAAGTAAATAAAATAAGAGAAACTTAGAAAACTGGTAAAACCTACATTGTTGATAGAGATGGGAGTACTTTGCACTGTGAAAACAGCATTTTCGCCAAAAGAAATCTACTTATCTAACACCAAGAAACAGGGAACAGAGAATGTATGAGTTTCTCAAGATTAGTAACAGATAGAAACAAAAGAAGTACACTGTGATTCATCTACCTAGAGAAGTTACAGAGGTTTACACAGAAAATTCCAAGTATAAGTAAAAGAAGATAAGAGAGACTTAGAAACCTGGTAAAACTTACATTGTTGATTGAGTTGGGAGTACTTAGCACTGTGAAAATAGCACTTTCGCAGAAAGAAATTTAATTCTCTAAGACCGTGAAACAGTGAAAAGAGAATGTATGAGTTTCTCAAGATTGGTAACAGATAGAAAAAAAAGAAAGTACACTGTGATTCATCTACCTAGAGAAGTTACAGAGGTATACACAGAGAATTGCAAGTATAAGTACAAGAAAATAAGAGAGAATTAGAAAACTGGTAAAACCTACATTGTTGATAGAGTTGGGAATACTTAGCACTGTGAAAACAGCACTTTCGAAGAAAAAAATCTACTTCGCTAAGACCGGGAAACAGTGAAAAGAGAATGTATGAGTTTCTCAAGATTGGTAACAGATAGAAACAAGAGAAAGTACACAGTGATTCATCTACCTAGTGAAGTTACAGAGGTTTACACAGAGAATTCACAGTATAAGTACAAGCAAATAAGAGAGACTTAGAAAACTGGTAAAACCTACATTGTTGATAGAGTTGGGAGTACTTAGCACTGTGAAAACAGCACTTTCGCAAAAAGAATTCTACTTTTCTAACACCGGGAAACAGGGAACAGAGAATGTATGAGTTTCTCAAGATTGGTAACAGATAGAAACAAGAGAAAGTACACAGTGATTCATCTACCTAGAGAACTTACCGAGGTTTACACAGAGAATTCCAAGTATAAGTACAAGAAAATAAGAGAGACTTAGAAAACTGGTAAAACCTACATTGTTGATAGAGTTGGGAGTACTTAGCACTGTGAAAACAGCACTTTCGCCGAAAGAAATCTACTTCTCTAAGACCGGGAAACAGTGAAAAGAGAATGTATAAGTTTCTCAGGATTGGCAACAGATAGAAACATAGAAGTACACAGTGATTCATCTACCTAGAGAAGTTACAGAGGTTTACACAGAAAATTCCAAATATAAGTAAAAGAAGATAAGAGAGACTTAGAAAACTGGTAAAATTTACATTGTTGATTGAGTTGGGAGTACTTAGCACTGTGAAAACAGCACTTTCGTAGAACGAAATCTACTTCTCTAAGACCGTGAAACAGTGAAAAGAGAACGTATGAGTTTCTCAAGATTGGTAACAGATAGAAACAAGAGAAAGTACACAGTGATTCATCTACCTAGAGAAGTTACAGAGGTTTACACAGAGAATTCCAAGTATAAGTACAAGAAAATAAGAGAGACTTAGAAAACTGGTAGAACCTACATTGTTGATAGAGTTGGGAGTACTTAGCACTGTGAAAACAGCACTTTCGCCGAAAGAAATCTACTTCTCTAAGACCGGGAAACAGTGAAAAGAGAATGTATGAGTTTCTCAAGATTGGTAACAGATAGAAACAAGAGAAAGTACACAGTGATTCATCTACCTAGAGAAGTTACAGTGGTTTACCCAGAGAATTCCAAGTACAAGTAAATAAAATAAGAGAGACTTAGAAAACTGGTAAAACCTACTTTGTTGATAGAGTTGGGAGTACGTAGCACTGTGAAAACAGCACTTTCGCCGAAAGAAATCTACTTCTCTAAGACCGGGAAACAGTGAAAAGAGAATGTATGAGTTTCTCAATATTGGTAACAGATACAAATAAGAGAAAGTACACAGTGATTCATCTACCTAGAGAAGTTACAGAGGTTTACCCAGAGAATTCCAAGTACAAGTAAATAAAATAAGAGAGACTTACAAAACTGGTAAAACCTGCATTGTTGATAGAGATGGGAGTACTTTGCACTGTGAAAACAGCATTTTCGCCTAAAGAAATCTACTTCTCTAACACCGGGAAACAGGGAACAGAGAATGTATGAGTTTCTCAAGATTAGTAACAGATAGAAACAAAAGAAGTACACTGTGATTCATCTACCTAGAGAAGTTACAGAGGTTTACACAGAAAATTCCAAGTATAAGTAAAAGAAGATAAGAGAGACTTAGAAACCTGGTAAAACTTACATTGTTGATTGAGTTGGGAGTACTTAGCACTGTGAAAACAGCACTTTCGCAGAAAGAAATCTACTTCTCTAACACCGGGAAACAGGGAACAGAGAATGTATGAGTTTCTCAAGATTGGTAACAGATAGAAACAAGAGAAAGTACACAGTGATTCATCTACCTAGAGAACTTGCCGAGGTTTACACAGAGAATTCCAAGTACAAGTACAAGAAAATAAGAGAGACTTAGAAAACTGGTAGAACCTACATTGTTGATAGAGTTGGGAGTACTTAGCACTGTGAAAACAGCACTTTCGCCGAAAGAAATCTACTTCTCTAAGACCGGGAAACAGTGAAAAGAGAATGTATGAGTTTCTCAAGATTGGTAACAGATAGAAACAAGAGAAAGTACACAGTGATTCATCTACCTAGAGAAGTTACAGAGGTTTACACAGAGAATTCCAAGTATAAGTACAAGAAAATAAGAGAGACTTAGAAAACTGGTAAAACCTACTTTGTTGATAGAGTTGGGAGCACGTAGCACTGTGAAAACAGCACTTTCGCCTAAAGAAATCTACTTCTCTAAGACCGGGAAACAGTGAAAAGAGAATGTATGAGTTTCTCAAGATTGGTAACAGATAGAAACAAGAAAAAGTACACAGTGATTCATCTACCTAGAAAAGTTACAGAGGTTTACCCAGAGAATTCCAAGTATAAGTACAAGAAAATAAGAGAGACTTAGAAAACTGGTAAAACCTACATTGTTGATAGAGTTGGGAGTACTTAGCACTGTGAAAACAGCACTTTCGCAGAAAGAAATCTACTTCTCTAAGACCGGGAAACAGTGAACAGAAAATGTATGAGTTTCTGAAGATTGGTAACACATAGAAACAAGAGAAAGTACACAGTGATTCATCTACCTAGAGAAGTTACAGAGGTTTACACAGAAAATTCCAAGTATAAGTAAAAGAAGGTAAGAGAGACTTAGAAAACTGGTAAAACTTACATTGTTGATTGAGTTGGGAGTACTTAGCACTGTGAAAACACCACTTTCGCCGAAAGAAATCTACTTCTCTAAGACCGGGAAACAGTGAAAAGAGAATGTATGAGTTTCTCAAGATTGGTAACAGATAGAAACAAGAGAAAGTACACAGTGATTCACCTACCTAGAGAAGTTACAGAGGTTTACCCAGAGAATTCCAAGTATAAGTAAATAAAATAAGAGAAACTTAGAAAACTGGTAAAACCTACATTGTTGATAGAGATGGGAGTACTTTGCACTGTGAAAACAGCATTTTCGCCAAAAGAAATCTACTTATCTAACACCAAGAAACAGGGAACAGAGAATGTATGAGTTTCTCAAGATTAGTAACAGATAGAAACAAAAGAAGTACACTGTGATTCATCTACCTAGAGAATTTACAGAGGTTTACACAGAAAATTCCAAGTATAAGTAAAAGAAGATAAGAGAGACTTAGAAACCTGGTAAAACTTACATTGTTGATTGAGTTGGGAGTACTTAGCACTGTGAAAATAGCACTTTCGCAGAAAGAAATCTAATTCTCTAAGACCGTGAAACAGTGAAAAGAGAATGTATGAGTTTCTCAAGATTGGTAACAGATAGAAAAAAAAGAAAGTACACAGTGATTCATCTACCTAGAGAAGTTACAGAGGTATACACAGAGAATTCCAAGTATAAGTACAAGAAAATAAGAGAGAATTAGAAAACTGGTAAAACCTACATTGTTGATAGAGTTGGGAATACTTAGCACTGTGAAAACAGCACTTTCGAAGAAAAAAATGTACTTCGCTAAGACCGGGAAACAGTGAAAAGAGAATGTATGAGTTTCTCAAGATTGGTAACAGATAGAAACAAGAGAAAGTACACAGTGATTCATCTACCTAGTGAAGTTACAGAGGTTTACACAGAGAATTCACAGTATAAGTACAAGCAAATAAGAGAGACTTAGAAAACTGGTAAAACCTACATTGTTGATTGAGTTGGGAGTACTTATCACTGTGAAAACAGCACATTCGTCGAAAGAAATCTACTTCTCCAACACTGGGAAACAGGTAACAGAGATTGTATGAGTTTCTCAAGATTAGTAACAGATAGAAACAAGAGAAAGTACACAGTGATTCATCTACCTAGAGAACTTACAGAGGTTTACACAGAGAATTCCAAGTATAAGTACAAGAAAATAAGAGTGACTTAGAAAACTGGTAAAACCTACATTGTTGATAGAGTTGGGAGTACTTAGCAGGTGAAAACAGCACTTTCGCCGAAAGAAATCTACTTCTCCATCGCCGGGAAACAGGGAACAGAGAATGTATGAGTTTTTCAAGATTGGTAACAGATAGAAACAACAGAAAGTACACAATGATTCATCTACCTAGAGAACTTACCGAGGTTTACACAGAGAATTCCAAGTATAAGTACAAGAAAATAAGAGAGACTTAGAAAACTGGTAAAACCTAGATTGTGGATAGAGTTGGGAGTACTTAGCACTGTGAAAACAGCACTTTCGCCGAAAGAAATCTACTTCTCTAAGACCGGGAAACAGTGGAAAGAGAATGTATGAGTTTCTCAAGATTGGTAACAGATAGAAACACGAGAAAGTACACAGTGATTCATCTACCCATAGAAGTTACAGAGGTTTACACAGAGAATTCCAAGTATAAGTACATGAAAATAAGAGAGACTTAGAAAACTGGTAAAACCTACATTGTTGATAGAGTTGGGAGTACTTAGCACTGTGAAAACAGCACTTTCGCCGAAAGAAATCTACTTCTCTAAGACCGGGAAACAGGTAACAGAGAATGTATGAGTTTCTCAAGATTAGTAACAGATAGAAACAAGAGAAAGTACACAGTGATTCATCTAACTATAGAAGTTACAGAGGTTTACACAGAGAATTCCAAGTATAAGTACAAGAAAATAAGAGAGACTTAGAAAACTGGTAAAACCTACATTGTTGATAGAGTTGGGAGTTCTTAGCACTGTGAAAACAGCACTTTCGCCGAAAGAAATCTACTTCTCTAAGACCGGGAAACAGTGAAAAGAGAATGTATGAGTTTCTCAAGATTGGTAACAGATGGAAACAAAAGAAGTACACAGTGATTCATCTACCTAGAGAAGTTACAGAGGTTTACACAGAAAATTCCAAGTTTAAGTACAAGAAAATAAGAGAGATTTAGAAAACTGGTAAAACCTACATTGTTGATAGAGTTGGGAGTACTTAGCACTGTGAAAACAGCACTTTCGCCGAATGAAATCTACTTCTCTAAGACCGAGAAACATTCAAAAGCGAATGTATGAGTTTCTCAAGATTGGTAACAGATAGAAACAAGAGAAAGTACACAGTGATTCATCTACCTAGAGAACTTACTGAGGTTTACACAGAGAATTCCAAGTATAAGTACAAGAAAATAAGAGAGACTTAGAAAACTGTTAAAACCTACATTGTTGATAGAGTTGGGAGTACTTAGCACTGTGAATACAGCACTTTCGCAGAAAGAAATCTACTTCTCTAAGACCGCGAAACAGTGAACAGAGAATATATGAGTTTCTCAATATTAGTAACAGAAAGAAACAAAAGAAGTACGCAGTGATTCATCTACCTAGAGAAGCTACAGAGGTTTACACAGAAAATTCCAAGTATAAGTAAAAGAAGAGAAGAGAGACTTAGAAACCTGGTAAAACTTACATTGTTGATTGAGTTGGGAGTACTTAGCACTGTGAAAATAGCACTTTCGCAGAAAGAAATCTAATTCTCTAAGACCGTGAAACAGTGAAAAGAGAATGTATGAGTTTCTCAAGATTGGTAACAGATAGAAAAAAAAGAAAGTACACAGTGATTCATCTACCTAGAGAAGTTACAGAGGTATACACAGAGAATTCCAAGTATAAGTACAAGAAAATAAGAGAGAATTAGAAAACTGGTAAAACCTAGATTGTTGATAGAGTTGGGAATACTTAGCACTGTGAAAACAGCACTTTCGAAGAAAAAAATCTACTTCGCTAAGACCGGGAAACAGTGAAAAGAGAATGTATGAGTTTCTCAAGATTGGTAACAGATAGAAACAAGAGAAAGTACACAGTGATTCATCTACCTAGTGAAGTTACAGAGGTTTACACAGAGAATTCACAGTATAAGTACAAGCAAATAAGAGAGACTTAGAAAACTGGTAAAACCTACATTGTTGATTGAGTTGGGAGTACTTATCACTGTGAAAACAGCACATTCGTCGAAAGAAATCTACTTCTCCAACACTGGGAAACAGGTAACAGAGATTGTATGAGTTTCTCAAGATTAGTAACAGATAGAAACAAGACAAAGTACACAGTGATTCATCTATCTAGAGAACTTACAGAGGTTTACACAGAGAATTCCAAGTATAAGTACAAGAAAATAAGAGTGACTTAGAAAACTGGTAAAACCTACATTGTTGATAGAGTTGGGAGTACTTAGCAGGTGAAAACAGCACTTTCGCCGAAAGAAATCTACTTCTCCATCGCCGGGAAACAGGGAACAGAGAATGTATGAGTTTTTCAAGATTGGTAACAGATAGAAACAACAGAAAGTACACAATGATTCATCTACCTAGAGAACTTACCGAGGTTTACACAGAGAATTCCAAGTATAAGTACAAGAAAATAAGAGGGACTTAGAAAACTGGTAAAACCTAGATTGTGGATAGAGTTGGGAGTACTTAGCACTGTGAAAACAGCACTTTCGCCGAAAGAAATCTACTTCTCTAAGACCGGGAAACAGTGGAAAGAGAATGTATGAGTTTCTCAAGATTGGTAACAGATAGAAACACGAGAAAGTACACAGTGATTCATCTACCCATAGAAGTTACAGAGGTTTACACAGAGAATTCCAAGTATAAGTACATGAAAATAAGAGAGACTTAGAAAACTGGTAAAACCTACATTGTTGATAGAGTTGGGAGTACTTAGCACTGTGAAAACAGCACTTTCGCCGAAAGAAATCTACTTCTCTAAGACCGGGAAACAGGTAACAGAGAATGTATGAGTTTCTCAAGATTAGTAACAGATAGAAACAAGAGAAAGTACACAGTGATTCATCTAACTATAGAAGTTACAGAGGTTTACACAGAGAATTCCAAGAATAAGTACAAGAAAATAAGAGAGACTTAGAAAACTGGTAAAACCTACATTGTTGATGGAGTTGGGAGTTCTTAGCACTGTGAAAACAGCACTTTCGCCGAAAGAAATCCACTTCTCTAAGACCGGGAAACAGTGAAAAGAGAATGTATGAGTTTCTCAAGATTGGTAACAGATGGAAACAAAAGAAGTACACAGTGATTCATCTACCTAGAGAAGTTACAGAGGTTTACACAGAAAATTCCAAGTTTAAGTACAAGAAAATAAGAGAGATTTAGAAAACTGGTAAAACCTACATTGTTGATAGAGTTGGGAGTACTTAGCACTGTGAAAACAGCACTTTCGCCGAATGAAATCTACTTCTCTAAGACCGAGAAACATTCAAAAGCGAATGTATGAGTTTCTCAAGATTGGTAACAGATAGAAACAAGAGAAAGTACACAGTGATTCATCTACCTAGAGAACTTACTGAGGTTTACACAGAGAATTCCAAGTATAAGTACAAGAAAATAAGAGAGACTTAGAAAACTGTTAAAACCTACATTGTTGATAGAGTTGGGAGTACTTAGCACTGTGAATACAGCACTTTCGCAGAAAGAAATCTACTTCTCTAAGACCGCGAAACAGTGAACAGAGAATATATGAGTTTCTCAATATTAGTAACAGAAAGAAACAAAAGAAGTACGCAGTGATTCATCTACCTAGAGAAGCTACAGAGGTTTACACAGAAAATTCCAAGTATAAGTAAAAGAAGAGAAGAGAGACTTAGAAAACTGGTAAAACTTACATTGTTGATTGAGTTGGGAGTACTTAGCACTGTGAAAACAGCACTTTCGCCGAAAGAAATCTACTTCTCTAAGACCGGGAAACAGTGAAAAGAGAATGTATGAGTTTCTCAAGATTGGTAACAGATAGAAACAAGAGAAAGTACACAGTGATTCATCTACCTAGAGAAGTTACAGAGGTTTACATAGAATTCGAAGTATAAGTACAAGAAAAGAAGAGAGACTTAGAAAACTGGTAAAACCTACATTGTTGATCGAGTTGGGAGTACTTAGCACTGTGAAAACAGCACTTTCGCAGAAAAAAATCTACTTCTCTAAGACCGCGAAACAGTGAACACAGAATGTATGAGTTTCTCAAGATTAGTAACAGATAGAAACAAAAGAAGTACACAGTGATTCATCTACCTAGAGAAGTTACAGAGCTTTACACAGAAAATTCCAAGTATAGGCAAAAGAAGATAACAGAGACTTAGAAAACTGGTAAAACTTACATTGTTGATTGAGTTGGGAGTACATAGCACTGTGAAAACAGCACTTTCGCCAAAAGAAATCTACTTCTCTAAGACCTGGAAACAGTGAAAAGAGAATGTATGAGTTTCTCAAGATTGGTAACAGATAGAAACAAGAGAAAGTACACAGTGATTCATCTACCTATAGAAGTTACAGAGGTTTACACAGAGAATTCCAAGTATAAGTACAAGAAAATAAGAGAGACTTATAAAACTGGTAAAACCTACATTGTTGATAGAGTTGGGAGTACTTAGCACTGTGAAAACAGCACTTTCGCCGAAAGAAATCTACTTCTGTAAGACCGGGAAACAGTGAAAAGAGAATGTATGAGTTTCTCAAGATTGGTAACAGATAGAAACAAGAGAAAGTACACAGTGATTCATCTACCTAGAGAAGTTACAGAGGTTTACACAGAGAATTCCAAGTATAAGTACAAGAAAATAAGAGAGACTTAGAAAACTGGCAAAACCTACATTGTTGATAGAGTTGGGAGTACTTAGCACTGTGAAAACAGCACTTTCGCTGAAAGAAATCTACTTCTCTAAGACCGGGACACAGTGAAAAGAGAATGTATGAGTTTCTCAAAATTGGTAACAGATAGAAACAAGAGAAAGTACACAGTGATTCATCTACATAGAGAAGTTACAGAGGTTTACACAGAGAATTCGAAGTATAAGTACAAGAAAATAAGAGAGACTTAGAAAACTGGTAAAACCTACATTGTTGATAGAGTTGGGAGTACTTCGCAATGTGAAAAGAGCACTTTCGCAGAAAGAAATCTACTTCTCTAAGACCGGGAAACAGAGAACAGAGAATGTATGAGTTTCTCAAGATTAGTAACAGATAGAAACAAAAGAAGTACACAGTGATTCATCTACCTAGAGAAGTTACAGAGGTTTACACAGAAAATTCGAAGTATAAGTAAAAGAAGATAAGAGAGACTTAGAAACCTGGTAAAACTTAGATTGTTGATTGAGTTGGGAGTACTTAGCACTGTGAAAACAGCACTTTCGCAGAAAGAAATCTACTTCTCTAACACCGGGAAACAGGGAACAGAGAATGTATGAGTTTCTCAAGATTGGTAACAGATAGAAACAAGAGAAAGTACACAGTGATTCATCTACCTAGAGAACTTACCGAGGTTTACACAGAGAATTCCAAGTACAAGTACAAGAAAATAAGAGAGACTTAGAAAACTGGTAGAACCTAAATTGTTGATAGAGTTGGGAGTACTTAGCACTGTGAAAACAGCACTTTCGCAGAAAGAAATCTACTTCTCTAAGACCGGGAAACAGTGAACAGAGAATGTATGAGTTTCTCAAGATTAGTAACAGATAGAAACAAAAGAAGTACACAGTGAATCATCTACCTAGAGAAGTTACAGAGGTTTACACAGAAAATTCCAAGTATAAGTAAAAGAAGATAAGAGAGACTTAGAAAACTGGTAAAACTTACATTGTTGATTGAGTTGGGAGTACTTAGCACTGTGAAAACAGCACTTTCGCCGAAAGAAATCTACTTCTCTAAGACCCGGAAACAGGAAAGGAGAATGTATGAGTTTTTCAAGATTGGTATCAGATAGAAACAAGAGAAAGTACACAGTGATTCATCTACCTAGAGAACTTACCGAGGTTTACACAGAGAATTCCAAGTACAAGTACAAGAAAATAAGAGAGACTTAGAAAACTGGTAAAACCTACATCGTTGATAGAGATGGGAGTACATAGCACTGTGAAAACAGCATTTTCGCCGAAAGAAATCTACTGCTCTAACACTGGGAAACAGGGTACAGAGAATGTATGAGTTTCTCAAGATTAGTCACAGATAGAAACAAAAGAAGTACACAGTGATTCATCTACCTAGAGAATTTACAGAGGTTTACACAGAAAATTCCAAGTATAAGTAAAAGAAGATAAGAGAGACTTAGAAAACTGGTAAAAGTTACATTGTTGATTGAGTTGGGAGTACTTACCAATGTGAAAACAGCACTTTCGCAGAAAGAAATCTACTTCTCTAACACCGGGAAACAGGGAACAGAGAATGTATGAGTTTCTCAAGATTGGTAACAGATAGAAACAAGGGAAAGTACACAGTGATTCATCTACTAGAGAAGTTACAGAGGTTTACACAGAGAATTCCAAGTATAAGTACAAGAAAATAAGAGAGACTTAGAAAACTGGTAAAACCTACATTGTTGATAGAGTTGGGAGTACTTAGCACTGTGAAAACAGCACTTTCGAAGAAAAAACTCTACTTCGCTAAGACCGGGAAACAGTGAAAAGAGAATGTATGAGTTTCTCAAGATTGGTAACAGATAGAAACAAGAGAAAGTACACAGTGATTCATCTACCTAGTGAAGTTACAGAGGTTTACACAGAGAATTCCAAGTATAAGTACAAGCAAATAAGAGAGACTTAGAAAACTGGTAAAACCTACATTGTTGATAGAGTTGGGAGTACTTAGCACTGTGAAAACAGCACTTTCGTCTAAAGAAATCTACTTTTCTAACACCGGGAAACAGGGAACAGAGAATGTATGAGTTTCTCAAGATTGGTAACAGACAGAAACAAGAGAAAGTACACAGTGATTCATCTACCTAGAGAACTTACCGAGGTTTACACAGAGAATTCCAAGTATAAGTACAAGAAAATAAGAGAGACTTAGAAAACTGGTAAAACCTACATTGTTGATAGAGTTGGGAGTACTTAGCACTGTGAAAACAGCACTTTCGCCGAAAGAAATCTACTTCTCTAAGACCGGGAAACAGTGAAAAGGGAATGTATGAGTTTCTCAAGATTGGTAAAAGATAGAAACAAGAGAAAGTACACAGTGATTCATCTACCTAGAGAAGTTACAGAGGTTTACACAGAGAATTAAAAGTATAAGTACAAGAAAATAAGAGAGACTTAGAAAACTGGTAAAACCTACATTGTTGATAGAGTTGGGAGTACTTAGCACTGTGAAAACAGCACTTTCGCCGAAAGAAATCTACTTCTCTAAGACCGGGAAACAGTGAAAAGAGAATGTATAAGTTTCTCAGGATTGGCAACAGATAGAAACAAAAGAAGTACACAGTGATTCATCTACCTAGAGAAGTTACAGAGGTTTACACAGAAAATTCCAAATATAAGTAAAAGAAGATAAGAGAGACTTAGAAAACTGGTAAAACTTACATTGTTGATTGAGTTGGGAGTACTTAGCACTGTGAAAACAGCACTTTCGTAGAAAGAAATCTACTTCTCTAAGACCGTGAAACAGTGAAAAGAGAACGTATGAGTTTCTCAAGATTGGTAACAGATAGAAACAAGAGAAAGTACACAGTGATTCATCTACCTAGAGAAGTTACAGAGGCTTACACAGAGAATTCCACGTATAAGTACAAGAAAATAAGAGAGACTTAGAAAACTGGTAGAACCTACATTGTTGATAGAGTGGGGAGTACTTAGCACTGTGAAAACAGCACTTTCGCCGAAAGAAATCTACTTCTCTAAGACCGGGAAACAGTGAAAAGAGAATGTATGAGTTTCTCAAGATTGGTAATAGATAGAAACAAGAGAAAGTACACAGTGATTCATCTACCTAGAGAAGTTACAGTGGTTTACACAGAGAATTCCAAGTATAAGTACAAGAAAATAAGAGAGACTTAGAAAACTGGTAAAACCTACTTTGTTGATAGAGTTAGGAGTACTTAGCACTGTGAAAACAGCACTTTCGCCGAAAGAAATCTACTTCTCTAAGACCGGGAAACAGTGAAAAGAGAATGTATGAGTTTCTCAAGATTGGTAACAGATAGAAAAAAGAGAAAGTACACAGTGATTCATCTTCCTAGAAAAGTTACAGAGGTTTACACAGATAATTCCAAGTATAAGTACAAGAAAATAAGAGAGACTTAGAAAACTGGTAGAACCTACATTGTTGATAGAGTTCGGAGTACTTAGCACTGTGAAAACAGCACTTTCGCAGAAAGAAATCTACTTCTCTAAGACCGGGAAACAGTGAACAGAGAATGTATGAGTTTCTCAAAATTAGTAACAGATAGAAACAAAAGAAGTACACAGTGAATCATCTACCTAGAGAAGTTACAGAGGTTTACACAGAAAATTCCAAGTATAAGTAAAAGAAGATAAGAGAGACTTAGAAAACTGGTAAAACTTACATTGTTGATTGCCTTGGGAGTACTTAGCACTGTGAAAACAGCACTTTCGCCGAAAGAAATCTACTTCTCTAAGACCGGGAAACAGGAAAGGAGAATGTATGAATTTCTCAAGATTGGTAACAGATAGAAACAAGAGAAAGTACACAGTGATTCATCTACCTAGAGAAGTTACAGAGGTTTACTAAGAGAATTCCAAGTATAAGTAAAAGAAAATAAGAGAGACTTAGAAAACTGGTAAAACCTACATTGTTGATAGAGATGGGAGTACTTAGCACTGTGAAAACAGCATTTTCGCCGAAAGAAATCTACTGCTCTAACACCGGGAAACAGGGAAGAGAGAATGTATGAGTTTCTCAAGATTAGTCACAGATAGAAACAAAAGAAGTACACAGTGATTCATCTACCTAGAGAAGTTACAGAGGTTTACACAGAAAATTCCAAGTATAAGTAAAAGAAGATAAGAGAGACTTAGAAAAGTGGTAAAATTTGCATTGTTGATTGAGTTGGTAGTACTTAGCACTGTGAAAACAGCACTTTTGGAGAAAGAAATCTACTTCTCTAACACCGGGAAACAGGGAATAGAGAATGTATGAGTTTCTCAAGATTGGTAACAGATAGAAACAAGGGAAAGTACACAGTGATTCATCTACCTAGAGAACTTACTGAGGTTTACACAGAGAATTCCAAGTATAAGTACAAGAAAATAAGAGAGACTTAGAAAACTGGTAGAACCTACATTGTTGATAGAGTTGGGAGTACTTAGCACTGTGAAAACAGCACTTTCGCAGAAAGAAATCTACTTCTCTAAGACCGCGAAACAGTGAACAGAGAATGTATGAGTTTCTCAAGATTAGTAACAGATAGAAACAAAAGAAGTACACAGTGATTCATCTACCTAGAGAAGTTACAGAGGTTTACACAGAAAATTCCAAGTAAAAGTAAAAGAAGATAAGAGAGACTTAGAAATCTGGTAAAACTTACATTGTTGATTGAGTTGGGAGTGCTTAGCACTGTGAAAACAGCACTTTCGCCGAAAGAAGTCTACTTCTCTAAGACCGGGAAACAGTGAAAAGAGAATGTATGAGTTTCTCAAGATTGGTAAAAGATAGAAACAAGAGAAAGTACACAGTGATTCATCTACTAGAGAAGTTACAGAGGTTTACACAGAGAATTCCACGTATAAGTACAAGAAAATAAGAGAGACTTAGAAAACTGGTAAAACCTACATTGTTGATAGAGTTGGGAGTACTAAGCACTGTGAAAACAGCACTTTCGCCGAAAGAAATCTACTTCTCTAAGACCGGGAAACAGTGAAAAGAGAATGTATGAGTTTCTCAATATTGGTAACAGATACAAATAAGAGAAAGTACACAGTGATTCATCTACCTAGAGAAGTTACAGAGGTTTACCCAGAGAATTCCAAGTATAAGTAAATAAAATAAGAGAGACTTAGAAAACTGGTAAAACCTACATTTTTGATAGAGATGGGAGTACTTCGCACTGTGAAAACAGCATTTTCGCCGAAAGAAATCAACTTCTCTAAGACCGGGAAACAGTGAACAGAGAATGTATGAGTTTCTCAAGATTAGTAACAGATAGAAACAAAAGAAGTACACAGTGAATCATCTACCTAGAGAAGTTACAGAGGTTTACACAGAAAATTCCAAGTATAAGTAAAAGAGGATAAGAGAGACTTAGAAAACTGGTAAAACTTACATTGTTGATTGAGTTGGGAGTACTTAGCACTGTGAAAACAGCACTTTCGCCGAAAGAAATCTACTTCTCTAAGACCGGGAAACAGGAAAGAAGAATGTATGAGTTTCTCAAGATTGGTAACAGATAGAAACAAGAGAAAGTACACAGTGATTCATCTACCTAGAGAAGTTACCGAGGTTTACACAGAGAATTCCAAGTACAAGTACAAGAAAATAAGAGAGACTTAGAAAACTGGTAGAATCTACATTGTTGATAGAGTTGGGAGTACTTAGCACTGTGAAAACAGCACTTTCGCCGAAAGAAATCTACTTCTCTAAGACCAGGAAACAGTGAAAAGAGAATGTATGAGTTTCTCAAGATTGGTAACAGATAGAAACAAGAGAAAGTACACAGTGATTCATCTACCTAGAGAAGTTACAGAGGTTTACCCAGAGAATTCCAAGTATAAGTAAATAAAATAAGAGAGACTTAGAAAACTGGTAAAACCTACATTGTTGATAGAGATGGGAGTACTTAGCACTGTGAAAACAGCACTTTCGCAGAAAGAAATCTACTTCTCTAAGACCGGGAAACAGTGAACAGAGAATGTATGAGTTTCTCAAAATTAGTAACAGATAGAAACAAAAGAAGTACACAGTGAATCATCTACCTAGAGAAGTTACAGAGGTTTACACAGAAAATTCCAAGTATAAGTAAAAGAAGATAAGAGAGACTTAGAAAACTGGTAAAACTTACATTGTTGATTGAGTTGGGAGTACTTAGCACTGTGAAAACAGCACTTTCGCAGAAAGAAATCTACTTCTCTAAGACCGGGAAACAGTGAAAATAGAATGTATGAGTTTCTCAAGATTGGTAACAGATAGAAACAAGAGAAAGTACACAGTGATTCATCTACCTAGTGAAGTTACAGAGGTTTACACAGAGAATTCCAAGTATAAGTACAAGCAAATAAGAGAGACTTAGAAAACTGGTAAAACCTACATTGTTGATAGAGTTGGGAGTACTTAGCACTGTGAAAACAGCACTTTCGTCGAAAGAAATCTACTTTTCTAACACCGGGAAACAGGGAACAGAGAATGTATGAGTATCTCAAGATTGCTAACAGATAGAAACAAGAGAAAGTACACAGTGATTGATCTACCTAGAGAACTTTCCGAGGTTTACACAGAGAATTCCAAGTATAAGTACAATAAAATAAGAGAGACTTAGAAAACTGGTAAAACCTACATTGTTGATAGAGTTGGGAGTACTTAGCACTGTGAAAACAGCACTTTCGCCGAAAGAAATCTACTTCTCTAAGACCGGGAAACAGTGAAAAGAGAATGTATGAGTTTCTCAAGATTGGTAACAGATAGAAACAAGGGAAAGTACACAGTGATTCATCTACCTAGAGAAGTTACAGAGGTTTACACAGAGAATTCCAAGTATAAGTACAAGAAAATAAGAGAGACTTAGAAAACTGGTAAAACCTACATTGCTGATAGAGTTGGGAGTACGTAGCACTGTGGAAACAGCACTTTCGCCGAAAGAAATCTACTTCTCTAAGACCGGGAAACAGTGAAAAGAGAATGTATGAGTTTCTCAAGATTGGTAACAGATAGAAACAAGAGAAAGTACACAGTGATTCATCTACCTAGAAAAGTTACAGAGGTTTACACAGAGAATTCCAAGTATAAGTACAAGAAAATAAGAGAGACTTAGAAAACTGGTAAAACCTACATTGTTGATAGAGTTGGGAGTACTTAGCACTGTGAAAACAGCACTTTCGCAGAAAGAAATCTACTTCTCTAAGACCGGGAAACAGTGAACAGAAAATGTATGAGTTTCTCAAGATTGCTAACACATAGAAACAAGAGAAAGTACACAGTGATTCATCTACCTAGAGAAGTTACACAGGTTTACACAGAAAATTCCAAGTATAAGTAAAAGAAGATAAGAGAGACTTAGAAAACTGGTAAAACCTACGTTGTTGATAGAGATGGGAGTACTTAGCACTGTGAAAACAGCATTTTCGCCGAAAGAAATCTACTTCTCTAAGACCGGGAAACAGTGAAAAGAGAATGTATGAGTTTCTCAATATTGGTAACAGATACAAATAAGAGAAAGTACACAGTGATTCATCTACCTAGAGAAGTTACAGAGGTTTACCCAGAGAATTCCAAGTATAAGTAAATAAAATAAGAGAGACTTAGAAAACTGGTAAAACCTACATTGTTGATAGAGATGGGAGTACTTCGCACTGTGAAAACAGCATTTTCGCCGAAAGAAATCTACTTCTCTAAGACCGGGAAACAGTGAACAGAGAATGTATGAGTTTCTCAAGATTAGTAACAGATAGAAACAAAAGAAGTACACAGTGAATCATCTACCTAGAGAAGTTACAGAGGTTTACACAGAAAATTCCAAGTATAAGTAAAAGAAGATAAGAGAGACTTAGAAAACTGGTAAAACTTACATTGTTGATTGAGTTGGGAGTACTTAGCACTGTGAAAACAGCACTTTCGCCGAAAGAAATCTACTTCTCTAAGACCGGGAAACAGGAAAGAAGAATGTATGAGTTTCTCAAGATTGGTAACAGATAGAAACAAGAGAAAGTACACAGTGATTCATCTACCTAGAGAACTTACCGAGGTTTACACAGAGAATTCCAAGTACAAGTACAAGAAAATAAGAGAGACTTAGAAAACTGGTAGAACCTACATTGTTGATAGAGTTGGGAGTACTTAGCACTGTGAAAACAGCACTTTCGCCGAAAGAAATCTACTTCTCTAAGACCAGGAAACAGTGAAAAGAGAATGTATGAGTTTCTCAAGATTGGTAACAGATAGAAACAAGAGAAAGTACACAGTGATTCATCTACCTAGAGAAGTTACAGAGGTTTACCCAGAGAATTCCAAGTATAAGTAAATAAAATAAGAGAGACTTAGAAAACTGGTAAAACCTACATTGTTGATAGAGATGGGAGTACTTTGCACTGTGAAAACAGCATTTTCGCCGAAAGAAATCTACTTCTCTAACACCGGGAAACAGGGAACAGAGAATGTATGAGTTTCTCAAGATTGGTAACAGATAGAAACAAAAGAAGGACACAGTGAATCATCTACCTAGAGAAGTTACAGAGGTTTACACAGAAAATTCCAAGTATAAGTAAAAGAAGATAAGAGAGACTTAGAAAACTGGTAAAACTTACATTGTTGATTGAGTTGGGAGACCTTAGCACTGTGAAAACAGCACCTTCGCCGAAAGAAATCTACTTCTCTAAGACCGGGAAACAGGAAAGGAGAATGTATGAGATTCTCAAGATTGGTAACAGATAGAAACAAGAGAAAGTACACAGTGATTCATCTACTTAGAGAACTTACCGAGGTTTACACAGAGAATTCCAAGTACAAGTACAAGAAAATAAGAGAGACTTAGAAAACTGGTAGAACCTACATTGTTGATAGAGTTGGGAGTACTTAGCACTGTGAAAACAGCACTTTCGCCGAAAGAAATCTACTTCTCTAAGACCGGGAAAAAGTGAAAAGAGAATGTATGAGTTTCTCAAGATTGGTAACAGATAGAAACAAGAGAAAGTACACAGTGATTCATCTACCTAGAGAAGTTACAGAGGTTTACCCAGAGAATTCCAAGTATAAGTAAATAAAATAAGAGAGACTTAGAAAACTGGTAAAACCTACATTGTTGATAGAGATGGGAGTACTTAGCACTGTGAAAACAGCACTTTCGCAGAAAGAAATCTACTTCTCTAAGACCGGGAAACAGTGAACAGAGAATGTATGAGTTTCTCAAAATTAGTAACAGATAGAAACAAAAGAAGTACACAGTGAATCATCTACCTAGAGAAGTTACAGAGGTTTACACAGAAAATTCCAAGTATAAGTAAAAGAAGATAAGAGAGACTTAGAAAACTGTTAAAACTTACATTGTTGATTGAGTTGGGAGTACTTAGCACTGTGAAAACAGCACTTTCGCCGAAAGAAATCTACTTCTCTAAGACCGGGAAACAGGAAAGGAGAATGTATGAATTTCTCAAGATTGGTAACAGATAGAAACAAGAGAAAGTACACAGTGATTCATCTACCTAGAGAAGTTACAGAGGTTTACTAAGAGAATTCCAAGTATAAGTAAAAGAAAATAAGAGAGACTTAGAAAACTGGTAAAACCTACATTGTTGATAGAGATGGGAGTACTTAGCACTGTGAAAACAGCATTTTCGCCGAAAGAAATCTACTGCTCTAACACCGGGAAACAGGGAACAGAGAATGTATGAGTTTCTCAAGATTAGTCACAGATAGAAACAAAAGAAGTACACAGTGATTCATCTACCTAGAGAAGTTACAGAGGTTTACACAGAAAATTCCAAGTATAAGTAAAGGAAGATAAGAGAGACTTAGAAAAGTGGTAAAATTTACATTGTTGATTGAGTTGGGAGTACTTAGCACTGTGAAAACAGCACTTTCGGAGAAAGAAATCTACTTCTCTAACACCGGGAAACAGGGAATAGAGAATGTATGAGTTTCTCAAGATTGGTAACAGATAGAAACAAGGGAAAGTACACAGTGATTCATCTACCTAGAGACCTTACCGAGGTTTACACAGAGAATTCCAAGTATAAGTACAAGAAAATAAGAGAGACTTAGAAAACTGGTAAAACCTACATTGTTGATAGAGTTGGGAGTACTTAGCACTGTGAAAACAGCACTTTCGCAGAAAGAAATCTACTTCTCTAAGACCGCGAAACAGTGAACAGAGAATGTATGAGTTTCTCAAGATTAGTAACAGATAGAAACAAAAGAAGTACACAGTGATTCATCTACCTAGAGAAGTTACAGAGGTTTACACAGAAAATTCCAAGTAAAAGTAAAAGAAGATAAGAGAGACTTAGAAATCTGGTAAAACTTACATTGTTGATAGAGTTGGGAGTACGTAGCACTGTGAAAACAGCACTTTCGCCGAAAGAAATCTACTTCTCTAAGACCGGGAAACAGTGAAAAGAGAATGTATGAGTTTCTCCAGATTGGTTAAAGATAGAAACAAGAGAAAGTACACAGTGATTCATCTACTAGAGAAGTTACAGAGGTTTACACAGAGAATTCCAAGTATAAGTACAAGAAAATAAGAGAGACTTAGAAAACTGTTAAAACCTACATTGTTGATAGAGTTGGGAGTACTTAGCACTGTGAAAACAGCACTTTCGAAGAAAAAAATCTACTTCGCTAAGACCGGGAAACAGTGAAAATAGAATGTATGAGTTTCTCAAGATTGGTAACAGATAGAAACAAGAGAAAGTACACAGTGATTCATCTACCTAGTGAAGTTACAGAGGTTTACACAGAGAATTCCAAGTATAAGTACAAGCAAATAAGAGAGACTTAGAAAACTGGTAAAACCTACATTGTTGATAGAGTTGGGAGTACTTAGCACTGTGAAAACAGCACTTTCGTCGAAAGAAATCTACTTTTCTAACACCGGGAAACAGGGAACAGAGAATGTATGAGTATCTCAAGATTGCTAACAGATAGAAACAAGAGAAAGTACACAGTGATTGATCTACCTAGAGAACTTTCCGAGGTTTACACAGAGAATTCCAAGTATAAGTACAATAAAATAAGAGAGACTTAGAAAACTGGTAAAACCTACATTGTTGATAGAGTTGGGAGTACTTAGCACTGTGAAAACAGCACTTTCGCCGAAAGAAATCTACTTCTCTAAGACCGGGAAACAGTGAAAAGAGAATGTATGAGTTTCTCAAGATTGGTAACAGATAGAAACAAGGGAAAGTACACAGTGATTCATCTACCTAGAGAAGTTACAGAGGTTTACACAGAGAATTCCAAGTATAAGTACAAGAAAATAAGAGAGACTTAGAAAACTGGTAAAACCTACATTGTTGATAGAGTTGGGAGTACGTAGCACTGTGGAAACAGCACTTTCGCCGAAAGAAATCTACTTCTCTAAGACCGGGAAACAGTGAAAAGAGAATGTATGAGTTTCTCAAGATTGGTAACAGATAGAAACAAGAGAAAGTACACAGTGATTCATCTACCTAGAAAAGTTACAGAGGTTTACACAGAGAATTCCAAGTATAAGTACAAGAAAATAAGAGAGACTTAGAAAACTGGTAAAACCTACATTGTTGATAGAGTTGGGAGTACTTAGCACTGTGAAAACAGCACTTTCGCAGAAAGAAATCTACTTCTCTAAGACCGGGAAACAGTGAACAGAAAATGTATGAGTTTCTCAAGATTGCTAACACATAGAAACAAGAGAAAGTACACAGTGATTCATCTACCTAGAGAAGTTACAGAGGTTTACACAGAAAATTCCAAGTATAAGTAAAAGAAGATAAGAGAGACTTAGAAAACTGGTAAAACCTACGTTGTTGATAGAGATGGGAGTACTTAGCACTGTGAAAACAGCATTTTCGCCGAAAGAAATCTACTTCTCTAAGACCGGGAAACAGTGAAAAGAGAATGTATGAGTTTCTCAATATTGGTAACAGATACAAATAAGAGAAAGTACACAGTGATTCATCTACCTAGAGAAGTTACAGAGGTTTACCCAGAGAATTCCAAGTATAAGTAAATAAAATAAGAGAGACTTAGAAAACTGGTAAAACCTACATTGTTGATAGAGATGGGAGTACTTCGCACTGTGAAAACAGCATTTTCGCCGAAAGAAATCTACTTCTCTAAGACCGGGAAACAGTGAACAGAGAATGTATGAGTTTCTCAAGATTAGTAACAGATAGAAACAAAAGAAGTACACAGTGAATCATCTACCTAGAGAAGTTACAGAGGTTTACACAGAAAATTCCAAGTATAAGTAAAAGAAGATAAGAGAGACTTAGAAAACTGGTAAAACTTACATTGTTGATTGAGTTGGGAGTACTTAGCACTGTGAAAACAGCACTTTCGCCGAAAGAAATCTACTTCTCTAAGACCGGGAAACAGGAAAGAAGAATGTATGAGTTTCTCAAGATTGGTAACAGATAGAAACAAGAGAAAGTACACAGTGATTCATCTACCTAGAGAACTTACCGAGGTTTACACAGAGAATTCCAAGTACAAGTACAAGAAAATAAGAGAGACTTAGAAAACTGGTAGAACCTACATTGTTGATAGAGTTGGGAGTACTTAGCACTGTGAAAACAGCACTTTCGCCGAAAGAAATCTACTTCTCTAAGACCAGGAAACAGTGAAAAGAGAATGTATGAGTTTCTCAAGATTGGTAACAGATAGAAACAAGAGAAAGTACACAGTGATTCATCTACCTAGAGAAGTTACAGAGGTTTACCCAGAGAATTCCAAGTATAAGTAAATAAAATAAGAGAGACTTAGAAAACTGGTAAAACCTACATTGTTGATAGAGATGGGAGTACTTTGCACTGTGAAAACAGCATTTTCGCCGAAAGAAATCTACTTCTCTAACACCGGGAAACAGGGAACAGAGAATGTATGAGTTTCTCAAGATTGGTAACAGATAGAAACAAAAGAAGGACACAGTGAATCATCTACCTAGAGAAGTTACAGAGGTTTACACAGAAAATTCCAAGTATAAGTAAAAGAAGATAAGAGAGACTTAGAAAACTGGTAAAACTTACATTGTTGATTGAGTTGGGAGACCTTAGCACTGTGAAAACAGCACCTTCGCCGAAAGAAATCTACTTCTCTAAGACCGGGAAACAGGAAAGGAGAATGTATGAGATTCTCAAGATTGGTAACAGATAGAAACAAGAGAAAGTACACAGTGATTCATCTACTTAGAGAACTTACCGAGGTTTACACAGAGAATTCCAAGTACAAGTACAAGAAAATAAGAGAGACTTAGAAAACTGGTAGAACCTACATTGTTGATAGAGTTGGGAGTACTTAGCACTGTGAAAACAGCACTTTCGCCGAAAGAAATCTACTTCTCTAAGACCGGGAAAAAGTGAAAAGAGAATGTATGAGTTTCTCAAGATTGGTAACAGATAGAAACAAGAGAAAGTACACAGTGATTCATCTACCTAGAGAAGTTACAGAGGTTTACACAGAGAATTCCAAGTATAAGTAAAAGAAGATAAGAGAGACTTAGAAAACTGGTAAAACTTACATTGTTGATTGGGTTGAGAGCACTTAGCACTGTGAAAACAGCACTTTCGCCGAAAGAAATCTACTTCTCTAAGACCGTGAAACATTGAAAAGAGAATGTATGAGTTTTTCAAGATTGGTAACAGATAGAAACAAGAGAAAGTACACAGTGATTCATCTACCTAGAGAAGTTACAGAGGTTTACACAGAGAATTCCAAGTATAAGTACAAGAAAATAAGAGAGACTTAGAAAACTGGTAGAACCTACATTGTTGATAGAGTTGGGAGTACTTAGCACTGTGAAAACAGCACTTTCGCCGAAAGAAATCTACTTCTCTCAGACCGGGAAACAGGAAAAAGAGAATGTATGAGTTTCTCAAGATTGGTAACAGATAGAAACAAGAGAAAGTACACAGTGATTCATCTACCTAGAGAAGTTACAGAGGTTTACACAGAGAATTCCAAGTATAAGTAAAAGAAGATAAGAGAGACTTAGAAAACTGGTAAAACTTACATTGTTGATTGGGTTGAGAGCACTTAGCACTGTGAAAACAGCACTTTCGCAGAAAGAAATCTACTTCTCTAAGACCGGGAAACAGGGAACAGAGAATGTATGAGTTTCTCAAGATTGGTAACAGACAGAAACAAGAGAAAGTACACAGTGATATATCTACCTAGAGAAGTTACAGAGGTTTACACAGAGAATTCCAAGTATAAGTACAAGAAAATAAGAGAGACTTAGAAAACTGGTAAAACCTACATTGTTGATAGAGTTGGGAGTACTTAGCACTGTGAAAACAGCACTTTCGCCGAAAGAAATCTACTTCTCTCAGACCGGGAAACAGGAAAAAGAGAATGTATGAGTTTCTCAAGATTGGTAACAGATAGAAACAAGAGAAAGTACACAGTGATTCATCTACCTAGAGAAGTTACAGAGGTTTACACAGAGAATTCCAAGTATAAGTACAAGAAAGTAAGAGAGACATAGAAAACTGGTAAAACCTACATTGCTTATAGAGTTGGGAGTACTTAGCACTGTGAAAACAGCACTTTCCCAGAAAGAAATCTACTTCTCTAAGACCGCGAAATAGTGAACAGAGAATGTATGAGTTTCTCAAGATTGGTAACAGATAGAAACAAGAGAAAGTATACAGTGATTCATCTACCTAGAGAAGTCACAGAGGTTTACACAGAGAATTCCAAGTATAAATACAAGAAAATAAGAAAGACTTAGAAAACTGGTAAAACCTACATTGTTGATAGAGTTTGGAGTACTTAGCACTGTGAAAACAGCATTTTCACCGAAAGAAATCTACTTCTCTAAGACCGGGAAACAGTGAAAAGGGAATGTATGAGTTACTCAAGATTGGTAACAGATACAAACAAGAGAAAGTACACATTGATTCATCTACCTAGAGAAGTTAGAGAGGTTTACACAGAGAATTCCAAGTACAAGTAGAAGAAAATAAGAGAGACTTAGAAAACTGGTAAAACCTACATTGTTGATAGAGTTGGGAGTACTTAGCACTGTGAAAACAGCACTTTCGAAGAAAAAAATCTACTTCGCTAAGACCGGGAAACAGTGAAAATAGAATGTATGAGTTTCTCAAGATTGGTAACAGATAGAAACAAGAGAAAGTACACAGTGATTCATCTACCTAGTGAAGTTACAGAGGTTTACACAGAGAATTCCAAGTATAAGTACAAGCAAATAAGAGAGACTTAGAAAACTGGTAAAACCTACATTGTTGATAGAGTTGGGAGTACTTAGCACTGTGAAAACAGCACTTTCGTCGAAAGAAATCTACTTTTCTAACACCGGGAAACAGGGAACAGAGAATGTATGAGTATCTCAAGATTGCTAACAGATAGAAACAAGAGAAAGTACACAGTGATTGATCTACCTAGAGAACTTTCCGAGGTTTACACAGAGAATTCCAAGTATAAGTACAATAAAATAAGAGAGACTTAGAAAACTGGTAAAACCTACATTGTTGATAGAGTTGGGAGTACTTAGCACTGTGAAAACAGCACTTTCGCCGAAAGAAATCTACTTCTCTAAGACCGGGAAACAGTGAAAAGAGAATGTATGAGTTTCTCAAGATTGGTAACAGATAGAAACAAGGGAAAGTACACAGTGATTCATCTACCTAGAGAAGTTACAGAGGTTTACACAGAGAAT